>BSBN01000279.1:1205000-1867500 GCA_027924645.1 Cunninghamia lanceolata
TAGGTCCATAAACCCTAAACCCTAAACCATCTACATCCTCTTAGGACAGGCCTTAAGCAATTTTCTTAAATCCACTTAATCCACATGTCATCTTTCCTAGGTCGATAAACCCTAAATCCTAAACCCTAAACCATCTACATCCTCTTAGGATGGGCCTTAGGCAATTTTCTTAAAACCCCTTAATCTAGGTCATCTTAAATCCTAGGTCCATAAACCATGCTAATGGAATGATTTTGTCCTAAGTTGACCAAGTTTTATATATATATATCCTTAACAAGTTTGTAAAAACTTCAAGCATCTAACATTATATGTAATACCCCAGTTATCTCTCTACGTGGGACTGCACACCTGTAGATTATGGTTATAATAGGGTAGTGTCTTGATGCAAAAAACCAATGGATAGTAGCTAACAGGAAAACCTATCAATAAACGTTGAACTGCAATCATAACATAAGGTAAATTCTAATGTTAAACATTGATTGCTGGTTATCAGATTGTTAAAAAGACATCAAACTACAATAAGGATGCAATCTACATGAATAAACTCTTCTATATGTGCACCCAGCCAAACGAATAATAATGGAATGATAGCAAGATAAACATAATCCAGATTTCATTATCATGCCAAGACAATGCTAAATTTTATGCTTCCAAGTGATAGTGATTGGCTCTAAAGCTAGAGTGACTAGTCTAGAAGATACCTCCAAGGATCCACGCCTATGAAATGGCTCCAATTTCACTGATCTAATCTATATCAGACCTGAAATGATGTTATGCATGCCCAGATTTCCTTTGAAGACCAAGATAAGAAAATAAAATTGAGAAGGCAAGTACAGCAGCAAACTTCTTGACAGAATTTCATCAGAGAGATATAATACTATAAATAAACAATCAGGCAATCTTAACGGGATATCCTTCCAAATGTTATGATATTGATTTCCTTCTAAATATGAAGTCTATATGCAGAGGATGGAAGATTGTGGTGAGGAGCTGCGGTTCTAAGGAATCAACAAAAGTGTTTGGGGTTGGACCTACAATACGTATGTTCAGTTGTGGCTCTTCTCAAAACAAAAGTAGCAACAAAACCCTCTCTCAACGCCTAATTAAAGACTATTAAAGATAAATGGCTCAGGTAAACATTATTCCACAAGAATACACAGCTCTACCAAGGAAGAACAAAACAGTTACCAAAGAGATCTGAAACTAAATGAAAGTGTAACAACTTGTTTAATTCCTCAGATACCTAATCGGCTGATCTTGAGATTGAAAACACCGTTCATTTTGAGAGATCAAGGGAAGTAGAGGAATGTAGGATTCTACGTTTACGACACAGACCAAACAATTCACCATGAAACCGTCCTTGACAAAGAATAAACATAGAAATGATAGCATACTCCGGTAGATTGAGTGGGAAGAAGGCAATCATTACCAACAAGTACATATTCAAAAAAAAATTCAAAAGAAAGGAATTAAGCATTTAAATGGAACCTGGCTGCGATGATGATCTGACGAGAATCTGTATCACACACTATAGTTCCAAGCTTTATTTTCTAGCCTTCTTCTCTGTCCCCCTCCTGCAATCCTCCCCTCTTTCCTTAAACCCTCCTCTTCTCAGATCCGTTAATAGTCCGTTATTCCACAATGAGGGTTTTTAATTAATTAATTTAAATTAAATCATTGCAACTACCCAAACTATATAACTCAAAAATAATTTTATTTATTAATTAAATCTTTACAATTTAACTTACAATTAATTTATTTATTTAAATATTCAAAGCAAATAATATTATATTTAATAATACAAAGTTTCTTACAACTATTAATTCACAATTTTTACTTCCCATAAAACTATAATTTATTTACAACAATTATTAACAATTATCGACATTAATCATTATATTTAATTATCAACCTTATACTTTTCATATAATAATTCTATTTAATGCACAACTCTTCCTTACACACATAAACACCTTCTGACCTAGTTAGACTTCAAGGTGTAACATTACCTTCTTGCGAGTCATGATCAAACGACAGACAATGACCACAAAGGTAAATTGACAACTAGACAAAAATGACAGGGGACCCCACGTTAACTCCCAACAACTATTCCATTGGCGAAGGCACGCTTAGACCTGGTAAATCAGGTGGAGTCGGTGCCTAGTACCTGCATCCTGTAGCAACCGCATAGTTAAACAAAACAAGATATATATCCACATGTAGTCATTTGTGAATGGAAATCGCAGTGTGGTAGGGTACTCGAGTGCGAGTAATACGACACTGTTCCATTCACGTTCATGTATAAACAAATAACTATATTGAACAAGATTTCTGGTTACTCAGCAACAACATAAAATAATCAATTATCTTACAATCAAATATAGCAAATAACATCAAAGCATCTACAACATCTAGCATAAAGTAATAGAATCCAACATCAACAACAATAACAAAGAATCCATCATTGAATGATCTAAGATACTGTCATAATGTTGAATCATACTAAGCAATCATCAATCTGACAGATGATAAGGTGAGGGGCACTACATCTTCCCCCCCTAGGATCAGGCTTACTCCTAGAAGCCTACAAACAAATATGGATATAGCTCTCACATTCAAGATGTATCTTCCCAAGTAGCTGAAGTCTCATCACTAGGATCCCACTGGACCCTTACCTGCTCTATGACCCTACCCCTGAGAGCGAGTCTCTTGTGCTCCAAAGCTAGCTGCCTATCCTCTACCTATAAGGCATTCCAATCAAGGACATGAGAAATATCTAGATGATAGGGTCAGAGAACAGAAACATGAAACACATCATGGATGTGCGACAAACTAGGTGGCAAAGCAAGATGGTATGCAACAGGACCAATTCTCTCCAAAACCTCGAATGGCCCTACAAAGTGCGGTGTAAGCTTAGAGCCTTTTCTGTAATGGATCAGACTCTTTCACGAACGCACCCACAAGAACACCCGATCACCAACTGAAAACTGATGATCAAGTCTATGAGCATCTGTATATTTCTTCTATCTATCCTGTGCTGCCACCAGATGCTCTCTAAGATGATCAACCTACTGCTCCATCTCTTGGAGCATCTGAGGTCCAAGGAGAACTCTATCCTCAAGATGATCCCAACTCAGTGGGGTACGACAAGGATGACCATATAGAGCTTGAAAAGGAGACATGCCAATAGAACTATAGTACCCATTATTGTATGCAAACTCCACCAGATACAAAGAATCTTCCCAGCAGTTTTAATAATCCATGACATACATTCTGAGCATATCCTCGAGGACCTAATTGACCCTCTCAGTTTGCCCATCAGTCTCCGGATGGTAAGCTGAACTGAAGTTTAACTGAGTCCCCAATGTATGCTGAAGGGATGTCCAAAGCACTGAAGTGAACACTAGATCACGATCAGAGATAATCTTGCGAGGAATCCCATGCAATCTAACTATGTCCTCCATAAAAATTTTGGCTACAGATGAAGCATTATATGAAGATCGGACAGGAGAAAAGTGTGCTATTTTTGTAAGCTTGTCTACAGTGACCATTATTGCATCATGACGATGAGAAGACATGGGTAAACCAACTATAAAGTCTATTGAAATGATGTCCCATTTCCATTCCGGAATCAGATGTGGCTGGAGAAGACCTGCGGGATGTTGGTGTTCCACCTTAACCCTCTGACATTCTAGACATCTCGAAACAAAATCAGCAATATCCCTCTTCATTTTGGCCCAAAAATATATCTGACGGAGGTCTGCATACATCTTCTTGACACCTGGATGAGCAGCATAAGGTGCCTGATGTGCCTCAGTCATGATTAAGGCACGTAGACCCTCTGTAGAAGGAACATAAATGCGACCTAAATGCCACAAGAGACCATCAGACTCGATAGAATATCCAACATATCTGCCCTCCAAGGTTTTACCAGACTCAACTTCTGCTTTCACTTCCTGATACCATCTATCTGAAGGGAGTGCTACAAGAATCTGTCCTCTCAAACTAACTCAAGATTTACCTATATGATTAATAATAACTAAGAAGTTCAAAGGCATAAAAAAATAATAAGATAACGTGAATATTTTTAGTATTAGTAACTTTTAAAACAAATTTATTTTATGGTTGTTATTGTCTTTTACTATAGGGTCGTGCAGGTAAATTTATAATAAAGATTCTAGTAAATTCAATTTATTAGAATAAGGAGATGTAATAGGTGTTGAAAGGATTGAGGTGGTAATTGTTTAGAAATATTCATTTATTTAGAGGGTTCAAGTAAGAAAATTAGTCGATTCATTGCATTGGTTTAATGTGATTAACCTAAATTTAGCTTGATTAAATATTTAATGATGAGGAGTTTAATGTAAGTAAGTCTATGGACATTGTAATTGATTTTCAACCTAGACAAGATGAGTGTTTTTCCTGTGGATGTAGTGGCGTCCATTTAGTCGTACTCATCTTGTTTTGAGCCCCAATATGAGTCATGGAATGGAGAGACTTGTGAATCCTAAAGGTCCAATAAACCTGTGTTGCTTTGGACAATGAGTTAAGAGGTTGCTTCATGATTACATTTGGTATACAAGTGGGATACCACCTTGTTATGATTGTATGTATCTGTAGGATGATGTTATCTGTCTTATTTGATGGTTAAGGCTTACTAGGTGTTAGCAAGGAGAGTGGCTTTCAATGTGGGGCCAATGCCCGAAGTGGCAGTTAGGATAACCCATTGAAAGTAGATTAATCAAGTGATAACCTAAAATGAACTAGGGGGTTAAGGGTAGATTTCACATTAAACAAGATTAATGGATTTGCTCACCTAGGCCTATAGTGCTCATTTAGGCTAAGGATGGGTTGAGAAGGCCTGGTCAGCATGATTGACGTCCTTGTCCTCATGAAAGGAAGGTCGATTCCGCATGTGTCACCCTATGGGGCCGACGCCTAGTGAAGGGCTGTCAGGATAACCATAGATGGGGGCCGACGCCTAGTGAGAGGCTGTCAGGATAACCCATGCTAGGACCGTGCGATGACACTCTCCCTACTACTACCTAGTATTCTTGTTGGTCTCTCCACATAGGTTATGTGTCACCTCTGGAAGTTGTGTTGTGTTGTGTGTGTTATTGTCATGTGTTGTATTAGAATTTGGTCATCCTTCATTCATGATTATCTTTTGTCTACTTGACTGTTGTCGTTGTGTGGGATCTCATGTTAACTCCTAGCTCAGGGGGTGGACCTTAGGGTTCCACATGGTCGGGTGGAAGAGCTATCTTATCCATTGGTTATCCCTTGTCAAAGTTCATGTGCAAAAAGGGATTATCTCAGTACCAGTTGAGGAAGATGTATATGTAATTTTGATGTAGTCAGAAGATGGCAATGTAATAAAGCAATGGTGTACTTATGTGTAAGGAAAAACATTGCAGTTGTGTATTTGATCATAAAGATTATATTATTTGATGACATGCACTAAATATGAATCAGTTATTTAATTATTTATTGGATTTAGATCAGTTACTGATGTTAGCAATATATGTTAAATTATGTAAGTAATGCAGCCTTGAATCTTTAGAGAACTTGTTGTAAGTTTAATGGTGTAATTAGTTAAGTTAACATTACTTTGTTATCTTATTTAAAAAAAAAAAATTCCCGTTTCATCTAGCGTAAATGTAAATTTCTCTAAGGTGTTCATGGCAGGGCGTTACATTATACAAATTGATCAAATGTGAATGATCAATTTGACTATTATTAGTGGCTTAAGGGGATTAATGAGTAGATTTTAAGTTGTGTCATCTACATCCTCTTACGATGTGTTGCAAGTATGTGCTAATTGGTGTTGTCATTGATGTCAACATATCTATGTTGTCATTTGTGTCAACTATATCTTCTGGTATTGTTATTTGTTAATGGATTGAAGAACATTGTCTAAGTATTTTACTCCGCATATTTCCTGTGTTGAAGACCAGAGTATGAACTTTGGATATTATTTAGAGAAGTGTTTGAAGAATATAAATCTAGAATTTGGTGGTCTAAGTCGCTATGCAAAAAAAGTTCTATTCACCAGTATGAAGACGGTGCCTTGCAAGGTTTGTAGGGTGACAGGGAGAAAGTTTGATAGTGTCTAATTGAGAATAGTTTGTGATCCATCTTCAAATGAAACAAGTTGAGATCTATTGTGGCTAGATTTTCTAGTCTCTAAATGATTCTATGATGTTCATAGATGTCCCCTAAATAAATTGAAGGTGTGTGATTAATACGCAAGATACAATGAAGATCTTGGAAGCGTGTGTTCAAGTGTTCTTGGTGATTGCACATGTCTGGCTGACCTGGATGATTAACAATCTTTGCAGATGAATCTCTTGAATTGTAGAAGCATGTGGTAGCGTGTGAATATGTAATTGAGTTCTTGTTAAGGCATGAAGTGTTCCTCCTTTATTCACTTAGTCTGCAAGATTTTTTAGGTCTAGTCCTAATTTGACGTATGAATGTATGCCGACCTTGGAGATTGTTCCAATGGTTGATGATTGTAATGCCGACCTTGATGTACATTCCAATGTTGATGAATTATATAAATACATGTAAAGAATTCATGTTTAAGAGTGTGCAAAGATGTGAAGATAAGGTGTGAGTTGTAAAAGCAGAGAAAAGCAGAGGAGATATACTGCACTTCAATGGAACTGAACTTAGGCATGGTGTAGATGCTACTATATCAGTTTAATTCTTGGCAGTGAGCCACATTTGGTAGTGAGCCATCCTTTTGGGCAGTGAGCCCTGGGTAGTGATCCCTTTGGCAGTGAGCCAACATTTGATATTCAGTATTGTTACTACATTTATATTGTGAGCTAACACTCACCATAGTTTTTCCCTATTTAGGGTTTTCCATGTAAAAATTTAGGTGTTCATGTGCATGTGATGTTGATGTGTTCAAGCCTTGATTCTGCTATTCATGTTTATTGCTGATAATAGAATAAGGAAATAAGTTAAGTGATTGAGAAATTGATTGTGGTTTATAGAAGTTAAAATTTTGATACAACTGATTCATCCCCCCTCTCAATTATCCTGTACCATTCAACAATTTTGGTATCAAAGCCAAGTTCCTTTGAAGAAATCCTAACAACTTAAGGAACATCTGAGATGGCACACAAAAAGGATACACCTTAGTTTGATGGAACTAACTATGCATACTAGAAGGTATGGATGGAAAACTATCTTATTTCCATAACTTACAGTGTCTGGATGATAGTCAAAACAAAATATGAAATACCTAAAAATGGTCCAAAGACTGAAGAAGAAATCTAGTAGTTTGAATTGAATCACAAAGCTAAAATGCTCTATTGAATGCTTTATCAAATGTTGAAACGGATAAAGTGACGGATGTTCCAACTGCTCATGAAATTTGGGAGAAACTGAAGAATGTTTATGAAGGTGATGCATTTGTCAAGAAAGCTAAGTTGCAGAATTTAAAGACCACATATGAAACCATGCGAATGTCTGATGATGATAACATAACAAACTATATATAGAAGATTGATGAAGTTGTCAGTAGCATCAAGTCCCTTGGTGGAAAGTTAGAATATGAAGATGTTATTGATAAAATACTTAGAACTCTTCCAAAGTCCTATAGTCACAAGGTATCTACCATTGAAGAATTGCTTGAGTAAAGTAAACTTACAAAAGATCAATTGCTTGCTAAACTAACTGCCTTTGAAATAAGGGATTTGGTACTACTGATGGTCCTGTGAAAACCAAGACTGCTTTCAAGGCCAAGGAAGAAAAGACTTCTAGATTAGAGAAGTATGCTATGGAATCAGATGAAGAAGATTTTGTAGAACTTGGGGCTAAGTTTGCAAGCAGAATAAGAAGAGGTAGCAAAGGAAAATTTAAAGGTAAGTTACCCTTCAAATGTTTTAGTTGTAGAGAAATTGGTCACTATGCTTCAAGATGTCCTGACAGAGGCTTAAAATTTAATTAAAATAAAGGAAATATGGTAAGAAAGAGTTACTATGTTAGAGATGATGATGGTTTAACTAATGATAGTTCTGATTTGGCAATAGTAGTGAATGCTTGTTTATTGCACTTAGAGAAGAACCTATTTCTACTAACCTTGCTAGCTATGTGAAGGATAGAAGTCCAGGAGAGTTGTTTGCATTTCATGCTAAAAAGGAAGATGAATGGATCATTGATAGTGGATGTTCAAATCATATGACTGGAGACAAAAGTAAGTTTGTCAAGTTTGAAAAGTATGATGGAGGACTAGTAAGATTTGGAGATTATGCAACTGGTAAGATTTGCGGAAAAGGATCAATTACTTTTGATGGAAAGCATAATATAGATGATGTTCTTTATGTCACGTGCTTGAAGCATAACCTTCTAAGTGTTGGACAAATGTGCAACAAAGGATATAATCTTGTGTTCAGGGATAAAGGATGTGAGATAAGAAAAAGATCCGAAACCATAATTGCTACTAGGAAGGAGACTCATGGTAATGTTTATCACTTGAAAGGCTCTGACAAATGTTGTTTTCTAGCTAAGACAGATGAAAGTTGGCTATGGCATAGAAGAATGGGTCACATCAACTTTGATAATATGGTGAAAATAAGTATTACTCAGATTGTAAGAGATCTGCCTAAGATTGTGAAGCCTGCCAATGTTACATGTAAAGATTGTCAATTGGGGAAGATGACAAAGACCACCTTCAAAAGCAAAGAACAATTCTCAACTGGTTTGTTGGAGTTGGTGCATATAGACCTTTGTGGTCCTACAAGAGTAAGAAGTCTACAAGGTGACAGGCATTTCATGCTTCTTATTGATGATTATTCAAGAATGATTTGGGTTACTTAGAGAAAAATTAGAAGCCAGAGACAAGTTCACAACTTTCAAAGCTATGGCTAAATATGAATTGGATCTAAAAATCAAGTGCTTAAGGTCTGATAGAGGAGGTGAATTTACTTCAAACGAGTTCAATGCTTTCTATGAAGAACATGGAATAAAGAGACATTTGTCTGCCCCCTGGACTCCTCAGCAAAATGGAGTGGTTGAAAGAAAGAATAGAATTGTTCAAAAAGCTACTAGAATAATGATCAAGGAAGTAGACCTACCGGAAGTGTACTAGAAAGAAGCAATACACACTGCTATTTATATTCAAAATAGAGTGCAGGTCAATACAAGAGAGATCAAGACACCTTATGAACTGTGGTATGGTAAGACTCCTATAGTCAAATATTTCAAAGTGTTTGGAAGCAAATGCTATCTCATAAGAGATGAAGAATTAGTGAAGTTTGATGCTAGATGTGATAAAGGCATATTCCTAGGTTAATCAACCAAGAGAAAAGCTTATTGATGCTATAATAAAAGACTGAAAAAGATCATTGAAAGTGCAAATGTAAAGGTAGATGAAGATCTTCAATTGGATGGGTATGAATTAGATGAACCTGTTGTCATAGAGAAGGTAGAAAAAGGAAAAGAAAAGGAAGTTCAGATTGAAGTACAAGTTGCTCCTGAAAAAGAAGAAATTCAAGAAGATGCTCTTGAAATAATTGCAAAGACTCCCAAGTATGTGCAAAGAGATCATTCTGAAGATCAGATTATAGGTGATAAAAAGAAAGGTGTGTTGACAAGAAGGAGAGCTATAGAAGGACAAGAAAATCTCTATTTACTTTCAAAGGTGGAACCTAAGACGGTAAATGAAGCTTTCAATGATGAAAATTGGGTCAAGGCGAAGAAGAATTAATGTAGATTGAGAAGAAAAAGACTTGGGAACTTATCCCTAGACCTGCAAACAAGAATGTGATTGGAACAAAGTGGGTTTTCCAGAACAAACTGAATGAGGTTGGAGAAGTTGTGAGAAACAAAGCAAGACTTGTGTGCAAAGGCTACTCACAAGTGGAAGGGATAGACTATGAGGAGAATTTTTCTCTAGTGGCTAGATTGGAAGCAATCAGACTATTTTTGACTTTTGCTACACATAAAGATTTCAAGGTGTATCAAATGGATGTGAAATCTACCTTTCTGAATGGTGAATTAGAAGAAGAGGTATACATAGCGAAACCAGATGGATTCTAGCTATCAAACCAACCAAATATGGTGTGCAAGTTGAAGACGGCTTTGTATTGATTGAAGCAAGCTTCTAGAGCTTGGTATGTAAGACTAGATAAGTATCTACTGCAATAGGGTTTCAATAAAAGGGTCTGCAGATAGCAATTTGTATATCTTGAGGCAAGCAAAGATCGAATCCTGATTGTTAAAGTTTATGTGGATGATATTATATTTGGTGGAAATGAAGGAATGTGTAAGAATGTTGCAGATGAGATGAAGAAGTTTGAGATGTCCATATGTGGTGAGATGAATTTCTTCCTTGGATTGCAAATCAATTAGACAGACAAAGGTATCTTCATTTCTCAATCAAAGTATCTTAGAGAGTTATTAAAGAAGTTTGGAATGGAAGACTCTAAATTGGTGAGCACTCCTATGATTACTAGATGTATGTTGAGAAAAAATAATGAATCTCCTAAGGCTAATCAAAGCAAGTACAGGTCAATGATTGGAGGACTACTTTATCTGACTGCCACCAGACCAGATATCATGCATGCAATTTGTCTTGTGGCTAGATTTCAATCAGATCCTAGAGAATCACATGTTGTGGCAGTGAAAATAATTTTGAAGTACTTAAAAGGTACTCCAGATCATGGTCTATGGTATCCAAAGAGTAATGACTTCTCCCTAAGTGCATATACAGATGCAGATTAGGTCGGTTGTATTGATGAAATGAAAAGCACAAGTGGAGGTGTATTCTTCCTTGTAGATTGTTGTAGGTATGGGCCTAACCGGTGTTGTCATTGATGTCAACATACTCCTATTGCATTGATGAAAAGAATTGGATGAGCTGAGTGCTGAGGATATTGAGAAAATTAGTCCTAATCAGGAATAGAGAATAACAGTGAAGACAGTAAGGTAAAAGTCCAAGATAAGATAAGAATCAGAGGATGCGGTTTAATGGGTTTGTAGATATGTGTCTTAAGGTGATCCAGTAAAGATTTTAGAGGTCGGCATGAAGATCTAAAGAAGTAGTGGTCATTCAAGTAAAACCAGTTCCTGCAGGTGCTCAGAGGTGATAGAGTGACATAGATAGGTCCGGTGAGATTTGGAAATGCATTATCCTATTCTGTGGATTTGAGGGAGTGTTGAGGAAGTCTTTGTGAAGTGTCAACTCAATTGGTTCATGGTTTGAAGGTCCATAAGCATCTATTCCTTTATGACAGTAGTGACAGACTATGTTCTTGAGGTTCCGGATGAAGGAGAGAAGGATTTCAGTATGAAGATGAAGTGCGGATGTTCTTGGTGATTCAGGAAATCTTGTGGAGGTCTTTAGATCATGTCCAACATGTGTGAGTAGTCTGCATTGGAGTTGGAGCTCACAATTGAAGAATAACCTCTGGATGATGGTGTTCTTCCTGTGACTGGCCGACCGGATGAGTTACACATCTTGCGAATGTTCTTGTAGATGTTTGCCAACTTAGATGATTATTCCTAAGTTGATGTCTTGTATAAATAAGGGGTTGCGAAGTCAATTCAAAATGTATCTTGTGAAAATGAGAGTGTGGTAGCGAGGAGGAGAGTGAAAGGTAGAGCAGAAGTATTGGGCTTAAATGGAACTGATTCAAGCATGGTGAAGATGCTATTTTCCAGTTCAAGTATGTGATACTTATTCTTTTGTAGATAGTGTGTCTCTTGTAGGTAGTGGACCTCTTGTGAGTAGTGTGCTCAGGTAGTGAGCCCTAATTGGCATGTGCCATTTTGTCCTTTCTATTCTTCTAACAGAGAATACAATCTTGGGTTAATCACCCCGTGGTTTTTCCCTTAACTGGGTTTTCCACGTCAAAATCTTGGTGTCTTATGTGTTGATGTGTTTTTGCTCTTGATTTAAAAGCATTATGTCTCATGATTGATTTATTGATATGCTGCTAATCACTAAAAGGATTTAAGTGTGTAATTGAGAGAAAGTTTTGGACAACTAATTCACCCACCCCCCTCTCAGTTGTCTACCCTATGACTAACAATTAGTATCAGAGCCAAGTTCCTCTAAAAGGAACTTAACCACTTAAGGAGATCTAGGATGTCATCCTACAAGAAGGATAGTCTGAAGTTTGATGGAACCAATTTTAATCTTTGGAAAAGTTGCATGAAATGTCACTTGCAATGTATGGGAATGCAGTACTGGAACATGGATTCAATAAAGTATACTCTTCCTTAGGGTGGTTTGAAATCCCCAAATGAAATCATAGATGCTGAAAACAACCTGCGGACTATAGAAGCTCTTCTAAGTGCACTATCTGATTCAGAGATTTCAAATGTTGTTGACCTACCAACTGCTTTTGAGATTTGGCAAAAACTAGAACTTCTGCATGAAGGAGACAAGTATGTTAAATGTGCAAGGTTACAGAGTCTGAAAGGGAAATTTGAAAAATCTGAAGATGAGAGATGATGAAAATATTACTACCTTTATGCCAAGAGTAAATGAGATTGTTTGTGGAATTAGAAATGCTGGTGGAGTCTTGGATGAAGATGAGATTGTTGGCAAAATTCTCAGATCCCTTCCTGCTTCTTATAAAATCAAGGTTGCTGCCATTGAGGAATTCAGAGCCCATACAATTGTCACAAGAGATCAATTGGCTGGTAAATTGGTTGTGTTGACATTTCTTCTGAATCAGCATTAGGGTTTGCCACTTCTAATGCACAGGCAGATTCAGGCCAACTGAATACAGGAGGTTGCGTGAGCTCCTCCCCTTCACTTCTGGTTCTGCCGCACCAAGGGGGGTATCCCTATAACTCAAGATGTAACCTTGACTAGCTCAAAGATAGAAGGATCTAACTTGACAACAACAGGCAGAATACTCTCATGTATGGACCAAGATCTGCATGATAGATCACAAGGCTGGCAACATTCTTGGACATGATGTCTGGTTGGGTATGAGAGCATGCAGGGGGTTCCTAATACTACTCCTACAACTAACAGGTGGAAGTATGAAATGGTTTGATATGAATTTGGATGCAAAGCTGGACATGGTGTATAACACAAGAACACAGCATGACTGGTGCCTATCCAGGGCTTGGAGTCGGTAGACATACACCTGTGAATGATCAGCATGAATAGCTAAAACTAGATTTTAGGGGGATACACATGATATCTGCCTTACAGATATCTCCCAATAAAGAGTGTCAAGTTATCTCTACTTATGGCATCCCTACTGCAGTATACCCTTCCCAATGTTCAACCTGAAAACAGTTTAATCTGCCCCTTGAGCAGAGGTTCAAAGATCAGACATTCAACATAGGAATTCTGTGCTCTAGAATCTAAACATAAGCAAACATCCAGATCCAGAAGAAGGATACATGCAATACTGGAGACAGAATTAACACAACACATGCTAAGACAGCATTACTCATATAAGATCAACCATGAAACCAGTGGATTCATGCCAAGTCCTACAACAGGAGATACATAAACTCACAAGAAAGACTGTACAGAGCAACCAGATCAGCTGGTTTTGGATTACAGAGCCAAAAATCCACAACTTTCAACAACCTTGAATGAATAACATCCTCCGCATTATATAGCAGGAGGGTGTATTCAGCATTAACTACCAGGTTGACCAAAACTCCTGCCAGATATACAGTATGATAAAAATGGCGCTCAAACATTAACGCAGCAGGTAGGGGAGGAGACAGGAAGATTTTTCGAGCCCTGCGCCACTGCCTCGGGATCCAGATCTTCAATCAGGTACTAGACCAGCCCACGCCATCGCCCATACCTCTGCAACAATCGCCATTGATGGCGCACCAACCCGCGGCCTCGGGAAGAGCATTAAACAGTCGATCGCAACCACTTCCCGCCGAGGTTCATCATCATGATATTTGAAAATGCAGGATAACATTATCCCACATGCACCCCGCGATGACCTCTTAAACACTTTATATACTAGGTCATGAGCATATATCATGTCGGTGCTTTTGCTCCTGACGACACTAGTATATAACCTCATCATCATCATCCTCCAGCAGCATGGTATCCTGTTGTTCGAAATATCACCCTGACGTCATCATGATATTTGAAAATATAACCTTCATGATAATCGGCACAACCTGATCCTTCGGAGGAACATCCTCCTGCCGAGCTTATAACAAAAGTCTGGCCGATGAACATCCTGATGACGTCATCATCATATCCTGCTGACGTCATCATCATATCTGCCTACTGTGCACCAACTCGCATATCCGGATGACGTCATCATCATGTTTGCAAATATCAGGAGGTCTCTTCAAGATGATCAGTGTTAGAAATATGACCCCCCCCGGACCTTGATGACGTCATCATCATATTAACATCATCATGATATTCGGAAGACAACCGGATATTTGGAAATATCCTCCTGACGTTCAAACATCAGGTTGCACTGTAGCTCCACTATAAGATCGGGGCGATAACTGAATATGATGATGCTGCTTGAAAAGATCACCCCCAGTAGATAATGCGCGAAGCCGGCAGGCGGATATCTCCTTGATATCAACATCATCATGATGTTCGAACAAACATATATCCGGGTGATATGAAAATATCACCCCTTCCTTCGAGAATATCATGATGCAGATAGGCAGAAAGAAAAAGATATCACCCTGATATAAGAATGACGTCAGCATCATCAGGATGACAAAACAACGAACAAGTGATACAACATCATCAGGATGATATTGACTAAGATCATCCTGACGTTCAAAATATGATGACCCTAGTGAATATCGGGTCGCCCTAAGAATTCTTCAACAACGTCATCAGGATGATCCTAACCAAGATCACCCGATGATAGAAATATCACCCCGGCGAAATATCATGAAGGCAGAAAATATGATGACCTCCGCAAGCAGCAGGATGATAACTGGAAATATGATGATGATGACGACCCTTAGGATAAAACAAGTTAGGTCGAGCAACTCAAAGAATAAGTAACATCATCATCATGTCTGCGCACGGTGATAAATGGAAGATCACCGGAGACTTTGAAGAATCACCCTCGCAAGCAGATCAGGGCGCACTGTAGCTCGTCAGCATCATCAGGATAAAACCCAAACATCACCCGACAGCGAAATATGATGATGACGTTGAGAAACCGGTCGACGGAGAACAAGATGATGATGACCTTCATCGAAACAAACATGATGATGATGACCTCCTCCTCAAGAAAATATGATGATGCAGCTGAGAAATGCTGAGGAGGTCCATCACTTAGAACATTTTTTGGATACTTAGGGAGAGTGCCTGAATGAAAAATGCTCAGAAAACTACCAGTCAATTCAGGCACTAACAGGTTGCATTTGAAATGACCGAGTTTGGAGATGCTCGTCCTAGGACTGAATCTGCATTCAAAGCCAGTGCCTCTGTGAAAGGTAAACAAAGATTTGATCTGGGAGAGAACTCTTCAAGAAAACTATCATGGTATGAAAGAGCAAGAAATGACTTGGAAGAAGAAGAAGTTGAAACTGCTCAACTTGAAGCTCTTATTGCAAAAAGACTACCAAGAGGATCCGGTAAGTATGAAGGAAAATTGCCTTTTAAGTGTTTTAACTGCAATAAGATTGGTCATTTTGCCTCAAAGTATCCGAAAAGATTTTCAAGGCCAAATCCTAATAGATCAAGGTTCCAAAAGAACTGTTACTATGTTCATGAGGAAGATGATAATGAAGGGGTAACAGATGATGAATTAGAGATAGGACACAAATCCGGAAGTGATTGGGTGTTTATTGCCACCAAGAAAGAAGAACCTTTTTCCTCTGAATCTGTTAATCATAAAGTTGTAGAAAGAGCTCTCGCTGCCCAAGTTGAAGAAAAGGATGATTGGGTCATTGACAGTGGATGCTCTCACCATATGACAGGTGACAAAAATAAGTTCATAGATTTGGAAAGGTATGAAGGAGGAGCGGTAAAGTTTGGTGATAATTCTGCTGGTAGAATCAGAGGAAGAGGAACTATTTCTTTTGATGGAAGGAACAAAATCGGTAATGTACTGTATGTTGAAGGATTGAAGCACAATCTTCTCAGTGTTGGTCAGTTGATGGACAAAGGCTATGATCTCCAATTTAAGAATGGAAAATGCAACATCTTTGAAAGTTTCAGAACAGAGATTGCATCTGGTACACAAACTAAAGGTAATATCTTCCACTTGGTTGGTACTGGTAAAAGTTGTTCATTTGTTCAAGTTGATAAGAGCTGGTTATGGCATAGGAGAATGTGTCATGTGAATTTTGATAATATCATCAAGATAAGCAATACTCAGGCTGTAAGAGATCTTCCAAAACTGGTGAAACCTACAAATAGTTTGTGCAAAGAATGTCAATTGGGAAAACAAAGCAGAGTCTCTTTTAAAAGAAAGGAACAATCTTCTACCGGATTATTGGACTTAGTTCATACTGATCTTTGTGGTCTAGCAAGAATCAGGAGTGTGCAAGGTGATAGATACTTCATGTTACTAATTGATGACTATTCTCGAATGATGTGGGTAACCTTTCTGAAAGAGAAATCAGAAGCTCATGAAAAATTCAAAATATTCAAGGCTATGGTAGAGAATGAAACCAGATTAAAATTGAAATGTCTGAGGTCTAATAGAGGTGGAGAATTCACATCTAGTGAGTTCATAGATTTATGTGAGAAACATGGAATTAAGAGACAGTTGTCTACTCCTAGGACCCCACAGCAGATTGGAGTAGTTGAGAGAAAGAACTGGACCATCCAAGAAGCATCTAGGATAATGATGATGGAAGCAAATGTTTCTCAGATCTATTGGAGAGAAGTTGTCAGCATTGCAGTCTCTACTCTCAATCGAGTTCAAATCAGAAGCAATATCGATAAGACTCCTTATGAACTTTGATTTGGCATCACTCCTATTGTGAGGTATTTTAGAGTTTTTGGTAGCAAATGTTACATTAAAAGAGATGAAGATCTAGGAAAGTTTGATGCTAGAAGTGATGAAGGAATATTCTTGGGTTACTCTACTCAAAGCAAAGCATACCGGTGTTATAACAAGAGACTGAGAAAGATGATAGAAAGTACAAATGTGAAGGTTGATGAAGGAATTGAAAAACCCTTGAGATTTTGTGAATATGATGAAGATCAGAATGATGTTCTGACTCAAGGAGCCCAAACCTCTTCTAAGATTCAAATCTAGATTGATCCAATAAATCAGGAAGAAGAGATAATTTTGAATGAGCTTGATCAAGAAGCAGAAGTGCAAGAAACCCCCAAAGTACCTAGGTATGTAAGACTAAACCACTCTAAAGATCAGATCATAGGTGATAAAAGCAAAGGTGTACAAACAAGAAGGAGAATTGCTCAAATTCAGATGGGTATTGTCTGATTTCAAAGATTGAACCTAAGACAGTGAATGAAGCTTGCAATGATGAAAACTGGACTAAAGCAATGGAAGAAGAGCTGATGCAAATTAAGAAAAATCACACTTGGGATCTTGTTCCCAGACCTAAAAACAAAAATGTGATTGGAACAAAATGGGTCTTCCGAAACAAACTAAATGAAGTTGGTGAAGTAATTAGAAATAAAAATAGATTGGTCTGCAAGGGTTACTCTCAAATAGAAGGAGTTGATTTTGAAGAAACTTTTGCTTCGGTGGAAAGAATTGAAGCAGTCAGATTATTTCTTGCTTTTGCTGCTTTCAAGGATTTCAAAGTATATTAGATGGATTTTAAGTCTGCCTTCTTGAATGGTAACTTGGAAGAAGAAGTGTACATTGAGCAACCGGATGGATTTCAATTAACTAATCATGATGATATGGTCTACAAGTTGAAGAAAGCACTATATGGACTGAAGCAAGCCCCAAGAGCCTGGTATGAAAGATTGGATAAGCATCTTTTAAAGATTGGTTTTAAAAAAGGTACTGTTGATAGTAATTTGTATTTCAAAATTGATCATGAAAACATCTTGATTGTTGAAGTGTTTGTTGATGATATCATTTTTGGAGGAAGAGATAGTATGTGTAAAACTTTTGCAAATCAAATGAAAAGTGAATTTGAGATGTCCATGCTTGGTGAAATGAATTTCTTCTTGGGTCTGCAAATCACTCAAACAAAGAAAGGAATCTTCATTTCTCAGACCAAATATGTGAAAGAATTGTTGAAGAAATTTGGGATGGAAGACTCAAAACCAATGAATACTCCCATGGCAACCGGATGTAAATCGAGCAAAGATGATGACTCTCCTAAGGCTGATCAGACAAAGTATAGGTCAATGATTGGAGGACTATTGTATCTTACTCAAACTAGACTAGACATTATGCAAGTTGTTGGTCTTGTTGCTAGATTTCAGGCTGATCCTAGAGATTATCATGTCATGGCAATCAAGATGATTTTTAGATATCTAAAAGGGATAGTTGAGTATGGTCTGTGGTATCCTAGAGATCATGATTTTTCTCTTCATGCATACATAGATGTTGATTGGGTAGGAGATGTGGATGACCGAAAGAGTACCAGTGGTAGAGCATTCTTTTTGGGGAAGAGATTGGTTTCTTGGCTAAGCAAGAAACAAGAGGTAATATCTTTGTCCACAACTGAAGCAAAATATATTGTAGCAACAAGTAGTTGCACTAGAGTATTGTGGATGAAGTAGATGCTAAGAGACATCAAAGTGGAGTATGAGGAGCCTATCACAATTTTCTATGATAATTCAAGTGCAATAAATATATCTAAGAATCCAGTGTTGCATTCAAAGACTAAGCATATATCTATCAAGTTTCATTTTCTAAGAGAGAAAGTGAACAAGAATGAAGTCAGATTAGAGTTTGTGCCCTCCAAGGATCAAATTGTAGATATTTTTACTAAACCTCTACCTAAGGACTCTTTTGAGTATCTCAGGGAGAAGTTAGGGGTTATTGCCCCTCCAGTGATGCACTAAGGTGCACTGATGTGCATCAATCTAGTGGATATCACAGTCATATCTTGTGATTCAGATTGATGATGGGGAGCTGCTACTCAGGGGGAGCAACTGGTATGATTTTGAAATGGTGAACTTGCAAGTATGTGCCCTTTGCCATTGATGTCAAAGGGGGAGAGAAGACATGTGAAAAACAAGTGATGGCTAACAAAGGGGGAGCAGTAAAGATAGAGAAGTCAAGTGAATGGTTGTTGGTGATAGGGGGAGCTGTGTCAAAGTTCTTGTCTTGATGGTCAAAATAGTTTTTCACATCATATGTTGCCATCAATGACAAAGGGGGAGATTGTTGCAAGTATGACCCTAACCGGTGTTGTCATTGATTTCAAAATACTCCTGTTGTATTGATGAAAAGAATTGGATGAGTTGAGTGCTGAGGATATTAAGAAAATTAGTCTTAATCAGGAACAGAGAAGAACAGTGAAGACAGTAAGGTAAAAGTCCAAGATAAGATGAGAATCAGAGGATGCGGTTTAATGGGTTTGTAGATATGTGTCTTAAGGTGATCCAGTAAAGATTTCAGAGGTCCACATGAAGATCTGAAGAAGTAGTGGCTGTTCAAGTAAAACTGGTTCTGGCAGGTGCTCAGAGGTGACAGAGTGACATAGATAGGTCCGGTGAGATCTAGAAATGCATTATCCTATTCTACAGATTTGAGGGAGTGTTGAGGAAGTCTTTGTGAAGTGTCAACTCTATTGGTTCATGGTTTGAAGGTCCACAAGCATCTATTCCTTTATGACAGTAGTGACAGATTGTGTTATTGAGGTTCTGGATGAAGGAGAGAAGGATTTCAGTATGAAGATGAAGTGTAGATGTTCTTGGTGATTCAGGCAATCTTGTGGAGGTCTTTGGATCATGTCTAATGTGTGTGAGTGGTCTGCATTGGAGTTGGAGCTTGCAATTGAAGAATAACCTCCGGATGATGGCGTTCTTCCTGTGACTGGTCGACCGGATGAATTACACATCTTGCGGATGTTCTTGTAGATGTTTTCCGACTTAGATGATTATTCCTAAGTTGATGTCTTGTATAAATAAGGGGTTGCAAAGTCAATTCAAAGTGTATCTTGTGAAAATGAGAGTGTGGTAGTGAGGAGAGCGAAAGGTAGAGCAGAAGTATTGGGCTTAAATGGAACTGATTCAAGCATGGTGAAGATGCTATTTTCCAGTTCAAGTATGTGATACTTATTCTTTTGTAGAAAGTGTGTCTCTTGTAGGCAGTGGGCCTCTTGTGAGCAGTGTGCTCGGGCAATGAGCCCTAATTGGCATGTGCCATTTTGTTCTTTCTATTCTTCTAACAGAGAATACAATCTTGGGTTAATCACCCCATGGTTTTTCCCTTAACTGGGTTTTCCACATCAAAATCTTGGCGTCTTATGTGTTGATGTGTTTCTGCTCTTGATTTAAATGCATTATGTTTCATGACTGATTTATTGATATGCTGCTAATCACTAAGAGGATTTAAGTATGCAATTGGGAGAAAGTTTTGGACAACTGATTCACCCCCCCTCTCAGTTGTCTACCCTAAGACTAACAAGAGATAGGGTAGTGTCATGGCATAGCAAGAAACAAGAATAAGTCTCCTTGTCTACTGCATAGGAAAAATATATTGCTACAATAACATGTTGCACTCAAGTGTTGTGGATGAAACAAACCTTGAAGGACATCAAAGTTGAGTATGAGAAGCCAATCCCTATTCTTTGTGATAACACAAGTGCCATAAACATTTCAAAGAATCCAGTGATGGATTCAAAGACAAAACACATTTCAATTAAGTATCACTTTTTGAGAGAGAAAGTTGTAGAGAATGTTGTGAAGCTTTAGTATGTGGCTACAAAGGGTCAAGTTGTTTATACATTCGCTAAGGCTCTTCCAAAGGACACATTTGAGTATCTCTAGGAAAGGTTAGGGGTTATTGCCCCTCTTTCATTGAACTAGGTGCATAAGAAGATGCATAAGTCCAGTGTGCCTCAAAGTATATTTTCTTCTAGACTAAGTTAGGGGGATTACCTCTTAGGGGGAGCAGATAGTGATCTGAGATGATTGTTGTAGTTAGGGGGAGTAAAGAATGACTCCAATATGATTAGAGAAGAAGTGTGCAAGTATGTATAGTGGAAAAGATGTGAAGCCCTTTTTCATTGATGTCAAAGGGGGAGATAAATCATGTGAAAAACTTAGGGTGAGTAAGAGTGCAGAAGTATGAAAACAAAGGGGGAGTTCTGAAGCAGAATTGTGTCTTGATGGTGGAATATGTTTTTCACATCATATTTTTCCATCAATGAAAAAGGAGATTGTGGCAAGTATGTGCTAATTGGTGTTGTCATTGATGTCAACATATCTGTCTTGTTATTTGTGTCAACTATATCTTCTGGCATTGTTGTTTGTTAATGGATTGAAGAACACTATCTGAGTATTTTGCTCCGCATATTTTCTATGTTGAAGACAGAAGTATGAGATTTGGATATAATTTAGAGAAGTATTTGAAGAAGCTAAATATAGAATTTGGTGGTCTAGATCACTGTGCAGAAAAAGTTATATTCACCAGTATGAAGATGGCGCCTGGCAAGGTTTGCAGGGTGACAGAGAGAAAGTGTTTTGCTCCTCATTTCTCCACAGATTGGAGTTTTGTCTTGTGGTTATAGAATTAATCTTATAAGGTCCTTAGTCTTCTTCATTCCAAAGGATAAGTGATTTGAAGCTCCAAAAAACAAGTTTTATTATTAGCAGAGTTTGAAAGTGTCTAATTGAGAATAGTTTGTGATCCATCTTTAAGTGAAACAAGTTGATATCTATTGTGGCTAGATTTGCTAGTGTCAAAATGATTCTATGATGTTTATAGATGTCCCTTGAATGCATTTAAGGTGTGTGATTAATCCACAAGCTTTAATGAAGATCTTGGAAGTGTGTGTTTAAGTGTTCTTGGTGATTGCACATGTTTGGCCGACCAGGATGATTAACACTCTTTGCAGATGAATCTCTTGAATTGTAAAAGCATGTTGTAGCATGTGAATATGTAATTGAGTTTGTGTTAAGGCAATAAGTGTTCCTCCTTGATTCACTTAGTCCATAAGATTGTTTAGGTCTAGTCCTAATTTGATGTATGTATGTATGCCAACCTTGGAGATTGTTCCAATGGTTGATGATTGTAATGCCGACCTTGATGTACATTCCAAGGTTGATGAATTGTATAAATACATGTAATGAATTCATGTTTAAGAGTGTGTAAAGATATGAAGATAAGGTGTGAGTTGTAAAAGTAGATAAGAGCAGAGGAGATATACTACACTTCAATGAAACTGAACTCAGGCATGGTGTAGATGCTACTATATCAGTTCAATTCCTGGTAGTGAGCCACATCCAGAAGTGAGCCACCTTCTACAGTGAGCCATCCTTTTGGGTAGTGAGCCCTGGGCAGTGAGCCACCATTTTATATTCAGTATTGTTACTATATTTATTGTTGGAATTAGTTTGGACAATTGAGAGGGGGGGTGAATCAGTTGTCCCACAATTCAACCTTTTCTACTTTTAATCTTCTTTATCAAATTGCAATCAGATTAGTAAAGTAAACATAACATTAAAGCATGAATCAACAACATATGAGCTGAAATAAATTGAACACACATAACACTAGGATTTTTATGTGGAAGCCCAGTTAAGGGAAAACCACGGTGGGGGTTAACCCACAAGATTCGTACCCTGTTAAAAGTACTTAGAAGAAAAGAGAAGGCACATGCCTTCAAGCTCACTATGCAAAGCTCACTACTTAAGAGAGGCTCACTACCTATAGAATTTATGTTTAATACAGAAAGAATGAACTGTGAAATAACATCTTCTTTATGCTTGGTTTAGTTCCTTTGAAATATTACAAAAATTCTACTCTGCTCCAAATACTTCTTCTCTAGCTCTTCATCTAAACATCTCTTGTTCTTCTACTTCTCCTCTGCTCTGCTCTGCCTTTGATCCTTTCTTTGGATTTGATTATTTTCACACAAGGATAATCTTCCACTATTCATCAACAAGTATTTATATGCTTCATCAACCTTGGAATAAACATCAAGATTGGCACTACAAACATCTGACTTAATGTGAATCACTAAGCTGTCATCCAAACATAACTGGAACTCAAATCTTCATCAATCAACATGCCATGCTCCACAGAATTGCTCTTAGATCATCCACAACACGCTTGAATCATCTGGTCGGCCAAGACTAGGAAGAACAACAACACCAAGAAGGAAATCTTCTTTGGCAAGCTCAAACTATAATGCGGACCTCAAACATAGCAGTCACATGATCCAGAGATCTCCATAAGCACATTGAATTCAACAAAAACATCCATAATCCTCCAAATCATCAGAATCACTTGTATCTTCCTCTGTAAGCTCAAGAACACTATCTAACATGACTCTCACATTAGAAAGATTGCTTGCAGACCTCCAAACCACAAACCACTTGAATGGATGATACACACTGACTTCCCAAACATACCTCCAGATCTACAAATCATCATTTGACATATCTGGAACAATTCGGACCTCTTTTCTGTCACTCTGTCTCTTCTAAACACTACAAAACTGGTTCTACTCAGATGGCCATAGCTTCTTCAAATCTTCATGTGAACCCTTCAAAACTTAACTAGAGCTTCTTTAGACAATCCTCTAGTCATCCATATGGTCTGCATACATTGATCCTCATTAATTTTCTCAATATCCTCAATAATCCAGTCTTCTATACAGGCAGCAAAATAAGATACAGTTGACACCAATGACAACAAGGATATGTTGACATCAATGACAACACCGCTTAGGCACATATTTGCAACAATCTCCCCCTTTGTCATTGATGGCAACATATGATGTGAAAAATTGATTTGACCATCAAGACAAGACCTTCTCCCCATTTCTCTTATCACTTCTATAATCACTTTCTTCACTGCCCCCCCTTTCATCAGCAACTAGTTTTTCACATGAAATTCTCTGCCCCTTTCACATCAATGGAAATGGGAACATATTTGTAGTCTTTTCTCCCTTTTTTGTCTCAAATTGATCCCAAAATTTTCATATTAACTACTATCCCTAAATAGTATCTCCTTAACATCAATCCAGATCACAGGATATGACTGTGAATTCCACCGGACTGACGCACCTTAGTGCATCTTAGTTTTGATTAGGAGGGGTAATAACCCCTAACTTCTCTATGAGATCCTCAAAAGTATCCTTGGGAAGAGGCTTAGTGAAAATATCTGCAATCTGATCCTTTGAAGACACAAACTCCAACTTGACTTCATTCTCATTTACCTTCTCTCTCAAGAAATGAAACTTAATGGATATATGCTTTGTCTTTGAATGCAACACCAAATTCTTTAAGATACTTATTACACTTGAATTATCACAGAAGATTGTGACAGGCTCCTCAAACACAATTCTGATGTCCTTCAACATTTGCTTCATCCATAGAACTTGAGTGCAATTGTTTGTTGCTGCTATATACTCTGCCTTTGCTGTAGATAGGGATATTGCCTCTTTCTTTTTGCTCAGCCAAGAAACCAATCTTCTTCCCAAGAAGACTGCACCACCACTAGTACTATTCCTGCCATCCACATCTCTTGCCCAATCAGCACCTATATATGCATGAAGAGTGAAGTCATTGTCTTTTGGATACCATTATCCATAATCAATTGTACCTTTGAGATATCTAAAAATTCTCTTGACTACTACAACATGGGATTCTTTAGGATCAGCTTGGAATCTAGTGACAAGCCCAACTACATTCATGATATTAGGTCTAGTCTGAGTTAGATAGAGTAGTCCTACAATCATTGATCTATACCTTTTCTGATTTGCCTTAGGGGAGTCATCATCTTTACTCAACTTACATCCGGTTACCATAGGCGTACCTACTGGATTTAAATCTTCTATTCCAAACCTCTTCAACAATTCTTTCACATACTTAGACTGAGCTATAAAGATACCTTTATATGACTGAGTGATTTGCAGACTTAAGAAGAAATTCATCTCACCAAACATGGACATCTCAAATTCATTTTGCATCTGATCAACAAATGTTTTGCACATGCTCTCATTTCCACCAAAAATGATATCATCAACAAATACCTCAACAATCAGAATATTCTCATGATCAATCTTGAAGTAAAGATTACTATCAGCAGTGCCTTTGTTATATCCTAGCTTTAGCAAATACTTATCTAATCTTGCATACTAGGCTCTTGGGCTTGTTTGAGTCCATATAATGCTTTCCTCAATCTACAGACCATGCATTTTTTATCAGACAACTGAAATCCTTTCGGTTGATCAATGTAGACTTCTTCTTCTAACTCTTCATTTAGAAATGTTGACTTGACATCCATCTGATAGACTTTGAAATCTTTATAAGCAACAAAAGCAAGAAATAGTCTGACTGCCTCTATTCTTTCCACTGGAGCAAAAGTTTCTTCAAAATTAATTCCTTCCACTTGAGAATATCCTTTGCATACCAACCTTGCTTTATTTCTTACAACTTCACCATCTTCATTTAGTTTATTCTGGAAGACTCTTTTAGTTCCAATCACATTTTTGTTCTCAGGTCTAGAAACAAGATCCCAAGTGTGATTCTTTTCAATTTGCATTAGTTCTTCCTCCATTGCTTTTATCCAGTTTTCATCATTGTAGGCCTTACTTACTGATTTTGGTTCAATCTTTGAAATCAAACAAATCTCTTCTTGATCTTCAACAATTCTTCTCCTAGTTCGAACACCTTTATTTCTATCTCCTATGTTTTGATCTTTAGGATGATTCATCCTTACATACCTGGGAGTTTTGGGAATTGCTTGAGCTTCTATTTCTTGAGCTGGTTCCTCAACTTCTGCACTATCTTCTTGAATTATTTGATTTTCTAGATCAATCTGGATCTAAATTTGAGTTTGCACTTGTGGGAATTAGTCTGGACAACTGAGAGGGGGGTGAATCAGTTGTCCCTAAACTTTAGCATTTTCTAAACTTTTAAATCTTCTTTCTTAACTAGATTAATGATGTAAACATTTAAGCATAAATCAACACATGAGCAGAAACAACAAGAACACACAACACCAGAATTTTGACATTGAAAACCCGGTTAAGGGAAAAACCACGGTGGGGATTAACCCACAAAATGCGTACCCTGTTAAAAGTACTTAAGAAAATAGAAGGCACATGCCTTTGAGCACACTACCCAAAGCTCACTGCTCAAGAGGAGGCTCACTACCTATAAGAAATTATGATTTACATAGAGATAATGAATTGAAAAATAGAATCTACATTCATGCCTAAATCAGTCCCTTTGAAGACTCACATAAAAACTTCTACTCCTATCTTCAAATTCTTCTTCACTAACTCTTCACTCTATACTCTCTTCACTCCTCTTCTTCTCTACTCTGCTTTTGATCCTTACTCTGGATTTAATTCATTTCATACAAGGATGATTTTCCACAACTCTTCAACAAGTATTTATACACTTCATCAACCTTGGAATGATCAACAAGGTCGACTGAACTTAACGCGGATCTTTACACTGTCGACCAAACATAGCTAAGACTTGAAACTTTCTCCATTAGCATACCATGCTTCATAAAATACTCTTTAGATCATCCGCAGTATGCCAGGAACATCCGGTCGGCCAAGACTAGGAAGAACATCAACCTTAAAGAAGAAATCTTTAATCAACAAGCTCACACTTCAATGCGGACCTCCAACATAGTAGCCACATGATCCAGAGACCTCCACAAGCACATTGAATTCACCAATAACATTCACTCTAAACCAAATTACTAGAATCATTTGTATCTTCCTCTGGAACCTCAAGAACACTATCTGCCGACTGTCAAACTAGAAAGATAGCTTGCAGACCTCCAAACAACAAACTACTATAATTGATGATACACATTGACTTCCCAAACATGCCTTTAGATCCACAGACCATAATATTTCACTGTGGAGCAATCCAAACCAACTTACTGTCACACTGTCTCTTCTGAATACTACAAAATCTAGTTCTACTCAGATGGCCATACCTTCTTCAAAACTTCATGTGGACTTCTCAATTCTTAACTGGAGCAACCTATGACAATCCTCTACATTACCATATGGTCCGCATGCATTGATTGTCATTAATTTTCTCAATATCCTCAACAATCTGGTCTTCAATACAGACATCAATATAGGATACAGTTGACACCAATGGCAACAAGGATATGTTGACATCAATGACAACACCACTTCGACACATATTTACAACAATCTCCCCCTTTGTCATTGATGGCAACATATGATGTGAAAAACTGAATCCATCAAGACAAGAACTTCTCCCCCTTTCTCTTCTCACACCTGCAACCATTTTCTTCACTGCTCCCCCTTTCACCAGCAACTATTCACTTCCAAGTTTTTCACATGACTTCTCTCCCCCTTTGACATCAATGGCAAAGGGGACATATTTGCTATCTTTTCTCCCCCTTTTTAATTCAGATTGATCTCCAACATTTGCATACTGACTACTCCTTAGAGTGGTATCTTCTCAACATCAATCCAGATCTCAAGATATGTCTGAGAATTCCACTAGACTGATGCACATAAGTGCATCTTAGTTCTGATCAGGAGGGCTAATAACCCCTAACTTCTCTCTGAGATACTCAAAAGTATCCTTGGGAAGAGGCTTAGTGAAGATATCTGTGATCTGATCTTTCGAAGGCATAAACTCTAACTTGACTTCATTCTCATTTACCTTCTCTCTCAAGAAATGAAACTTGATAGATATATGTTTTATCTTTGAATGCAATACTGGATTCTTTGAGATGCTTATTGCACTAGAATTATCACAGAAAATTGTGACTGGCTCCTTAAACAAAATTCTGATGTCCTTCAACATTTGTTTCATCCATAGAACTTGAGTACAATTATTTGTTGTTGCTATATACTCTGCCTCTACAGTAGATAGAGATATTGCCTCTTGCTTTTTTCTTATCCAAGAGACCAATCTTCTCCCCAATAAGAATGCACCACCACTAGTACTTTTTCTATCATCCACATCTCCTGCCCAATTATCATCTATATATGCATGAAGAGTGAAGTCATTGTCCTTTGGATACCACAGTCCATAATCAATTGTCCCCTTGAGATATATTAAAATTCTTTTGACTACCATAACATGGGATTCTTTTGGATCAACTTGGAATCTAGCAACAAGTCCAACTACATTCATGATGTTAGGTCTGGTCTGAGTCAGATAGAGCAATCCTCTAATCATTGATCTATACCTTTTCTAAGTTGCCTTGGGGGAGTCATCATCTTTGCTTAGCTTGCATCCGATTACCATAGGTGTACCTACTGGCTTTGAATCTTCCATTCCAAACTTCTTCAACAATTCTTTCACATACTTGGATTGAGATACGAAGATACCTTTATTTAACTGAACAATTTGCAGACCTAGGAAGAAATTCATCTCGCTAAACATTGACATCTCAAACTCACTTTTCATCTGATCAGCAAATGCTTTGCACATTCATTCATTTCCACCAAAAATGATATCATCAACAAAGACCTCAATAATTAGAATGTCCTCATGATTAATCTTAAAGTATAGATTACCATCAGTAGTACCTTTGCTAAAACCTAGCTTAAGCAAATGCTTATCCAATATGGCATACCAGGCTCTTGGAACTTGCTTGAGTCCATACAAGGCTTTTCTCAGTCTACAAACCATATCTCCCTGATCAGACAACTAAGATCCTTCTAGTTGCTCAATGTAGACTTCTTCCTCCAAATCTCCATTCAGAAATGCTGATTTGACATCCATCTAATATACTTAAAAATCTCTGAAGGCAGCAAATGCAAGAAACAATCTAATTGCCTCTATCGTTGCCATCGGAGCAAAAGTTTCTTCAAAATCAATTACTTCTACTTGAGAGTAGCCTTTACATACCAACCTTGCCTTCTTTCCTATGACCTCACCATATTCATTTAGTTTATTTTGGAAGACCCATTTGGTTCCAATCACATTTTTATCCTCGGGTCTAGGAACAAGATCCCAAGTGTGATTCTTTTCTATTTGCATCAATTCTTCTTCCTTTGCCTTAATCTATTTTTTATCTTTATAGGCTTCACTCACTAATTTAGGTTCAATCTTTGAAATCAAACAAATCTCCTCTTGATTTTCAAAAAATTTTCTCCTAGTTCAAACACCTTTACTCTTATCTCTTATGATCTGATCTTCAGGATGATTCAACCTTACATACCTGGGAGTTTTGGAAATTGTTTGAACTTCTATCTCTTGAGCTTGTTCCTCATCATATGCAATGACCTCTTGAGTTATTGGAGTTACCAGATCAATCTGAATCTGAGTCTAAACTTGAACTTACCTTACTTGACCGTGACTTTCATCTTGATCATCTGAATCATATCCATAGTACCTAGAATGTCCTTCTTTGTTTTCATCAACTTTAACATTTGTACTTTCAACAATCTTTATCAACCTCTTGTTGAAGCATCGGTAAGCCTTACTTTGAGTAGAGTATCCTAAAAATATTCCTTCATCACTTCTTGCATCAAACTTGCCCAAATCCTCATCTCTTTTGATATAGCATTTACTACCAAAAACCCTAAAATATCTCACAGTAGGAGGGTGACCAAACCATAGTTCATAAGGAGTCTTACCAGAATTTCCTTTGATCTACACCCGGATGACAATGTAGACAACAGTACTCACAGCTTCCCTCCAATAAACTTGAAAAACATTTTTTTCCATCATCATGGTCCTGGCAGCTTCTTGAATGGTCTGGTTCTTTCTTTCCACAACTCCATTTTGCTGAGGAGTCCTAGGAACAGATAACTGTCTTTTTATTCCATCCTTTTTACAAAAAGCATCAAACTCACCTGAAGTGAATTGTCCACCTCTGTCAGATCTTAGACACTTCAATTTCCCACCAATCTCATTTTCAACCATCATCTTGAACACCTTAAACTTATCAAGAGCTTTTGATTTTTCTTTCAAGAAAGTTACCCACATCATTCGGGAGTAATCATCAATTAGAAACATGAAATATCTATCTCCTTGCACACTCCTAATTCTAGCAGGACCATAGAGATCAGTATGTACCAGTTCCAATCTCCCACTTGAACCTTGTTCCTTACTTTTGAATGAAATTTTGTTTTGTTTACCCAATTGACATTCTCTACATATGCTATTAGGTTTCACAAGTCTTGGAAGATCTCTTACAACTTGAGTGGAACTTATTTTGACAATGTTATCAAAATTGACATGACACATCCTCCTATGCCATAACCAACTTTGATCTGTTTGAGCAATCAAACAACTTTTGCCTGAACTACTTAAGTGAAAGATGTTACCTCTATTTTGAGTATTGGATGCAATTTCAGTTCCAGAGCTTTCCAAGATTCTACATTTTCCATCCTTGAATCGAAGATCATAACCCTTGTCAACCAACTATCCAACACTGAGAAGATTATACTTCAGTCCTTCCACATACAGAACATCATTGGTGTTGTTCCTACCATTAAAAGAGATGGATCCTCTACCATGAATTCTACCACCTGAGTTGTCTCCAAATTTCACAAGACCTCCTTCATAATTTTCAAAACTCACAAACTTACTCTTGTCACCAGTCATATGATGAGAACATCCACTATCAATCACCCATTCATCTTTTCCAATAACTTGAGTAGCCAAGGCACTTTCCACATTTGCACAACTAGCAGATTCAGTAGACACCGGATCTTCTTCTTTGATAGAAATGAACACCCAATCATTTTCAGAGGAACCTCCATGATCAGATTCATCATCTGTGACACCTTCTTCTCTAGCTTCTTGGACATAGTAACAATTCTTCTGACCCTTGTATATGTTAGGGTTTGGTTTTGAAACCCTCTCTGGACATCTTGAGGAAAAATGACCAATCTTATTATAAGCAAAACATTTGAGTGGTAATTTTCCTTCATACTTACTGGATCCTCTTGGCATTCTTTTGGCAATAAGAGATTCAAGATCTACAGTTTCTATTTCAATATCTTCAAGATCCTTCCTTGTCTTCACAAATATGCTTGATCTTACATAAGAGCTTTCAATTGGATCATATCTTTGTTTTCCATATACACTGGCTTCGCATGCAGATTCAGACTTAGGAAGAGAATCACCAAATTCACTTAATTCAAAAGCTGAAATTTTTCCAACCAGGTGATCTCTTGTAACATCTGAAACAGTCTTGATCTCCTCTATAGCAGCAACCTTATGTTTGTGTGAATTAGGCAAAGATCTGAACACTTTTACCACAATCTCTGATTCTTCCAAAGTTCCACCATCCCACACACAAGTTCGTTTATCTTTTGCATGTAGATTGTGATGTTTTCATCTTTGCTCATCCTTAGATTTTCAAATTTTCCTCTTAGACTTTGTAGTTTGGCACATTTGACATATTCATCTCCTTCATATAGATTCTCCAACTTCTTCCAGTTTTCATGAGCAGTTTTTAGTCCAAAAACATTTGTCATTTCTGAATCAGTCAGGGCACTCAACAAGGCTTCTTTAGCTCGAAGGTTATTTTCCACATCTTTGACTTGATCTAGAGTTAGAGGACCTTTCTTCGAAGGTTCATACTTATCTTTGGTTATTATCTAATAAGCATCACCCATGCATTGTAAATGGTATTCCATGTGACTCTTCCAAACAGAGTAATTTGTTCCATCGAATCTTGGACTATCCTTCTTGTAAGTTGACATCCTGGATCTCCTCGAGCGGTTAAGCTTCTTGTAGAGGAACCTTGCTCTAATACCAATTGTTGGAATTAGTCCGAACAACTAAGAGGGGGTGTGAATTAGTTGTTCCTAAACTTTAGCCCTTTCTAAACTTTTAAATCTTCTTTCTTAACCAGATTAATGATGTAAATATTTAAGCATAAATCAACACATGAGAAGAAACAACAAGAACACACAACACCAGAATTTTGATGTGGAAAACCCGGTTAAGGGAAAAACCATGGTGGGGCTTAACCCACAAAATGCATACCCTCTTAAAAATACTTAAGAAAATAGAAGGCACATGCCTTCAGGTGCACTGCCCAGAACTCACTGCTCAAGAGGAGGCTCACTGCCTATAAGAAATTATAATTTACACAGAGATAATGAACTGAAAAATAGCATCTACATTCATGCCTGAATCAGTCCCTTTGAAGGCTCACACAAAAACTTCTGCTCCTATCTTCAAATTCTTCTTCACTGACTCTTCACTCTATACTCTCTTCACTCATCTTCTTCTCTACTATGCTTTTGATCCTTTCTTTGGATCTAATTCATTTCATATAAGGATGATTTTCCACAACTCTTCAACAAGTATTTATACACTTCATCAACCTTGGAATGATCAACAAGGTCGGCTAAACTTAACACAAATCTTTACACTGTTGGCCAAACATATCTGAGACTTGAAACTTCTTCCATTAACATACCATGCTTCATAAAATACTCTTTAGATCATTCGTAGCATGCCAGGAACATCTGGTCAGCCAAGACTGGGAAGAACATCAACCTTAAAGAAGAAATCTTCAATCAACAAGCTCAAACTTCAATGTAGACCTCCAACACAGTAGCCACATGATCTAGGGACGTCCACAAGCACATTGAATTCACCAATAACATTCAGTCTAAACAAAATTATCAGAATCATTTGTATCTTCCTCTGAAACCTCAAGAACATTATCTGCCATGACTATCAAACTAGAAAGATAGCTTGTGGACCTCCAAACAACAAACTACTGGAATTGATAATACACACTAACTTCCCAAACATGCCTTCAAATCTATAGACCATAATATTTCACTGCGGAGCAATCCAGACCAACTTACTGTCACACTGTCTCTTTTGAATACTACAAAATCTAGTTCTACTTAGATGGCCATAACTTCTTCAAATCTTTATGTGGACTTCTCAATTCTTAACTAGAGCAACCTCTGATAATCCTCTACACATCCATATGGCTTGCATGCATTGATTGTCATTAATTTTCTCAATATCCTCAACAATCTGGTCTTGAATACAGACAGCAATATAGGATACAATTGACACCAATGGCAACAAGGATATGTTGACATCAATGACAACACCACTTCGGCACATATTTGCAATAGTACTTGCCTTTCTTGATTTGGATTTTCATCTTGATCATCTAAATCATATCCGCAAGACTTGGAATGTCCTTTTTTGCTCTCATCAACTCTGACATTAGCACTTTCAACAATCTTTTTCAACCTCTTGTTAAAGCACCGGTAAGCTTTGCTTTGAGTAGAGTAGCCCAGAAAAATTCATTCATCACTTCTTGCTTCAAACTTGCCGAGATCCTCATCTCTTTTGATATAGCATTTACTACCAAAAAATCTGAAATATCTCACAGTAGGAGGATGACCAAACCAGAGTTCATAAGGAGTCTTATTAGAATTGCCTTTGACCTGCACCTGATTAAGAGTGTAGATAGTAGTACTTACAATTTCTCTCCAATAAACTTGTGGAACATTTGTTTCCATCATCATAGTCCTGGCAGCTTCTTGGATCGTCTAGTTCTTTCTTTCCACAACTCCATTTTCCTAAGGAGTCCTAGGAGCAGATAACTGTCTTTTTATTCCATACTTTTCAAAGAATGTATCTGTTGTGATGTTCACAACACACCCCATTTTACTCCTTAGCAAAATGAGGACCCCTGCTGTGGTTGTTGCTTTTTCTTATGTGTGTGTTGTTTTTATTTGGTGGTAAAGGGAAAAGGGGTAAAAATTTTCAAACTTTATTAAAAATAGGAAAAAAATGCATTTTCAGTACCAAGGCATGATATGGTTGGATTCTTCGTGAAAAATGAGGCATGGTTGCTTTTTGAACCATCTTAAAAATTGCCATATTTTGCAAGTTATGATCATTTTGGTAAAATGTACAAGGGAAGGGTTTGCTGTTTGCACATACAAGTTTGTTTGTATATGCATGTTGCATATACAAGGCCCTTTGTATGCGAGTTCACTTGTATACAAAGACCTTTGTATATCGCTTCACATATACAAAGTCCTTTGTATGTGCAAAATCATTTTATACTTAGTCGCATTTGCAATCGGGTTCATATAGTAGGGTTGCTTGCATGATTGGGTCGTTTGAAGTGTACATACAATGCCCTTTGTATATCGCTTTCATATACAAAGCCGATTGTATGTCCTTTTCCTTGTATGCATTTTAAATAAAAAGCTTTATGTATGCATACAAGATGGATATGAAATAACTCAGAGTTGAAATGAATAGGTATTTGAGTTTCGTTGCATATATCTCGCGTTATATGATTGGTAGGTCAAATTGTACAAGGTAAAATATACATTGATAATATACATCACGCGGAATTTAAATTTTATGAAACATGGTTAATTTGTTGTATGTCCGCAGGCTTGTATGTTTGAGTAACATACAATGAAATATACAATTGTGGACAAGAGAAGGGTTTTAAACAGTGTTAAATCGTTGTATAATTCTGGGTTGTATATTGTCAAACGTACATTGCACATATACAAATGCTGGAACTGAAGGTTTATCAAACAAAGCTAAGTCCATGTGTGTTTTAAACAATGCATATCAAAAGATACAAAACCACATACATAGTGCAGACTCGAAGGAGAAATTAGAAAGGTGAAAATGCTTGCATGTTTAAGCATTTGTATGTATCGAGATATACAAACCAATATGCAAAGTCTGACATACAAGCCGGAATCTAAATGAATATAAAAGCAGATTTATCCTATGTATCGCGCCTGACTTGTATATCAGAAAATACAAAGATTTAAATAAAGAAATGAGCAGGAGAACAAAGCGATGAAATTTTGGGGCCGATTTAGGGCCCGAATGCATGTTTCTGGTCAGCGATGGTTGACCTGACCAGTTTAGCATTGAATATGCATTTTGGACTCATGATTTTCATGGATATAGGGCCCAATTTCTGCAATCACACAGTCACGCCTTGATTTAATAGGTGTTTTAGTTTCTTGCTATTTATTTAGTGAAATGGCACTTATTGCTGGTCTATTTTTTTGCAGGTTTGCAGGTGAAGAGGGAGATGGAACTTGATGACGATGACATCATGGAAAGGAGACCCGATCTTAGGAGTAGAGGAAGATAAGGACGAAGGGTGAGGAAGTCAAGGGGCTTCATTAATGAAGACAAAATGTAGCTAGAAACTTTATTACAGCATACAACAGAAGTTATTATTGAGCTGCTAGGGTTCCCAAAGGGGCATATTTTGCCCAGATTTGATGCATGCTCAGAGATTTTTTTGGGAGACTTGTTCTCCAGCATTTATTACTATAACCAGAGGTTTGAACCATTGTGTAACTAGGGTTTTAAGCTGTATTGAGGACAGTCAAGTCTATATATTGAGCCTTTTTACACTGTAATAGGGACATAGGGATTTTTTAGGAATAGCTAGCAGTTGTAATTTCTATCAGCATTTAGAATAGAGGGACCTTTTAGTTTAGGAATAGAAGAAGGAGGTCGCCTGTGTCTACAACAAGGAGCATGTGGAACATCCTGCCTCCTTGCTGTATCTGTAAAGCTTGTAAGTTTTCTGTAGTTTGATCAATGAAGCTAAGAGTCATTCAGACATTGTAAATCTTATATGACTATCTATTTCTAATACAATTGAATCTAGAATTCTGCATCTATCTTCTGAGTGTTTTCTTGCTCTTCATTGTGTTTTAAACATTTCCTCTTAGAGCTTGCAATCTTAAGTGTATGTTTGTGAAAATGCTCAGAACTTACGCTTAAAGTTTTGTCTGTGGATTTGATCAAGTTACTGTATGATTTATAAAGTGCATAACAGAACAATTAGATCCTTTGGTATTATAAATGAAGTTTAGTTTAAATCTTTCTAACTTTTCCCAACTCATCTGAAAATACTTAGCTTAAACTGTAGGAATTTAAAGGAAATTGTCTCATATTTGAAAAGTATGCATAACCAAGTTGAAAGTAGACAGTTTTCATAATATTAAGGAGGAGAAAGCTGCAATAATTCAAGAAACCCCTTTAAAGCTTTGCAGCACAATAACACTTTTATGTAAGAGAATGAACAACATACTGATATTTATGATCTTTTGCATAGTTTGAGTCCAGTAAACCAACAAGAAACCCTAAATCACGTAAGGCCCCTTGAACATTACAGCTTCACATCGACCAACTGAATTTGCCCAACAGGTCAAGACCTGACCATATTAAACTTGGGATTAAGCGAACCTTAATTGATTCCTTGATATCTTTCAAGTCAGTTTTGGTTCATTTTATGTGAATTTTTAACTAATTGTTGTGACTATCTCAAAACAATCACCAATAGTTCTTTGGCACTAGAAGGAGGGCCCCCATTTGAGTTAGGGTTTGTTTCAAGAGAAACTGGCTAATAATAGTGGTAGAGTGACTAGATCTAAATCTAGTTCAGGGGATATATTTGTACAATTACCTGATATAAGGCGAAGTAAGAGTCCTCTGATTTGGAACCCTAAAATAACTCACCCAGGAGGCTCATCTAACACACCCCCTGGATCACCTTATACTATCCGTAACATTGTGAGTCCTGATATTTCTTCATTCAGATCTTTAAATCTTGGTTCAAGTACTCCTAGAGGTCCTAGTCCATCTAGAAATCCTATCCTACCACTAAATCTAGGTATCCCTACAGGCTTAGGTTAAGCCCAAGTGCCTACAATGGCTTATTTCAATGTTCATTCTCCCATAGCATTCATTGATTATCATGAGATGCCCAAAAATCCTGAGAAGATATGTTTGAAATACTAATTACATCAGGATCCAGAAGATCATATGAGAATATTCAAAGAGGCATGCTTTAGGGCTAGATTAGAGCACGAGGACGTTGTGTGTAGATTGTTTCCCTACACCTTCAATGAATAAGCCTCTAATTGGTATGTGAACTTACCCAATGGCTATATTTCTTCTTGGTCACTTATGGAAGAAGCATTTCTGTCTAGATTTAGAGGACCCATTGATCCTTGCATCTTGTATCATAAATTGGCTACCATAAAAAGAGGAGAGGGAGAGTTGATTGATAATTTCAATGACAGATTTCAAAAGGCCTACTCTAGGTTGGTAGACCCTTACACCGTGGATGATGATACCTTGTTAGCTATGTACTATGCTGCCTTGGATCCCTTAACTGCCATGTTTGTCAAAAGAAACCCTGACATAGATTCAATATCTAAAGCCTATAAAGAGGCAGCCTCAGTAAACCAAGAGATGAGGCATACAACCTATAGTCCATTTGTTAATGGAGGAAATTTTGGGATGCAAAATCAGGCACAACCTTGGAATGGAGTCCCTATGCATCACACTCCATTATTAAATCTGGTTCCTACATACACACATATGTATAGTCCTACCCCAATCCAAGCTATAGCTCCTTACACGGGTAACACTGCTAATAATAGTCAGAATAGTGGCCAGCCTTTCTTCCGACCTCCTAGAGATACAACTGTGGAAAAAGCACAGGAGGAAAGGGAAGAAATCAAGGAGATCACTACACACTTGAAAAGATTAACCACTGAAGTGACACAACTAAGAAATGAGAATCTCTATGGAAGGGGCAACCAAGGATACAATCAAAACCAGAATTATAGCCAAGGCCAAAATCAAAACTATAATTCAAATCAAAATCAGCACTATAATCAAAACTACAACCAAAGCCATAACCAGAATAATAGCCAAAGCCAATGTTCAAATTAGAGCCAAAACTATAATCAGCATCAGGGTCATAACCAAGGGCAACCAATGCAAAATAGAGGGCCAATGATAGACAATAGGATCTGGGGTAACAATAACAAAAATCAGAATCAGCCCAAGCCACCCAAACCATGGAACACTGGACCAAACAATGGTACTCTAGCTTCTCCTTTCGAGAATATAAATAATCATGATGCAAAACAAACAGCTGGCATCCAAATGGCCAATACATCACTAAAAAACTGGTGCAGATTTTACAATACCAATGCCCATGCTGAGCTTGACTGTCCACAGTTCCACTTAGCAGCCAACATTTTTAATATAGATGTGCAGCCTCCTACTTCTGAATTTCTCGTTCCCAAGGGTAATGAGGTAGTACCCTCAAGGTATGATACAACTTTAGTTTTAGAAACCTTTACCTTTGCAACTACAGAGGAGAAATATGATGAATTGTTAGAAGATGAACCATATCTTTGTGAAAATCTTTATCCTAAATCAGCCTTTGTGTTAAATGCTTTTCAGTTTCCCTTTGAAACTAAAAATGAAGCATTAACTGAAACAGAAGAGGTGCAGGCCTTTCAACAGACAAATAAAAACCACACCTACAATTTAAGGAACAACACTAGGCCAGGAGGACCTTTCACCACTTCTATTCCTCCTAACAACTTCAATACACCCCCAGATCAGAATGCTAGCAACAATCCTACCATACTTAAAGCCAATCCTCATGTAAACAATGGAACAACAGTACAAAAGGCCCAAACAAGTAAAACTGAAACAATAGAGACAACAAGATTAATGAGTTACTTGTCGGAGGAAATAAAGAAAATTAAGGTCAGTATGCCTCTGAATAAATTATTGAAAACTCCAAGGATCAGAAATGCTTTTATAAAATCTTTGGATACATCCATGACAGATGAGGTTGCTGCTAATATAGTTGTTCCTAATAGAGATTCACCACTTAAAGAGAAAAGTAAGAAAGTTGAGCAGCCTTCCAATACAAATGTAGTAATGTATGCTGATAAGAAGGATGCTCCTCCTTTCTTGTTAACTATTAGATTGTGTGGGAAGAACATACACAATTGCATGGTGGACTCTGGTGCATCAGCCAATGTAATGCCCTTAGGGATATGTAAAACTCTAGGGCTGACTCCCACCAAGTCTGCCAAGGTTGTCACACAGTTAGATAAAACCGAGGTTAGCATGATAGGAGAATTGATGAACATTCAAATGCAATTAGCTTCAGACCCTAGGGTAAGCCAATTCATAGACATTCAAATAGTGGATATACCCGTAAATTATGGAATGTTGCTAAGTAGGGATTGGTCCAAGACATTGAACGGATATATGGCCACTGATTTTTCACATATGTGGCTACCTTGGAGATGTGTCCCAAACCAGATTAGAATATAGGCAGAACCTAGGATGAAACATATGATAACAGAGTATAATCAAATGAATGAAATATTATATGCTGTTGTTGAACTTGGTGTTTATAGGATTACTAACAATGGGATACAAATTGAAGAAATCATGATGTTAAACTTTAGAGAAAAACATGTCAGCAAGGAGATAGCATTATTCATTAAGTCTGATGGAAGTTCTCCGGATGAAGAAAACAGTGCAATGGACAAATTTGGTCATACCATTATACAAGAGATGGAACAGTGCATTAAACAAAATCTACCAGTCCAATGTAAACTGTATAGGTACATGTGTAGAGTTCACAATAGGCCACATTCTGAGGAGAATTGTGGAATGTGCAAAGATATCATTGACTATGAATACAAAAAATGCATGAAGATGGTAGAGTTACAAGAGGAAAATGTGAATCCTGATCAACCACAGAGATACTTTCAGAGTAATGTAGATGCTCTAATTTCAAATTTAGGAGAGGGAATGAAGGACAGGGGTAGTTGTCTTTCTGATTTGCAAACTGAAAATGCACATATGCAAGTTGACCAAACAGAAATACCCATGAATAAACAGGCCAGCACCTCACAAATAATAAAAGAGACAAAGCATGCCAAGGTAAAGGGTCAGAAAAGTAAAGATGGCATGTGGACACTAAAGTGTGACGGGTACAAATCAAAACAGGGTGTGGGTGCAGGTGTTGAACTCGTAAATCCTCAGGGTAAATCATATCTAGCAACATATAGACTGCAGTTTTCCTGTACTAACAATATTACTGAATATGAAGCCTTAATTTTGGGACTTGTCATGGCCATCAAGAAAAGTGTGAAAATGATTAAGGTATTTTCATATTCTAAACTAGTAGTTAGACAAGTAAGGAAACTATATGCTGGCAACTACAAGAAAATGATTAGTTACAGACATAGAGTATGGGATTTAATAGATTCATTTGATGCTTTTAATATAGAGCATATCCCCAGAGGGCTGAACCATAGACCAGATGCGCTAGTAGTTGCTGCTAGCACACTAGAACCCTTGACACTGTCAGGATTGAGGCGATTTGCTGTTGAATCAGTTAATGTTCCCAGTATCCTAGACAATGTTACACACTTTCAGGTATTTGGAGGGGATCAACAAATTATTGATTTTCTGACTTGTAATGAGGTATTTGAGGCTCAAATCATTGATGAACAAGAAAGGCTTGAGATAACATGGGACGAAGAGGATATAATCAACTTGAAGAGAAACTTCTTACCCAAAGGAGTAATTGAATTAGAACATATTTTTGACTTCAATGGAGTAATAAGACAGAAAGACTTACCCAAAACAGGGGGGAAAGTGTGATTCACACAGCTTAGGGACAGAGCAAAACCCTCAAAATGTACTAATTGGAAACGCTTGCTCTGAGAAAATAAGAAAAGAAATTTTAGACATTCTGAACGAATACAAACATGTAATAGCATAGACATATGAAGACTTGAAAACATATGATACGTCCATCATAACCCACGTGATACCTTTGAGACTAGACCTTAAACCATTTAGCCAAAAAAAAAGGCCAGTGAATGCAATTTTGGAGCCTTTAATCTTTGAGGAAGTTTAAAAGTTGCTATCTGCTGGGATAATTTTCCCAGTCAGACATTCGGTCTGGGTAGCTAACTTAGTACCAGTGAGGAAGAAAAATGGAGACATCAGGTTATGCGTAGACTTTAGGAATTTGAACAAAGCATCTAAAAAGGATAATTATCCCCTGCCTCCAATAGATGAAGTGCTGTAAGTAGTGAACGGGGCAAAGATGATGTCTTTTTTAGATGGTTTCTCAGGCTATAACCAGGTTTTAATTGATAAAAATGACAGATTAAAAACCACCTTCACTTGTAAATGGGGAAATTATGCATATAGGAGAATGCCTTTTGGCCTGATCAATGCAAGTGCCACTTTTCAAAGAGCCATGGACATTGCATTCCGTGGGTTATCAGGTAAGTGCATTGTTGTGTATATGGACGATCTGACTGTGTATTCTAGGGATGCATCCACTCACGCTGAAGATCTTAGGAAAATACTTAAGCGGTGTGAGAGGTATGGAATTTCTCTTAACCCTAAGAAATGTTCATTTGGGGTAACTGAAGGTAAATTACTAGGGCATGTCATTTCTGAAGATGGAATATCGATTGACCCAGATAGAATAGAATCAATAAAAAATTTGCAAATACCAAACAGTAGGAAAGAGTTGAAATCATTTTTTAGTAAAATTAATTTTGTTTGAAAGTTCATCACGGGTTTTGCAGAGATCGTGCAGCTGTTAAATGCCATGTTGAGGAAAGATGCGCAGATGGAGTGGACGCTTGTGGCTAGGGCTACATTCAAAGATATCAAGCAGGCCATTTCTGATGCCCCAGTACTGACGAGCCCAGACTACACCAAGATGTTTTATATTGTCATGCCCACATTTTCAATGTGGTCACAACACACATCGCACGTGTCTTAGCCACATCTGTCATGTGGTTATGACACGAGATATGAAAAACTTTTCTCACACTGTCCTAAAAAACCCCTTCGCATGCGTACACATGCTCAACGGTGTTCTCTCATGGCGAAACGCCACACTCTTCGGCGGAATACAAGTACAATTGCGTGCATCCAGAAGCATATAGATCCACAAGAGGGTCTATACAACGCTGCTAACGTCATTGCAAGAGTGAGATTACCAAAGTTCTTAAATCGAACCCTCGGCAATGTTTGGTAGCATAATGCCTTACGGTGTTAGTGGGAATTATGCTGCACTCATTTACGCATGTGGTTCGCTGATAGAGGATCCACTCCCCACGACGCCTTGTTCCGACTAAACCGGCTAGTGATCTCCCTATTTAGTCATTTTTCAGCCAGGCACGGTTGTCTGTCTCCTCTCTTGTTTCCTGAAACATACTTCTCCTATGACTTAGCATTTTCAACAAGGCGGTTTGGTTGCCCTCTCTTCCCTTTTCACAAGTTCTTAATTTTGATTATATCTTTATCGCCCTTACCTTAACTATATCTTAGTTCATTTAGTGTGTTTATATTTCGGTCTCTCTCTCTCTTTCATTTTCTATGCTTTCTTTATGTGCATCCTGACCTTTCTTCATGATTTACGTCAATCAGGGTTATTACTGCAGCTATTGTTGATATTAAACCTAATTTCAGGATGATCTAGGTCACAAAGGCTGGTTTACTATTTCGCTGGACTCGGTCTCCTAATCTTCCCCGATCTAGGTTCCTCCTCTTCGTATATACTTAGTCAACTTGTTCCTAAGCAAATTTGGCAGAAGGGTCCGTCAACTTAGTTCTCTTATCCCGTGTGAGAAATGTCGCGCATTTTCTCCTCTGTGTTTTCCAATGTTAGTTTTTTTTTTTTCTTCTTCGGAACCTCTTACAGGTTTACATATGAGATCGTTTGCTACAGTTGACATTAATATGGCCACATGGATTGTCAGTGGTGGCTTCTTAAGTTTATTTCCAGTGTTCTTTTGAGCAAGGAGTTGTGTAATTTTCCTCTTCATTTTCTGGGTGATTATTAGTACATTAATAGTTGAAACTTCCGAGAAACTCTTTCCAGAGTATCACTGAATATTCCTAAACTCTCTTTTACATTATAATTTTATTTTCTCTTGTTTAGAATTACTGTTGTTACTGTTACTCTTAATTACGATTCATACACTGGTTGTGACTCGTATGACGTTGTCAATAGATGTAGGTGGTTCACCACTTTATAAAACTCTGTTCATGGTAATATATCTTCTTTGGTTGTTGTGTTCAACATTTAACATTTAATAACATCTACTGTGAGAATATAATTGTTATATTTTTTTTTTTCTCTATATCCATGAGACATAGTTTATAACGATTTTAAACGAGGGTCCAACAAAATGGTTCATAGATTTACCCCTATCGATATGATATATATATATATATATCTATATATATATACATATATATATAATATATTTATTTTAATGTCTATGCATAGGACGAAATTGGTTTACCACGATTTATATATATCGATATATATATATATATATATATATATATACATATACATATATATATATATTATATTTATATTACATATATATAGCTATATACATAGACATATATAGAATATATATATGCCTATATATAGAGTTATATAAAAAACTGTATTTATATTTAACTAAACCAATCATATGTTAGGGCCCAAGCCCTAACATTTTATTGCATTAAATTCCACAGCCGACGGCGGCCATGGGCGGCGGTGGCCGCAGTGACAGAGCGGCGGACAGGATCAACGGTGGCCGCAGAGCGGCGGACAGGATCAACGGTGGCCGCAGAGCGGCGGACAGGAGCAACTGTGGCCGCAGAGCGGCGGCCTGTGCAGGCCGCGGGAGGCATAAGGAATTGGGGGGGGGGGATGTGGAGTGGGGCGGAGCCCCACCCACATTCCCACGACGTGGGGTGTGGGTGGGGCTCCGCCCCACTCCACACCTTCATATATTTGAATGAGGGTCTGCGGTGGGGATTTCTCCCCACCGCCTAGTCTAACCGCGACTGTCTTTTAATCCGCGGCTTAAACTTTGACAGTCTTTCACCAATCGTTGATTATTATCAATAATAATATATTAACAAGTATATATATATATATATATTCATATATATTCATATATAAATATATATATATATATATATGTATATATATCAACGATAATATATTTATATATATATATATTTCATATATATATATTTCACATATATATATATATATATATATATATATCCCTTTTTTTTTATAATGATATATAACAATTATAATTACTTTCAATTTCTCTATTATTTTATAAAATGATAATTACTCAAAATGAAAAATATATATATATCACTATATATATATTTATAAATTATTTTTATGTATTTGTATAATTCCAATTTCTACAATTTCTCAATTTCACTACTCTATGCATTTTCTCCAAATCACCCTGTTATAAAGAAATTGTCATAATAATTAGATATAAATATATATATATATATATATATATATATATATATATATATATATATATATATATATATATCTATATATATATATATATCCCAATTTCACTTAATCGATAGAAATGGTAACTGACTATCCCCTTATTATAAGTATAAATTTCCATTTTCATAAACATTTAAGACTTCGTAAATTTACAAACAGATTATATATTTACATGCTAGATTTCCTCTAAATTATCAGAATCCATGAGAATAACTCCAAAATTTAAAACTGTCTTTTCCATTGTAACATTGAACTATAAAGAAAATTAGCATTTCAGTGAAGCAATTCCAAACTTTCAAATGTAAACAACTCAGATTAAATTGCAAAAACGAACTTGTTCCTTTCAGTAATACTTGAAACACAAAAATTGCTATTGAACAAAGTTTACAATCATCAACTTAAAATTTAAGCACATTCATATTACAGCTTCTCAATCATGAATACCAACTTCCCAGATATGAACTTTCTCCTCCCAAACAGTATACCACTGAAAACTTATGACAACCAATAAAAGTCCAATAATAACAAGATCAGGGAGGTGATTTTCTTCACTCCCAGAATATCATTAATTTACAACAATAACAAGAGAGGTGTTCTCTCTTCATCTCTATGAAATGAACCAGGCCTAATTCTCATGACAAGAAGATGAACTGTTTCTTCATAAATAGCCAACCAGAAGCTCCAAGAGAAAAACCTGCGTATCAAAGACAAACAAGAAGAAAAGACCACTCGTCTAGCTCTCCTCCCTACCATAGACCCGCAAGAGGGTCACCCCCGAGCTAGGGAGACCATACTCACACCTGGGTACTCAAACACTCCACTTCACAACAGAAACAACAACAATCCCAAAGCACACATTCACCCGTGGGTATTTTACACAATACGGAAACTCAACTACAGTGAGTTTCATAAGGGGCAGGAGAGTGGACACACTCGACTCCAGAGTGTCACCCTGACAGATAAATGAACTAATATAAATTTCTCTTGGTCTCAACCAAGTGTGATCACAATTTGTAAGAAATCTGTATATGACTCTCAAGTCAAAAATACAGTCACAGATACATGCCCTCAAGGCTTTCAACATCCCAAAAGATGGACACAAGTATGCACCCGAGGAGGATCTCTCCTCCCCTACCCCAAACGTGATGAGCATTTCTCCCAAGTGGGAGACGCTCTGTCAAACAACCCGACAAGAACCCACAGAAAACAAATTTAAACACATATTTCACACACATTTCATGCACATTTCAGTTCTAACAAAACACAGGTAAAATTCAGACCAACCTTGCAAAGCCCTCCTGGGATGAAGTTGTTGCAGAGTCCACAGAGTTCACTTCCAACCTTAGCCACCAACTCCCTCTCCCTTCTCTATCTTACAAACTAACTTCTCTATTTTTGGTAAGGCCAAAATGAAAGTTTTTCCCCAAAATTCAACTAACTCCCTCTCATCCCAAAATTTGAAAATAAATAACCCAAAATTCTCTTTCCTTCTAATTTTGAGAAATGGGGAAGTGACACTTGTCACCTCCTCACCCTTCCCAAAAACCACTATTCTGTCCAGGTGGCTTATGTCACTCTCCATTCCCAAGGGTACTCCTTATTCCTCTCATGTGACTCCACTTTCTCATGGGAGAAATAAAAAAAAAAGTTAAATGGGAACAAGACAGGTGACCCATGCCTCTTTCTCCTTTCTTCACATGGGTGTCCCCATAGTACATGGGGGAATCTTACTAAAGAAGAGGTGACTTTCACTAATGGATGGCATCTCTTATCTAGGGAAAAGTAGAGGGGATGGGTTGAGTGTTGGTACAACCCATCATGTCCCCTCCTACCTCCAATTTTCGCCACTTAACTTCAGGGGAAGGTTAAGTTGACTAGATGGAGGTTACTCAAGGGTTACCCATGTCAAATGGGCCCCTGGACCCATGGGGTAGAACCCAGGGTCAATTTTAACCCATACAAGACACCCCAGGTCAAGGTAAAGCACAAGAAAAAGGGCCTCATAATTTAAATATATAAAAAAAAATAGAAATTTCAAATTCAACCTCTTTACAACACTTACTTATAAAAAAAAAATAATGTTACATGAGGGTAACCTAACCCACTCGACCATACGAAAGACCACATTACATCATGACATCAAACACAAAGAGATCTTGGTTCCTCGTGGAACCAGATCGGCTTAACAGGGAATAACAAATAACAAGGTGTGGAATGATCTCCGAAATCTGTGGTTTGATTAGTAGTCCCTGCACACTCAATTACAAGATCAGTAACCACATAAATTCATCATAGCTGAAGCAACTTAAATAACACATGCATTCTCATGCCCTAGTACAATTTAACATAATTAAAAATCATATTACAATTTTCCATCATCACCTAATTCATTTTTCTGAAAAGTAACTTATCCAAACATCACCTAATTAGTTTTTCCGAAAACATAATAAAGTTAAATAGTCTGATAAATTTCGGGAACTGCTATCCCACAAATATGAAAGTAACAATAACAGTACTGTAAATAGTCATAACAACAGTAGTAAAAAGGGCGGTCCTCACATCCTCTCCCCCTAAGACGGTACTTCCTCCTGGAAGTCGTCAAAAAGGTGAGGATACAGGGTCTTCAATCTCTCTGCATCTTCCCATGTTGCAGTGACTTCGTCGTATAAGTCCCATTGGACTCTAACCTGGTCCAGCTCTCGACCTCGAAGGGCCAGCGTCCGACGAGCCAATATGCGAATTGGCTCCAACGCCAGTTGTCCGTCTGCCTCTACCTGAAGAGCACTCCAATCCAACACATGAGATAAGTCAGAAATATATTGACGTAAAACTGATACATGAAATACATCGTGGATACATGACAGGCTAGGTGGCAAGGCTAGACGATAGGCTACTGGTCCTATCCGCTCCAAGATTTCGAAAGGTCCTACAAATCGAGGTGCGAGTTTAGAGCCTTTTCCGTAACAGATTGGACTTTTGTGCGGCCGCACTCTCAAAAATACTCTTTCCCCCACAGAGAAGCTTCGGTCTGTCCTTTTAGCATCGGCATACTTTTTCTGCCTGTCCTGTGCTTCCAGAAGCCTCTGTCTTATCTGTTTAACTTGCAGTTCCATATTCTGAACTATCTCTGGGCCGATGACTGTTCTGTCCTCTATACGATCCCAACTCAGAGGTGTTCTGCATGGTCTGCCATATAATGCCTGGAAAGGAGGCATACCCAACGAGCTATGATGCCCATTATTGTAGGCGAATTCAACTAGATACAGGTACTCCTCCCATCTAGACTGGTGGTCCATCACATACATGCGAAGCATGTCTTCTAACACCTAGTTAACTCTCTCTGTTTGTCCATCGGTTTCCGGATGATATGCGGAACTGAAGTTGAGCTGTGTGCCCAACGCCTGATGTAAGGCTTTCCAGAACGATGAAGTGAATACGGAGTCTCTGTCAGATATAATGCAGCGAGGTACCCCATGAAGTCTAACAATTTGATCAAGAAACACCTTTGCCACTGATGGTGCATTGTATGTTGTACAAATTGGTGAAAAATGTGCCACTTTGGTCAGCTTGTCAACTGTCACCATAATAGCATCATGGCGACGCGATGACATAGGTAGACCAACGATAAAATCCATAGAAATGGTATCCCATTTCCATTCAGGTATCGCGTGAGGGTACAACAGTCCTGCTGGATGCTGATGTTCGGCCTTGACCCTCTGACATTCCAGGCAACGAGCAACAAATTCGGCAATGTCACGCCTCATCCCAGCCCAATGATAAAGCTGTCGTAAATCAGCATGCATCTTCTTCACTCCTGGGTGTGCTGCGTAGGGTGCTCTATGAGCCTCTGATAAGATTACTGTACGAAGATTACCCGCATGGGGTACATAGATGCGTTGCCGATGTCGAAGCATACCATCTGAATCAAGGGTATATCCTGTAAATTTGCCCTCAAGGGCCTTCTGATTTAGTACTGCCTGCTGCACTTCAAGAAACCATTCGTCCTCCGGCAGATGCTGTAAGATGCGATCCTTCAAGTCCATCTTCAAGGTCAGGGTCTGGATCTCGTGACGTCTTCGACTCAAAGCATCAGCGACCACGTTCTCCTTCCCTTTGATATAATGGACATCGAAGTCATATTCGCATAAGAATTCCATCCAACGCCGTTGGCGGGCGTTCAAATTAGGCTGTGTAAAAATATACTGCAAACTATGATGGTCTGAATGGAGTTCAAAGCGTCGCCCTAAGAGAAAGTGTCTCCAGCGAACCAAGGCATGAACAACAGCTGCAAGCTCTAAGTCGTGCGTAGGATAGTTTAACTCATGTGTCTTTAGTTTCCGCGATTCGTATGTGATCGCTCGACCATCCTAAATAAGCACGGCTCCCAAACCTTCTAATGATGCATCCGTGCAAACTACAAACTCTTCTGAAGGATCTGGAACTGCTAAAATAGGAGCGCTCGTAAGACGCTCTTTGAGGACTCCAAAAGCCTTTGCACACTGCTCGGTCCAAGTGAAACCCTTCCCTTTTCGCTGAAGGGAAGTAATGGGATGTGCTATCCTGGAGAAACCTTCGACAAACCGACGATAATACCCGGCTAACCCCATAAAGCTTCTGACCTCTGTCACATTCGTGGGTGCCGGCCACTCCTGGATTGCTCTAATTTTAGATGGATCTACAGAGATGCCATCGCCTGATAAAATGTGTCCCAAATACTGCACCTCTGTCCTGAAGAAGGCACACTTCGCCAAGTTGCCATAAAGTTGCTGCCCTCGTAATTGCTGCAAAACTTGACGTAAGTGCTCTACATGCTCCTCCTCAGTCCGTGAATAAATCAGAATGTTATCTAGGAATATGATCACGAACCGGTCTAGGTATGTACGGAACACCCCGTTCATGAGACTCATGAATACTGTAGGAGCGTTCGTCAACCCGAAAGGTACCACTGTGAATTCATAATGGCCATATCTAGTTCAAAAAGCAGTTTTATGAATATCTGACTCCGTGATGCGCAATTGATGATACCCAGATTTTAGATCGATTTTCGAGAACACTCTGGCTCCCTGCATCTGATCAAAAAGGTCGTCAATCCTAGGTAGAGGATAACGATTCTTCACCGTCACCTTGTTCAATTGCCTGTAGTCCATGCATAGACGAAGAGACCCATCCTTCTTCTTCACGAAGATCACCGGTGCGCCCCATGGTGAAATGCTAGGTCGGATGTGTCCCTTCTCAAGTAATTCTTCCAACTGCAGCTTAAGTTCTGTGAGTTCATGGGTTGTCATTCTATAGGGTGCGCGGGATATCAGCTCTGCACCTGGCACTAAGTCGATGTGGAAGTCCATTTCTCTACGTGGAGGCATACCAGGTAATTCTGGCGGGAATACATCGGCAAACTCTCTAAGGATAGGGTGATCATCTAAAGTAGCCTCAGGTTCATCCTCTGCTCTATCACTGACTGTGATGGCAAACATCTGACATCCCTTCCGCATACAGCGCTTAAGTTGTTGTGCGGATATCATACGAACCGCCGTGGGCTTTTGAATGCCCACTATCTCAACCGACGAACCATGATCGTCTAAACAACTAATCGTTCTCTGGCGACAATCAAGCTTGGCTCTATGTGCCGCAAGCCAATCCATACCCAGAACTACTCCGTAAGACCCTAATGGCATAATCCTAAGGTCGCATGTTGTGGTGAAGGGTCCCAATGTGATCTCACAGTCTTTAACCAAGGTATCTACTGACATCCTGGCCCCTGAGGCCAACTCAACTTCCCACCTAATGTCTTGCCTAGAAGCCACCAGCCTGCAACGCTCCACTAACGATGTAGACAAAAAGGAGTCAGTAGCTCCTGAGTCAAAAAGGATCGAGATGGGAAAGTCTCTAATCGTACCTGCTGCCTCGATGACAGAAGCCTGGAAATCGGCCTGGCGGTTATCAATCGTTGCAAACATGTGGTGAGATCTGCCCATGTCACCTACGGTCTGCTCAGACCCTCCTGATCGGGGCTGACCCCCTGCAGTAAATCCCTGCGGACACTCTCTAGCCAGATGTCCTGCCCCACCACATACATAACATGGTCCTCTAACCTGTAACTGCCTTGACTGTGTTCTGCCTGATTGTTGTTGCCCGGTCCGTCCGGTGGATCCCTGTGAGCCTCTGTAAGACTGCTGGGACCTTGCGGGTCCTGCCGATGAACCCTGCTGTCTCTGATCCCTGCGTGGTCCCTGCTGCTGCCATCCACGGTTCTGTCCTCCCTGTCCCCTCTGTTGAAATTTGGATTTTTGCTGATGTTGCTGTTGCTGTGGAGGCCTAGGAGGTAATGATGAAGGATTATATCCTCCTCTCTGTGTTGTGTTTTGAGGCCTTCAAAAATTTTGCTGTTGTTGGGGATTCCGTTCCTGGTACTGTGGGCGTGAATTCTGTCCTCGTCCCTGAATTTCCTCTGATATAAGGGCCTTTTCAACAGCCTCGCTCATGGTTTGGGGATTTGCCATACGAACTGGTCCTGCTATCCCGTGATTTAGCCCCCTGATGAATTTGTGTATTAAGATTTTCTCGTCATGGAGGTATTCCGCGTAACGAGAAAGCTCTATAAATCAGCTCTCATACTGAGTAACGGTGAGTCCCCTCTGCTGTAGATCATGAAACTCATCGATTCTGCGCTGTCTATAATGTTCGGACAAATATCGCGCATTGAAGCGCTCAATGAAGGTGTCCCATGTGAGTGTATCCACGGAGAGTCAGCGCTTGCACTCCTCTGTGCGCCACCAGGTGGCTGCTGCATCCCTAAGAAGATGAACTGCCACTCGTGCTTTCGTGTTGCTCCCATACGGTCGCAATGCGAAACACCTGTCTAGACTAATTAGCCAAGCCTCGGCCACAGCTCCCTCTGTAGCTCCTGCGAAGGTGGGTGGGTTGAGCCTCAGTAGATCTCTGATAGGGTCCCCTCTGTCTCTAAGTCTCCCAAGTGGCTCTTCCACACCATCCTCATATACTCCCTGCTGAACCTGTTCTTGTCTCAAAAGTCTCGGAGGACTCCTGCTTCGTGCTCGGGAGGCCGACCCTACCTCCTCTACTGTTGTGTCGGGAATCTCAACGAAGGGCTCCACACGTAGCACCTCTAGTGGATCAACGCGGGGCTCCATACGTGGCTCAATACGTGACTCGGCACGTGGCTCCTCTCGCGGATCAACACGAGGCTCTATACGTGGCTCAGGAATCACTGGTGGTAACCTGTCTAGCATAGTCTGTAGTGCCTGTAAGATCTGTGGACCTATATCCGATACTGGTGTCGCCTGTGGTACTAGTGGTGCTTGTGGTACAGGTGGTGCTGCTGAATCTGCGGGTGCCAGTCCCTCGGCTGAGGAATCGCTGTGCACCTCGACTGACGCTGTGTGGCGTGATCGCGCTCGTCGAACACGTCGGGGAGGCATCCTACAAAACAAGGTAGAAACTAATTAGCCAAAGTTGCGGAATAATAACGTGCCCAACTACGCCCAGTGTTTACAAACTGGCTCTGATACCAAATGTCATGCCCACATTTTCCATGTGGTCACAACACACATCGCACGTGTCTTAGCCACATCTGTCATGTGGTTATGACACGAGATATGAAAAACTTTTCTCACACTGTCCTAAAAAACCCCTTCGCATGCGTACACATGCTCAACGGTGTTCTCTCATGGCGAAATGCTACACTCTTTGGCGGAATACAAGTACAATTGCATGCATCCAGAAGCATATAGATCCACAAGAGGGTCTATACTCCACAAGAGGGTCTATACAACGCTGCTAACGTCATTGCAAGAGTGAGATTACCAAAGTTCTTAAATCGAACCCTCGGCAATGTTCGGTAGCATAATGCCTTACGGCGTTAGTGGGAATTACGCTGCACTCATTACGCACGTGGTTCGCTGATAGAGGATCCACTCCCCACGACGCCTTGTTCCGACTAAACCGGCTAGTGATCTCCCTATTTAGTCATTTTTCAGCCAGGCACGGTTGTCTGTCTCCTCTCTTGTTTCCTAAAACATACTTCTCCTATGACTTAGCATTTTCAACAAGGCGGTTTGGTTGCCCTCTCTTCCCTTTTCACAAGTTCTTAATTTTGATTATATCTTTATCGCCCTTACCTTAACTATATCTTAGTTCATTTAGTGTGTTTATATTTCGGTCTCTCTCTCTCTTTCATTTCCTATGCTTTCTTTATGTGCATCCTGACCCTTCTTCATGATTTACGTCAATCAGGGTTATTACTGCAGCTATTGTTGATATTAAACCTAATTTCAGGATGATCTAGGTCACAAAGGCTGGTTTACTATTTCGCTGGACTCGGTCTCCTAATCTTCCCCGATCTAGGTTCCTCCTCTTCGTATATACTTAGTCAACTTGTTCCTAAGCAAATTTGGCAGAAGGGTCCGTCAACTTAGTTCTCTTATCCCGTGTGAGAAATGTCGCGCATTTTCTCCTCTGTGTTTTCCAATGTTAGTTTTTTTTTTTCTTCTTCGGAACCTCTTACAGGTTTACATATGAGATCGTTTGCTACAGTTGAGATTAATATGGCCACATGGATTGTCAGTGGTGGCTTCTTAAGTTTATTTCCAGTGTTCTTTTGAGCAAGGAGTTGTGTAATTTTCCTCTTCATTTTCTAGGTGATTATTAGTACATTAATAGTTGAAACTTCCGAGAAACTCTTTCCAGAGTATCACTGAATATTCCTAAACTCTCTTTTACATTATAATTTTATTTTCTCTTGTTTAGAATTACTGTTGTTACTGTTACTCTTAATTACGATTCATACACTGGTTGTGACTCGTATGACGTTGTCAATAGATGTAGGTGGTTCACCACTTTATAAAACTCTGTTCATGGTAATATATCTTCTTTGGTTGTTGTGTTCAACATTTAACATTTAATAACATCTACTGTGAGAATATAATTGTTATATTTTTTTTTTTTCTCTATATCCATGAGACATAGTTTATAACGATTTTAAACGAGGGTCCAACAAAATGGTTCATAGATTTACCCCTATCGATATGATATATATATATATATATCTATATATATATATACATATATATATAATATATTTATTTTAATGTCTATGCATAGGACGAAATTGGTTTACCACGATTTATATATATCGATATATATATATATATATATATATATATATACATATACATATATATATATTATATTTATATTACATATATATAGCTATATACATAGACATATATAGAATATATATATGCCTATATATAGAGTTATATAAAAAACTGTATTTATATTTAACTAAACCAATCATATGTTAGGGCCCAAGCCCTAACATTTTATTGCATTAAATTCCACAGCCGACGGCGGCCATGGGCGGCGGTGGCCGCAGTGACAGAGCGGCGGACAGGATCAACGGTGGCCGCAGAGCGGCGGACAGGATCAACGGTGGCCGCAGAGCGGCGGACAGGAGCAACTGTGGCCGCAGAGCGGCGGCCTGTGCAGGCCGCGGGAGGCATAAGGAATTGGGGGGGGGGATGTGGAGTGGGGCGGAGCCCCACCCACATTCCCACGACGTGGGGTGTGGGTGGGGCTCCGCCCCACTCCACACCTTCATATATTTGAATGAGGGTCTGCGGTGGGGATTTCTCCCCACCGCCTAGTCTAACCGCGACTGTCTTTTAATCCGCGGCTTAAACTTTGACAGTATTTCACCAATCGTTGATTATTATCAATAATAATATATTAACAAGTATATATATATATATATATATTCATATATATTCATATATAAATATATATATATATATGTATATATATCAACGATAATATATTTATATATATATATATATATTTCATATATATATATTTCACATATATATATATATATATATATATATATATATATATATATATATATATATATATATATCCCTTTTTTTTTTATAATGATATATAACAATTATAATTACTTTCAATTTCTCTATTATTTTATAAAATGATAATTACTCAAAATGAAAAATATATATATATCACTATATATATATTTATAAATTATTTTTATGTATTTGTATAATTCCAATTTCTACAATTTCTCAATTTCACTACTCTATGCATTTTCTCCAAATCACCCTGTTATAAAGAAATTGTCATAATAATTAGATATAAATATAAATATATATATATATATATATATATATATATATATATATATATATATATATCTATATATATATATATATATCCCAATTTCACTTAATCGATAGAAATGGTAACTGACTATCCCCTTATTATAAGTATAAATTTCCATTTTCATAAACATTTAAGACTTCGTAAATTTACAAACAGATTATATATTTACATGCTAGATTTCCTCTAAATTATCAGAATCCATGAGAATAACTCCAAAATTTAAAACTGTCTTTTCCATTGTAACATTGAACTATAAAGAAAATTAGCATTTCAGTGAAGCAATTCCAAACTTTCAAATGTAAACAACTCAGATTAAATTGCAAAAACGAACTTGTTCCTTTCAGTAATACTTGAAACACAAAAATTGCTATTGAACAAAGTTTACAATCATCAACTTAAAATTTAAGCACATTCATATTACAGCTTCTCAATCATGAATACCAACTTCCCAGATATGAACTTTCTCCTCCCAAACAGTATACCACTGAAAACTTATGACAACCAATAAAAGTCCAATAATAACAAGATCAGGGAGGTGATTTTCTTCACTCCCAGAATATCATTAATTTACAACAATAACAAGAGAGGTGTTCTCTCTTCATCTCTATGAAATGAACCAGGCCTAATTCTCATGACAAGAAGATGAACTGTTTCTTCATAAATAGCCAACCAGAAGCTCCAAGAGAAAAACCTGCGTATCAAAGACAAACAAGAAGAAAAGACCACTCGTCTAGCTCTCCTCCCTACCGTAGACCCGCAAGAGGGTCACCCCCGAGCTAGGGAGACCATACTCACACCTGGGTACTCAAACACTCCACTTCACAACAGAAACAACAACAATCCCAAAGCACACATTCACCCGTGGGTATTTTACACAATACGGAAACTCAACTACAGTGAGTTTCATAAGGGGCAGGAGAGTGGACACACTCGACTCCAGAGTGTCACCCTGACAGATAAATGAACTAATATAAATTTCTCTTGGTCTCAACCAAGTGTGATCACAATTTGTAAGAAATCTGTATATGACTCTCAAGTCAAAAATACAGTCACAGATACATGCCCTCAAGGCTTTCAACATCCCAAAAGATGGACACAAGTATGCACCCGAGGAGGATCTCTCCTCCCCTACCCCAAACGTGATGAGCATTTCTCCCAAGTGGGAGACGCTCTGTCAAACAACCCGACAAGAACCCACAGAAAACAAATTTAAACACATATTTCACACACATTTCATGCACATTTCAGTTCTAACAAAACACAGGTAAAATTCAGACCAACCTTGCAAAGCCCTCCTGGGATGAAGTTGTTGCAGAGTCCACAGAGTTCACTTCCAACCTTAGCCACCAACTCCCTCTCCCTTCTCTATCTTCCAAACTAACTTCTCTATTTTTGGTAAGGCCAAAATGAAAGTTTTTCCCCAAAATTCAACTAACTCCCTCTCATCCCAAAATTTGAAAATAAATAACCCAAAATTCTCTTTCCTTCTAATTTTGAGAAATGGGGAAGTGACACTTGTCACCTCCTCACCCTTCCCAAAAACCACTATTCTGTCCAGGTGGCTTATGTCACTCTCCATTCCCAAGGGTACTCCTTATTCCTCTCATGTGACTCCACTTTCTCATGGGAGAAATAAAAAAAAAAGTTAAATGGGAACAAGACAGGTGACCCATGCCTCTTTCTCCTTTCTTCACATGGGTGTCCCCATAGTACATGGGGGAATCTTACTAAAGAAGAGGTGACTTTCACTAATGGATGGCATCTCTTATCTAGGGAAAAGTAGAGGGGATGGGTTGAGTGTTGGTACAACCCATCATGTCCCCTCCTACCTCCAATTTTCGCCACTTAACTTCAGGGGAAGGTTAAGTTGACTAGATGGAGGTTACTCAAGGGTTACCCATGTCAAATGGGCCCCTGGACCCATGGGGTAGAACCCAGGGTCAATTTTAACCCATACAAGACACCCCAGGTCAAGGTAAAGCACAAGAAAAAGGGCCTCATAATTTAGATATATAAAAAAAAAATAGAAATTTCAAATTCAACCTCTTTACAACACTTACTTATAAAAAAAAAAATAATGTTACATGAGGGTAACCTAACCCACTCGACCATACGAAAGACCACATTACATCATGACATCAAACACAAAGAGATCTTGGTTCCTCGTGGAACCAGATCGGCTTAACAGGGAATAACAAATAACAAGGTGTGGAATGATCTCCGAAATCTGTGGTTTGATTAGTAGTCCCTGCACACTCAATTACAAGATCAGTAACCACATAAATTCATCATAGCCGAAGCAACTTAAATAACACATGCATTCTCATGCCCTAGTACAATTTAACATAATTAAAAATCATATTACAATTTTCTATCCAAACATCACCCAATTAGTTTTTCCGAAAACATAATAAAGTTAAATAGTCTGATAAATTTCGGGAACTGCTATCCCACAAATATGAAAGTAACAATAACAGTACTGTAAATAGTCATAACAACAGTAGTAAAAAGGGCAGTCCTCACATATATCTACTCCTTCGCATCCTCCCATTCAGTCGTGGCTGCCTTGACACAGAAGGATGAAGACAATGAAGAAAGGCCCATTACATTTATGAGCACACCTCTAAAGGATGCACAACTAAGATATCTGGATACCGAAAGACAAGCATTTGCATTGATAAAGGCAGTGAAGAAATTCAGGCAATATATTTTGCGTAGCCAGGTCAGGGCCATAGCGCTAGATGCAGTAGTAAAGATGTTGCTGATGCAGAATGAACGTGGAGAAAAGAGGGCCAAATGGATCACCAGACTGCAAGAATTCGACATGGAAATCATCCCCATGAAGCTGGTCAGAGGGAAGGCATTGGTGCAAATAATAGCGAACACAGACCCAGATTTAATAAAGCAACAGTATGTACTGAATTCCCAGTACGCATCAGACTGGTATGGCAATTTAAACACTTTTCTAATAGCTGGAAGGTACCCAAATAGGATGAAAGCTTCTCAGAGGAGAGCTTTGAAGATTAAAGCATAGAAATATATGGTACAAGGAGGTCTTCTATTCAGAAAGAACCATGATGCAATTTATTTGAGATGTCTAAATAGAGTTGAAGCGGATAAAGTGTTGACAGAACTGCATGACAAGTACGGAACCAGCCATGGTTCCCATCTAGCTACAACACAAAATATTGAGGGTGGGCTATTATTGGCTCACGATGTTCAAAGATACAGAGAGTCACATTAAGAGTTGCCACACCTGTCAGACTACAGCAGATAAGGGAAGAAATCAGGCCAATCCATTACAGCCTGTGATTGAATCAAGACCATTTGCACAATGAGGCCTAGATTTTATTGGAGTCATCAATCCTCCATCTTTTGCAGGACACAAGTTCATACTAACGGTGATGGACTACTATACAAGGTGGACTGAGGCCACATGATGTAGGTTCTCCACAATTGAGGTAGTTATCAAATTTCTTGAAGAGAACATCGTAACCAGGTTTGGAACTCCATATTCATTGGTATGTGACAACGACCTTGCTTTCTCTTCTTTAAAGTTTTCCAAATGGGCATTTGAATACGAGATTTTTTTAAAGTTTTCTTCAAATTATTACCCTCAAGGTAATTAATTAGCTAATTCTACAAACAAAATTTTATTAGATATAATCAAGAAGCTAATTGCAAAGAGTCCTAGAGAGTGGAATACCTTGTTAAGATATGCGTTGTGGGTAGATAGGACCAAGTTTAAAACCACTTTAGGCAGCACACCTTATCATTTAGTTTATGGGACTGATCCCATACTTCCAGTAAATCTGAGAATACCAATCTAGAAGTTTGCCAATGAGTATTTAGGCTTTGATAACCATAGGGAAGCCAGGATAGTACAAATGCTACAACTAGACGAGAAAAGAGGTCAAGCCATCGAGAAATTTGCCAAACACCAAGCAGTAGTTAAGAGGTGGTTTGATAAGAGGGCAAGAGTCAAAACATTGAGGATATCAAACTTAGTGTTGTGCTGGGATAAAGCACATGAAAAGAAGGGGAGTCATGGAAAATTTGACAAACTATGGTTAGGTCCATTGCAAGTCTCAGAAATAATAGGAGACAACACATTTAGACTTAAGACCTTGACTGGGGAAGATGTGCCATTACTAGTTAATGGCCAACATTTGAAACACTACTTCTAGGCTTGAGGTAAAGGACCGTCCATATTTTGTGTAAAATAGTGTAAGTAGTGTATAGTTTTGTTTTTGTTTCCTTCTGTTTTGTTGTTTTGTTTCTATTTTTTATCATTTGTACAATCTTCTTTTTCTTTGTTTTTGTTTTTCTTGTACAGTCTATTGTTGGTTTGTTGTTGTCTCCTCAGCAGGGATCTTTGTTTTCCTTTAGAGTATTAAGGAGCAAGCTAACAACCATTGAAAATAGTATAAAATTTAGAATATTCGAGTTAATCATTTGCAATTTATGCATAACTTGTTGTGACTTTCATGAATGTAGAGAGTTGTTTAGCTTCTGAAATTTAGTGTTCAATAAAAGTGATTGAGAATTCAAGGGAAGTTTCTCACGATGACACACCTAAAATCCTTGGGTTTGTTGAACTTACTAGTGTAGATATTAGGTGAAAAATCTGAGGTCACCCTTGCTACCATTACAATTCTCAGCTTAATTTCAGCAAGTGCTCATTCCTTGCATCATAAAGTTACAAATTACTATATCTTGTGAAATTTCTATCAAACATCAAAATCAATAAAATATAAAATATAAAAAATATAATAAAATGGATTATACTTAAAATCTAGATTAAGCCATCTAAGTAACTCTACCAGGGCTATGGACGCTCACTAGCAGTGGGGCTCTACTTAGGAGAATTGTAACGATAACCTTGCTGGGACTATGGACGCTCGCTAGCAACAAGGCTCTATCCGGTCAGCTATGAGGGAATATCCTCAACTACGTAGGCTAATATTGGTCACTGGTTTGTTCAACCGATCTTCAAGATGAGGATAATTAATCACGTGCACACACTTAAACTAAAAATGAAAATTCAGGCACCCTTATTGAATACCTTAAGTCTCAAGTTGGATAATAATTTACAGGAAAGCTAGTTGGAAGTTATGGATTTATTTCACTTAGTTTTCCTTAATGCTTTGGATTTAATTATTTTGTTTGGTTCCTAGTTGTTGTGATGTTCACAACACACCCCATTTTACTCCTTAGCAAAATGAGGACCCCTGCTGTGGCTGTTGCTTTTGCTTGTGTGTGTTTTGTTTTTGTTTGGTGGTAAAGGGAAAAGGGGTAAAAAATTGCAAACTTTGTTAAAAATAGGAAAAAAATGCATTTTCAGTACTAAGGCATGATATGGTTGGATTCTTCATGAAAAATGAACCAGGGTTGCTTTTTGAACCATCTTAAAAATTGCCATATTTTGCAAGTTATGATCATTTTGGTAAAATGTACAAGGGAAGGGTTTGTTGTTTGCACATACAAGTCTGTTTGTATATGCATGTTGCATTTACAAGGCCCTTTGTATGCAATTTTGTCTATATACAAAGACCTTTGTATATCACTTTGCATATACAAAGTCCTTTGTATGTGCAAAATCATTTTATACTTAGTCGCATTTGCAATCAGGTTCATATAGTAGGGTTGCTTGCATGATTGGGTCATTTGAAGTGTACATACAATGCCCTTTGTATATCACTTTCATATACAAAGCCGATTGTATGTCTTTTTCCTTGTATGCATTTGAAATAAAAAGCTTTATGTATGCATACAAGATGGATCCGAAATAACTCAGAGTTGAAATGAATAGGTATTTGAGTTTCGTTGCATATATCTCGCGTTGTATGATTGGCAGGTCGAATTGTACAAGGTAAAATATACATTGATAATATATATCGCGCGGAATTCAAATGTTATGAAACATGGTTAATTTGTTGTATGTCTGCAAGCTTGTATGTTGGAGTAACATACAACGAAATATATAATGGCGGACATGAGAAGGGTTTTAAACAGTGTTAAATCATTGTATAATTCCAGGTTGTATATTATCAAATGTACATTGCACATATACAAATGCCGGAACCAAAGGTTTATCAAACAAAGTTAAGTCCATGTGTGTTTTAAACAATGCATATCGAAAGATACAAAACCACATACATAGTGCGGACTCGAAGGAGAAATTAAAAAGGTGAAAATGCTTGCATGTTTAAGCGTTTGTATGTATCGAGATATACAAACCAATATGCAAAGTCTGACATACAAGCCAGAATCTAAATGAATATAAAAGTGGATTTATCCTATGTATCGTGCCCGGCTTGTATATCAGAAAATACAAAGATTTAAACAAAGAAATGAGCAGGAGAACAAAGCGATGAAATTTTGCGGCCGATTTAGGGCCCGAATGCATGTTTCTGGTCAATGGTGGTTGACTCGACTAGTTTAGCATTGAATATACATTTTGGACTCACAATTTTCATAGATTTAGGGCCCAATTTCTGCAATCACACAGTCACGCCTTGATTTAATAGGTGTTTTAGTTTCCTTTTGTTTATTTAGTGAAATGGCACTTATTGGTGGTCTATTTTTTTGCAGGTTTGCAGGTGAAAAGGGAGATGGAACTTGATGACGATGACATCATGGAAAGGAGATCCGATCTCAGGAGCAGAGGAAGATAAGGACAAAGGGCGAGGAAGTCAAGGGGCTTCATTAATGAAGACAAAATGTAGCTGGAAACTTTATTACAGCATACAACAGAAGTTATTATTGAGCTGCTAGGGTTCCCAGAGGGGCATATTTCACCCAGATTTGATGCATGCTTAGAGATTTTTTTTGTGAGACTTGTTCTCCAGCATTTATTACTGTAACCAGAGGTGTGAACCATTGTTTAACTAGGGTTTTGAGCTGTATTGAGGACAGTCAAGTCTATATATTGAGCCTTTTTACACTGTAATAGGGACATAGGGATTTTTTTAAGAATAGCTAGCAGTTGTAATTTCTATCAGCGTTTAGAATAGAGGGACCTTTTAGTTTAGGAATAGAAGAAGGAGGTTGCCTATGTCTGCAACAAGGAGCGTGTGGAACATCCTACCTCCTTGTTGTATCTGTAAAGCTTGTAAGTTTTCTGTAGTTTGACCAATGAAGCTAAGAGTCATTCAGACAATGTAAATCTTATATGACTGTCTATTTCTAATACAATTGAATCTGGAATTCTGCATCTATCTTCTGATTATTTTCTTGCTCTTCATTGTGTTTTAAACATTTCCTCTTAGAGCTTGCAATCTTAAGTGTATGTTTGTGAAAATGCTCAGAACTTACGCTTAAGGTTTTGTCTGTGGATTTGATCAAGTTACTATATGATTTATAAAGTGCATAATAGAACAATTAGATCCTTTGGTAGAATAAATGAAGTTTAGTTTAAATCTTTCTAACTTTTCCCAACTCAGCTGAAAATACTTAGCTTAAAACGCAGGAATTTAAAGGAAATTGTCTCATATTTGAAAAGTATGCATAACCAAGTTGAAAGTAGACAGTTTTCATAATATTAAGGAGGAGAAAGCTGCAATAATTCAAGAAACTCCTTTAAAGCTTTGCAGAACAATAACACTTTTACGTAAGAGAATGAACAACATACTGATATTTATGATCTTTTGCATAGTTTGAGTCCAGTAAACCAACAAGAAACCCTAAATCACGTAAGGCCCCTTGAACATTACAGCTTCACATCGACCAACTGAATTTGCCCAACAGGTCAAGACCTGACCATATTAAACTTGGGATTAAGCGAACCTTAACCGATTCCTTCATATCTTTCAAGTCAGTTTTGGTTCATTTTATGTGAATTTTAACTAATTGTTGTGACTGTCTCAAAACAATCACCAACAGTATCAAACTCACTGGAGGTAAATTCTCCACCTCTGTCAGATCTCAGACACTTTATCTTCACACCAATCTCATTTTCCACCATAACTTTGAACGCTTTGAATTTTTCAAGAGCTTCTAATTTTTCTTTTAAGAAAGTTACCCACATCATCTAGGAGTAATCATCAATCAACAACATAAAATATATGTCTCCTTGCACACTCCTAATTCTAGCAGGACCACATAGATCAGTATGCACAAGTTCCAATCACCCAATTGAAAATTGTTCTTTAATTTTGAATGATGTTTTGTTCTATTTGCCTAATTGACATTCTCTACACATGTTATCAGGTTTCACAAGTCTTGGAAGATCTATCACAACCTGAGTAGAACTTATCTTGACAATGTTATCAAAATTCACATGACACATTCTCCTATGCCACAACCAACTCTGATCTGTCTGTGCAATCAAACAACTTTTACCAGAACTACTTAATTGAAAGATGTTTCCTCTAGTTTGTGTACCAGATGCAATTTTAGTTCCAGAACTTTCTAAGATTCTGCATTTGCCATCCTTGAATCAGAGATCATAACCCTTGTCAATCAACTATCCAACACTGAGAAGATTATGCTTCATCCCTTCCACATACAGAACATCATTTGTGTTATTCCTACCATCAAAAGAGATGGATCCTCTACCATGGATTCTACCAACTGAGTTGTCTCCAAATTTCACATTTGCACCTTCATATTTTTCAAAGTTTATAAACTTACTTTTATCACTAGTCATATGATGAGAACATCCACTATCAATCACCCATTCATCCTTTTCAACAACCTGAACAGCTAAGGCACTTTCCACATTTGTATAGCTAGCAAATTCAGTAGACACTAGATCTTCTTCTTTGATAGCAATGAACACCCAGTCATCTTCAGTGGCACCTCCATGATCGAATTCATCATCTGTAACTCCTTCTTCTCCAGCTTTTTGGATATAGTAACATTTCTTCTAACCTTTATATCTATTAGGGTTTGGCTTTGAAAATTTCTCTGGACATCTTGAGGCAACATGACCAATCTTATTACAAGAAAAAAATTGAATGGCAACTTTCCTTCATACTTACCGGATCCTCTTGGCATTCTTTTGGCAATAAGAGCTTCAAGTTCTGAAGACTCAATTTCATCATTTTCAAGATCCTTCCTTGCCTTAGCAAATCTATTTGATCTTGTAGAATATCTTTCACCCAAATCATATCTTTGTTTTCCATATACACTGGCCTTAAAAGCAGATTCAGACTTAGGAAGAGAATCTCCAAACTCACTTAATTCAAAAGCTGAAATTTTGCCAACTAGCTGATCTCCTGTAACTTTTGAGATAGTCCTGATCTCCTCTATAATAGGAACCTTATGTTTGTATGAATCAGGTAAAGATCTGAGCACTTTTGTCACAATCTCTGATTCTTCCAAGGTTCCACCAGCACACCTGATACCACACACAAGTTCATTTATTCTTTGCATGTAGATTGTGATGTTTTCATCTTCACTCATCCTCAGATTTTCAAATTTTCCTCTCAGACTTTGTAGCTTGGCACATTTGACATGTTCACCGCCTTCATAAAGATTCTCCAACTTCTAGATTTCATGAGCAATTTTTAGTCCAAAGACATTTGTCATTTCTGAATCGGTCAGGGCACTCAACAAGGCTTCTTTAGCACGAAGGTTATTTTCAGCATCTTTGATTTGATCTAGAGTTGAAGGACCTTTCTCAGGAGGTTTATATTCATCATTGGTTATTACCCAATAAGCATCACCCATGCATTGCAAATGGCACTCCATGTGACTCTTCCAAATAGTGTAATTTGTTCCATCAAGTCTCGGACTATCTTTCTTGTAAGTCGACATCCTGGATCTCCTTGGGTGGTTAAGCTTCTTTTAGAGGAACTTGGCTCTGATACCAATTGTTAGAATTAGTCTGGACAACTGAGAGGGGGGGTGAATCAGTTGTCCCACAATTCAACCTTTTCTTCTTCTAATCTTCTTTATCAACTTACAATCAGATTAATAAAGTAAACATTAAAGTATGAATCAACAACATATGAGTAGAAATAAACTGAACACACATAACACTAGGATTTTTACATGGAAACTCAGTTAAGGGAAAACCACAGTGGGGGTTAACCCACAAGATTCATACCCTCTTAAAAGTACTTATAAGAAAAGAGAAGGCACATGCCTTCGGGCTCACTACCCAGAGCTCACTGCTCAAGAGAGGCTCACTGCCTATAGAATTTATGTTTAATACAGAAAGAATGAACTGTGAAATATCATCTTCTTTATGCCTAGTTTAGTTCCTTTGAAAGCTTACAAAACTTCTGCTCTACTCCAAATACTTCTTCTCTAGATCTTCATCTAAATATCTCTTGTTCTTCTACTTCTCCTTTGTTCTTCTCTGCCTTTGATCCTCTCTTTGGATTTGATTATTTTCGCATAAGGATAATCTTCCACTATTCATCAACAAGTATTCATACGCTTCATCAACCTTGGAATGAACATCAAGGTTGGCACTACAAACATCTGACTTAATGTGAATTACTAAGCTCTCGACCAAACGTAACTGGGACTCAAATCTTCCTCAATCAACACGCCATGCTCCATAGAATTGCTCTTAGATCATCTGCAACACGCTTGAATCATCTGGTCGGCCAAGACTGGGAAGAACAACAACACCAAGAAGGAAATCTTATTTGGCAAGATCAAGCTACAATGCAAACCTCCAACATAGCAGTTACACGATCCAGAGATCTCCAAAAGCACATTGAATTCAACAAAAACATCCGCACTCGTCCAAATCATAAGAATCACTTGCATCTTCCTACGAAACCTCAAGAACACTATCTACCATGACTATCACATTAGAAAGATTACTTGTAGACCTCCAAACCATGAACCACTTGAATGGATGATACACACTGACTTCCCAAACATGCCTCCAAATCCACAGATAATCATTTGACATATCCCGAACAATCCAGACCTCTTTTCTGTCATTCTGTCTCTTCTGAACACTACAAAACTGGTTCTACTCAGATGGTCATAGCTTCTTCAAATCTTCATGCGAACCCTTCAAAACTTAATTGGAGCTTCTTCAGACAATCCTCTACTTAGCCATATGGTCTGCATACATTGATCCTCATTAATTTTCTCAATATCCTCAACAATCCAGTCTTCTATACATGCAGCAAAATAGGATACAGTTGACGCCAATGACAACAAGGATATGTTGACATCAATGACAACACCACTTAGACACATATTTGCAACATTTATATTGTGATCTAACACTCACCGTGGTTTTTCCCTATTTAGGGTTTTCCAAGTAAAAATTCTAGTGTTCATGTGCATGTGATGTTGATGTGTTCAAGTCTTTGATTCTGCTATTCATGTTTATTGTTTATAATAGAATAAGGAAATAAGTTAAGTGATTGAGAAATTGATTGTGGTTTATAGAAGTTAAAATTTTGATACAACTGATTCACCCCCCTCTCTGTTGTCTTGTGCCATTCAATAGGATGGGCCTTAAGCAATTTTCTTAAATCCCCTTAATCCATGTCATCTTTCCTAGGTCCATAAACCATTCCAATGAAATGATTTTGTCCTAAGTTGACCAAGTTTAATATATAGATCTTTAACAAGTTTGTAAAAATTCAATCATCTAATATTATACAAATTGATAAAATGTGAATGATCAATTTGACTATTATTAGTGGCTGAAGGAGATTAATGAGTAGATTTCAAGTAGTATCATCTACATCCTCTTAGGATGGGCCTTAAGCAATTTTCTTAAATCCCCTTAATCCATATGTCATCTTTCCTAGGTCCATAAACCCAAAACCCTCTATCTCCCTATTAGTCCTCTCTCTCTAAACCCTAAACCCCTAACCCCTAAATCCTAAACCCTTGTTGTAAGTATGTGCTAACCGGTGTTGTCATTGATGTCAACATAGTTGTGTTGTCATTGGTGTCAATTGTGCTCTTGCTTTGATGATTGTTTCTGATGAGTTAGTTGCTTTGTATTGTCTTATATGAGTGTTGATGATGATGAGAAGATATTCCTGATACTGAGTTTCCAAGTGCTTTTGAGAAAATTTGCTCTCCAAGTGGAAACAATGTGTTGCAGAGTATTTTGGCTTGTAGAATAACTGTTTGAGTTTTGCTCTGCATTTCCTCAGTATTGAAGACCAAAGTATGAGATTTAGATATGTTTTAGAGAAGTGGTTGAAGATACTAAATCTAGAATTTGGTGGTCTAGATCACTGTACAGTAAAATTTATATTCACCAGTTTGCAGATTGTGTCTTATAGAGTTTGTAATGTGATAGGGAGGAAGTATTTTGCTCTATATTCCTCTGTAGTATGTTCTTTGGCCTTGCAGTTATGGACTTAAGCTTACAAGTTCCTTAGCTTTCTTCATTCCAAAGGTTTTGTGATTTGGTGCTCCGAAAAGCAAGTTTTGATTAGCAGAGGTTGACAGTGTTTTATTAAGAGAAGTATGTGATCCATCTTCAAGAAAAAGTAATTTGAGATATGTTGTAATTGGATTTTCTAGTTTCCAAATAATTCCATGGTGTTCATAGATGTCCCCTAAATGCATTGAAGGTGTGTGTCTAAACTACAAGATGCAATGAAGCTCTTGGAAGGGTGTGACTTAGTGATTCTTGATGTTGTATACTTGTTTTGGCCGGCCTGGTTAGTCACACTTGTTGCGAAGGTAATTCATGGATTGTAGAAGCATGTACAAGCATGTGAAGATGTATTTGGGTTTGAGCTAAGCCATGATGTATTCATCCTTCATTCTTTTCCTTTGCAAGTTTGTTTAGGTCCAATCCTATTTTGAAATAATGTATGTATGCTGACCTTGGAGAAAGTTCCAATGGTTTTAGATTGTAATGTTGACCTTGATGAACATTCCAAGGTTGATGATAGGTATAAATACATGTAATGAAGTCATGATTGTTGTGAATTTAAAGATGATGCGAAGTTAAGGTGTGTGTGTGTGTGTTGCAAAGGAAGAGCAGGAGAGATACATTATGCTTCAATGGAACTGAACTCAAGCATGTTGTAGATGCTACTATATCAGTTCACCCCCTGGTAGTGAGCCACCCACTAGTAGTGAGCCACCCTTCTGGCAGTGAGCCTTTCTTGCAGTGAACATTCATTTGGGTAGTGAGCCTCTTTTATATTTTGTATTGTTACTACATTATATTGTGAGCTAACACTCACTGTGGTTTTTCCCTTTCTAAGGGTTTTCCACATAAAAATCTGGTTCATGTGTGAATGGTGTTGATGTGCTTAAGTGTTGTTTTTTCTTTTCATGTTTATTCTTCATATTAGATTAAGTGGCTAAAGAAAGTTAATGTGATTATGAAATTGATCAATTAAGGTTAAAGTTTTGATACAATTGATTCACCCCCCTCTTAGTTGTGTTGTGCCTTCAACAATTGGTATCAGAGCCAGTTCCTTGGAAGAAAGCCTAACAACTTAAGGTAGATTTGGAATGGCACACAAAAAGGACACACCTTAGTTTGATGGAACTGACTACGCATACTAGAAGGTATGAATGGAAATTTATCTTATTTCTATAGGTTACAATGTTTGGATGATAGTAAAAAATGAATATGAAATACTTAAAGATGGTCAAGAGACTGAAGAAGAAATCAAGGAATTTGAGTTGAATGAAAAAGCTAAAAATGCTTTATTCAATGCTTTATCAAATGTTGAAATGGCAAAAGTTGTGGATCTTCCAATTTCTCATGAAATTCGGAAGAAACTGAAGAATATTTATAAAGGTGATGCATCTGTCAGGAAAGCTAAGTTGCAAAATTTAAAGACCACATATGAAACCATGAGAATGTCCGAAGATGATAACATAACAAATTACATACACAAGATTGATGAAGTTGTTAGCAACATCAAGGCCCTCGGTGGAAAGTTAGAATATGAAGATGTCATTGATAAGATACTAATAACTCTTCAAAAGTCCTATAGTCACAAAGTATCTACCATTGAAGAGTTACTTGAGTCAGACAAACTTACAAAAGATCAATTGCTTGGTAAACTAACTACCTTTTAAATAAGGGAATTTGGTACTACTGATGGTCTTGTGAAAATTGAGATTGCTTTCAAGACCAAGGAAGAAAATATTTCTAGATCATAGAAGTATGCTATGGAATCAAATGGAGAAGATTTTGTATAACTTGAGGCAAAGTTTGTAAGCAAAATAAAAAGAGGTAGCAAAGGAAAGTTCAAAGGTAAGTTACCCTTCAAATGTTTCAATTGTGGAAAAATTGGTCACTATGCTTCAAGATGTCCTGACAAAGCTTTAAAATTCAATGAAAGTAAGGGAAAGATGGTAAGAAAGAGTTACTATGTTAGAGATGATGATGGTACAATTTATGATGAGTCTAGTTCTGATGATGGAAATAGTAGTGAATGCTTGTTTATTGTACTTAGAGAAGAACCTATTTCTGCTAACCTTGCTAGCTGTGTGAAGGATGCAAGTTTAGGAGAGTTGTACTCATTTGATGGAGAAAAGGAAGATGAATGGATCATTGAAAGTGGATGTTCAAATCACATGACTGGAGACAAAAGTAATTTTGTTAAGTTTGAAAAATATGATGGAGGACTAGTTAGGATTGGTGATGATGCAGCTGGTAAGATTTGTAGAAAAGGATCAATTATTTTTTATGGCAAGCATAATATAGATGATGTTCTTTATGTCAAGGGCTTGAAGCATAACCTTCTAAGTGTTGGACAAATGTGCAACAAAGGATATAATCTTATGTTCAAAGACAAAGGATGTGAGATAAGAAAAAGCTCTGAAACCATAATCGTTGCTAGCAAGAAGACTCGTGGTAATGTTTATCACTTAAAAGACTCTGACAACTATTGTTTGTTGGCTAAGACAAATGAAATTTGGCTATGGCATAGGAGAATGGGTCACATCAACCTTGATAATCTAGTGAACATAAGTACTGAACAGATTGTAAGAGATCTACCTAAGATTGTGAAGCCTGCCAATGTTACATGTAAAGATTGTCAACTTGGGAAGATGACAAAGACCACCTTCAAAAGAAAAGAACAATTCTCTGCCATTCTGCTAGAGTTGGTGCATATAGACCTTTGTGGTTCTACAAGAGTAAGGAGTCTGTAAGGTGATAGGTACTTCATGCTTCTTATTGATGATTATTCAAGAATGACTTGGGTTACTTTTCTTAGAGAAAAATCAAAAGCCCTAGATAAGTTAAAAACATTCAAAGCCATGGTTGAAAATGAACTACATTTAAAAATCAAGTTCTTAAGGTCTGACAGAGGAGGTGAATTTACTTTAAATGAGTTCAATGCTTTCTATGAAGAACATGGAATAAAGAGACATTTGTTTGCTCCTCGGACTCCTCAGCAAAATGGAGTGGTTGAAAGAAAGAATAGAACTATACAAGAAGCTACTAGAACTATGATCAAGGAAGCAGACCTACCAGAAGTGTATTGGAAAGAAGCAATACACACTGCTATTTATATTTAGAACATAGTACAGGTCAGAGGAAAAGAAACCAAGACACCTTATGAACTGTGGTATGGTAAGAGTCTTACAGTCAAATACTTGAAAGTTTTTGGAAGAAAATGTTATATCAAAAGAGATGAAGAATTAGGGAAGTTTGATGCTAGATGTGATGAAGGCATATTCCTAGGTTACTTAACCAAGAGCAAGGCTTACCGGTGCTATAATAAAATACTAAAAAAGATAATTGAAAGTGCAGATGTAAAGGTAGACGAAGATCTTCAATTGGATGGATATGAATAAGATGAACCTATTGTCATAGAGAAGGTAGAAAAAGCCAAAGAAAAGGAAGTTCAAACTGAAGTAGAAGTTTCTCCTAAAGAAGAAGAAATTTAAGAAGATGCTCCTAAAATAATTCCAAAGACTCTCAAGTATGTGTAAAGAGATCATTCTAAAGATCAGATTATTGGTGATAAAAAGAAAGGTGTATTGACAAGGAGAGTTGCAAAAGAACAAGTAAATCTCTATTTAATTTCAAAGGTGGAACCTAAGATAGTAAATGAAGCTTGCAATGACAAACATTGGGTCAAGGCAATGGAAGATGAATTAATGCAGATTAAGAAGAACAAGACTTGGGAACTTGTCCCTAGACCTGCAAACAAGAATGTGATTAGAACAAAGTGGGGTTTTCAGAAGAAACTGAATGAGGTTGGAGAAGTTGTGAGAAAAAAAGCAAGACTTGTGTGCAAAGGCTAGTCACAAGTGTAAGGGATAGACTATGAGGAGACTTTTGCTCCGATGGCTAGATTGGAAGCAATCAGACTATTTTTGGATTTTACTGCACATAAAGATTTCAAGGTGTATCAAATGGATGTGAAATCTACCTTTCTGAATGGTGAATTAGAAGAAGAGGTATACATAGAGAAGTCGGATGGATTCCAGTTATCAAACCAACTAGATATGGTGTACAAGTTGAAAAAGGCTTTGTATGGATTGAAGCAAGCTCCTAGAGATTGGTATGCAAGAATGGATAAGTATCTACTATAATAGGGTTTTAGTAAAGTGTCCACAAATAATAATTTATATATGAAGGCAAGCAAAGATCAAATCTTGAATGTTGAAATCTATGTGGATGATATTATATTTGGTGGAAATCAAGGAATGTGTAAGAATTTTGTAGATGAGATGCAGAAAGAGTTTGAGATGTCCATGTGTGGTGAGATGAATTTCTTCCTTGGATTACAATTCAATCAGATAGACAAAGGTATCTTCATTTCTCAATCAAAGTATCTCAGAGTTATTAAAGAAGTTTGGAATGAAAGATTCTAAACCGATGAGCATTCCTATGACTACTGGATGTAAGCTAAGTAAAAATGAGGAATCTCCTAAGGCTGATCAGAGCAAGTACATATCAATGATTGGTGGATTTCTTTATCTGATTGCTACCAGACCTGGTATCATGCTTGCAATTTGTCTTGTGGCCAGATTTCAATCAGATCCCAGAGAATCACATATTATGGCTATGAAGAGGATATTTAGGTACTTGAAAGGTACTCCAGATCATGGCTTGTGGTATCTAAAGAATAATGATTTCTCTCTAAGTGCCTATATAGATGCAGATTGGGCCAATTGTGTTGATGAAAGGAAAAGCACAAGTTGAGGTGTATTCTTCCTTGGGGATAGGGTAGTGTCCTGGCATAGCAAGAAACAAGAATCAGTCTCCTTATATACTGTAGAGGTTGGATATGTTGTTGTAGTAACATTCTGCACTCTGGTGTTGTGGATGAAACAAACCTTGAAGGATATCAAAGTGGAGTATGAGGGCCAATTCCTATTCTTTGTGATAACACAAGTGCCATAAACATTTCAAAGAATCCAGTGATGCATTCAAAGATAAAACACATTTCAAACAAGTATCACTTTTTGAGAGAGAAAGTTTTAGAGAATGTTGAGAAGCTTGAGTATGTGCCTACAAACGATCAAGTTGCTGATATATTCACTAAGGCCCTTCCAAAGGACACATTGGAGTATCTTCAAGAAAGGTTAGGGGTTGTTGCCCCTTCTTCATTGAACTAGGTGCATAAGGAGATACATCAGTCCAATGTACTTCAAAGAATATTTCTTTTTGGACTGATTTAGGAGGCTACCCTTTAGGGGGAGTAAAGAGTGATCTAATTTGATTATTGTAGTTAGGGGGGGTGAAAGGATAATTCCATTTTATGAGAACAGAATCATGCAAGTATGTGCAGTAAAAGAAACATGATGTCCTTTGCCATTGATGTCAAAGGGGGAGACAAATCATGTGAAAAAATCATAGGGAGAAAGTGTTTTATATGTGTAAAGAGAAAGGGGGAGATGGTAATGAATGCAAATTCTTGTCTTGATGGTTTTTCACATCATATGTTTCCATCAATGACAAAGGGGGAGATTGTTGCAAGTATGTGCTAACCGATCGTGTTGTCATTGATGTCAACATATCTATGTTGTCATTGGTGTCAATTGTGCTCTTGTTTTGATGATTGTTTGTGATGAGTCAGTTGATTTGTATTGTATTATATAAGTGCTAAAGATGATGAGAAGATATCGCTGATACTAAGTTTCGAGGTGCTTTTGAGAAAATTTGCTCTCCAAGTGGAAACAGTGTGTTGCAGAGTATTTTAGCTTGCAGAATAATTGTCCAATTTTTGCTCTATATTTCCTCAGTATTGAAGACTAGAGTATGAGATTTGAATATCTTTTAGAGAAGTGGTTGAAGATGCTAAATCCAAAATTTGGTGGTCCAGATCGCTATGCAGTAAAAGTTCTATTCACCAGTTTGAAGATTGTGTCTGACAGAGTTTGCAGTGTGACAATGAGGAAGTTATTTTCTCCACATTCTTCCACAGTATGTTCTGTGGCATTGTGGTTATGGACTTAAGCTTACAAGGTCCTTAACTTTCTTCATTCCAAAGGTTTTGTGATTTGGTGCTCCGGAAAGCAAGTTTTTGATTAGCAGAGGTTGACAATGTTTGATTAAGAGCAGTTTGTGATCCATCTTCAAGAAAAATTAATTTGAGATCTGTTGCAGTTGGATTTTCTAGTTTCCAAATAATTCCATGGTGTTCATAGATGTCCATTGAATGTATTGAAGGTGTGTGTCTAATCTACAATGTGTAATGAAGCTCTTGGAAGCGTGTGACTTAGTGATTCTTGATGTTGTATACTTGTTCTGGCCGACCTGGTTAGTCAAACTTGTTACGAAGGTAATTCATGGATTGTAGAAGCGTGTACAAGTGTGTGAATATGTATTTGGGTCTGAGCTAAGAAATGATGTATTCATCCTTCATTCTTTTCCTCTGCAAGTTTGTTTTGGTTCAATACTATTTTGAAATTATGTATGTATGCTGACCTTGGAGAAAGTTCCAATGGTTGTAGATTGTAATGTTGACCTTGATGTACATTCCAAGGTTGATGATAGGTATAAATACATGTAATAAAGTCATGATTGTTGCAAATTTGAAGATGATGCGAAGTTAAGGTGTGTGTGTTGTAAAGGCAGAGCAGGAGAGATACATTGTGCTTTAATGGAACTGAACTCAAGCATTCTATAGATGCTACTATATTAGTTCACCCCTTGGAAGTGTGCCACCCACAGTTAGTGAGCCACCCACCAGTAGTGAGCCACCCTTTTGGTAGTGAGCCACCCTTTTGGCAGTGAGCCTTTCTTGTAGTGAGCATTCATTTGGGTAGTGAGCCCTGGGTAGTGAGCCCTCTTGGAAGTGAGCCTCTTTGATATTTAGTAATGTTACTAAATTATATTGTGAGCTAACACTCACCATAGTTTTTCCCTTTCTAAGGGTTTTCCATGTAAAAGTCTGGTGTTCATGTGTGAAGGGTGTTGATGTTCTTAAGTTTCCTTTTTGCTTTTCATGTTTATTCTTCATATCAGATTAAGTGGTTAAAGAAAGTTAATGTGATTGTAAAATTGATCAATTAAGGTTAAAGTTTTGATACAACTGATTCAACCCCCCCTCTCAGTTGTGTTGTATCTTCAACAACCCTAAACCCCAAACTGAAGGAATCCTAAACCTCTATCTACCTATCTCTCCCCTATCTCCCTATCTCTATCATCCCTCTACCTCTCAATCTCTCTCCCTATGTCTCTTGACATGTCCCTCCCCTTTGTCTATTATATCTCTCTCTGATGTAGAAGGACTTAGGATAGGTTGAGCATTCCTTCTTTTGGCAAGGTTTTCTTCTCACACTCAAAACCCAACTCAAGGATCATCATGCAAAAGTGGGAATAGCAGTAGGTTTTCTTGAAATAATCATGCCGAGGCTTGTTTGAAATCCCATATGACACATTTCAATCATTGGCTAAGGTTAGACAAGCTTTGAGTTGGGACTTCCTTCTTAAGGCCATTAAACTCCTTATAGCCCTTGAAACAAGAACAGTCAGCAATAAATCTTGATATATGTCTGGAAAATCAAATCTCAGACAATCCTAAGATACCCATTTAGATTCCCTACAACATATCCCAAATTGGGTATGGGTTGTTTTGGACAATATAGTCTAACCTATAGCCCCTCCTAGTAGCCTATAGCCCCAATTAGCCCTATTTTGTGAAGAAACCACCCTCCGAATTGATTAAAGTGCTCATTCAATCATTTGGACATCTCAAAGGCATGATGAAACTAAGGATTCTCAGGTTTTTAGGTCCCCAAAATGGACTACAACTGATTGGTCCTATGTTGTTCCCTTATTAGGCTTTTATGTAACACCTAACACACGAGGATGTTAGGTTTCTTCAATAGAATCTCCTCCTCAAATTCCCTGCCCAAATCTCCTCATAATACATTAAAATAGACAACAACAAGTCCATTCCACTGATCAGGAATGAGTCAAACTAGTGGAATGGAGAACAAAAGCATAGTTTATGTTAGAAACCCTAAGTTAGGTTTTGATAACCAGATTTTAAAAAAGTACAGAGAATTCAAACACAGATATGTTTCAAGACTTCTGATCACTTACAACAAGGACTTAACTCATACCTCTAACATTGCACAAACACTTGCCTTATGACACCTCCGTATAGAGAAGTACCATGGATAGGAACATCGTAATACACTGGAAATTGCAGGAAAACTGAGTTCTTCTTATTGATTACTTCCACCAATTCACTTCTCCTTCAAGGAACATCTACAAGGCTTTAAGAAGCATGCTATAATAGCTTTGGACAGTTGAAGGGCAGTTGGGATCGATGGGAAGGTATGGCAACCATCGAACTGCCCTGTTTTGTTTTGAAGCTACAACTAATTACATGGTTTAACATAGGCATCGGTTGTTTTGAGACTTGACAATGCCTTCAAACACCTTTACAATGTAATTAAGCTTTTGAAAAGGTCTAACACTCCTTGACACATGCCAAATGTCTTACAATGTGTGACAATGTATGACTGCCCCTATTACAATATATGACTCTATGACTGCCTCTTGCAACCATGGCATCTTGTGGACATAGTCCTTATTACAAACATGGAAAATGGTTTTTCAAAACCTTATTCATCACAAACAAAACATGAACAAGTCTCCTTGGTGCCCCTGCACCATACTCTTGGGGTGGAAATGGACTCAAGTCTCTTGAGGAAGTAGATCAGCAATAGTAGTACCATGTGTGATGATGTCCTCTTCACTCATCCAAGTGGCATCTTTAGCAGGTAGGCCACTCCATTTGACAAGGTACTGCTTGTAAGTTTTCCTTCTAGTCTTCTTCAAGACCTTGGTGTCCAAGATGCATTCCAATTTTAAGGGTTGATTAGGTGGAAGACCCTTAACCCATTCCTCATCTCCTGCTATTGTCACATCTGCCCCTGAATCTGCAACATTATCAACTTTGAAAAGAAATAAATCTGAGACATTAAAGATAGGAGATATGGCCAAGCCTTGAGGAAGCTCAATCTCATAGGCATTGGGCCCAAATTTGTGCACAATCTGACAAGGACCTATCTTCTTCATGAGGAGTTTGGTTGGCTGCCCCTTTGGAAGTCTTTCCTTCTTCAAATGTGTCATGACCAAATCCCCAACCTTGAATTGTACATCTCTCCTTCTCTCATTGGCTTTTTCCTTGTACTTCTCATTGTTCCTTTGAAGAGTTTCCCTTACCTTATCATGGATGTCCTTCATGGCCAATGCAAAGTCTTCACCTTGAGCACTCTTCCTCTCAAATCCATGTAGATCTCTCAATTCAAGAATACCTCTTGGGTGAACACCATAGACAATCTCCAAGGGACTCCTTCTTGTGCTTCTATTGGTGGAGTCATTGTAAGCAAATTCAGCTTGAGGGATGATCATATCCCATGCCTCTCCATGCTACTTTGTAAGACATCTAAGGATATTTGCCAAAGACCTATTCACTACCTCAGTTTGGCCATTAGTCTGAGGGTGATAGGCTGAAGTGACGGATAACTAAGTGCCCAACTTCTTCCACAAAGTACACCAAAAGTGGCCTACAAACTTTGGATCCCTGTCAGTCACAATGTTAAGAGGTAAACCATGAATTCTAACAATTTCTTTGAAGAACAAACCAACAATGTGTGAAGCATCATTAGTGCATTTACACGGCAAGAAATGAGCCATCTTACTAAATCTATCCACCACAAAAAAAATGCTATCAAAGCCTCTTTGAGTCCTAGGAAGACCCAAGACAAAATCCATGCTAATACTTTCCCATGGCCTATGGGGAATAGGAAATGGCTGATATAGCCCAACATTAGATGAAGTACCCTCTGCCCTTTGACAAATACTACAACTTTTAACAAATTTTCTGATGTCTAATTGCATTTTAGGCCAAAAATAAAACCTTTTCACCTGATCCAATGTTTTATCAAGCCCAAAGTGACCTCCTAGTCCACCACAATGTTTTTCCCTTATGATGTTCTCCCTCATGGAACACCTAGGAACACATAATTGGCTACCTTTGAACAACAACCCCTGCTGCAACAAAAACTCAGAAAAATCAGAATGATGAGTCTGAAAACTGTAAACAAACTTCATATACCTCCTTGAAATCTTCATCATCCTGATACATATGTTTGACAACATCAATCCCCACACTTTGTAACTGAATTTCTTGAACCATACACACCCTTCTACTCAATGCATCTACCACTTTATTGGCCTACCCCTTCTTGTGTTTGATGGAAAAAGTGTATGCTTGGAGTTGTTCAAGCCATTTCATATGCCTGTGATTGAATTTCTCCTATGAATTCAAAAAACTAAGTGCATGATTGTCAGTATAAACAATAAATTCTTTAGGAAAGAGATAGTGCCTCCATTTTTTCAAAGCTTGCACCATTGCATACAATTCCAAGTCATAAGTAGAATACTTTCTCTTAGCATCATTCAATTTTTCACTAAAGAAAGCAACTGGCCTGCCTTCTTGACTTAAGACAGCCCTTATAGCAAGGTTACTAGCATCACATTCCACCACAAACAACTTGTTAAAGTTGGGCAAAACAAGAATGGGCTGTTGTGCTACTTTTTGTTTCAAAATTTCAAAAGAATCATTAGCTGCCTTTGTCCAAGAAAACTTACATTTCTGCCCCCCTTTGATGGTATCCAAAATAGGTGCACAAATATGACTAAAACCCCTTATGAACTTCCTATAAAATGTTGCCAAACCATGAAAATTTTTTACATCACCTACTATTTTTGGAGTTGGCCATGACAAAATGGCCTCTACCTTTGTTGGATCCATCTTCAAACTACCTTGGGAAATGACAAAACTAAGATAGGTGAGTTCTTCCTTCATGAAGACACTCTTTCTATGTTGATCATCAATTGCTCATCATGCAATTTCTTCAAAACCTGATCCAAATGTTGCAAATGTTCTTCCTTAGTCCTGCTGAAAACAAGAATGTCATCCAAGTATACCACAACAAATTTGCCAATGAAATCTTGCAACACTTCATTCATGAGATGCATAAAAGTACTTGGGGAATTAGATAGACCAAATGGCATCACCAACCACTCATAAAGACCCTCATTTGTTTTGAATGCTGTCTTCCATTCATCCCCTTGCTTTATCCTATTTTGATGATACCCACTCTTAAGATCAATCTTAGAAAAGTATCTAACCTCTCCCAAAAAGTCTATTAGGTACTCAATCCTTGGCATAGGGAAGCTATATCTAATAGTAATCTTGTTAATGGCTCTAGAATCCGTACACAATCTCCATTTACCATCCTTTTTAGGGGCTAGGACTATTGGGACAGCACATGGGCTAAGGCTCTTTCTTACCAATCCCTTATCCAACAATTCTTGCACTTGCTTGGCAGTCTCTTCATTTTGAGAAGGTGTCATCTTGTAGCCTACTTTGTTTGGCAAAGTAGATCCTGGTATGAAGTTAATTTGATGGCTTATGTCTATTACATCCCTAATTTTTGACTTGCTATACTTTTACTTTTTACTAGGACATAAGTAAATTTGTTGTGAAGTTATGGATTTATGACAAGGTATGACATGGAATTATATTGAATATCATTTATGAAATCATGGAAATGATTATGTTATTATCGATTTAATATTTGTATTATGAGATTTGATTTATTAGTTGAATTAATTGAATAATGATGCACTGATCACATATTATTTGATGACAAGTGAAATAGGATTACAAGTTATCAGATGACTCTCAGAGAAGAGAGAGAGAGAGAGAGAATCTTTCGAGAAGAGAGATATAGACCTTGGATTACGAGTGGTCTATTTGCCAAACGAGTATAGTGTTAAACGATAATGTGAACCAATGAGTCATAAGAGGTAAGTCTTGTCTTGCTAGTTTACTTTTGAATCTAATTGACAGGTAGTCGATATCCTGATTATCATCTAGTAAAGTCGATGGTGAGTCAACATAGTCATTTGTTAAGTAAACAACATCATTGACGTAAAATGGTTGTGTTATTCTTCTTGAGTCACTTGAGGTTTTATTGTCACTTCTTAACGTCAAGACGTTTTCATCAAGTTAGATGACGCAAATATTGTCGACGGATTGTGATGGGTAGGTAAACTCGACCCATTCACATCATCTATAATCCTTAGTGGTCAAATTGAGTTGATCATCAAATTACTACTAATTGCTTTCTCTATTATCATGTCTATCTATTCTTTACTTGTGATGTATTGAAGAGGGAATCTTTTATACATTTATGAGGAAATTACTACCTCATTGTCATTTTAACCATTCATGCCTATCCTTTAGGAGAAGTCCATGATGAGGACGTAGGCTTTTAAACTTTTTAGATAGTGATCAAAGTGGGACAAATAGAGGAGTTTTTAACAACTTCTGGTAGAGTTTTTTCATAGCTATGTGATAACTAAATGAAATCTTGAGTCTTATTCTGCGTTTGCGCCCAATTCGTCATTATCGTCGTAAAGTGCTTCGAGCGTATGTCGTAAACTCCTTTTGTGAAATTCAACGGATGTTGAATTAGAGACCATGATGAGTAATAACTTTGGTCGAATTATAAAGGAATATACTAAATTATATAAGTTATAATTTAGTAAGTCGTTGAGGTAGTCCTTTATTCTTGAATGATGTCGGTAATCGAGTCGAAGTTTGAAGAGGGACACATTTAAGTTCTCTTTATGATGTCTTCCAATTCGAATAAGTCTTTTTGCCTCTTAGCTTAGACCTCGAGTTGTCATTGGTCTAAATTTTTTTATTATGTTGGCATTCGTTATCTCTTATGATCGGCTTTGAGTGGAGTAACATTTTACTCAACTATAATCTGCCACCCGCAAGAGTTGAACTCCACTTTCTATTTATTTGCGAATTATGTGGTATTGAAGCCTTCTTTCTTGTGTAGTGGATGGGTTGTTACGTCTACCAACCGCCACATTACCTTGTGGAGCTCCATTTTGGAGAGTGGTCGCTTAAAGATATGAGTCATTTTTGCATACCATAAAGGTTTCCATCTTGATAGGCATGGTCGATAGTTTGGTGAGTGGTTATTCCTTCGTCATGGGTAGGCATTAGTAAGGGATTTTGGAGTCAGTTTGGGATAGGGAATTCAGAGAAGAAAGAATAAGGTGACTATGGAAGGAGCTGTGAGGAGAATCGGTGGAGAATATAGCAAGTGTCTGGATAAGTCTGATAGCGAGCATTGGACACTGTTGACAGGTTCTCATACTCTTTTTCTGCGTAAACTTAGATCCTTATTATGTGTTACACCTTTGCAAGCTTATGCAATGGTTCAATGAATGGATTTGAAAAATGTAAAGTGTTATTTTTATAATTGAAAACTGTGTAAGACTTTTTCCATTAAAACGAAAGCATTGTAATAGTTTACTGCACTGCACTATGCCACACTTAGAGTGTGTAAACCATAGTTTAAAATATGTTTTGAGATAGGTCAAAAATGATAGAGAAACCTACGGTTTGGCTTTACAAAGTTTGTAGTTAGCTTAGAGTGCAATCTGAGTAGGAGTTGGATATTAAAACGTCACACAGCCTACAAACTTTAATAGCTTAACGCTTGTCGACGGAGAACTCTAAAGGTCAGTAAACAACTCAGTAAAAAGCTTGTTTTGTCAATCATCGATGGAGGTTTGTTATTGGTGGGATGTGAAAGACTCAGCATGCAAGTTGATACGATCCTCCTCTATTTCAGAGATAAAACTATTCGGTTTGACCATGGCAAAAGTATTTACTAGTTAGGAACAATGACAAGATTTGGTTTATATGCTTTGACAAGTGATACATGTGCAATTGAAGCATTTTAACTATTGTTTTCTTTTCAAGAAAAGACCTTATTCATAATTCAATTCATTATTATGAAGTTTTTGCAAACAAATAATGAGCCTTTTGTCAAGTCTCAAGTATAGACTTTTATACAATCCAATTTGTTAGAAGAAACATTATGTCAAGGCTATCCAACGAATAGTTTGTCAAGATTATTCTATGCCAATGATTTCGACACATCGAAGTAGTACGTTGTGAGTTTCAATGTAGGGTTTCGAACACTGTATTCTTGAATTGACTCATAGAGAAACCTTTCCTAAATGACAAAGTTGAAACTATGTCGAAGAATTGACAGACGAAGAAGATTCCTTAGAATGTTTAAATTTAAGCTTAGGGACTTCGAATACTTTTGGTCTATAAATTGGTTTATAACAACCTGTTGCAGGGTGCAGGAGCACCTTCATAAACTGATGCTTCATAAAATAATTTTTGGGATTTGAGTCAATTTTGAAGATTCAATGTTGTAATAAGGTTATTTTGAGTCATTGTTATGTGTCTAGGAGACTAGGAGTTTCAAATATGCAAAATATTGCAAACCATGTAAAGGTTGCCAATGTAAGATTGGAAAAAATAGTCAAGTTACTAAAAAGACAATTTTTGGGAATATGAAAGGTCATTTGTGTCTTGGGTCGTTGGAAGGTAGTGGAAACTGAAAAGTATTGATGAAATGCCTTTAAATAGGCCTTGTATACCTTTGTAACCTCATGGGTGATTGAAGGAATGAAATGGAATAGTAAAAAGGCACTGTTTTCTGTATTTTCTTCAGAAAATTGCTGTTTCCTATTGTTGTACAGCCTTGTACGGGTAAGGATCCGTACCAAATTGGTTTTAAATGAATACAGGAGCAATCACCCTCCATATCCATTTTGTTTCATGCATTTTTATGTTGTTTTGTGTAAGATATGTCAATTCTTGTAAAAACTATCCAAACCCTCTGTTAGGGTAAACAGTGAATGAGAAACTATGTTTTCTTCCTTTTTATCCTTTGTATGTTACTAACCCTTGGTGGAAAATGATTGTAGTAGTATTTACCTTCAAATCCCTGAGGTCTCCGACCAAATAGCTAAGGCTAAGGTGTAGAAAAGCTAAGTTTTATGACTATTTTTCTGTGACAGTCCAGAAAAGTAGAGTTTTAAGAGCAGTCTTGCGATATAGGTGTAGGGTTGTTAAAAATATTAGATGGAATGGACTTTTGATGAATTAGTAAGCATGTGCAGACCTTGTGTGAAGTGTTCCAAACACATGCAAGGTGTGGGGAGTCGTGATATACCCTCTTTCAATAAGCCCTTGGTAGGGTAAGGTCTAATAGGCCTAATTGGCACTGTTGCAGCCCATTTTTGGATAGTCCCTTCCAAAGTAAGCTATAGTGATTTCTTGATATGTTTGAGAACACCTTAATGGGTACTCAAAACACCCATCACAATTCTAAGAAGAGTCTTATGGTAAAAATTATGAGTGACTGTCCTTCAAAACAGGGCTACAAGGTGTTATGATAGTTAATGAAGGAGTTGTTGCATGCATGTTGGGAAAGTCCTTGATAGATGCTTGTTCCTATTGAATTAGTATTCCTAAGGGATGTGAAGGCATTGAGAAACCTTGTGTGGGTCAGAGATGTTGAAGATCCAAATATGATTGTGTAGAAGCCATTGCATGGTGATGTTCTCTTGTGAACTTTAAGCATCAAACAAATTGAAACCTATAGTTATGCAATATGATAGTAAGGAGTTGTTTAGATCTTTTCCTCTACATCATAACCTCTTTCCAAAAAAAAAAAGTTGGGATTAGTGCCCACTCAAGAATGGATGAAATAAACAATGGGATAATTTTGAGATCGTTGTGACAACACAAAACGTATCTGAATAATCAAAGTGCTAGGAAACCGTTCTTTTATCATGAAGACGGAGAGTTTCCCATGAGCTTGTAGAGAGGAGAGTAAACCTCAATGCCATGCATTAATGCATGATGAATTTTAAACACCTTGAGGTTATCAAGGTTGTTATATAGAACATATAAATAGGTACCTGTTGGAATTGCAATTAATTTCAGAGGGTGAACTTATTTCATGAGTAGACATTAAAGTGTCACAAACCCTAATTTAGTAAATGTCCATATCTATCTTATTGAAAAGAGATTTGTTATTAGTCGACAATGTTTAACCTTAGGAAGGGAAAACTATTTATTGGGCTACAATTTGACTTGAAACATAAGTCATAAGCTTCGGGTTTTGCAAGCATGCAAGAGGAACTATTAAATGGATAATCAAACATAAAGTTTATTATACCTTTTGGTCACAATTTCTCTTAGTTATTACTTATTGAAAGTAAGGAATCTCAAATGATTGCAAAGATGCAAGGGATACCTAAGAATGGATAATCATTTCATAAGGATTATGGAGTGACGACAGTGTCATGTGAATCCACCTAAATCATAAAGACTAGGTTTGATTTAGTCAAAACTCTTTAGTTAAACCTTAACTTAACCTAGATATGGTAATTATTATATTAAGGCATTGAGATCATTATTTAGATCGTGATTGAAGGGTCAAGTGCCCTGACTATGTGTAATTATTCTTACTTGCAAGAAGGGAATTAGATTCCTAGACTATAATGCTTAACCTGGGTAAGGTTATCATCTTAGTCGTAATTAATCTATCCATAATTCTTATGAGACAATAAGTTGTGGACCTTAGGTATTGCAATGATGCAATGAGAGTCATCGTAAAGAAAGAAAGATGAATAGGTCTGTGGATTATAGGCAGTGAAAGAAAACATGTAAGGGTCGGGAAGACTATATTGTTGAAATCATCATGACTTCATAAGTTAAACATAGTTGACCACGTCAAACTATAGGAATATGATAATATCCAAGTCGACTTGGAGTGGGGTGAACATTACGACAACGTTCATTGTGAACGTCAATTTTATATTGAAACTATGGCCATAGTAATGCATATGTCTCTGCATGCATTGTCGGTTCACTATATCTGGATTGCACATCCTATCAGGAATCATACTTAGCTAGAGGGTATCTAGGATTGTATGATAGATAGAGTTGTGTAGGATACAACACTATGTACTTGGAAAGGCAAATTACCACTGGTCACCTTGGTCTATCCTTCTCGTGAAGGGTAGGGCCACTTCCTATGTGGAAGATGTATGGGAGACCGCCGGTCTATGGTTGGAGGTAAATCACTGGAAAGATACTCTCTCTCTAGAAGAAGACATGCCGAGGCTTGTGATAAAGATGTCAGATTTCTGGATGCAGTATATCTTCAAGACTTGTGTTTATTGAGACTATGTAAAGCATTATTTAAAGCATATATTTGTAATTAATTTACTTTTGTAAACATTGTACTTGAGAAAGACAATATTGTTTATTGTATTTTGTAATGAGAAATCTTGTAATTGTTGTTACTTGATTATATATTAAAAAAAATTCTCTATCTCATTTTACCTTGTTTAAATTACTTTATGGTAAATTTCTAATTTTTACTATGTTTTTAGAATGGGGATGTTACATATGGTATCAGAGCTACCAGGTTCGACACTAGGGCTTATGAGTCCACTGTGCTAACCTGTAGTCAACATTATGCAGTTAGCTAATGTTAGAATTTTCTTGTGCTAGAATGACATGGAGAAGAACCAAGAAAATAGCTAGGAAGTCTGTTCCCCAACATTTGCCTAAATTAGTGGTTAAGAAGAAACCTATTGAGGAGGTTGAACTTAAAGAGCATATTATTTACTCTGAAGGTACATGACTAGAGGATTCAGAGACTTTTGCTGATGCGCTTAAGCATATTCAGCTAGAAAGAAAACAATGTTTTGAACTGGCCAAGAATCCTACTATTTCTACTAGTGTAGTAAAACCTAGTAAACTGTAGCCATTTACAACATGTCACTTGAACATTGATGTGATGTTTCAGTTTTAGGAAAAAGGTGTTGGAGGAGTACTTGTGTGTACATCCACCCTCAATGTTTGTTTAATTAGAAGATTGTAAATCGACAGTGACATATAGTCTTGTCGCATCAACTATATAAATAAGGATGTGGTTACTCCTAAATAATTATAATAAAGATAACAATGTTTTGTATCAAGCTATTGATTGTTATTAGATAATTATGTTTGATATTTTGAGTCACTTAAATTTAGAAAACTATTTGATAACTTGTTTTTTTGGTACGAGGAAAATGAGAGCATGTATCATACTAGAACCAAACAAGGGTGAGAGTCTAAAAGAGAATAAACCACTAGTTAATCTCTGGATCAAATTGGAGCAATCCTAACCATGTTTAAAACCAAGGAGATACCTAGTATTTTGGAAAAGAAAGTATGAGATCAAGGAAACCCTGAAGGGGGGGAAATGAGATTTCTCATGGGATGAGAAAGGAAAATCACAAAGAATATAGTGTGAGTAATAAAAATCCTGAAACTATAGAACCTAAAAGGAAGCAAAGGATAGGCTTGCCTTAGGACTTACCTAGATTTGAAGAAAGCCATTCCACCAAAGTTGATGGAACAGTGATTGAATCAACTGAAAATCTTATACCTCTTAGAATTCTAGGATGAGTTACCTAGAAAAGTACCTTATCTTATGACAACTATAGGAATTAATGGAATCAAAAGACCCTTTATAAGAATTATTGGCTAAAGGTTTGATTAGATCTAGTATTTTACCATGGGGTGCACTAGATATTTTTGTCAAGAAGAAGGACATAACTCTACAATTGTGTATTTAGTGTCGTATGCTCATTAAAACAACGATAAGGAGCAAATATCTTTCACCATGTATTGATGACCTCTTTGATTAGATGTGTAGAACTGAAGTGATTGATTAGTGATCAATATGTCATCAATCATGATTGAAGGATGAGGGTACTCTTGAAACAACTTTTGGACAAGAATGGGCACTATGAGTTTGCAATGTTGTCCTCTAGACGTACAAATGCATTGTTGCATTCATGAAACTCCTAAACAGTGTGTTTAGAGATTGTTTAGACTTGTTTGTTCCAGTCTTCTAGAAGATATACTTATTTATTTTAAGCATGAAGGAGAACTTTATCCTTATGTGCAAGTGATTCTATAATGGTTAAGAGAAATTACAACAGCACCAATGCTATGAATTCATGTCCTGAAGGATAGTTTGAGGGAAAAACGGATGCCGCAGGAGATGGTTTAAGGGGTGTAACTTTACATGATGATAAATTTAGCAAGCTCTTTTGGTAAATTTTAAAGATTCAAGGTATGATAGGTTTTCATTTTGAGTCTCACAGACTATTGAGTTTCAGAGAAAGAATATGTGTTTCTAATTCTTTTGAAATAAGAAAATTGGTGTGGAAAGAAGTTCATATTCCACCATACCCAGGACATCTAGGGGTAACCAACTACTAACAGATATAAAACCTCTTTAATTCTTGAAAGGAATAAAGAATGATGCTACTAGATTTGTAGCATATTGTCTGAAGTGCTAGAAGGAAAGAGTAGAACATCAACTCCTGTAGGATTTTTGCACCCACCTAACGTGCCCAAGAGGAAATGGTAGGTTACTAGTATGGATTTTGTGTGAAGTCTTCTCATGTATGGGAATAGACACGATGTCATTTTATGGTTGATAAACTCTCAAGGGTAGCACATTATATACCAGGGAATTGGACTGATGGAGCATCAGTGTTAGCTCACAATTTGTGCAAGATGTGTTTAGATTGCATGGTTCCTGAGAAGGTTATCTCAGATAGAAATATGCGTGTAATGTCAAGGTTTTGGAAAACTTGTCCTCTATGTTAAGGATTGAAATTTAAAAGAGTAGAATTTATTATCCTGGGAACAAATGGTTAAACTAAGAAAGTTAATCAAGGTTTAGAAGATTGTTCCAAACATAATGCATGGATTAGCAATATAAGTGGGGAGACTACTTTTCACTTGTGAAGTATTCAACAATACCTAACTTTTTGCTATTAAGATAGCTTAAATTGAAACATTGGACAGAAAGATGCAGAACTCCTATAAGCTAGGTAAGCTAGAATATAGGATTAGCATTAGTCTGGAAATGTTATCAGAAATGGATGAAAAGATTTAGCTGATCAGAAAAGATCAGTGGAAATTGATAATCAATAGATAAGTTACGTTGATGTTAAGCATACAACAAGACAATTCTCAGTTAGAGAAGGAAAATTCTTTTAAGGGTTAAACCCCTAAAAACATTTCATAAAGAATGAAATGTATTCCAAACCAGTTCCTAAGTATAAAGGACCCTTCTAAATTTTAAGGATATAAATTTTATTGATATCAAGAATCAATCTATTACCAGTTATTGCCAGGAGGCATAATGCATTTTGTGATTTATATATGAGAAATATATTTATGTAATATATGAACATTATAATCTATGAATGATTTAAAAGTACAAGAACCTAGGAAAGGTTATGATCAAGCTTCTTAAATACTTGAAGATCGCAAGCAATGCTTGTGTAATGTAGAGGTTATGTAGTGTAAGGTCTAGTGGGACCAGTATGCATAGAATAGTTTTACATGGGAAGATAAATTACCATGAATTCTAGCAGAAAATTTCCTCATTTATTTTATGCTTATAGCAATTAAGCAATGAATATGCTTTTAAGTTGCATTTTGATGCTTTATATCATCAAGGACGATGAATCTTTAGGGGAAGGATATGTTACATCCCTAATTTCAGACTTGCTATACTTTTACTTTTTACTTGGACATAAGTAAATTTGTTGTGAAGTTATGGGTTTATGACAAGGTATGACATAGAATTATATTGAATATCATTTATGAAATCATGGAAATGATTATGTTATTATCAATTTAATATTTGTATTATGAGATTTGATTTATTAGTTAAATTAATTGAATAATGATGCACTGATCACATATTGTTTGATGACAAGTGAAATAGGATTACAAGTTATCAGATGACTCTCAGAGAAGAAAGAGAGAGAGAGAGAGAGAGAGAGAGAGAGTATCTTTAGAGAAGAGAGATATAGACCTCAGATTACGAGTGGTCTATTTGCCAAATGAGTATAGTGTTAAATGATAATGTGAACCAATGAGTCGTAAGAGGTAAGTCTTGTCTTGTTAGTTTACTTTTGAATCTAATCGACAGGTAGTTGATATCTTGATTATCATCTAGTAAAGTTGATGGTGAGTTGACATAGTTGTTTGTTAAGTAAACAACGTCATTGACGTAAAACGGTTGTGTTATTCTTCTTGAGTCACTTGAGGTTTTATTGTCGCTTCTTAATGTCAAGACATTTTCATCAAGTTAGATGACGCGAATATTGTCGACAGATTGTGATGGGTAGGTAAACTTGACCCATTCACATCATCTGTAATCCTTAGTGGTCAAATTGAGTTGATCATCAAATTACTACTAATCGCTTTCTCTATTATCATGTCTATCTATTCTTTACTTGTGATGTATTGAAGAGGGAATCTTTTATACATTTATGAGGAAATTACTACCTCATTGTCATTTTAACCATTCATGCCTATCCTTTAGGAGAAGTCCGTGATGAGGACGTAGGCTTTTAAACTTTTTAGATAGTGATCAAATTGGGACAAATAGAGGAGTTTTTAACAACTTCGCGTAGAGGTTTTTCATAGCTATGTGATAACTAAACGAAATCTTGAGTCTTGTTCTGCGTTTGTACCCAATTTGTCATTATCGTCGTAAAGCGCTTCGAGCATATGTCGTAAACTCCTTTTGCGAAATTTGACAGAAGTTGAATTAGAGACCATGATGAGTAATAACTTTGGTCAAATTATAAAGGAATATACTAAATTATATAAGTTATAATTTAGTAAGTCGTTGAGGTAGTCCTTTATTCTTGAATGCTGTCGGTAATCGAGTCGAAGTTCGAAGAGGGACACATTTAAGTTCTCTTTATGATGTCTTCCAATTTGAATAAGTCTTTTTGCCTCTTGGCTTAGACCTTGAGTTGTCATTGGTCTAACTTTTTTTATTATGTTGGCATTTGTTATCTCTTATGATCGGCTTTGAGTGGAGGAACATTTTACTCAACTATAATTTGCCACCTGCAAGCGTTGAACTCCACTTTCTGTGTATTTGTGAATTGTGTGGTATTGAAGCCTTCTTTCTTGTGTAGTGGATGGGTTGTTACGTCTACCAACCACCACATCACCTTGTGGAGCTCCATTTTGGAGAGTCGTCGCTTAAAGAGAGGAGTCATTTTTGCATGTCGTAAAGGTTTCCATCTTGATAGGCATGGTCGGCAGTTTGGTGAGCGGTTATTCCTTCATCATGGGCAAGCATTAGTAAGGGATTTTGGAGTTAGTTTCAGATAGGGAATTTAGAGAAGAAAGAATAAGGTGACTGTGGAAGGAGTTGTGGGGAGAATCGGCAGAGAATATAGCAAGTGTCTGGATAAGTCTGACAACGAGCATTGGACACTGTCGACAGGTTCTCATACTCTTTTTCTGCATAAACTTAGATCCTTATTATATGTTACACCTTTGCAAGCTTATGTGATGGTTCAATGAATGGATTTGAAAAATGTAAAGTGTTATTTTTATAATTGAAAACTGTGTAAGACTTTTTCCATTAAAACGAAAGCATTGTAATAGTTTACTGCACTGCACTACGCCACACTTAGAGTGTGTAAACCATAGTTTAAAATATGTTTTGAGATAGGTCTAAAATGATAGAGAAACCTACGGTTTGGATTTACAAAGTTTGTAGTTATCTTAGAGTGCAATCTGAGTAGGAGTTGGATATTAAAACGTCATACAGCCTACAAACTTTAATAGCTTAACGCTTGTCGATGGAGAGCTCTAAAGGTCAGTAAACAACCGAGTAAAAAGATTGTTTTGTCAATCATCGATGGAGGTTTGTTATTGGTGGGATGTGAAAGACTCAGCCTGCAAGTTGATACAATCCTCTTCTATTTCAGAGATAAAACTATTCGGTTTGACCATGGAAAAAGTATTTACTAGTTAGGAGCAATGACAAGATTTGGTTTATATGCTTTGAAAAGTGATACATGTGCATTTTAACTATTGTTTTCTTTTCAAGAAAAGACCTTATTCTTAATTCAATTCATTATTATGAAGTTTTTGCAAAAAAATAATGAGCCTTTTGTCAAGTCTCAAGTATAGACTTTTATACAATCCAATTTGTTAGAAGAAACGTTATGTCAAGGCTATCCAATGAATAGTTTGTCAAGATTATTCTATGCCAATGATTTCAACACGTCGAAGTAGTACGTTGTGAGTTTCAACGTAGGGTTTTGAACACTGTATTCTTGAATTGACTCATAGAGAAACCTTTCCTAAATGACAAAGTTGAAACTATGTCGAAGAATTGACAGTCGAAGAAGATTCCTTAGAATGTTTAAATTTAAACTTAGGGACTTCAAATACTTTTGTTCTATAAATTGGTTTATAGTAACCTCTTTCCGAAAAAAACAAGTTGGGATTAGTGCCCACTCAAGAATGGATGAAATAAACAATGGGATAATTTTGAGATCATTGTGACAACACAAAACGTATCCAAATAATCCAAGTGCTAGGAAACCGTTCTTTTATCATGAAGACAGAGAGTTTCCCATGAGCTTGTAGAGAGGCGAGTAAACCTCAATGCCATGTGTTAATGCATGATGATTTCAAACACCTTGAGGTTATTGAGGTTGTTATATAGAACATATAAATAGGTAACTGTTGGAATTGCAATTAATTTAAGAGGGTGAACTTATTTCATGAGTAGACATTAAAGTGTCGCAAACCCTAATTTAGTAAATGTTCATATCTATCTTATTGAAAAGAGATTTGTTATTAGTTGACAATGTTTAACCTTAGGAAGGGAAAACTATTTATTGGGCTACAATTTGACTTGAAACATAAGTCATAAGCTTCGAGTTTTGCAAGCATGCAAGAGGAACTATTAAATGGATAATCAAACATAAAGTTTATTATACCTTTTGTCACAATTTCTCTTAGTTATTACTTATTGAAAGTAAGGAATCTCAAATGATTGCAAAGATGCAAGGGATACCTAAGAATGGATAATCATTTCATAAGGATTATGGAGTGACAACAGTGTCGTGTGAATCCACCTAAATCATAAAGAATAGGTTTGAGTTAGTCAAAACTCTTTAGTTAAACCTTAACTTAACCTAGATATGGTAATTATTATATTAAGGCATTGAGATCATTATTTAGATCGTGATTGAAGGGTCAAGTGCCCTGACTATGTGTAATTATTCTTACTTGCAAGAAGGGAATTAGATTCCTAGACTATAATGCTTAACCTGGGTAAGGTTATCATCTTAGTCGTAATTAATCTATCCATAATTCTTATGAGACAATAAGTCGTGGACGTCAGCTATTGCAATGATGCAATGAGAGTCATCATAAAGAAAGAAAGATGAATAGGTCTGTGGAGTATAGGCAATGAAAGAAAACATGTAAGGGTCGGGAAGACTATATTGTTGAAATCATCATGACTTCATAAGTTAAACATAGTTGACCAAGTCAAACTATAGGAATATGATAGTATCCAAGTCAAGTTGGAGTGGGTGAACATTACGACAACGTTCATTGTGAACGTCAATTTTATATTGAAACTATGGCCATAGTAATGCATATGTCTCTGCATGCATTGTCGGTTCACTGTATCTGGATTGCACATCCTATCGGGAATCATACTTAGCTAGAGGGTATCTAGGGTTGTATGATTGATAGAGTTGTGTAGGATACAACACTATGTACTTGGAAAGGCAAATTACCACTGGTCACCTTGGTCTATACTTCTCGTGAAGAGTAGGGCCACTTCCTATGTGAAAGATGTGTGGGAGACCGCCGGTCTGTGGTTGGAGGTAAATCACTGGAAAGATACTCTCTCTAGCAGAAGACATGTCGAGGCTTGTGATAAAGATGTCAGATTTCTGGATGCAGTATATCTTCGAGACTTGTGTTTATTGAGACTATGTAAAGCATTATTTAAAGCAGATATTTGTAATTGATTTACTTTTGTAAACATTGTACTTGAGAAAGACAATATGGTTTATTGTATTTTATAATGAGAAATCTTGTAATTGTTGTTACTCGATTATATATTAAAAAAAAATTCTCTATCTCATTTTACCTTGTTTAAATTATTTTATGGTAAATTTCTAATTTTTACTATGTTTTTAGAATGTGGATGTTACAATGTCCCTAATACGTGGTAATTCATTAGGCATCTCCTCTACCATGATACCCTTATACTTCTCTAACAATTGCTGCACCTCCTTGGGAACCTCTTCCTTACTAGGATCATGCAAATTAGGACTATTTTTAGGCTTTAAAATCAGAGCATACCTTTGGGTTCCTTCCTCCTTAAGGGTGTTTAGAAACTCTTTACCACTCACAATCATGACACTTGACCCAACACTCTTCTCTACATTCTCATCTAGCAATGGATCCATTCTATACTTCCTACCATTCTTGGTTATGATGAAGGAGTTACATTTACCATCATGTTGGGATTGAACATCATATTGCCATGGATGTCCTAACAACAAATGACAAGCATCCATGGGAATTATACCACACAAAATCTTGTCTTTATATTCCCCTATCTCAAATTCTATCCAAGATTGTTCATCTACAAAAACTTGTTGCCCCTTATTCAACCATGAGATTGTATAAGGACTAACATGAGGAAGTCTTTTCAATTCCAACTTGTCTACCATTTCAATAGAAACCAAATTTTTAGTTGAACCTGAATCAACAATTACCTTGCAAATCTTACCATAGGCCTTGCATGTTGTCCTGAACAATGTCTTCCTTTGAGGGGGTTCTTGTGTTTGAGGCACCTTCAACATGGTTCTCCTCATCATCAAACTTTCTCCTTTATGGACCGGGGTTGCACTTCTAATTGGAGAGTTAACACTTTGGCAATCTTCATCTTGGATCAACTGGTTCCTTCTCTCTCCTCTGTGAGAGCTTGAGGCTTGCTTTTCAGGACATTTGAAGGCTGGATGTCCCCCTTGGTTGCAATTGTAGCACCTTCCTGTGAAGACATTAGGACCTCTCCCTGGTCCACCAAATCTACCCCTTCCATTGGGTCTCCTTCCTCTAAAGCCTCCTCTAGAACCTAATTCTCCACTTTGTTCTTGGGAACTAGATTCCCCTTGACTTCTTTGGAACTTATTTCTGCCTCCAAAACTGCCCCTACCTCTGAAATTTCTGCCACCTCTTCCTCTATTTTGCTGCTCACCTTTCCTCTTCAACTTCTCTTCAGCTCACAATGCCACTTGAAAGCATTTATCCATGGTTTCAGGGGTTAGTATATTGATTTCATCTTGGATATTAAACCTCAAACCATTTAAATACCTTGCCACTTTACCTTTTTCATCTTCCATGTATCCACAACGAAGAGAGAACTTGTGAAACTCCTCGGTGTAGGTGGCCACATCCAAATCTCTTTGTTTGAGGTTTTGCATGTTCTTGTAGATCTGCACCTCATAGTCTGATGGAAGGAATTGGGACTTGATCCTCTCCAACATTCTGCTCCATGAAGAGATCATGCTCTTCCCATTTTTTACCCTCTCACCTTGGGTGTAATTCCACCATGTGAGGGCAACACCTTTGAGTTTAGTTTTTGCAAACTTCACCCTCTTGTTCTCAGGAACTTCTTTGTATTCAAAGTATTTATTTAGAGCCTCAATCCACTCCATAACTTCATCAGCATTCATCTTGCCACTAAACATTGGAATCTCCATCTGAGCCTTTGAAGAATCTTTGCCAATTGCCTTGATGGCTTCAAGGAAATGTTTCTGATCTGCAGGTACCTCTGCCTCTTCTTGATCTTCTTCTTCCTCCTCTTTTTCTTCTTCTTCATCAAAACCTTCATCTATCATCTTCCCTATCCTCAATGCCTTCAACTCTTCTTGGAGTGCTTCCTTGACTTCACTCTTAATCTTTTCTTCCATCTCCTTGAACTTCTTAACCACCTCAGTGGTCATCCCTTTTGGAGGCATGTTGCTAGCCTCTCCTTCACCCTCCTCTGCTGACATATACCAGGTCTTACACAACCAAAAACAGAACCTTTTATGGCTCTGATACCACTATGATGTAGAAGGACTTAGGATAGGTTGAGGATTCCTTCTTTTGGCAAGGTTTTCTTCCCACACTCAAAACCCAATTCAAGGATCATCATGTAAAAGTGGGAACAACAGTAGGTTTCTTGAAATCATCATGTCGAGGCTTGTTTGACATCCCATATGACACATTTCAATCATTGGCTAAGGTTAGATAGGCTTTGAGTTGGGACTTCCTTCTTTAGGCCATTAAACTCCTTGTAGCCCTTGAAACAAGAACAATCAGCAATAACTCTTGATACATGTCTACAAAATCAAATCTTAGACAATCCTAAGATACCCATTTAGATTCCCTACAACATATCCCAAATTGGGTATGGGTTGTTTTAGACAATATAGTCTAACCTATAGCCCCTCCTAGTAGCCTAGAGCCCCAATTAGCCCTATTTTGTGAAGCAACCACCCTCCAAATTGATTAAAGTGCTCATTCAATCATTTGGATATCTCAAAGGCATGATGAAACTAAGGATTCACAGGTTTTTAGGTCCCCAAAATGGACTACAATTGATTGGTCCTATGTTGTTCCCTTATTAGGCTTCTATGTAACACCTAACACATGAGGATGTTAGGTTTCTTCAATAGAATCTCCTCCTTCTCAGATTCCCTACCTAAACCTCCTCATAATACATTAAAACAGACAACAACAAGTCCATTCCACTGATCAAGAAGGAGTCAAACTAGTGGAACGGAGAACAAAAGCATAGTTTCTGTCAGAAACCCCAAGTTACATTTTGATAACCAGATTTTAGAAAAGTGTAGAGAATTCAAACACAGATATGTTTCAAGACTTATGATCACTTGAAACAAGGACTTAACTTATACCTCTAACATTGCACAAACACTTGCCTTATGACACCTCCGTACAGAGAAGTACCACGGACAGGAACATCGTAATACACTAGAAATTGCAGGAAAAATGAGTTCTTCTTATTGATTACTTCCACCAATTCACTTCTTCTCCTTCAAGGAACATCTACAAGGATTTAAGAAGCCTTCTATAATAGCTTGGGATAGTTGGAGGGTAGTTGGGGTCGATGGGAAGGTATGGTAACCATCGAACGGCCCTGTTCTATTTTGAAGCTGCAACTAATTACATGGTTTAACATAGGCATCGATTGTTTTGAGACTTGGCAATGCCTTCAAACACCTTTACAATGTAATTAAGCTTTTGACAAAGTCTAACAATCCTTGACACATGCCAAAAGGCTTACAATGTGTGACAATGTATGACTGCCCCTATTACAATATATGACTCTATGACTGCCTCTTGCAACCATGGCATCTTGTGGACATAGTCCTTATTACAAACATGGAAAATAGTTTTTCAAAACATTATTCATCACAAAAAAAACATGAACAAGTCTCCTTTGTGCCCCTACACCACTCTCTATCATTCTTCTCTCTCTTTAAACCCTAAACCCCTAAACCTTAATCCTTAAACCCTAAACCCCTAAACTCTAAATAGATAGAGGGGTTAAAGGGTTTAGGGTTTAAGGTTTAGAGGTTTAAGGTTTAGTGTTTAGAGAGAAAGAGAGGACCGATAAAGAGAGATAGAGGAGACCAAGGGGAGAGATAAGGAGATAGAGAGTGAGGGACACGTCTAGAGACATAGGTAGAGAGATTGAGAGGTAGAGAGATGATATAGATAGGGAGATAGAGGAGAGATAGGGAGATAGAGGTTTAGGGTTTAGGAGTTAGGGGTTTAGGGGCATTATTTAGGGTTTAGGGTTTAGGGTTTAGAGAGAGAGAGAGGAGTGATAGGGATAGATAGAGGAGATAGAGGGAGATATAGTGTAACATGCAATCTCACATTACCCAAAATTAACCATAATTAATCTTAATTAAGGTTAAGAATACATCATGATTAACATAATCACAGTTAATCAAGAATGAATCAACATCATCATGATAATTAAACATGCTTTTCTTTTCTGAATAATTCAAAACTTAGATTTACAACATCCATAGATAACTTTTTAGTGAACAACTTTCACTATACATATACAAAGCTATGCTCATGGCATCATTTAGAAAAATATACATAATATCTAACTATGAAGTCATATATAAAGAGTACATTGTATTTGGAAGATTGACATCTGTCTTCATAAGACTCATCTTGTCTTCTGCTTGGCAAGGAGAGCATCACCTGAGTGCTTTTCCTCCAACCACAGACCAACGGCCCCCTACACAACTTCCTTCCTGGAAGTGGCCCTACCCTTCACAAAGGGTATAAATATAAGGAAATGTTACATTTTCCATCTAAGTATCTGGTGTTGTGTCCTTCATAATATCTCTTGGTCATAAAACTATATATCCACTCTAACTATGTATGACAGTACTAGAAACATTATGCCATCTGGATCACTGTGGACTGACTAATGCATGTAGAGATAGATGCATTACTTTGGCCAAAGATTTACATACATATATATTTCACAATGAATGTAGTCATATATCCACCACCTCAACTCGACTTAGAAGCTATCTCATCCTACAGTAATCATAGTTTGACCCCTTTAGGTCTACGAAAGGTAAGTTCAATTCATTCTTAGTCTAAATTTGGAACAATTTGTTGATATGTGCCAGTCAATTGAGAGGGGGGGTGAATTAGTTGTCACAAAAACTTAAACACTTTCTACAATTTAAACATTCATCACTTATCGACAATTATTATGATTTAACAATGAGAGCATGAAATCAGAAACTTTAACCACAGAAGCAACATCAAACACAAAAGACACCAGATTTACATGGAAAATCCCAAGGTGGGGAAAAACCACAAAGAGGATTAACTCTCAATATATATTGCAATATTGAAATGGTGATGTTAGGCTTGGTCACCCCATGGGCCTAAACATACTGGCTTACTGCCATGAAGAACAACTAGGTCTAGCAGGCTCACTGCCTCAACCCTAAACCTAGCAAGATTACAATAAAAGTTGTAAAACCTTGAGGGTTGTTAAACCCTACTGGTGGCTTATTTCCAGATTCACTACCATGATCAACACCTTTCTTTATTGTGAATAAACAATTCCTCAACTCTGCTCTTCCTCTGTCTTGATCTTCCTCTGCTCTTCTCTTCCTCTTCTTTCCTCTACCTCTTCTCTGCTCTTCCTTTGGACCTTTCTTAATATCTTATCATTTCGGCTCAAGGACAACTTTTCCATGACTCAGCTACAAGTATTTATACATTACATCAACCTTGGAATGATCATCAAGGTCAGCATCAACCATTGGAACAATATCCAAGGTCTGTATTACAAACATTTACAAAATAGGTCCTGACCTATTGCAACATCATGCAAAGGGAATGAAATGCAGATCATGTCATGCCTTAGCTAGGACTCAAACATGATCTTCCATGCCACAACACGCTTCCATAATCTTCCAGAGATCTCTACAATCATTGGGATCAACCAGGTCAGCCAAGACTGGTTACACACTACGTTATCTGGGAAAAATCTTCACACACCATCTCAATTTCTCAATGCGGACCAAAGTCTAGATAAGAACATGATTAGGAGATATCCACAAGCATGCTATAATCATCAGGAGCAATCGTACAAACCTTAATCACTTTATCCATAGGAATCTTCTCACCAGAACACATGAGCTTCACTATCTTCAACTGTCATAAAAGAAAGATAGCTTGTAAACCACCAAACCACGGACCATTGCAACTATAGGCACTTATCATCATACCAGACTTCCCTCTAGAACCATAGAACAAAATACTTTATTGTGGAGGAATGCAGAGCCAAATATTATCTTCCTATCTCAACTAAACCTATAGAAAAAGTAGGTTTCACTTTGGTGAACACAAATCACTCAAATCTTCATGTGGATGGCTCAGACCCAAAATGTAGCATCCTTAGAAATGTACCTTTAACTTACTTCCAATCTGCAGGCCATGATCTTCAAGCAAGAATAAATGCAGAGCAATTTACCAGATTGTTCTTCAGCATACAACTCACTGTCTGTACTACACTTCTCTATAGCTCACTTGTTTCTTCCAAAGAGGCTAATTTTCTCAATATTCTCAACATACAATTCTTCTAAACAAGTAATAGAATAAGATATAGTTGACACCAATGACAACAAGAATATGTTGACATCAATGACAACACCGATTAGGCACATGCTTGCAACAATCTCCCCCTTTGTCATTGATGGCAACATATAATGTGAAAAACTGCAACAACCATCAAGACAAGATTCTCCCCTTTTCTCTTTACACACCTGCACTCTTTCTTTCTCCAAAATTCTCCCCCTTTCTGTTACACATCTACACTCTAATTTTTTCACTTGACTTCTCTACCCCTTTGACATCAATGGAAAAGGGCACATACTTGAACTCTTCTTCTCTAATCTAATCTTTCCTCTAAACTCTCTGACTACTCCCCCTGAGAAGTAGCCCTAAAAAGCATCAATCTGGACCTCTGAACACCTCCAAACTGATGCACCATTGTGCATCTTAGTTTAGAGCAGGAGGGGTGATGACCCCTAACTTTTCTCTTAGATACTCAAAAGTATCCTTGGCCATAGGCTTGCTAAACATGTCTACAATCTAATCCTTGGTAGAAACATACTCCAACTTGACTTCATTCTCTGTCACTTTTTCTCTTGGGAAATGATACCTAATAGATATGTGCTTGGTCCTTGAATGCATCACTGGGTTCTTTGATATGTTTATGGCACTTCTATTGTCACAAAAGATTGCAATAGGTTCTTCATACACAACTTTGATGTCCTTCAAAGTCTGCTTCATCCATAACACTTGAGTGCAACTACATGCTGTTGCAATGTATTCTGCCTCTGTAGTAGATAGGGATATTGAATCCTATTTCCTGCTCAACCAAGATACTAATCTTTTTCCCAAGAAGAATGCACCTCCACTTGTACTTTTTCTGTCATCCACATCTTTGGCCCGATCTGCATTAGTATATGCACTGAGAACAAAGTCACTATCCCTGGGGTACCACATACCATAATTTATTGTACCTTTTAAATATCTCAGAATTCTCTTGATTGCCATCACATGTGATTCCTTGGGTTCTTCTTGAAATCTTGACACAAGACACACTACATGCATTATGTCAGGTCTGGTTTGAGTCAGATAAATAATCCTCCAATCATAGATCTATACTTTTTCTAGTCTACCAAGGGTGAGTTATCATCTTTGCTCAACTTACAACCAGTTATCATAGGTGTACATACTAGTTTAGAGTCTTCCATCCTAAATTTCTTTAACAACTATTTTACATACTTAGACTAAGAATGAAGATACCCTTATCTGATTGACTTATTTGCAGACCTAAAAAGAAGTTCATCTCCCCAAACATAGATATTTCAAATTCACTTTGCATTTCTCCAGCAAAAATTGAGCACATACCTTCATTGCCTCCAAAAATAATGTCATCAACAAAGACTGCAACAATCAGGGTTTGTTCATCATGTTGCAAATATGTGCCTAATCAGTGTTTTCATTGATGTCAACATATCCTTCTTGCCATTGGTGTCAACTGTATCCTATTTTTGTTGCCTGTTTAGAAGACTGGAATGTTGAGGATATTGAAAAAATTAATGAAGATCAATGTATGTGGACCATATGACTAAGAAGAGGATTGTCTGAAGAAGCTCCAGTTAAGATTTGAAAGGTTTGCATGAAGATTTGAAGAAGCTATGGCCATTTGAGAAGAACTAGTTTTGCAGTGTTCAAAAGAGACAGAGTGACAGGAAAAAGGTCTGGATTGTTTCAAAAATGTAAAATGATGATCTACGGATCTAGAGGAATGTTTGGGAAGTTAGTGTGTATCATCCATTCAAGTGGTTTGGAGGTTCGAAAGTAATCTGTCTAGTATGATAGTCATGGGAGATAGTGTTCTTGAGATTCTAGATGAAGATGCAAGTGATTCTAATGATTTGGAGGAGTGTGGATGTTTTTGTTGATTTCAATGTGCTTATGGAGATCTCTAGATCATGTGGCTACTGTGTTGGAGGTCTGCATTGAATTTTGAGCCCATTATAGAAGATTTCCCTCTTGGTGTTGTTGTTCTTCACAGTCTTGGCTGACCGGATGATTCAAGCATGTTGCAGATGATCTAAGAGCAATTCTCTGAAGCATGGCGTGTTGTTGGAGGTAGATTCAAGTCTTAGATATGTTTGGCCAACAGTATAGTGATCCACGTTAAGTCAAGCTGACCTTGATGTTTATTCTAAGGTTTATGAAGCATATAAAGGTGTGTAGTTGAGGTATGGAAAATCATCCTTGTACGAAAATAATTAAATCTGAAGAAAGGATCAAAGGCAGAGCAGAGCAGAGGAGAAGCAGAAGAAAAGGAGGTGTTTAGGATGAAGAGTTAGAGAAGAAGTATTTGGGGTAAAGAAGAAGTTTTGTGAGCATTCAATGAAACTGAACCAGACATGAAGAAGATGCTATTTATCAGTTAATTCTTCCTATATTAAACATAAATTCTGTAGGTAGTGAGTCTCTCTTGAGCAGTGAGCTCTGGGAAGTGAGCTCGAAGGCATGTGCCTTCTCTTTTTTTCGAAGTACTTTTAACAGCCTAGTACAAATCTTGTGGGTTAACCCCCACCGTGGTTTTCCCTTAACTAGGTTTCCATGTAAAAATTTTGGTGTTATGTGTACTAAATTTATTTCTACCATTGTGTTGTTGAACCATGCTTTAATTTTTATCTAATTGTAAGTTGATAAAGAATATTAAAAGCATAAAAGATTAATTTTGTGGGACAACTGATTCACCCCCCCTCTCAGTTGTTTGGACTAATTCCAACACATCATTGATCTTGAAGTAGAGATTACTATCTATATTAGGTACCTATCCAACTATGCATATCATGCCCTGGGAGCTTGTTTTAATCCATACAATACTTTATTCAATTTGCATACCATGTCCCCTTGCTCTGATAACTAAAATTCTTCCAGTTGTTCAATATAGACTTCCTCTTCCAACTCTACATTTAAGAAGGCAGACTTCACATCCATTTGATAAACCTTGAAATCTTTGTCTGTTACAAAAGCCAGAAACATCCTTATTGCTTCAATCCTTGCTACTGGAGCAAAAGTTTCTTCAAAGTCTATTCCTTCAACCTGAGCATATCCTTTGCATACCAATCTTTCTTTGTTTCTTACCAATTCACCATTCTCATTCATTTTGTTTCTGAAGACCCACTTTGTACCAATTACATTCTTGCTGGTTGGTTTGGGAAAAAGATCCCAAGTCTGATTCTCTTCTATCTGCATTATTTCTTCTTCCATGGCCTTTATCCAATTCTCATCTTTGCAAGCCTCGTCCACAGTTTTAGGTTCAATCTTAGAGATCAGACATAAATTTACTTGTTCTTCTGCAACTTTTCTTTTGGTTAAGATCCCTTTTCTTTTGTCTCCAATGATTTGATTTTTAGAATGACTGATTCTTACATATCTTGGAGTTTTGGGATCACTTACCAGAGCTTGTTCTTCTTCATCTGTGTTGTCTTCATGTTGCACCACTTTTGAAACATCTAGATCATCTGACTCATATCCACTTGGTTCTGAAGACCTTTCCTTACACTCATCAACTTTGACATTTGCACTTTCAATGATTTTATTCAGCCTCTTATTATAGCATCGGTAGGCCTTGCTCTTGGTGGAGTTACAACCAAGGAAGATTCCTTCATCACATCTAGCATCAAACTTGCCTAAATATTCTTCTCTTTTGATATAACATCTGCTACCAAAAAAATTAAAATATTTCACAGTAGGAACTCTACCATGCCACAATTCATAGGGAGTTTTTGAACTGTTACCTTTTACTTGAACTCTATTTAGGATATATACTACAGTGTGAATTGCTTCTCTCCAATATGATTCCGGAAGATGAGCTTCCTTCATCATGGTTCTTGTACCTTCTTGAACTGTTCTATTTTTCCTTTCAATAACTCCATTTTTTTGTGGAGTTCTAGGTGTAGATAGCTGTCTCTTTATTCCATGTTCTTCACAAAAGAAATTGAATTCATTTGATGTGAACTCTCCTCCTCTATCAGATCTCAAACATTTGATTTTCAAATCCATCTCATTTTCAACCATTGCCTTAAATACCTTGAATTTATCTAGATCTTTAGCTTTCTCTTTCAAAAAGGTGACCCAAGTCATTCTAGAATAATCATCAATGAGTAGCATGAAATACCTGCCTCCTTGCAAACTTCTTACTCTGGTAGGTCCACACAAATCTGTATGCATTTGCTCAAGTAGTCCTCCAACTAATTGATCCTTGCTTTTGAAACTTGTTCTTGTCTGTTTCCCAAATTGACACTCCTTGCAAACCAGATTAGCAATCTTCACAAGCTTAGGCAAATCTCTAACAATCTGTGCAATACTTATCTTCATAATATTATCAAAATTTATGTGACACAACCTTCTATGCCATAACCAACTCTCATCAATCTGAGTCAACAAGCAATAGTTCTCAGTTCCTTTCAAGTGATAGATATTATCTCTTCTCTTCTTACCAGTTGCAATGATTGTTCTGAAGCTTTCCCTAATCTTGCATCCATTGTCCTTGAAGCTTAATTCGTAGCCCTTGTCACACATCTGACCCACACTCAAACGATTGTGCTTTAATCCTTTCACATACAATACATCTTCAGTATTATGCTTGCCATCAAAAGAAATAGATCCTTTTCCACAAGTCCTACCAGTTGTACCATCTCTAAACCTAACCAGTCCACAATCATATCTTTCCAAACTTACAAACTTACTTTTGTCACCAGTCATGTGGTGAGAGCAGCCACTATCAATAACCCATTCATCTTTGTCCATAATGACCTGAGCAACCAAAACACTTTCCACTGGTTTTTCTTCCTTCATACAACTAGAAGAATTAGTAGACATAAGATCTTCCTTAATAGCAATGAACAAGCATTCATTTACAGAGGGATTAGCATTATCTAGTTCACCATTATTTGATACTCCATCATCATCAAAATCTTCAACATAATAACACTTCTTTTGGGTCCTAGGCCTCTTCTCATATCTTCTTCTATTTCTTTCAATCCTTTTAGGACATTTGGAAGAAAAATGACCTACTTTACCATAGGAAAAACATTTGAAAGGTAATTTTCCCTTATACTTACTGGGTCCTCTTTGCAGCCTATCCACAAAGTTGGCTTCAACTTCATCTATCTCATCATCAGATTCTACCTTATACTTTTCTAATCTGGAAGTACTTTCAGGAGTACTAGCTTTGAAGGTAGTCTCAACTTTTGACAGAGCATCATCTAACTCCCTCATTTCAAAAGCAGTAAACTTATCAAGCAACTGATCCCTATTAACTATTTTTACTTGCATGAATTCTTCAATCGCAACCACCTTGTGACAGTAGGACTTGGGCAGAGATCTGAGTATTTTCATAACAATTTCCTTTTCTTCGAGAGTTCCTCCTATGGATTTTATCCATGTAACAAGTTCATCAACTCTTTGCATAAAAGGTGATATGTTTTCATCATTGTTCATATTCAAGCTTTCATATTTCACTTTCAAACTTTGTAACTTGGCTTCCTTCATAGAATCATCTCCTTCATATAGATTTTTCAACTTTTCCCATACCTTATTCACAGTTTCAAGATCCACCACTTTCATCAGTATTGAGTCAGTTAATGAGCTTAAAAGAGCATCCCTTGCCTTGATATCTATCTCATATTCTTTGATTTCATCTTCAATCATCGGACCATTTTGAGATATGGTGTATTCTATTTTTGTAGCTTTCCAAACTTTAACACTAAGAGAAAGAAGATGGATTTTCATCCGAGCCTTCTAGAGAACATAATTAGTTCCATCAAAATGCGGTGCTTCCTTCTTGTAAGACATTTTGGATCTTCCTCAAGCTGTTAAACTTCTTCCAAGGAACTTGGCTCTGATACCAATTGTTGATATGCATCGGACAACTGAGAGGGGGGGAATCAGTTGTCACAAAAACATAAACACTTTTTGCAATTTAAACATTCATCACTTATCTACAATTATTATGATTTAACAATGAGAGCATGAAATCAGAAAATTTAACCACTGAAGAAACATCAAACACAAATGACACTAGATTTACGTGGAAAACCCCAAGGTGGGGAAAAAACATGGAGAGGATTAACTCTCAATATATATTGCAATCTTGAAATAGTGATGTTCAGGCTTGGTCACCCCACGGGCCTAAACTTACTAGCTTACTACCATGAAGAACAACTAGGTCTAGCAGGCTCACTGCCTCAACCCTAAACCTATCAAGATTACAATAAGGGTTGTTAAACCCTGAGGGCTATTAAACCCTATTGGTGGCTTACTGCCAGACTCATGGCCATGATCAACACCTTTCTTTATTGTGAATAAACAATTCCTCAGCTCTGCTCTTCCTCTGCCCTACTCTTCCTCTGCTCTGCTCTTCCTCTTCTTTCCTCTACCTCTTCTCTGCTCTACCTTTGGACCTTTCTTAATATCTTATCATTTTCTCTCAAGGACAACTTTTCCATGACTCAACTACAAGTATTTATACACTACATCAACCTTGGAATGATCATCAAGGTCGGCATCAACCATTGGAACAATCTCCAAGGTCGGTATTACAAACATTTACAAAATAGGTCCTGACCTATTGCAACATCATGTAAAAGGAATGAAATGTGGATCACATCATGCCTTAGTTGGGACTTAAACATGATCTTCCACGCCACAAAATGCTTCCACAATCTTCCATAAATCTTTGCAATCATTGGGATCAACCAGGTCAGCCAAGACTGGTTACATGCTACGTTATCTGGGAACAATCTTCACACACCACCTTAATTTCTTAATGCAGACCAAAGTCCAGATAGGAACATGATTAGGAGATATCCACAAGCACGATATAAGCATCAAGAGTAATCGCATGAACCTTAACCACTTTATCCATAGGAATCTTCTCACCAAAACACATGAGCTTCACTGTCTTCAACTTTCATAAAAGAAACAAAGCTTGTGAACCACCAAACTACAAACCATTACAACTGTAGGCACTTATCATCATCCTAGACTTCCCTCTAGAACTGCAGATCAAAATACTTTATTGCAAAGGAATGCGGACCCAAATACTATCTTCCTGTCTCAACTTAACTTACAGAAAAAGTAGGTTTCACTCTGGTGAACACAACTCACTCAGATCTTCATGCAGATGGCTCAAATCTGAAATGTAGCATCTTGAGACATACCTCTAACTTACTTCCAATCCAGGCCAAGATCTTCAAGAAGGAATAAATGCAGAGAAATTTAGAAAACTATTCTTTAGCATACAACTCACTGTCTATACTGCACTTCTCTGTGTAAGAAAATGTGAGCATCTCAGAATGTATTTCTAAGAACAGTGGTGTCTTCGACAGATTTAAATTCTTTTCAATTGCTTCAAAACCATGCACAACTATGCCATTAAAGCAGAAACAGACATAGAACATTTCCAACATTGACCCTTAGAGGAAAGTACAAGCGACATTAACTTGTTTCAACAGCAGAAATATTAATCATGAAAGATAGAACAAGAACACAGATTTACGTGGGGAAAACCCTTATAGGTAAAAAACCCCACACTCCAAATCACTGAGCCATTGTATTATTCAGCAACCAAATAGTTACAATACATTTACAGGCTCATAGCCTTTACAGGAGATTAACATCTTGTTCCATCTAAAGAATAGCTGATAGTATAATCTTGCACAAAGTTCTCCAGCACTCAGGTCAACATACTATTATTGTGCTACAAATAGCACACAATACAGAACTTCACCATCTTAGATAGAATCCCCTTCACCCGAACTCTGTTTTCACTCCCCCCTCAGTCCCTTCACATGTTGTTCTCATGCAGCGTACAACATACAGTATGGGACTTCACCGAAGTAGAAAAAATAAACCTCACCGGATTGAACTCTCCAACCTTACTCTATCGATTCCAAATTGCTTTTAGCAATCTAATCGAATCAACCACCCGAGCAACCAACCATTTCAGTTATGCTCACCAACCATCCAAACTACCATTTTTGACTATTCCCATTCGTGAGATTAGTCCCACATGCATCCATCGACAAACACATCAACTGCATATATGCATGAACACACGGTAAGTTTATCATCGACACTTTTGCTGACAAGACCAAGTAGCTCACCGAACATCAGAAAGACCTTGGCCGACATCTTCATCAGAGTGACCGAAACCTTCAACGTGACTTCTTCCTTCTTCGCCGACAATGTTCCTCCTGTTGATGCCCAAACCTTCATCCTTCGGCGTGACTGGCAAGATCGAAAAGACTTCTCAACTCTGGGCCGACAATTGTTCTTACGCTGATGGTCTTCACACCGACCACATCATCATCAAGACATAGATCATTGGTGACACTACTTTCATCTGTGCCGATAGAAAACTTCATACCGATGACTGTTCATGTTGAACCATTGAACCCAATGAACTCTTGAACTATTGAATTGGATGAACTCCTGAACGGTTCAATGAACTCTTGAACTATTAAACCCGATGAATTGAACAATTGAACCTATGTTGTTGAACCAAGGAACCATTGAACCTATGCCATTGAACCAAGGAACCAATGACCCAATTAAACCAATGAGCCATTGAACCTATAATCTAAGTCACAAGTACTCAACATTCTCCCACTTGATGAAGGAATTATAAGAAACCATCAATGCTTAGAACCAAAGTTAATACTGCCTCCACTCCATTGTGCTCATAAGCTACACAGAAGCTCCAACTTCAAAACTTCCAGAACACAGCTATGAAACCATCCTCTAGAAACAAGATAGAACATCAGCTAGATCAACAATAAAAAAAACTGATTGTACCCATCCAACTGAACAAAACCCACGTGACTGAAAATAACACACACAGCCAATGCTAAAACATCCAATCACTCATACCTTGAAGGTATAAACATCAGCAGACTCATGCCATCTACATATGCACCCATCAACTACAAATACAAGTTTCATGTGTCAACCAATCAAAGAAGACCAAACACATCAAGAACTCCCACTGCATGGGTAATACAGATCTAAAAAAGATCATGGCATACAGAATCCACCAATAGCATTACATAGAAAATGTAAACATAATGTAGTAACAAGGAAACATCCACCATGATATGCAAAAAACTGTAAATCAATAACCAGTACATCTCACCACCAGTCCAGAAACCTCTCAAGTTCTTCACACCCAACAATGAAAGAGATAACATAATAGAACCTTCATGCTATCACCCAACAACATAAGTGAAAGCACATGACCACAAACTAGTGATCACTTTAGCTCCGAACAAAACCTCAAAACCATTTAATGTGAAACACACCATCAGAGAAAATAACTAAGACCAAGGGAAACACTGCACATCATATACCTGTAGACAATCCTTCTACATACACCTCTAAATGCCAATTGTGTCAAGTATGATCTCCTTCAAAACACCCCAAAGAGAACAACATAACAACACCCAAACAAACATTCAATCTCAGGAGATCAAATAATTTAACATGGATGTAAGCCTCTCAAGCTAAAGAAGATCAAACTAATCCATTTCCCATTTCAGGAAATCAACCCATAAAAACATCTCCTAACAATTCTCACTAATGAATGATATCTTAAACTTAAATGCACAAGGAGACTAATCATGCTATCCATCTCTCACAATGAATCCTCCAGAACCATCTATGAGTAGTTCAAGATCCATGTCTATGAAAGAAAGCATAAAACACCTGAGAGAAACAATGGACAATACCTCTCAAGTAGTAAACTGCTGAGTAGACCATAAGCGGGAATAAGAATGCTCCTCCAAGATATACAAGTCATCATGACTTCTCCAAGAGCAATCTCCTCATAGGTCTCTATTGAACTCACGTCCAACCAAAGTGAAGACTCCTCAGACTTCTTGCTACAAATTCTGATCAAACACAGCATATACAGTCTCACCTTATTCTCCATATATCCATGAGTACCTATGAACAATCACCTCATGTTGAACTCCAACTGCATCACTACAACACTATGAAGTAATCAAGCAAATGATAAATGTACCCAAACATAGAGAAGTTACCAGACCACTATCAAAGCTCCAATCGTCTAAATCAGGAACTTATCATGACATCATGATCTTACCATCTCCCTTAGGAGATTCCATGCTTCAGGTGAACTTAACCAATGTCTCAAGAACAACATATCATGCCAAAACTCAAATGCTTAAACAAGAGTATATCATGACATGAAACAAACCAACATCACCTATCAAGCACCACCAACACCTTAGCCAAGGATTTCATGAATCCTCCATGACTTCAAGATGTTACTCATCCTCAAATAGTGCCCTTGCAAATGTGAAAGAACCCTTCTGTAGTAACAGGATCAAAGAGCTCCTCCTAGTAACATCTGCAACATTAAAGAAGATCATTCACTACTAAGTGATGAACACACAATCAATGCTAAAAATCCCACTAAACTGTAACAACAGAGCTTTCCAAGCATCCTGACCAAACATATCCTAATCTAAAAATCTTCCAGGTCCACACATTAACATGTCCATGTGACAGTAAAACCAAGTGACACCAAGATCTCCAAACCAAGGAAATAAACTATCACTGTCAATAGCTTACACAAACCTGTGTATTCAAGCTATACATGACATCATGATACACATACTATAGGTCTCCATAACCAACTATTCTGATACTCTATAACATCCATCCTCTCATCCCAAAATAGTCACACCAATGTACAAGTGACCACAGCCAAGGCCAGCTAACAAGTCTACACAATCAAATAATCAATCTTGTGGATATAGACCGTCCACTTCCAAGTTATCCCACTGCAATCAATAGGCTGTACACACCTAAAAAACTACATAACTCGTAGATCCAACTATACTAAAACAAGCAAACTTACTATTGCACTAGAAACTACAAAATGGAGATCTCAAGGAATAGATAACAATGTAGACGACATGACTCAAGCACCAGATTACTTACAAATCTGATTCGCCAAACATGTCCACAACCAGATCATCATAGTCAAGAAACTAGAAGCATTACCACAGAAATGTTAAGTGTCATATCGCATACCAGCACTCCCATGCAGAGAAAGTATTTCACCTCCTCACACCATGCACAGAGAATGCATGCAAAACTGCAACTATATCATCCAGCAACACCCCAAAAGCCAGAGTCTAGAAATAGCTTAACTGCAACTTCACAAAACTACAAGTTTTTCTTTTGACCATGTAAAACCTACAAAACCACTATGTTTGAAAAACACCCATGCACATCCATACCCACTTCACATTTGGAAGACCCAAAAGTCTGCAACATAAACTCCATAACAGTTAAACCAGAAAAATGGATCATCATGAATATGCATAACCATAGATTTTAAGGAAAAACTATAAAACCTCTCAAATCCAATAAACATGAATTTGAGTCATGCAAGTACAAAATATCCAATTAAGGAAACAACAATTCAAGAGCTTCAGGCCCACTTGTAGACCAATCCCTCAACCACCAACATGCACATGCATATGAGAGAATTAGGCTATTATAGAAGCTCTCAGACCATCCAATGATCAACTCCATAGCCTAAATGCAATCAGGGTAATAGAAAATTATGCCTTCCAATACCAGGAACAAAACACCGAGCATAAGCACAATACTCCATGGCTGAGCAATAACACAAACTTCTTCATATCATCAGAGAGCCTCTCACACAGACACCCAATATGAAAGTTACTACAGCAACACAACCACAAAGCAAAACCCCATGCAACAGGATTAAATACTATCAACTAAGAGCCTCATGCCACATCATGACCAGCTCTAGTCTCTTCATCTTCACCATCCTTCAAGACCCTTGTTGTAACATGAAGACAAGATTAATTGCAAGACTTCCACTCAAACAAGGATCAAACAAATAGATGTTTTCTTCAGATTTCCTCAAGCCTGTCACACTACGAAATCATCACAGAAGGAATACCCAGACCTTATACACTAGGAACTCTTACATGCAAACACATGCAACACACAAACGTGTTGGCAAGAGACACTATATGGATTCATGAATGTTGTCATTGATGGCAACAAAGTTCATCCCACACATCCGTAGGACTTGGTATGTCTTTACCGGAAGTCAGAGTGAAGAATGTTGTGGTCCGGTAAACAAGAATAGAGCATGTGGCGAGGTCTGACAGACAGGTCCGGATCTCTCAGAGGAAGTATTGTGGTGAAGTGCAAATTTGGGGAAGTCAAGAGCAGTATCTTGACTGATAGATTCCAAGGTTTCAGCCTCCGGTGTGAAAAGGATAAAGAGATATGAATGTTTGAGTGTCAAGTTCTCATGTGACAGTGTGAACAGAGGAAGAATTGACTAGCAGAACATCAAACATTATTCCGGATGTGTTATTGATGTTGGTGAAGGTTATGAAGGCATGAATTATGTTTAGCTGACATGATTAATGATTTCCATATGTATTTCATTGATCCACATTACTTGGTGTGCAAGGATTCAGCCGACAGATCAAAGTTTGTGAAAAGATTGACTATTCTGGGTACCGACTAGAAAGGTGATGAAATCACTTGTGTGGATATACATACACGATGGATTTAGTTGTGAGAGGTGTGGTGGTTATTATTGATGTGCGACTAAAAGTAGAGTAGAGCAGAAATAGTAAGGAAGGTTTGGTATGTGAAAGGAAAGCAGCATAAGAGAAGAGGAAAGATGAAGTGCAGCAGATCAGTGTACTGAGCCTAACCGGAATTGAACCCTAGCATATGTGGATGCTACCAATCAGTTCAAGTATTGTATAACACTCTTTTTGTAGACAGTGTGTCTCTTGTAGGTAGTGTGCCTTCTTGTGAGCAGTGTGCTCGAGTAGTGAGCCCAAATTGGCAAGTGCCATTTTGTATTTCCATTCTTCTAATAGAGAATACAATCTTGGGTTAATCACCCCGTGGTTTTCTCCCTTAACAGGGTTTCCATGTCAAAAATATTGTGTCATGTGTATTTCCATTTCATGGTTATGTTTGCTCATTTGAATTAATGTTACATTATTATTAATAAAGTTTAGAAAGTAGAAATAATTAGGATAATTGATTCACCCCCCCTCTCAGTTATCAACAACTGGTATCAGAGCTAAGTTCCTCCTAACAGAGCCTAACAGCTTGAGGAAGATCTGGGAATTCAAATGGATGCATATGGTTTAAGGGAGCAACTCAAGATTGCCCTTGATGATCTTGAACAGTCAAACTCTGAAGTCAATGAATTAAAGTAAAGACTCAAATAGGTTGATGATTTCATGAGAGAACTAAAAGACAAATTAAGTCTCTCTATGAAAAAGAGAAAGGAGCTACTTCAGCAATTGGCAAGACAAGGTGAAGCAAATAATGCAAATGAAGAGCTGAAGGAAAAAACTGAGTTGTGTGAAAAGTTATCAAAAGAAATCATTATGGTAAGACATGAAATGGAATCAAGAGTCATGAAGTTTACTCAAGAAGTTGAAGAGAAAAGAAAAACTGAAGATAATCTAAGACAATCTCTCAAGGAGAAATCAAAAGATTGCCACCAGATGGATATAATTATCAGACATCTTGAATTTGATCTTGAAGATGCTAAAGATAATGAAGAAAAACTTGAGGATCAAATTGTCTCTCTCAAAAGGGATCTTCAAACATCAAATGAGTATAAAGAGAAATTCAAGATAAGTTCTGCTCAACTTGAAGTTCTTCTTGGAAGTCAAAAGAAGGTAGATGACAAGTGTGGTTTGGGATATGAGAAAGGAGAAAGCTCTGAATCCAGTCAGAAGAATTTTGGATCAGAAAATTGAAGGAATAGGTCTAGAAGACCTTTGGTAAGACAGCCTAATTCTCAAAGAAATCCATCCTTCAATGGATACTGCCATAACTGCAATCACTTTGGTCACAAAGTTAATCAGTGCAGAAAGAGAATGAATCAGACTAATTCATCCTTCTCTGGACAGTGTTTTAACTGCAAAAGGTATGGTCACAAATCTCATGAATGTAGAAATATGCAAATGAACAAATCATTCAATGGTAGATGCTTTGCATGCAATAGAATAGGTCATATGGCTAATCAATGCAGATCAAGAGGATATCAATCAAATATGTAAAGAAATGTTGTTTGCCAAATTTGCAATAGATCCGGTCATATTGCAAAATTCTGTAGAAGCAAGAATCAGGACAAAAGAGGTCCAGTATATCATAATCAGAATCAAGATAAGGGGAAACAAAAAGTGAATGCGGATGAAGTTAAAAGTGAGATGAACAAGATTTGGGTAAAGAAAAGTACAGAGCATGTAGAGGTTGGATCTGCACCAGACTCTGGTGCTGATATTCCTTCCAGAAATTAAAAAGTGAGCTCTGGCTCAGGGGGAGACACAAAGAAAACCTTGTTCCCCCAGCTAGTCAATTGGTGCCGGAACTGGCACAAGAAGAGTTGCGGATTGAAGGGTTCATAAGGGCAACATCCAAACAAACTATGGTACAAATTTGGAAAATCCGCATGATGTTTAAAGATCACGATTGATCTAGTTCTCCAAGTCATCCAAATAAGGCAAACCGGAATAACTTAGGTCGAGCATTTATTGCAACTTGACATTAGGGTTTGTGGAGCAATATAAGGGTTTTTCTCATTAATCACTTGTTCATTATGCATTCAAGAAGAAACAAAAAGTGAAGCTCTACAACAAAATTCCACAACTTCATTGAAGATCATTTGCAGAAGTTAATTCATCCAGAAATCAATCCGGCCAACTACGTGAAACTGAAAGGCGCAAAAGGTATTTTCTATTCTCAATATCTCTCTGCAAAGCTTTGAAAGATGCATACTCTGAATATAGTAAAGATCTCTGATAAGCCCCGCCCTGAATTCAAGAAACATCCATACAAATCATTGGAGGTAGATCCCCTAGGAGCATTCTCTAGTGTTCCACATGGCATTTTGCACACAGAAGACATTAGGGTTTACATACATGCAAATATTGAAGAGTTTGGGGAATTCAAACTGAGAGACATCTATCACAAACAATTGATAGATGATACTTTTGAGCTTAAACTAGAATACAAGGGCATCCAGGAGAAACATTTTGATCAGTTCATTCATTTCCCCTATTTTGAAGAAGATGAATGGGTCTGGTATGTATTGAGTAGGGTGCATGATAACTTCCTATGGCTGAACAGACCTTGCAAGATCACAAAGGAGGCAATTAGGGCAGTAACTAGTTTATACTCCTCCAGAGGGATACCTGTCCTGAAATCTGTCAAAAACAACATTGTAACTGAGGCCACCGGATCAAAATTTGATAAGAGGGCAATGACCATTGAAGATATTACTGACTCGGATGTCAAGTTTGCATCTATGATAATAGGATAGAAGATATATCACTCCAGTAGGGAGAATTCAGTATCCAGAACTACAGTATATACTGCTTATGAGATGCTAAGAAAGAATGCAGAATATGATCTTTGTGAACTTCTTTTGAGCCAATTAATGGAAAACATACAGAAAATAAAAAAGGACAACAAGAATTCCTTTAAATATGGTGGACTATTACTATGTCTATTTTTCTACTTCATGAATGAGCTGCCCAGATCAAATGGATGGGTATGGCAAAATGACAAACTGATAGCAATTCAGATCAGAGACTACTTGCATGAACTTGGGGATGCTAAGGCAAGGAATATAGATCTGTGGGGTTACTTCAAGCAATTTCAAAATACAATGCAAATCAGAGAAAGAATCCCCAAATCAGTAGTCGAGAAATACAAGGATACAGTGTGCTTCATGGTAGACACTGATCAATGCCTAATGGAGGCAGTAGAGCCAAGGATAGTCTGGATCATGCCTATGGGGTATGAAGTTGATAAACAAATTGTAGAGCTACATGTTTAACACATGCTCAGTCAGCCAAAGGACCCAAAAGCAAAAAGATTTGGAACCTTTGAAGAACTAAGTGTAAAAATTCATACTGAGCTAAGACAGCCAGAGATCAAAAGGAAAGTAAGAAAAGAGGTAGAAGATGTTGCCAAAGGCTTTGGCATCTCAAAGGAGGCACTTGATGCCAACAGGAAAAGAGGCAAAGGGCTAAGGAAGAGAAGAAAGAGGCAGAAAAGAAAAGCAAGGAAAGTGCTCTGGTAGAAACCTCAACCCGGACTAGATCATCAAAGAGATTTGCACCTGTCATAGCCAAAAGCTCAAAAACATCAAAATCGGAAGTCCAGGCATCTGGCAAAGGAGAGAAAAGATCAAAGACAAAAGCCACAAGGGCTTATGCCAGTCAAAGAGATGAAGAGGAAACTAAATTAGATGAGGAGATAAAGAAACTAAAGAAGAAGAAGAAATCATCTGGTGAACACTCTACCGGTCAAGGAGAAGAGGAGAAGGAAGAGGAATTTGTTGAAAAACCCACTCTATCCTTAGATGTTGTAGTAAAAGTAGTCACTATGGATGGAAACCTACAACCCTTAATAGAATTCTATGATGATTATAATGAAGCAGATAAACAGATTCTGGAGGAAGCCACAATTTCATTTTTGAACACTTACAACAAAGCTTTTATTGAAATTATCTCTCTAATTCCCAAAAGCTTAGAGAAAAGGCTTGAAATGAGGAAGAATAATACTCGAGCAAATCAATCGATCCCAAGACAATGAATATGGTATTCAAAGATTGCAAGGATGAGTTCTAGAGCAAAGCCAGGATGAATCAGCTAATGCTTGGTGAAACTGACAAAGTGGCAAAAGAGACTGAAGAGATCCTCTAGAATGCTTTTAAGAAATTCAACATTCCAATTATAGAGGACTTGGGTATTGACCCCTCGACCACTAGTGTTGCAGAAGAAGCTACTGAGAAAATGATAGAAGAAGTGGGCCTTGAACAGACTAACATTTCTCCTCTAGTTTCCCCTACAGCTTCCAGATCTAAAGGAGAAGATAGAATACAGGAGAAAGAAGCAGGAGTGAAGGAAAAAGAAGTTGACAGTACCAAGGTTGCAGAGGGAGTGAAGACCCCAACAGAGAAAACCACAACTGCTAGTGGTAAGAATGTAGAAGGAGAGAAAGCTCCAAGGGACAACCCTAAGAATGCAAAAGAGAAGAAACATCTATCTCCGGCAAGAGACACTACAAAAACTGTCCAAGAATTCCTAAACAAAGAAACAATGGAGATTGATGAACTGGAGCTTCTACAAGGACCATTTAATTTTGATTTACTTTCTCAAGTACAGACAATGAAGATAGCCTCATTCGCTAATGCAAAGGCTAAAGAAAAACTCCTAAAGTCTCACATGGAAGACTGTGAGTTGATAGAAGCTTCTTCCAGAGTGCTAGAAAAGATTATGCCATCATTTCAGAAGGATCCCACAGCCTCCTCATCCGGTATTCTCAAAACTCTAGTCAATAGTGTTAGCACACATTTTGATTCTCTAGAGAAGTCAGCTGAAGAAAAGGTCCAGAAGGAGCTTTTGGATAAGAGATTCTCAGAGGTACAAGGGTTGATCATTAATGATAGAAGAAATATGAATATTGGGATAAAGAGCTTAGAAAATGCTCTTCAAGATGGCAGTGAAGTATACAAATTTTGTATTTTCTGGTCCAAAGCAACAGTGGAGATTGAGAAGAAAATGAAAGAACAGGAGGATAAACTGATAAAACTTTCTCAAAATTTTGATCCACTTACTACATCAATAATAAATCAAGAATGTCAAATAGTTGCAGTTTTGAATGAGATTAAGAAGCTTGAAAAAGAGAAGAAAAACAAAATAAGCAGGTTGAGTGAGCTCAGAGGGATAATTGTCCCTAAGTTAGAGGCCATGCATGAGGCCATAAAAGAAGCTCAAATCACAGCCTAGACAAATGATCCAATAGATCTAAAAAGGGCAGATGTGTTTGTATTTCTATTGAGCGGTCATTTATCAATTTTGGACAGAATGAAGCAAAGTTGGGCTACAAAATTCATTCAACTGAAAACAACTTTTGCAGACATACTGTAGTATATGTAAGTATTCCATATGTATATACTTATGTGGCTAAGTATAGTTAAATTTTGGTGTGCGAACCCTACCCTTTGACATTGATGTCAAAGGGGGAGTAAAGAACAGTGAAAAATGAGGAATCCAACTAAGGGGGAGCTCCGGAAAATGTATATAAAAATAGAGCATCAGCCAAGGGGGAGCATAGTGTAAACACTTAGTCATTTTTCATTAAGTGTTGCCATCAATGCCAAAGGGGGAGATTGTTGGCAAGAGACACTATATAGATTCATGAATGTTGTCATTGATGGCAACAAAGTTCATCCCGCACATCCACAGGACTTGGTATGTCTTTATCAGAAGTCAGAGTGAAGAATGTTGTGGTCTGGTTAACAAGAACAGAGCATGTGGTGAGGTCTGACAGACAGGTCCAGATCTCTCAGAGGAAGTATTGTGGTGAAGTGCAGATTTGGGGAAGTCAAGAGCAGTATCTTGACTGATAGATTCCAAGGTTTCAGCCTTTGGTGTGAAAAGGATAAAGAGATATGAATGTTTGAGTGTTGGGTTCTCATGTGACAGTGTGAACAGAGGAAGAACTGACTGGCAGAACATCAGACATTATTCTAGATGTGTTACTGATGTTGGTGAAGGTTATGAAGGCATGAATTATGTTTAGCCAACATGATTAATGATTTCCACATGTATATCATTGATCCTCATTACTTGGTGTGCAAGGATTCAGCTAACAGATCAAAGTTTGTGAAAAGATTGACTATTCCGGGTGCCGACTAGAAAGGTGATGAAATCAATTGTGCGGATATATATACATGATGGATTTAGTTGTGAGAGGTGTGGTGGTTATTATTGATGTGCAAATAAAAGCATAACAGAGGAGAAATAGTAAGGAAGGTCTGGTATGTGAAAAGAAAGCAGCATAAGAGAAGAGGAAAGATGAAGTGCAATAGATCAGTGTACTGAACCTAACCGGAACTGAACCCCAGCATATGTGGATGCTACCAATCAGTTCAAGTATTGTATAACACTCTTTTTGTAGATAGTGTGTCTCTTGTAGGTAGTGTGCCTTCTTGTGAGCAGTGTGCTCAGGCAGTGAGCCCAAATTGGCAAGTGCCATTTTGTATTTCCATTCTTCTAATAGAGAATACAATCTTGGGTTAATCACCCCGTGCTTTTCTCCCTTAACAGGGTTTCCACGTCAAAAATATTGTGTCATGTGTATTTCCATTTCATGGTTATGTTTGCTCATTTGAATTAATGTTACATTGATTATTAATAAAGTTCAGAAAGCATAAATAATTAGGATAACTGATTCACCCCCCCTCTCAGTTATCAACAAAACGTACATATGTGAGAAACAAAGTAGATCCCAAAAGAAGGCTTTGATACCGCTTGTAAGAAAATGTGAGCATCTAAGAACGTATTTCTAAGAACAGTGGTGTCTTCGATAGATTTAAATTCTTTTCAATTGCATCAAAAACATGCACAACTATGCCATTAAAGCAGAAACAGACATAGAACATTTCCAACATTGACCCTTAGAGGAAAGTACAAGCGACATTAACTAGTTTCAACAGTAGAAATATTAATCATGAAAGATAGAACAAGAACACATATTTACGTGGGGAAAACCCTTACGGGTAAAAAACCCCACACTCCAAATCACTGAGCCATTGTATTATTCAACAACCAAATAGTTACAATACATTTACAAGCTCATAGCCTTTATAGGAGATTAACATCTTGTTCCTTCTGAAGAATAGCTGATAGTATAATCCTGCACAAAGTTCTCCAACACTCGGGTCAGCATACTGTTATTGTGCTACAAATAGCACACAGTACAGAACTTCACCTTCTCGGCCAGAATCCCCTTCAACCAAACTCTATTTTCACTCTCTCCTCAGTCCCTTCACATGATGTTCTCATGCAGCGTACAACATACAGCATGGGACTTCATCGAAGTAGAAAAAATAGAGCTCACCAGATTGAACTCTCCAACCTTACTCTATCGATTCAAAATTGCTTTTAGCAATCTAATCGAATCAACCGTCTGACCAACCAACCATTTCAGTTATGCTCACCAATCGTCCAAACTACCATTTCTGACTGTTCACATTCATGAGATTAGTCCCACATGCATCCATCGACAAACACATCAACTGCATATATGCACGAACATACGGTAAGTTTATTGTTAGCACTTTTGCTGACAAGACCAAGCGGCTCACCGAACATCGAAAAGACCTTGGCCAACGTCTTCATCGAAGTGACTGAAACCTTTGATGTGACTTCTTCCTTCTTCGCCGACAATGTTCCTCCTACCAATGCCCAAACCTTCATCCTTTGCCGTGACCGCCAAGATTGGAAAGACTTCTCAATGCTAGGATGACAATTGTTCTTACACCAATGGTCTTCACACCGACCACATCATCATCAAGACACAGATCATCGATGACACTACTTTCATCTGTGCCGATAGAAAACTTCATACCGATGGCTGTTCATGTTGAACCATTGAACCCGATGAACTCCTGAACGGTTCAATGAACTCTTGAACTATTGAACCCGATGAACTCCTGAATGGTTCAATGAATTCTTGAACTATTGAACCCAATGAACTGAACAATTGAACCTATGCCATTGAACCAAGGACCCATTGAACCTATGCCGTTGAACCAAGGAACCAATGAACCAATTGAACCAATGAGCCATTGAACCTGTAATCTGAGTCACAAGTACTCAACACTTTGTAACTCACTTGTTTCTTTCAGAGAGGCTAATTTTCCCAATATCATCAACATACAAGTCTTCTAAACAAGTAATAGAATAAGATATAGTTGACACCAATGACAACAAGAATGTGTTGACATCAATGACAACACCGATTAGGCACATACTTGCAACACAATCGACTCCTGTCTTGGGAGTACATTCAAATATGTTACATTTCTTTCACAATGGTGAACCTATGACTCGACACTACCCTATTCCCTTCTTTTAAAAATGAAAATAGCTAAATCAAGTTTTTTAACTTATGACCTTCCTAGGTTCACAATTTCATGTTGCCTTATCACAAGATTTGCATTCAAGTTCATGTCATCATAGAGTTATATCATATTAGTCTAATAAGATGATCTTATTAAAAAGACCCTAACTCAAGTATCCACATGAGTTTTTGATATTTTATACCCCATTCATGGAGTATGACCAATCGAAAAGAGATGGCTTCCATATATATTAAAATACAAGATTTTCATAGTAAACTTAGTATTCAATCTCATAAGGAAATGATTATCATGAAAGACTAATCTCTCCAATAAACTTGACATGCATTTAATGTTGCCTTGATAATAATAATATTTATCACTTATCAAAACCTCCTTCTTCAACAAGGAGTCGATATATTATATTAAACTCATAAACTACACCATGGTTATCATAATAACCATCATTAACAATTGAACACTATTATTTCAATCCTCAAGATTGATTACTAAGTGCCTCATGCACATTCAAAGGTTAAAGATTCATGATAAATGTTATCATGGCTTAAGTAAGACTCTTGACCTTCTCCCAAGCTAGCTTTCCAATAGACATACACAATCATAATGGTTCTTTATACTTTCATTATTGAGCACAACCAGCTCAAACATAACAATGAGAGATTTAGGGAATATAAGATGTAGTTTTAAGCCCTTGCCATATTAGCACACAAGATTCTTGCATACAACAACAATGCACAAGCTTAGTCTCATGGCCTTAACAACTTAGATATTAACAATGCTTAAAAGCTTCACAATATAAATACACTTACGGCCTAGAGGGCCTTCAAACATAACACCATAGTGTATGAAGTATCATAGTTAATCATAGGAAAGTCTACAGCCTCGAGGGCCATTAAACAATAATCAAAACAATCTTTACTACCTTATGTCAACACAGTCAACCCCATACAAAAGTAGTAGTAATATTTACTTGTCATGCTGAGTAATAAGAGTCTTTCAAAGACTATGATTTATACCTAAAAGATTTATATATATAATGGATTCAGCCTGTCAAGAGATGCTCTCAAATGCCTTTTGATGGCTCTGAACTAAGCGTTATCGCACTCCCAGCTTGGTGCTATTGTAGCCGTCTCTTCACATAGAGAATTCTGATTCTCCAAGTTGTTTCTTGCTCTCCTTGAGTGCACAAAAAACACAGCAAAATCAAAGGTATCATAGATACTTTTGCATGCCTTCATGCAATAAGGTTCACCACCTTTTGTGCTTCACATAGTAGTAAAACATATAACCAACTCTGCCACCTCACGGTCCTTTTTGGATCCAACAGTCCATTATCTACCATCATGGAGTGGACAATGAGGGTGGCGATAAAGATGGGTTCAAATCGGCCTCCACTCATTCCACTCACCGTGGGTGGTGGTCGGTCTAATAACATATAAAATATACATTAATAGTAATAAGGTGCCCGATCACAAGAGCTAAATTAATTATATCACATTAAGTTTCCCTTGCATCTACATGATGTTTAAGGGTAAACAAAACAATCCAAAATGTCATCATATGACATCATCATCGATAGGGTGGCACAATCAAAATGCAACTTTGGGGTCGAGTACCACTCCCCCTTCTTCGCTATAACCCATTATTAATATATAAAAAGAAATAATAGACTCAAAACTGTATTATGGAAATAGATAAAGAAACATGGAAGTATTCGACAACCTAGCGAGATTATCTCTCGACTTACGTTGATGTTCTAGGAACATCGTTTAGTCAAATCGACGTAGATGACATCAAGATAACCCAAACTATCATGCTGACACAAAAATGAAATCAACTAACAAGGGAAAGACATAAACTCACTCTACCTTGTAAGGTTTCACAAGGACTTAATCTGATACTTAGATTGCAATTTGACCCTTTCCCACATCTATCTCCTCCTCTCAGATGATACTCTCCTTCCATTTTTGAAGGAAGATTCTTTGCCTAATCACTCACAGCCATATAACCATGATTAGTGTATCGTCATTTGATTCACAAATCATAATAATTAAATAATCATATCAACATGTAATCTCATGTCTAACTAACATTAGTCATTATTCACATAATCGATGATTAAATCTGATATTTTCCACCAACATCTAATCATTAAACTATGATAAATCATCCTGATTACCACACAAAAGCAAGATTAAGCTAATCATAAGTTGGGGATGTTGATGGTGATAGTTTGTCATTGATGTCAAAAGGTATTGAGAAAGTTGTTCATGATCATGCACTTCACAGTTATTCACATAGTGTTGAAGAATGTTGTCAGTGGGATTGACTTGATAAATGGATGATAATATTACAAGTGTTTGATAACATTCATGTACCAATCAGGCTCATTATATTGGTGTTTCAAGTGCTTACAGGATCACATGAATACACTTGATGTTTGGTGTTGGTTTATGATTAATCACATTACTTGTTTGATCAGGTTTGGCCTTCATATGTTCTTTGGTAAGTGATGTCATGAAAGATTGTTTGCAGTATGTTCTTGTTGTGCATTGATCTGAGAGAGGTTGCTTCAAGATCAGTTGAGGTCAGTAATAGTGGGTTGTGTTTGAATTAACACTTGAGGATAGTCATGTGCTTCAGATGTTGATCATATAGGAGTTCAAACAGTTTACATGCATGTTCATATTCAAAGCAATGTTGACACATGTTGATCATGTTCTTGTCTTACTAGTTGTTGAATCAGGACTTCATAATAGCAGGTGTTCAACTTATCATGATAGAAAACTATATCATCTAGTTTCCTTCACCTCAAGTTTTCACAGGAAGGAGATAAGTTGGTTTTATCAAGTTGCTTTCACACTCAAATGTCCACAAGACAAGGTTGTGACAAGTGCAGAGGTATAAAGTGGGTTTCAAGCTTCTAATGGTTTTCCCCTGTCAATATTGTTATCCTAATAAACATCTTTGCTCTTAAAGATCTAAACAAATATAAGTCATCTCCCCTCAAACTCTACTTTACTCAATATTCCTATTGTCTTTATATTTCAATGATGACCTGGAATAGCAAGTGTATTACTTAATTTTTACCTTTTGAAGGGGTTGGTATACATCTCCTGACCGACCCTCTCCTTATCTCACCGAGTGAAGCGGTCTCCACACACATCATGTGTTCTAATGCAAGTTTTATATCATCGGTGGTCTTGTTTAAAATTGCTGAGCGCCAAAATGCAAATAAAATAGTCAATGGAGCGGCCCGAATGGGAAAAAGGTCATCAAATGATTTCTTATGGAAAGTTTATGAATTTGAAATGCTAATGGTCGCTTGAATAAAGAAAAGGCATCGGTATTTTTCATAAATATGTTTTATGTTTTAAAAGAAAAGGCATCGGTATTTTTGGCATTAAATATGCCTTATAAAAAATGGAGAACTAGTTTTCTTTTTAGAAACTTTTATTCACCTAGTTTATAGATTGTTTTTTGGGAGATTTTTTTTCTCTTTCCAAGTCTAATGGGTCTCCTTTCTAATAGGACTAGGAGCTTTAAAAAAAGAATATTTTTTAGAGAGATTTTTATAGAATTGGAGATTAAAAAGAAGACAAAGAGTTTGATTGCAAGGAGAAGAATTTTGAGAAGATTTTTATCAGAGAAGACAAAAAGATTTTTTTAGATGAACAAAATTTTGAAGAAGATGAAAGAAATTTTGTTTGAAAAGATATATTTTTGTTTGGAGATGGATTTTTTTTTTCTGTGAGATGTTTACAGGTGCTTTGTTGAAGTAAGTTGATTTATTGAAAAATAAATTGATTTGTTGAAGACATTCAATCTGAAAATTGAAAAGAAGATTGAAGAGTCCTGAGGAATATGAAAGGTTATTATTTTTTTTTGAAAGAAAGAGATGGAAGACATTTTATTTACAGGATATTTTGAGAAAAGATTTTGAAGAAGATTTAAAAATGCAAGAATATCAAAGTTGATCATTTATTTTATGAATAAGATTTTCTTCCTACTTATGGATTGGCATTTGGAATTATTGATGTTTTTATTATTGAAAATGAAAAGGTTTTTTGATTTACAGAGAGAAGGTGAAATGATTTTGTTTGCAGAGAGGATGAAAATGATTATCTTGTATATAATGGCTTTGCAATTGATGAGTAGAGGTTGTACAGGTCAATGATGAACTGACAGGGATTAAAGACAGAAACAAAGATTGACAAGGTGATCAGAAAGATAATATGCAATTGCAATGATAATCAGGTGCATTGAGCATTGATTGAATGAATTAAGAAGGATAGAGATGAAACATACAGTGTTGTGAAGTGTTGGATTAAAATACAGATTTGATATGCAGTGTTGTTGAATGGATTAGAATGCAGTGTTGATTGGATCAGAATAAAGGATTGTTGAGTGTATCCGGATGTCAGATTGAATAGAATGGGTATTTGACAGACATATATTTGTATTGAATGAAACAGAGTATCCCTCTGATTTGCTTATTACATTTGTTCGTAATTTGGTTTGCCAGTGAGGCACAATATGCCAGTGTGGCTTGTGGTCAGTGAGACCTTTCTGTGCTAGTGAAGCTTGTGGTCAGTGAGACCTTGTATATGTCAGTGAGACATTTGTAAGAAGTTTTACATTTAAGCCAGTGAGGCAGTTTTGGAGTGGTTTTTCTACCCCTGATGGGTTTTCCACTCGTGCATATCTTGTGTCATGATTCATATTGATCTTCCTTGTGTCTGTTTGATTTACTTAAGAAGTTTTTATTCTCTTTCTGTATTCACAGTCATGTGCATATGTATTTTACAAATCAAATGGTATCTTTCTTTTTGAGCTCTGAAAGTTAAAGTTTAAAAAGGATGTGAAAATTCACACAACACTGATTCACCCCCCCCTCTCAGTGTTGCCCTTGATTCCTACAATTGGTATCAGAGCCAGGTTCCCTTTTGCAGCTTAATCAGCTTGGGTAGGTCCTGTGTGTGGAGTTCAATGGGTAAGTGCAGGAGAAATAAGAACATGAGAAATGCTAAGATTCATTCTGATCAAAAGACATCATCCATATCAAATCCAAAGTCAGTTAATAATGATGTTCTTCATGTTGATCCTAATATTGTATTAGAAGAAAAAATTTCAGGAGTTCCTCAGTTTAATGGTTCAAATTTTTCAGTTTGGTATGTTAGAATGCAAGTGTTTTTATCCTCTTTAGGATATGATGTTTTAATGTCTGTTGAGAATGGATATTCTAACTCTGCAAATAACAAAGAAGTCCTTGAATGTAATCAGATTGCAAAGAAGGCCATATTGTCTGCTCTATCTAATGATGTTACTTATAAAGTTATGGATTGTGTTACAGCTCAGGACATATGGAGGAGATTGATAAAAATTTATCAAGGTAGTACACCTGAAGAAGAAAACAACTCATTATCTGAGAAGAGTGACAATGATGAAAATCTTTCACATGAAGGAGATGAGACTCAATCAGATTTTGAAGAAGATCAGATTATTAGTGATGAAGAACAAGAATGTGAAATTGATATGGAAGGAGAGCTTATATATGCTTTGAGTGAGCTCAAGAAGTATAAGAGAGAGAATCAGAAACTAAATTTGTTGCTGCAACAAGAAAGAGAATCCAAAGATAATGTACATTCAAAACTTAAAATTGTATCTACAGATCTTGAAGAGGCCAGATGTCAAATTATAAGTTTAAAAACATACATTGATGACTCAGATAAACTAGTTGCAAGATTAAAGACAGAAATTGAAGAAGCTAAGAGGATAGCAGATGTTTCAATATCTGACCTTGAAGTTAGAAGGATTGAGAATCTAAAACTGGAAGGTGAAATTATCAAACTCAGAAAAGATTATGATGGTCTCAAGACTTTATCTAAGAAGTATCAGGAGTTTGAAGAAAGCACAAGCAAGTTACATGTGTTGTTGGGCAAACAGAAGCAGCATAATGACACAACTGGATTAGGATTTGAAGAAGGGGAATGTTCAAAAGCTAGAGAGACTCCCAGAAAGATGATTGATTTGAATACTGCCACTGAAAACAAAATGCATAATCAAAGAAGAAGAAATTTTAGAAGAAGTGCTCCTGTTAGACAAGCATACATGTACAGGTATAACTATTCATTTAATGGTTTTTGTTATACTTGTAATCAATTTGGGCACAAATCAGTTAACTGCAGAAGGAACACTGATATTGTTTGTTACAAATGCAATAATGTTGGACACATACAAAGAAATTGCAAAGTACATAGAAGGTATAATCCTATAGAGAAGCTTAAAATCAGTGCTCAAAGGTATTATCAGTCAATTGATTTTGATTATAACATAATTTGTTATAATTGCAACTCTCTTGGTCATAAAGCACACAGTTGCAGGAGAGCATCACCTAATTTGAAAGGTTGGGAAAAGAAAAAGGTTGAAAAGGTTTGGAGAAAGAAAGCACCTGTGAAGATTTGGAAGCAGAAAGAAAGTAAAGAGAAGTCAGAATCTAAGCTTGTGCATCTTGCACAAGTCATCACATCTATTGCATAACATAGCATGAAGTAAGGGGGAGGTATCAAATGTTCTATCAGTTAACCCCGAGAATTTTTAGGAAGAAGATCATTTGATATGATGATCTTGTCTGTCTATCATTCTTACCATGCTTTGAAATTATTGATGATGATGTTGCTAACATTGCTGATTTTCAGTGTATAATAGTGATACAGGTGTTCATTGGTTTATTATGCTTTCAAGATATTGAAAAGGTATTTCAGGAGTTCTAATGCACAAATTTGATCCTGACTACAAAGGATGAATTGTCATTGCAATTCAAAGTGTTGTTGCAATAAAATCTTGATTTACTGATAAAATCAAGAAATAGGAATTCTTGTTGATTGGAGTAGGTTTCAGATATGATCAAATTTGACAAAAGATGTGCAGGAATAGCAAGATTGTCTTCATTCCTTTCATGTCAAGAAGGATGATCTTCATTCTTGGTTGCAAAATGAATGTTCATTGGTATAATAATTAATATGATTCAGAAAGGTATGTGAAAATTGTGTATCTCCAGTTTTAAGTGGTATCAGGTGTCCATGATCAATGACATGTTCAGTGAATGCAAGGACAAAGAGCTTAAGATGCTCTCAAGAAGCTCTTATCAGAAATTAGCATGAGTTGGCTAAGGTGGCTGAAAATGAAAATTCAATTCATAGCAATTATCTCTGTTTTTTAATTTATGCAAAGTGTTGTTACAGGAAGAATTTGTTGATGCAATTTGTTTGTTGTTGTTTGAATGACAAAGTCAAGAAGCAGGAGTTCTTGTTGGTTGCAGGATGTAGTTATGTATATATCAGATTTGACAGTGTGTTGTGAAAAGTGTTTTGTACAGAACAGGAGGATAGTTCAGATGGTCTTCATTTTTTTTGTCATGAAAAAGGTGTCAGAATATGGTTGCAGGATGATAGTTCATATCAAGAAATCAGTTTGATAATTATATCTATTACTTTGCTTAGTCATGTTTTATGTCATGTATCTTGGAGCTTTCAAGTGATTATGTTACAAGAAGTGCTATTGTGCAAGATATAGTACAGTCATTGGGCAAGTTATAATAGTGGTTTGATGCTTTGGTTGGTGTGCCTTACATGATGTTGTTTTCAGGTTTATATGTTGCTTCAGGGCTAAGTCAGGAAGTGGATCAGTGCTAAGTTGAGTTGAGATATATTGGTTATTCTTGTCAGAGTAGTTTGGTTGCAGGATGATAATTTGATGATTATATCTTTTACTTTGTTGAGTTATGACATGTGTCTTGGAGCTTTCAGGTGGTTTGAAGATAATGTCAAAAGAAGATGATAAACTAGATATATTAAGGAGTTTCTGATGCTTCATTAATGATCTTCCTCTCTAATTTGTTTTAGACAGTGTTCTTCAAGCTATGATATTGATGGTGATATCTTGTATTTCTTCAGAGGAAGTTAAAGGTATGTCTTGAATCAGCAGTAGCAGGTGATAATTTTCAGCAAAGTTGGTCATATGTTGAAAGGTTAACATGAATTTATGCCTCAAAGTGCTTATAATTTAATGTGATTATAATTGTTATGATCATGCTATAACAATTTTTCTGTGGAGTATGAATTGTTCTCAGGGGGAGTTAATCAGAGGATTGAGTTGTTACTATCTTGGGAGATTTGAAAAGGACTTATCAATAGTGGTCATTATGTCATTTTGAGTTGGAAACTACAATGGTTTGTGTTGATTATTTTTGTCATCAGATGTCAAAAAGGGGGAGAAAGAAAAATTGTATTAGGTGGTTTTTGCCATCAATGACAAAGGGGGAGATTGATGGTGATAGTTTGTCATTGATGTCAAAAGGTATTGAGAAAGTTGTTCATGATCATGCACTTCACAGTTATTCACATAGTGTTGAAGAATGTTGTCAGTGGGATTGACTTGATAAATGGATGATAATATTACAAGTGTTTGATAACATTCATGTACCAATCAGGCTCATTATATTGGTGTTTCAAGTGCTTACAGGATCACATGAATACACTTGATGTTTGGTGTTGGTTTATGATTAATCACATTACTTGTTTGATCAGGTTTGGCCTTCATATGTTCTTTGGTAAGTGATGTCATGAAAGATTGTTTGCAGTATGTTCTTGTTGTGCATTGATCTGAGAGAGGTTGCTTCAAGATCAGTTGAGGTCAGTAATAGTGGGTTGTGTTTGAATTAACACTTGAGGATAGTCATGTGCTTCAGATGTTGATCATATAGGAGTTCAAACAGTTTACATGCATGTTCATATTCAAAGCAATGTTGACACATGTTGATCATGTTCTTGTCTTACTAGTTGTTGAATCAGGACTTCATAATAGCAGGTGTTCAACTTATCATGATAGAAAACTATATCATCTAGTTTCCTTCACCTCAAGTTTTCACAGGAAGGAGATAAGTTGGTTTTATCAAGTTGCTTTCACACTCAAATGTCCACAAGACAAGGTTGTGACAAGTGCAGAGGTATAAAGTGGGTTTCAAGCTTCTAATGGTTTTCCCCTGTCAATATTGTTATCCTAATAAACATCTTTGCTCTTAAAGATCTAAACAAATATAAGTCATCTCCCCTCAAACTCTACTTTACTCAATATTCCTATTGTCTTTATATTTCAATGATGACCTGGAATAGCAAGTGTATTACTTAATTTTTACCTTTTGAAGGGGTTGGTATACATCTCCTGACCGACCCTCTCCTTATCTCACCAAGTGAAGCGGTCTCCACACACATCATGTGTTCTAATGCAAGTTTTATATCATCGGTGGTCTTGTTTAAAATTGCTGAGCGCCAAAATGCAAATAAAATAGTCAATGGAGCGGCCCGAATGGGAAAAAGGTCATCAAATGATTTCTTATGGAAAGTTTATGAATTTGAAATGCTAATGGTCGCTTGAATAAAGAAAAGGCATCGGTATTTTTCATAAATATGTTTTATGTTTTAAAAGAAAAGGCATCGGTATTTTTGGCATTAAATATGCCTTATAAAAAATGGAGAACTAGTTTTCTTTTTAGAAACTTTTATTCACCTAGTTTATAGATTGTTTTTTGGGAGATTTTTTTTCTCTTTCCAAGTCTAATGGGTCTCCTTTCTAATAGGACTAGGAGCTTTAAAAAAAGAATATTTTTTAGAGAGATTTTTATAGAATTGGAGATTAAAAAGAAGACAAAGAGTTTGATTGCAAGGAGAAGAATTTTGAGAAGATTTTTATCAGAGAAGACAAAAAGATTTTTTTAGATGAACAAAATTTTGAAGAAGATGAAAGAAATTTTGTTTGAAAAGATATATTTTTGTTTGGAGATGGATTTTTTTTTCTGTGAGATGTTTACAGGTGCTTTGTTGAAGTAAGTTGATTTATTGAAAAATAAATTGATTTGTTGAAGACATTCAATCTGAAAATTGAAAAGAAGATTGAAGAGTCCTGAGGAATATGAAAGGTTATTATTTTTTTTTGAAAGAAAGAGATGGAAGACATTTTATTTACAGGATATTTTGAGAAAAGATTTTGAAGAAGATTTAAAAATGCAAGAATATCAAAGTTGATCATTTATTTTATGAATAAGATTTTCTTCCTACTTATGGATTGGCATTTGGAATTATTGATGTTTTTATTATTGAAAATGAAAAGGTTTTTTGATTTACAGAGAGAAGGTGAAATGATTTTGTTTGCAGAGAGGATGAAAATGATTATCTTGTATATAATGGCTTTGCAATTGATGAGTAGAGGTTGTACAGGTCAATGATGAACTGACAGGGATTAAAGACAGAAACAAAGATTGACAAGGTGATCAGAAAGATAATATGCAATTGCAATGATAATCAGGTGCATTGAGCATTGATTGAATGAATTAAGAAGGATAGAGATGAAACATACAGTGTTGTGAAGTGTTGGATTAAAATACAGATTTGATATGCAGTGTTGTTGAATGGATTAGAATGCAGTGTTGATTGGATCAGAATAAAGGATTGTTGAGTGTATCCGGATGTCAGATTGAATAGAATGGGTATTTGACAGACATATATTTGTATTGAATGAAACAGAGTATCCCTCTGATTTGCTTATTACATTTGTTCGTAATTTGGTTTGCCAGTGAGGCACAATATGCCAGTGTGGCTTGTGGTCAGTGAGACCTTTCTGTGCTAGTGAAGCTTGTGGTCAGTGAGACCTTGTATATGTCAGTGAGACATTTGTAAGAAGTTTTACATTTAAGCCAGTGAGGCAGTTTTGGAGTGGTTTTTCTACCCCTGATGGGTTTTCCACTCGTGCATATCTTGTGTCATGATTCATATTGATCTTCCTTGTGTCTGTTTGATTTACTTAAGAAGTTTTTATTCTCTTTCTGTATTCACAGTCATGTGCATATGTATTTTACAAATCAAATGGTATCTTTCTTTTTGAGCTCTGAAAGTTAAAGTTTAAAAAGGATTTGAAAATTCACACAACACTGATTCACCCCCCCCTCTCAGTGTTGCCCTTGATTCCTACAGATGTAACATATCTCCCCCCATAAGAATCATCATCCTCGATGATTAAATGTCTTCAAAATCAACCAACATAATAAGAAAAGTGTTGTGTGATCATATTAAAAAGTTTTCAAAAGAGATGGGGAAATCTCGCACGAATATCCTCATAGTTTTCCTAGGTGGCATTTTCCTTTGCATATTGGTCCCACTAGACCTTGCATTGAGTTATCTCTTTATTTCGTAAGCGTAGCTTATGCATTTCGAGCACCTTGATGGGCTCTATCACTACCACTCTTGGGTCCTTCACCTGTATAGAATTCCAATCAAGAATAGGGATATGATTATCTCCTACATTAAACTTTTTCAACTAAGAAACATGGAAAACATTATGCATCATGGCAAGAGCTAGTGGTAGAGCAATTTTGTATGCAACTAGGTTGACCTCTTCGAGAACTTCAAAGGGACCCACATATCTAGGTGCCAGTTTGGATGTCTTTCTAAACTTAATGGAGCTCTTTTGAGGTTTTACCCTTAAAAGGACTTTTTCTCCCACTAAGAAATGCCTTTCGATGCATTTAGCATCCACATAACTCTTCTGCCAATCGTTTGCTTTCGCTAGCCTTTTCTTAATCAGATGGACTTGCTCTTCCATTTCTAATAGCATTTTTGGATCAAGGCTAACCTTATCTTCTAGCATGTCCCAGCTTATAGGGGTTTGGTACTTTCTTCCATACAATGCTTTAAATGGAGCCATCTTAATAGCAGAATTATAGGAATTATTATAGGTGAATTCCACCAGAGGAAGATAATCTTCCCACTTGTATTTTTGGTCGATGCAATACATCCTTAATAAATCTTCCAACACTTGGTTTACCCTTTCAGTTTGACCATTCGTCTCAGGATGATAAGCAGAGCTTGTATTCAGCTAGGTTCCAAGTGAAGAAAACAAGGTTTGCCAAAACCTTGATGCCATTTGAGCATCCCTATTTGAGATAATATTCTCAGAAATATCATGCAATCTAAATTTTTCTTGAAAAAGTTTGTAGGCTATGATGGGTGCCCCATCAGTCAAGTTCCCAAGTATAAAATGGGCTGCTTTGTTGAGTCTATCCACCATAACCAAAATAGCATTGTGCATGTTCCTTGACATAGGAAGTCCTTACACAAAGTCCATGCTTATGATTTGTCATTTCCATTCTAGAATTTCATGAGGGTATAAAAGTCCTACCAGGTGATGGTGTTCTACCTTCACCCTCTGGAATTCTATACAGGTAGCTATAAAACTTGCAGCATCCCTCTTCATTCCCTTCCAAAAGTATAAGGGTTTCACATTGGCAAGTAAATTTGTTACTCCAGGATCTCTTGAATATAGTGTAGAATGAACCTCCTTCCACACCATATTCCATAACTCCTCAGAGTTTGGTACATACATCCTTCCTTTATACCTTAATAACCCATCTAGTTCAAGGTTAAATCCATCATATTTCAGATTCTGGGGATTCTCCATAAGGGCATGTTTTACCTGCTCATAAAACTCATCTCCCTTAGACTTTTGTAGAACCTGATTCTTAAAATCAAAATGTATGGAGATCATTGAGGAGATATGTCTTCTCCTACTTAAGGCATCTGCCACCCAACTTACCTTACCTTGAATATATTTAATCTTGAAATCATAATCTAAGATGAACTCCAACCATCTTTGGCGGGCATTTAGGTGTGGTTGGGTGAACAAATATTTGAGCCCTTGATGGTCTGTTTTCAATAAATAGGGTTTCCCAAGCAAGTAGTGTCTCCACATTTGCAAATCATGTATTACTACTGCCAATTCCAAATCATGAGGGACATAGTTTTGTTCATAATTTTTTAGTTTCTGGGATTCATATGCAATGACTTGTCCATACACCACCTAATCCTTCCCCTAAGGCATTGATAATGACTACAAAATGACCTTCTGGGTCAGGTACTTTCAAGATTGGTGTCAAAGTCAATTTTTCCTTCAGTTGGCCAAATGCCTCCTGGCACTTGTCTGATCACTCAAACCTCTTTCCTTTCCTCTGCAAAGAAGTTATAGGATAAACAATTTTTGAAAAGTTCTTCACAAATTTCCTATAATATCCTGCAAGGCCCATGAAACTTTGGACCTCATGTACATTCCTTAGTGCTGGCCATTCCAATATGGCTTTAATTTTAGTTGGGTCCACAACTATTCCCTTAGCTGAAATAATGTGGCCTAAATATTGCACTTCCTTTTGAAAGAAAGTACACTTAGAGAGCTTTCCATATAGTTTAAGCTCTCTCAACCTCTAGAGAAAAATCCTTAAATGCTGAAGGTATTCTTCCTCATTCTTAGAGTAGATTAGGATGTCATCAAGAAAAACTAGGACAAACGTGTCCAAACAGTCCCTAAACACACTAATCATTAGGTTCATAAATGCTATAGGTGTGTTTGTTAATCCAAAAGGTAGGACAGTAAACTCATAGTGCCCATACCTTGTTCTAAAAGCTATTTTATGGATATCCTCATCCTTTAACCTCAATTGATGGTACCCATATCGAAGATTGATCTTAGAAAACATAGTTGCTTCTCTCATTTGATTGAAAAGATCATCAATGAAAGACAATGGGGATTTATTCTTAATTGTTCCCTTATTTAACATGTGGTAATCTATGCATAACTGCAAAGTACCATCTTTCTTTTTCACAAATATTACTAGTGCTCCCCATGATGACACACTAGGTCTTATCAATCCTTTATCCAATAATTCTTGCAATTGAGGCTTTAGCTCCATTAATTCTGTAGTGGTCATTCTATATGGAGCTTTAGATATAGGTTCTGATCTTGGAATTACATCTATAGAGAAATTAAAATCTCTTTTAGGAGGTAATACCGGTAGCTCATTTAGAAATACGTCCTCAAAATCTCTAGAAAAAGGTACATGTCCATATCTGATCTCTCCTAATCTATGGACTCCCTCTTCCCAACTCCATTGAGTTTTTTAGATTCATAAAATAGTAAATCATCTTGGAAATTGGTTTCCTCAAAACCATTTAGTTTTTCCATCTTGACAACAAAAAGCTGGCATCCCTTTCTTTGAGCTCTTTTCATTTTTAGGGAAAAAATTTGTCTTAGTTTGACTTCTCTAGGGTCCCCTTGTAGAAAGGCTTTATTCCCTAAGTCATCTAGACATTCTATTGTTTTGGCATAATAGTCCACTTTGGCTCGATGTCTCCATAACCAATTTATCCCAAGGATAACATCGTATGATCCTAGTGGGGCTACATAAAGGTTCACTTCAGTGGAGAAACTTGAAAGTTCAACCTTAGCCTCAAACAAGCATTGCTCTACCTGAGCCTTGGTTTGATTTCCATATTCAACTAGCCAAGTATTTGCCATGTATCCAACTTTTCTAGAAATTTTACTTAAAACTTTTGGGGAAATAAAACATTTTGTTGCACTAGTATCTATCAAAACTGAAATTGGGAGACCAAATAAAATACCTCTAGTTTCAATGGGAATGATTTGGTTTTTAGTTTGCCTATTATCCAGGGCTGCATGTATGCGTTAATGGAAAGCCGTCTACTATAAGGATAATAGATTTCCTTGTGGCTGAGTTCCCTGCATCTTATTAGGACATTGGTTGGTACAATGATCACCACTGCATGTATAACACCCTCCCATGGGTCCTCACCTCTCCTGAGGCTTCCCAGATTTATCTCCATTTTTCCTAGCATTATTATTACCTTTATTTTCCTCTCTAGATTCATTTTTCTTATTCTTGGCCCCTTTATCATTTTTCTCAGTAAAATCCTTCTTTTTCCCCCTTTTTCTTAGATTGGGAGGATTGGGACCAATTATATCTATTTCAGTTCCTTTCCCTATAAGTAGACATAGCTTTCAATTTTTGTTCCTATTTGATGGCCTTCTCATAGACCTGGTCCATTGAAGTGGGAGCATGCACATCAACCTCACCCCCAATCTGGGTGTTCAACTCCATAATAACCTTTCAGATACGAAATCTCTCATCTTGCTGATATTGTGACACATACTTGAGTAGGCGAGTGAAATTTTCCTAGTATTCATTCATAATTAAATCACCCTATTTCAGATTTTGAAAGTCTATAAGCTTTTGGTCATAAAATAGCTAAGGCAACCATCTTTACCTAAAGAGTTCCATGAACCTATCCCAAGTTAGACTTGTAGACCTCAATCCTAACTCCATTTTCTTATTCATCCACCATGTGGATGCTTCACCCACTAATTGGTATGTTCCCCATACTGCTTTGGTGATTTCAGTATAATTTCTTATTTCAAAGTATTTTTCCATCTCCATAAGCCATGCCTCTGCGACATCTCCGCTTATAGACCCATCAAACTTAGGAGGCATAACCCTTTTCATGTCTCGAGATAATTCCAAAGCCAGGTGACTTCTTTTATCCTCTTTGTGTCTGACCTCTGAGTTATTCTCTATGCATTCACTATGGATAGTGTCATCATGACGTGCCTCGTAATCACCCCCATTATAGGATTCTCACTTGTGTCCATGTTGACCCTTGACCTTCTACTCGAGAGTCCCAATTCTGCTCTCATCTCTTGGAGCATAGCAAGGATCTGGTCGAGTTTAGATTTGGACTGACCTGAAGGTTTCCCTTCATCCTGGCTATCTCTCATCCTAGTTCTTATCTGAACCTTTCTGCAATCTACTTCTCTTGAAGTTTACAGATTAAACATTCGATTAGTTTGTCATACCAATAAATCTATTCATAATATAAATCCATTCTCATTCATGTAATCTTTAACAAGAAAGGAAAGATTTGCGAGAATTTTTCGAATGTATTATAGTTTTCCATGGATTACATATAATCCATCGAAAATTACAAAATTTTGTTTACATCTTGCTAGTGTAAGTCATTATCAAATTGGGATACCTTCCCAGATTCATTTCTCATTCTTGAGATTTATCAAATTAGTTTTAGGAGGTGGACGTACTCGCAGGTACTCATCCACAACCTCCCTAGTAACATTAAAGTCCTTTTAAACATTTTCCAAGTTTGGTTCCTTACGTGTAGCTCAGGTTTCACTGATTCATTTACAGAGATAGGAGCAGTAGTCCTAAATGCTTTCCTCATCTCCTGCTTGATGCATTTAATAGCATCAACGAAGGTTTCATCATCATCCAACCATGCGCCTACCAAGAAAACAATTTGTTCAAGGCATTTCATCCTTGAAGATCGCTCCCTCAAGGCCTTAAGGTAACGTCCTATTTAGTGGAAAATTGGATTTGTTAATGTTTTAGTGTTTTGGTGTTTAAATCTGCCTTTCTACTTTACATTCAAGGACCCAGGTTTGAGTGGCGAGCACTATCATACCCTAGAGTCACTGTGAGATGTAGGCAAACTTGGATTAGGGAATTTAATTGTTAATTGTATCTCTCCTATGCTCAATTAACCATTAAAACCCTAATTATGTAAAAATAGAAGTAAACTAATGAATTACGGAAAATGCTACTACAGATAGAAGCAAAATGCCAAATTACAAAGTACCTATTTTCAGGGACCCAAGGCAGAAAAGTCAGGGACACGGGAGCGGGCACCCAAGTCCAAGGCCCTATTTTCTGTTTGGATCTAGCAACAAGATCTGCAACCTGAATCTTTTGTATTAGAGATTTTCCCGACGTGGAACTTTGGGGACTAGGGAGAAGGCGCCCTAGTCCAGGGGGCATATTTTCTTCCTTTCCTACACTTCAGACACTCCAATATGCTCCTATGCAACTCCACTCAGTCCAGCTCCTCAACCTGTAACCTGCAATCATGAAAACTTGGTTTGGGGGTTGTGGTGTTTAGGAGCTTGCCTTAGTCAAGCCCCAAAAAGACACTTAAGTCTTCCAAACACCTTTGTCAGATAGAGAGAGCATGCCCTTGTGAGGTAGAGGCCAAATCTAAATGAAACAATGATAAAAAGCACAATGATATCACCTTGTAGTGAAGATCTCATAGGAGGAAGATGCTCTTCATTCCATGAGGAGATGAATGCTCAAATCTGTAAATACAAACACATAAACAAAACAAGTCTACTCTTGTAACACTATGAAAGCCTTGAATCACCTTAGGATGCCAAAATCACATGAAAATAATCTCTTACTAGTAATCATCTAGTTTACAAATGAATGCCTAAACATGTTTTTATATGCAACTACAAACATTTCCGCCAAGATTTCAAAAATCAAAACTTATCATGTCGGCCTAGGGACTAAATAACGGTCATAAACCAACACTTAAATTTTTGGCCTAACACAAAATAGGGCAGGACTAGGGCGGGGGTACCCAAGTCCTCCCTCCCTATTTTGGGCAGGGTTAAGGTCAAGGGGTCCTCATAGGTCCACTTTACCATGAAACCTAGGTCTCATTCTATTGGGATGCCAAAATATGAACTAAGATGTCCTAAATGCATGCTAAAGACCCAGGAGCTAAACCTTATGAGGGAAAAGTCCCCAAGGGGACATTTTCCAACGTTACATTTAGCCCCTACTTTAATGTATGTATAAACATGAGGCCAATACATGCATTAAAGTATAGTCACAAACACAACAAACACACCAAGCATGGAGAAGATAGTTACAGTCACACAAAACATGGAGAAGATAGTCAATGTATAGAAGACACATTAATGCATGGAAGACAGGCATGATTTCTTTTCTTTTCTTTTTCTCCTATATATGAAATGCAAATGCAAGTACTGGAAAGTAAACAAACCTCCCATAATATAGGATGCACTCATCGAGCAAGTCTTTAGACTGTATATATGGGGCAATACACACACAAGACACACAAAACCTCCCAAAATGTAAGATGCACTCATTGATCAAGTCTTTAAACTGCATATGGGGCAACAAATATGCCACACAAAACAAGCATGCCAAACACACACACTTGAAGACATGGAAAAAACATGGCAGACAAGCGATGGAGTGTACCTATTTCTAGGTCCAACACCATCTCAAGCATATTACAGGCACACACCAATGATTGGGCTTCCCAACAACAATCATCAAAAATATGCTTGAGGGTTGAGTTAGTCACAGAACCGCTCCCCGTCTCTGTAGAGGACTTTTGAAAATGACAGGATGTGCAATCTACTCTAAGAAATACACCATCCCCGCCTCTATAAAGGGCTTAAGATAAAAAGGATATTCGCGATATCCCACCTCCGCAGAGGGCTTACATGATTGATTGATTGATTGCAAAAAAATCAAGATGCAAGATGCACTCATCGAGCAAGTCTTTAGACTACACCTGAGGACAAGCACATTGCTAACATCTACAATAGACAACTTACCTTATATATGCCCCCACCTTAAGGTGGTTGATATCAGTTATCGATATCAAGCACGTTAAGGTAGGAAGAAAACACACAAGGGAACACTAACTTTTGCAAAGCCCATGCCCCCCAGAGGTGACATGTACTTCACGATCACCAAATGTTCCCACAAACACATCCCTACAAGAAATATGTTAGTGTCTACAACATCATGATAAACAATGTAACATCAATGCATATGAAATCTGAGGTATGCAAGATTCAAGGTAGACAAAGTGCACGGAGCACCAATATTGTTTATGATTTATAAATAAGATAGAACATCATCAAAATCATCACTATGCGGAAAGCACGAGTGCTTCCACTAGCCAAGTGTCGAATAAGATATACAACCCCATCACCATATTAGGAACTAAGTCCATTTTTTGATTGCTCTCGAAAGGGACACTAGGTCCGCATCAGTATAAATGTTTGTCATCAGCTAGATAGAAACACTAAAGGAAGGGAAACAATAAAAGAGAAGAGAAGCAAGTGTCTTAGGGATAGTCACATAGGAGGGCGCCCCTAGGTCACCAACCACGATGCTATGTCCGTAAGACATAACACACAACAATGAAATCAAAGAGAGAGGCGATATAGAAGAATGATGATACAAATAGAAGAAGGTCACAACAGAGGTGGTCTCCTGGTATCCCGGACCTTACAGGAGAATCTAACATCATCCCAAGAGGCCTAAACAACACATAACACATCACGAGGGAAGCACATCACACGAGAGATAAAGGGTTAGAGATACTTACCTATAGAGAGGCCCATGCTAGAAAGTCATCAACAATCAAATTATTTTCTTTCTTATCACAAATGTTAGAGAGAAAAGGTGTGTAAGGTACCATTGACAAGTTTTTGTCACTATTCTTTTGTTCATTCTTAAATGCTTCTTGGTTTGATTCAATGTTAGGTGGAATGTTTTCTTGTGGTGGGAGAAGCAAATTATTTTGAGTGATCTCAACATCCATCCTTGAAGGATTTAATGTGAGAGACTTCTCCTCATCCACTAGTGCTACATCTTTAGTGATGTCCAAATGACTTGAATAGTCAAACAAAGGAGGGACATTAAAGGTCTTCTCTTCCTTAGTGAAATCCAAGCTATGTGAACAATCAACTAAAGGAACAAGGTTGCTAGGATGATCCATAGAGGTTTCATGCGTTATGATAGAGTTTTTATTGTTGTTAGATGAAAGCTCATTGTCTACCCATGGAATGTTCTTTGTTGAAGGAATTTCTTCATTCACTAATGCTTCCTCTTGGCCAAGGAGAGCATCGGAATGGCAAAGTGGTGATGGATCTTCATTTTCTAATGCTTCATCTTTGCCCGAGTGAGCATTAGAATGAAGATTTGGTAGTGTGGTTTTAAGAGATGTGTTAATGAAATCATCCTCTTGCATCAAAGTGTCCTCATGAGGAGGAAAAACCTTGTGAGAGGGATCATAGGACCAACCTAAGTTATCATCACATGTTTTAGCAATAGGTGTTGTAGTGGAATGTTCCATAAAGTCATCTAAGGCTTCATCTAACATCTTGAGGTCATCACTAGTATATATATTATTAATCATGAATTTAGTGAGATCATCCGATATCCCAAGGTATATTCCCATGAAATTTGTAAAGCTATCAAAATCAGATATAGAACAAAGGATTTAGTATGTAGAGCACATAGAGAGATCACCATCATGAATGTGTGATATTTGTTCCAAAACTCAAGGATCATGTTTATCAGTGAATTTAGAGAAATGATCAATGTCGACGATGTATGCAAACAACTCTTCTAAAGAAGTAGTCATGATATATGTCTTCAAATCAATGCAAAATTAGATTTTGAAAGCTTTTCAAGATTGATGCAAAAGACAAGTGCCAAGTTATATTAAAAAATGACCTAAATGCTCAATTTGTTTTATACCTTTTCAATGAAGATGCATGAAATAGAAGGTGTTGTAAGGGTTTTCATCAAGGGCAAAAAATTATATGTCTGATAGCAGTCCAAAATAGCAATAATATCCTTCACACCACACTCTTGATGCAAATCTAAGATAATGAATTTTTTACTTCCAAGACCTAGCAAAAGAGGTGTTGTAATGAATTTCAGGAGGTGAAGAAAATAAAAGTGATGGTATCAGTCACCTCAATCCATAAAATTGATCACAACATGCTTGGAGTGCAAACTAGGCCAAACCCTAGGGCAAAAATGGTCAAAATGTGTAGTTTTTCACCAAATTTTCAATGTAAGAGGCCAATCAAAGGGTGTTGTGAAGTTTTTTAGGAAGGGAAGAAATTAATTACCCTGATAACAACCAATTTGTGCAAAAATACCCTTCACAACATGCCTATGGTGCAAGTTTAGAGAGTTGATAAGGCCAAATTGAGTGAAAATCGTTGTTTTTGAAGCCCTAGGTTTTAGATCTTGACACAAAATGATATGTGAATGTTTTAAGGTTTGTTTTATGATGAAAATGAAATTTTCTTAGATCTGAAAATGAATTCCAAGGTTGACCATGCAAAGTGCTAATGCAAATTTAATGAAAATGCATGAAAAATGCTAGTTTTTGTTGAAATTTTCTATGCAAAATGCAAATATTTTGAATCTAAATGCAAATTTACACCAAAATACAAGACTAAGACAAATGCAAATTTGAATGATCCTCTAAAATCAGTAGAAAAATCTGAAAGAAGATTTTTCCTACTAACCCTAGATTTTGGAATTACTAGGTTTAATGAAAATTGTCAAAATTTCTACAAAAGCCTAGCAAATTTATGATGAAAATGTAATGTAAATTATTAAATTTTTGTATTTTTCTGTAGTTTATATTAGATATGATGCAAAAATCATGAATTAGGGAAATTTAGAAAGAAATGATTCAATTTAGTGAGCTATATGAAAATGCAAGATAGGGTTTTCAATTTTTTTTGTAATTTTTTCAATGCAATAAGATGAAAGACTATATGAATGAATGAAATCAATGAAAATATGACAACAACACTCAGAAAGTTGCAATTTAAGTCCAACAACATGGGTTCACCAAAATGTTTAGTGGAAAATTAGATTTGTTAATGTTTTAGTGTTTTGGTGTTTAAATCCGCCTTTCCACTTTACATTCAAGGACCTAGGGTCACGTGGCGAGCACTGTCATACCCTAGAGTTATTGTCAGATGTAGGGAAACTTGGATTAGAAAATTTAATTGTTAATTTTCTCTCTCCTATGCTCAATTAACCATTAAAACCCTAATTATGTAAAAATGGAAGTAAATTGATGAATTACGGAAAATGTTGTTACAGACAAAAGCAAAATACCAAATTATAGAGTACCTATTTTTGGGGACCTGACGTGGAAAAGTCAGGGACATAGGAGTAGGTGCCCAAGTCCAAGGCCTTATTTTTTGTCTAGATCTGGTAACAAGATCTGCAACCTGAATCTTTTGTATTAGAGATTTTCCTAACACGAAACTTCAGGGACTAGGGAGTGGGCGCCCTAGTCTAGGGGCCAAATTTTCTTCCTTTCCTACACTTCAGACACTCCAATATGCTCCTCTGCAACTCCACACAATCCTTCTCCTCAACTTGTAACCTGCAATAATGAAAACTTGGTTTAGGGGTTGTGGTGTTTAGGAGCTTGCCTCAGTCAAGCCCCGGAAGGACACTTAAGTCTTCCAAACACCTTTGTCAGATAGAGAGAGTGTACCCTTGTGAGGCAGAGGCCAAATCCAAATGAAACAATGATAAAAAGTTTATTGATATCACCTTGTAGTGAAGATCTCATGGGAGGAAGATGTTCTTCATTCCACGAGGAGATGAATGCTCAAATATGCAAATACAAACACATAAACAAAACAAGTCTGCTCTTGCAACACTATGAAAGCCTTGAATCACCTTAGGATGCCAAAATCACATGAACATAATCTCTTGCTAGTAATCATCTAGTTTACAAATGAATGCATAAACATGCTTTTATATACAACTACAAACATTCCCACCAAGATTTTGAAAATCAAAACTTACCGTGTCGGCCTAGGGACCAAATAACGGTCATAAACTGACACTTAAATTTTGGGCCTGACCCAAAATAGGGCAAGACTAGGGCATGGGAGCCCAATTCCTTCCCCCTATTTTGGGCAGGGTTAAGGTTAAGGGGTCCTCCTAGGTCCACTTCCCCATGAAACCTAGGTCTCATTCCATCGGGATGCCAAAATATGAACTAAGATGTCCTAAATGCATGCTAAAGACCCAGGAGCTAAACCTTATGAGGGAAAAACCCCCAAGGGGACATTTTTTGACATTACACGTCCATTTCCTATTACCTTCTTTCTAGGTATCATTCTTATTCTTACCATTCTGGCATAAGAACATCCAAACATTAGCAACTGTTAATGTTGGAGCAAAAAAACATTTTATAGTGAGCTCATAGGTCCATGTATTGAACCTAGTAGCTCTGATACCATATGTAACATGCAATATCACATTACCCAAAATTAACCATAATTAACCATCTTAATTAATGTTAGGAATACATCATGATTAACATAATCACAATTAAGAAATAATGAATCAACATCATCATGATAATTAAACATGCTTTACTTTTCTGAATAATTCAAAACTTAGATTTACAACATCCATAGATAAATTTTTAGTGAACAACTTTCACTATACATATACAAAGCTATCCTCATAGCATCATTTAGAAAAATACACATAATATCTAACTATCAAGTCATATATAAAGAGTACACTGTATCTAGAACTTTGACATCTGTCTTCATAAGCCTTGGCTTGTCTTCTACTTGGGAAGGAGAGCATCACCCGAGTGCTTTTCCTCCAACCACAGACCGGTGATTCCCTGCACAACTTCCTACCAGGAAGTGGCCCTACCCTTCACGGATAGTATAGATATAAGGAACTGTTAGGTTTTCCATCTGAGTATCTGGTGTTGTGTCCTTCATAATGTCTCTCAGTCATACAACTATAGATCCACTCTAACTATGTATGATACTACTAGAAAGATTATGCCATCTAGATCACTATGGACTAACTAATGCATGTAGAGATGGATGCATTACTTTGGCCAAAGATTTATATACATATACATTTTGCAATGAGTGTAGTCATATGTCCACAACCTCGACTTGACTTAGAAGCTATCTCATCCTACAGTAATCATAGTTCGAACCCTTTAGGTCTAGGAAAGGTAAGTTCAATTTATTCTTAGTCAAAATTTAGGACAATCGACTCCTATCTTGGAAGTACATTCGAATATGTTACATTGCTTTCACAATGGGGAACCTGTGACTCCACATCACCCTATTCTCTTCTTTTCAAAATGATAATAGATAAATCAAGTTTTTCAACTTATGACCTTCCTAGGTTTACAATTTCCTATTGCCTTATCATAAGGTTTACTTTCAAGTTCATGCCATCAAAGACTTGTATCATATTATTCTAATAAGATGGTCTTATTAAAAATATCCTAACTCAAGTATCCACATGAGTTTTTGATATTTTATACCCCATTCGTGGAGTATGGCCATTCAAAAAGAGATGGATTCCATATATATTAAAATACAAGAGTTTCATACTAAACATAGTATTCAATCTCATAAGGAAATGATTATCAAGAAAGAGTAATCTCTCCAATAAACCCAGCATGCATTTAATGCTCCCTTGATAATAATACTATTTATCACTTATCAAAACCTCCTTCTCCAACAAGGAGTCAATATATTCTTTTAAACTCATAAGCTACACCATGGTTATCATAATAACCATCATTAATAGTCGAACACTGTTATTTTAGTCCTCAAGACTGATTACTAAGTGCCTCAGGCACATTTAAAGATTCATGATAAATGTTATCATGGCTCAAGTAAGGCTCTCGGCCTACTCCCAAGCCAACTTTTTAATATACATACATAGTCATAATGGTTCTTTATACTTTCATTATTGAGCATAGTCAACTCGAACATAACAATTAGATCTTTAGGGAATATAAGATGTAGTGTTAAGCCCTTGCCATATTGGCACATAGGATTCTTGCATGCAACAACAATGCACAAGCTCGGCCTCATGGCCTCAACATCTTAAATATTAACAATGCTTACAAGCTTCACAATATAAATACACTTACGACCTTGAGGGTCTTCAAAGATAACACCATAGTGTATGAAGTATCATAGTTAATCATAGCAAAGTCTATGGTCTTGAGGGCCTTTAAACAATAATCACAGCAAGTGCTTCAACCTCGAGGGCCTTTAAACAATAATCACAACATTGTTTACTACCTTATGTTGACATAGTCGACCCCATACAAAAGTAGTAGTAATATTTACTTATCATGCCAAGTAATAAGAGTCTTTCGAAGACTATGATTCATACCTGAAAGATTTATATATATAATGTGTTGGCAAGAGACACTCTATGGATTCATGAATGTTGTCATTGATGGCAACAAAGTTCATCCCACACATCCGCAGGACATGGTATGTCTATACCGGAAGTCAGAGTGAAGAATGTTGTGGTCCGGTAAACAAGAATAGAGCATGTGGCGAGGTTCGACAGTCAGGTCCGGATCTCTCAAAGGAAGTATCTTGGTGAAGTGTGAATTTGGGGAAGTCAAGAGGACTACCTTGAGTGATAGATTCCAAGGATTTAGCCTCCGGTGATAGATGAAGAAAAATATATGAATACTTGAGTATCGGGTTCCTGATTGGCAGTGTGACAGAAGAAGAATTGACTAACAGAACATCAGACATTATTCCGGATGTGTTACTGATGTTGGTAAAGGTTATGAAGGCATAAATTATGTTTTGCTGACATGATTAATGATTTCCACAAGTATATCCTTGATCTGCATTACTTGGTAAGCAAGGATTCAGCCGACAGATCAGAGTTTATGGAAAATATTGACTATTCCGGGTGCCAACTAGAAAGGTGATGAAATCACTTGTGTGGATATATATACAAGATGGATTTAGTTATGAGATGTGTAGTGGTGTTTTGTGATGTGCGAAGAAAAGTAGTAAAGCCGAATAAAGCAGAAAGGAAGATCTAGTATGTGAAAGGAAAGTAGCACAAAAGAAGAGGAAAGATGAAGTGTAGCAAATCAGTTTACTGAGCCTAACTGGAACTAAACTCTAGCATATGTTGATGCTCCTTATCAGTTCAAGTATTGTATCACACTCTTTATAAATTGTAGACAGTGTTTCTCTTATAGGCAGTGTGCCTCTTGTGAGCAGTGTGCTCGGGCAGTGAGCCCTAATTGGCAAGTGCCATTTTGTAATCCTATTCTTCTAATAGAGAATACAATCTTGGGTTAATCACCCCGTGGTTTTTTCCCTTAACAGGGTTTCCACGTCAAAAATATTGTCTCATTCGTATTTCCATTTCATGATTAAGTTTGCTTGTTTGAATTGATGCTGCACTAATTATTAAGAAAGTTCAGAAAGCTGAAATAATTAAGATAACTGATTCACCCCCCCTCTCAGTTATCAACATAATGGAGTCAGCCTATCAAGAGACTCTCCCGAATGCCTATCGAAAGCTCTAAACTAAGTTGTATCGTAGTCCCATCTCACTACTATTGCAGAAATCTCTTCACAGAGAGAATCCTAATTCTCCAACCTATTTCTTGCTCTCCCTAAGAACACCAAAAACACATAGAAAAAACAAAGGTATCATGGATACTTTTGCATGCCTTCATGTAATAAGGTTCACTACCTTTTGTGCTCCACGTAGTGGTAAATAGATAATCAACTTTGCCACCCCACGACCTTTTTGTGCTCTAACAATCCATTATCCACCATCATGGAGTGGTAAACGAGGGTGGGGATAAAGATGGGTTCAAATTAGCCTCCACTCATTCCACTCACTGTGGGTGGTGGTCGACCTAATAATATATGACATATAAATTAATAGTAATAAGGTGCCTGATCATAAGGGCTAAATTAATTATATCACATTAAGTTTCCCTTGCATCTACATGATGTTTAAGGGTAAACAAAACAATATAAGATGTCATCATATAACATCATCATTGATAGGGTGACATAATCAAAATGTGACTTTGGGGTCAAGTACCACTCCCCCTTCTTTTCTATAACCCATAAGTAATATATATAAATAAATAATAGACTCAAAACCTTATTACAGAAATAGATAAAGAAACAAGGATGTACTCGACAACCTGATGAGATTATCTCTCAACTTACGTTGAAGTTCTAGCAACATCGTTTAGTCCAATCGGCATCTAGATGATGTCGAGATAACCCAAACTGTCATGTTGACACAAAAATGAAATTGAATAACAAGGGAAAGAAATAAACTCACTCTACCTTGCAAGGTTTTACAAGGACTTAATCCAGTACTCAGATGGCAATCTGACCCTTTCTCATATCTATCTCCTCCTCATGGATGATACTCTCCTATTTTTTAAGGAAGATTCTTTTCCTGATCACACTCACAACCATATAACCATATCATTATTTGATTCGCAAATCAAATAATAAAATAATCATATCAATATGAAATCTCATGTCTAACTAACATTAGTCAGTATTCACATAAACATTGATTAAATATGATATTTTCCACAAACATCTAATCATTGAACTCTGATTAATTACCATGATTACCACACAAAAGCAAGATTAATCTAATCATAAGTTGGGGATGTAACATATAGGGAGATAGAGAGTGAGGGACATGTCTGGAGACATAGGGAGAGATTGAGAGGTAGAGGGATTATAGAGATAGGGAGATATGGGAGAGATAGTGAGATAGAGGTTTAGGGTTTCTTGGGTTTTGGGGTTAGGGTTTAGGGTTCAAGGTTGCTTAGATTTAGGGTTTAGGGTTAGGGTTTAGAGAGAGATAAGACTGATAGGGATATAGAGGAGACAAAGGGGAGAGACATGGAGATAGAGAGTGAGGGAGATGTCCAGAGAAATAGGGAGAGAGATTGAGAGGTGGAGGGATGATAGAGATAGGGAGAGATGGGAGAGATAGGGGTTAGGGGTTGGGTATAGGGAACTTAGACCGACCCTAAGTGGGGGGTGGGCATATTTACAAAATTGAGAGATAGAGGGACAATAGATATAAGGAGATAAAAGTTTAGGGATTAGGGATTAGGGACAGATAGAAATAGATAGAGAGAGTTAGAAAGAGATAGCTAGAGAGAGAGAAAGAGTTTTTGAAATAGTAGAAGAGAGGGATATAAATAACATTTTAGTTTGTTCAAAACATGCTTGTATTATAATGTGAGTGCATCTTGAACTAGTTAAAATGATATGTAACACCCTAGAAAAAGGCATGCCACATGATTTTTAGTGCACATGCTTTGTTTCATTCCCTCTTTTGCACTTTTTAGACATTAAAAGAGACTTTTCATGATTTAGAGGTTCTCCCATCATTAGTTGACAAAATTGATGCACTTTTTGATCTTGTTTCTATACATAATATTCCAATAACATGTTTTAAATTCAAATTTGAAATTGGAAAGCGTTTTTTCATGTTTTCAGGGATTGCAACATTAGATTAGATAAAATAACTAGTCTTTTGTTTTACATTTTCAAAAAACATTGTAATTAAGCATTTTTTGTATTACAACTTGATAAATTATTAGGTATTTTTTTGTGTTCTTTTGACCATTGTTTTAGAATGATATAGAATTCAATATAATGCCAAGGAAACAAGCACAAACTCTAACACTAGAGGAGCATGAAGCCTAGAATGCAAAGAAAAGAGAACGAATGAGACAACTTCGTGACAATAAGAAATTGAACTTAACAAATGAAGGTGAACCATCTTTGCCGATTGAATTGGATGATGAAGCATTGAAGAGAGAGAAGGAATTGGAGAAACAAAGCGAATGAATGAAAAAAAATTGTGCGAGTAAGAAATCGAATGTCAAAGAGCTTGAAGGTATGTCTTCTTTGCAATCTCAATTCGATAATATAGAAATTTTTCAATCTTCAATTCAAAATTATTATGCATTTGCAAATGTTGTGGTAGATGATACACTAATCGATCAAGTGTTTAGTGATCAAATTTTATCTTGTGAATCAAGTTTTCCATTGAGAACACCTCCTAGAATTTTGCGTAAAAAGCCTAAGTTTTTTATTGAAATTGATGAGAATATTCTATAGTCAATGGTTGATAAGATTCCTAAATGTACTTGTAGAATAAATGTGAATAAGATATGGAACATGCTTTTTCAAAACATAAGTGAAACTGGAAGATGCCAATTATTTATTGAGATGATGAAAAATCTAAAGTTTACGCCAATCATGAAGATTCTTAGCCTGAGAACATCAAGTCCTAATAGTGAAAAATATATTGTGAGAAATCTAATCAATGCATATTAGAGAATTGGTTCCACCTCACACACCAAAGATAGTAATGCTACATGAAGTGTCATTACATCAACTATTGTGAGCAATAAAACAAAGAAATCTCACCTGATAAGAAAAGAAAGTTAAGCACTAAAGATAATTAAACTATGGCAGAGCAGTCCTTAGAATTCATGTGCTTAAGAATGTTCCATTTGGACCTATAGGTGCACATGGGGTCCATCCACAATAACCTCTCTTGATTTTTGTCAACTTTAATCCATTTTATCGTGCTGAAATTAAACGCATTCTTGTAAAATGCTTCAATGACGTTCAGCACAACCTTTCCAAGAGCCATATTTTTTGTTTTGCTCATCGTGGGGCCCAGTGGAATGTTCCAATATGTTGGGGTAGGTAGTTAAATAGTAAGTGAGGTATCATTTCATGTGCCAAGTGCCCCAGACATTTCAGGTTGCAGGCTACCGATAATGTCCATAAACATGACTTTGTCTATAACCTGTAACCCAGAACATCTGGGGAACTTGGTTCATCAAAAGAGACCTCTCCTAGAATTTAAACACCCATTCTTATGTGTTGGCATATTCTTTTGGGCCCCACAATGAGAAAAACAAAAAATATAGCTCCCGACAAGGCTGTGTTTAATGTCACTGAAGCATTTTGCACGAATGCGTTTAATTTTGGCACGGTCAAACTACTTGGAGCTGACAAAAAATGATAGAGGTTGTTGTGGAGAAACCCCATTTGCACCTATAGGTCCAAACATAACATTCCCAGGTGCCACAAATTCTGAGAACCGTTCCATCAAAGTTTGGTGATTTTTTGCTCTCAGGGATCTCAATTGACTTTATCGATAGCCTAGAGCTTGGAACATCTTGGGCACTTGGCGCACAAAAAGAGACCTCCCTTAGAGTTTACCTTCCCATCTTGACATGTTGGCATAGTCTTCTAGTCCCCACGATGAGTAGAATGAAAAATATGGCTCCTGGCTAGGTTGTGTAGAATGTCATTGAAGCATTTTGCAAGAATGCGTTTAATTTTGAACAACACAGTAAAAAAGATTGGAGTTGACAAAAAATGAGAGAGGTTATTTTGGATGGACCCTACATGTACCTATAGGTCCAAACAAAATATTCCCAGGTACCACCAATTCTAAGAACTGCTCCATCAAAGTTTAGCAATTTTTTGCTCTTAGGGATCTCAAGTGACTTTGCCGGTAGCCTATAGCCCAGAATATCTTGGGCACTTGGCACACAAAAAGAGACCTCCCCTATTGTTTACACCTAGATGTGTTGGCATAATCTGTTGGGCCTCACGGGGTGTGGAATGCAAAATTTCACTCCTAGCACCTTTCCACTACATGAAACTAAAGCATTTTGGAACAATGTGTTCATTGCCACCACAGGAAAATGAAATTAATTTTAAAAAAAAATTGAGGTAGGTATTTGTATATGGACCTAACATCCACCTAGATACATGCAAAGAATATTTTCCTATGTTTCATGGTTTAAGGAAATAGCCAGTCCAAAGTTTGACACATTTTTTGTCTTAGCGCTCTTAAGAGACTATCTTCATCCAATGTAGCCGAGAAAGACCAAGAGGCTTCACCACCCAAAAGACACCTCCCCTAGCATTTAACCACCCACTTGGACATTTTGGCACCATCCAATTGGCCCCATGAGATGTCAAATGCAAAAATTCAATCCTAGCACCATTCTAGTAGATGAAACTAAACTAAAAGCTATGTTGTAATCTACATTTAAAGTATTTCTTCTACTCTCCTTAGGTTGATATGGTGTTATCACTTGATCCAATGTGTTTTAGGGCATTAATCAAATGTTCAAACAATCTTGACGATGATGAACCCATTCCAATCCATGTTAGCACAAGAAAAATGTAAAAGATATGATCATGTTAGTAGAAGAAAAATGTAATAATGGGATAGATAACATCATCTAAAACAACAAAATATAATCTTGTAAGCACATGTATCTAGTGTTTAAGTAGAAAAAACATAATGGCAAAATAGACCTTAAAGAATGTGTGACACAAATCACATGAAATGGTTATCAAACTAGGGTTTATGATAATTTTTAGAAAAATGGAAGGATTTGTTGCTGTTTTAACTATTGCAACTATGGTAGAAGTTTCAAAATGTATTAAATTTCATCTTTTCAAACTTACATTGTGGTTTCATGGTTTTCCATGCATATTTGATTAATATTTGTGTGTAGGGATATTACCTATGATTGCTAGGGTTCTTGTCTTCAGTATTACGTCATGGGCTTGCCTTTTTCTAATGAATCCATGAACTTATCCTATTGAGTTAGTCATTAGACCATCAAGGAAAACATTATGAGGATACTATGAGGGTGTCATGAGTGGAGGGTAACCTTGTTCAACATCCAAAACCCTCATTATCATTGTCAAAAGCATGCAAAATTGTGATAGTCCTAAGATTGTAGCAGCAACAAGAAGATGTCTTATTCATAAGAAAAGACCCTAGTTTTCATCAACGATGTTCTCCCTATGTCTCTCTTCCTATGTGTTAAAGTACATTAGTCACTAATGTAGGTGCATAGAATGTGGGTAAGAATTCCATCTTTTGTTTCAAATTACAATAGGAATAGGCATAAAGAACAAGATTGCAAATTAAAAGTTCCATGAATAATTTGTATAAAAATAACCATTATTATTTTATGTCCAAAATGAACACTGCCACTAATAAAATAACCACTCACCTAAGTCAATGCACATTTTGGGGTGTTCTATCACATGTATACTTGTTGTTAAGCACATATACAACTTGTAGTGGTTTATTGTTGTTAGAAAATAAATTTGTCACTACCCTTTTATATTTGCTTTACCCAATTTGTGGTGGCAAATTTCACCAACAATTGAACAATTGCCATGAATTGTTCTCTAAAAGTTTTAGAAGGTACAGCTCCGTTCGTATAATGGGTTTAAAAGTTTTTAGCACTTTTAACCTGAAAGCGAGAAAGGGATTTTCTATGAATGAAAATTTGTAACAAAAACCACAATACTCACTGCACTGCAGGTGAGACTAGATATATAACTCATAATAACTAAATCATCAGATTCTTTTCTAGGAATATAGAAAGAAAAGAAACCAATGAATGGACCAAAACAACTTAACCACCAATTTTGGATCAGATTCTAACATACGAAAGAAGACACTCCACTAGAAAGATAAATATCCGAAGGCAGGTTATCAATATTTTTATACAAAAAAAAATGAAGATGATCATACATTCACCATACCATACATTCAATATATGAATAACAAATGGTAACACAAAAATTCTATGGATGTACTATCCATTTTCCCTTATATTAATGAATGAGGTAGAACATACTGCTCTATTATTCCCAGAATGACATTATATTTGTTGTACAAAAATATTCCCCCTTTCTCCATATATCAAATGATTTATTTCAGAATTACTTTTCTAGACCTTTTTCTCCTCTCCCCGATGAAATGGAAAAAAAATCTTTTAAAGGTTCTACCCATAAGTGAGTAGTTTTGAAACTACTGTAACTTCCAGTCACCCAATTTTAGTGTCCATTATTTTTGAACTCCTCACAGAAATTTCCAACCTTCGCAAAACAACTACCCCACATTTACATATTAATTCCTTAAAGAATTAATTTACTTCACCTTGACGCCACCACTCTTCATTTATTTACATACGTGAAAATGATACTATAATAATTTTACCCGCTCGCAACGTTAATTAATTCTTTGAAAATAATTAATATTATTGGAATTTAAAATTTGGGGTAAAATTATTTTACCTAAAGAAACTAACTAATAATATTTCTTTTATGTAAAAGTTCTTATATGTATGTAAGGAAAATTTCTTAGTGGGCTTGATTTTGAGGGTAATTAAAAATTAGAGCCAACAACTGGCTCTTATTAGGGACCGCATTTCATACGGAAATGAGGAGAACTCCAGAATCTCTATTAAAATGGGCTAGTGCCTTCATTGGGCTATAGAGTCATCTGATTTCTTTAGTTCTGATTTTCCCTGTCCATGCAAATTAGGTGATCCTAGAAATTGTTCCATGGTATTTACATTTGCATAATTTGAGACTTCTATTTCCACCCGTATTCACTTCTGTGTGTATCTGAAGGCAGTGCTACCTCCCTTTCAACCGACTGAATGCACCCTTTACAATTATCTGGATCTCTACTATCTTTTCGTTGAAGGCATGTTGGGTCCATGTAAAGTGTTGTTGAACATATGGTACAAGTAACTAGTCCAAGAGAAGATAGCCTAAGCTACCCACAACTCGTACACCATTTGAAAAACCCTTCATTCCCTTTGATAAAGTTTAGAATTTTCTAATATTCTATCATCTAGCATGGACCCTGTCCAGCCTATACACACATCTGTAAAGAACCCTGTGTTATCCACAATTCCCTACAATGTAATAGAGTAAGATGTTTTCTATTTTCTCTTAGTATGCCTCTTTTTGATGTACACAACTACATTGATCTTAGGAGCTATTATTGGAATGTGAGTGGCATACATGGACCCAACAACCTTTGGAATACCATAAATGCATTCAAACTCCTTCGTCGATATTTGTGCTTGATCATCTGAAGGCCACAAAACATATTTGGGGAGAAGTACATTCCTAATGACAGTACAGACTTCTAATGCCAGCTTGTGGCGGGAAGATATTACCAATCCAAATCTCTAGACACTAGTCTCAATGACTCCCTTGTGGCCAGCCTCTAGATGCAAATAACCACCCTCTGTCTCATTGGAATTGCTGCTCTCAACATGGCATCTTCCTTGGCAACCACTGAATTTAGTTCTTCACAAATATGGTCAAAGGTGGCTATGCTTGTTCGGAAGGATCTGTGGAATTTAGAATTAGGAAATCCAGGAGGATTGCATTGCTTCCACTAAGCCTGAGATATATCCTTTGGCCAAAGTTTTCTATGCACACTCTATTAAGTAGAAATTGTTGGTCCCACAACATTTGCTGCAAATCTCACCCTCTTCAGCCTACACCTCTCAATCTCATCCAAATTAGTGTATAACTCTAATATGGTTTCATGTGATTCTTGACTGCTCTATTTCTTCTTAATCTTAATTTGCAGGTATAACTCTGAGATGCTTCTATGTTTTTGCCAATAATTTCTTATGCAAACATAGGTTGTCACCCATGCAATCAGATCTTGAAACATCAACTAGTTTAAGGATTTTATTAATTTGAATTCATTATTATTGCTGAAGGTCATCCTTATGAAATAAGTATCTTATATTTTATACCAACTCATGGTATTAGAATCTATTAAACTACCAACTCTGAAGTGGATATGTTTTTTTTTTTAATTATAGTTTCGAGTTCATCACGTCCATGGAAACCAATTAATTTTCATTAGGTCTATTGCTTATTTTTATACCTGTTGGCACTTCACTTTTTTGAAACATTTTCATTTTTTCTCCTGTCTTATTTGCAAAAAGGAGTTGATATCTTACGTGTTCCTCCTTCCTCCAGTCATTTCTATGAAGGTGCATACATCCCACTCTTTCTGCTCTTTTCTCTGAAACTCCTCCAGCATAACAAGCACAAGCAACAATTTTGTAGTAGGACTCCTCTATTTCAGAGTAATATGATTTATATAGAGAACACGCTCTCTTTGCACCAGACATGTCCATCAAAAAAAGATTTGCATGCTTGATAATTTTGGTTCTCAATCATATCGATAACCTGAAAAAAGTAATAACTTTCAAACCTACAAATGTTGTATCAGCTTATCGGTGAATATTATAACCTTTGAACTCCATTGACATTGTACTAGCTTATCAGCTTGTTTGATAACTTTTAAACTCAGAAAGTTTACCATATGCCTTATCGGCTAATCGGCCTACTCTATAACTTGGAAACTTTTGAATTTCGTCGATAGTGTATCTGTTAAACGGTTCACTTTATAACTTTGAAACTATGTAGGTGTGTTATCAGAAAATTGGTAAAAATCTAAATATTTAAACTCCACTATTTATTATATCAGGAAAGCAGCAAAAATCCAAACTTTCAAACTCCACTATTCAAATTAAGGTTATTGTTATGTCAAAAAAATGCACCCTTGGGGACTTTTTCCTATTAAGGTTTAGCTCTCAAGTCTTTAGATTGCATTTAGAGCATCTTGCATGATAATTCAGACTCCCGATGAGAAAACCCTTGGGTCTTGTGACAAATAGGACCTAGGGGGTGCTATGTTGATGATCCCAGAACAAAGACAGGGGGGAGGACAAGGGTACTAGCACCCTAGTCCAGCCATATTTTGGGTCTGCCCTAAATTCAAATGTCAGGTTTGTGACCATTATTTGGTTTCCAGGCCAACAACATAAGTTTTAATTATGAAATTCTTGGCGGGAATCTTAGTAGTTGCATATATAAGCATGTTTAGGTTATCATTTAGAAACTAGAAGATCATTAGAAAGTTTTCATGATTGTGAGCTATTGGCATACTTGTGATTATCATTGTGTTGTAGAGCATAGCATTATCATTATGTTTGGTTTTGCAGGTTGGATTACATCTTCTCCTCGTGGCATTGAAGAGCATCTTCCTTCCATGAGATATTCATCATCAAGGTGACATCTATTGTGTTTTCAATCATGATCATTTGGATTTTTGCCTCTATCCCACAAGGATATGCACTCTCTCTGACAACGGTGTTTAAAAGACTTGAATATCTCTCTGGGGCTTGACTGAGGCAAGCCTCTAAACAACACAAACCCCTCCCACACTCCTCGTGATTGCAAGTTATAGGTTATGAAAGTGGAAGAAGTGGAGTTGCAGGGAGAAGGAAGACACTGTGGAGATTCCAGATCCCGAAGGAGGAGCCTGCTTGGACTAGGGTGCCATCAACCTTGTCCTCCACATTTGAAGCCACATAAATAGACTGGATAGTGATCATTAGGGTTTGTAGAGCTTCCAACATCCAGAAGAATCTCCCATAGTGGACTAGGGCACCATCAACATTGTCCTCCACTATCAGATCACTGGAAACTGAAGAGATAGTAGAAATTAGTGTCAGAAGGAGATCGCGAATCCACAGAAAAACTTGTACATTGGACTAGGGTGCCATCACCATTGTCCTTGACATTTTTCATTTTCTAGACTACAAAAAAAAGTGAGTTAAGGTTCTCTACCCTTTGTCTAATTCTAGTTGCATTTGTCGTAATTTGCATATTTAATCATAATTTTGCTTAAATTAGGGTTTTAAGAGCATTAAACATTAATTAGCAACATTGTGTGATAACTTCTAAACCTCCCAACAGAAAACCAAGTGGCAACCCAATCTAATAGATGACTCTCCTCTCGATGGGAGAAGCACTTAGTTGAAAAGCCCTTGGAATGTTTAGTGGAAAGGAGGATTCAAACTAAAACCCACCATTACAATACAAATTCCACATCCCCCTTTTGATATAAAACATTTTAGTGAACCCGTGTGTTGAATGTTTTGGCACCTTGCTGAGTGTTGTTTGAAAGATTTGCATTCATTCATTTTATTGCATTAAAAAATTTACAAAAAAATTGACATATTTAAAAAAATTGAAATTTTTTTGCCTTCTAGGGTTTGATTTTTTATATAGTTTGCATTCATTCAATTGTATTTAATTAAATCTCTAATTTTTACATTATATCTTAAATTCATTATCATTCAATTCATTATTTTCAAAATTACATTTGAAAAATTACAACAAATTGAAAAAAATTGAAAAGTTGCAAAAATTGGCATATTAGACTTGCATTTTTGTAAAATTTGAATGAATTGGCATATAATTTAAATTAATTTCTGTTGTTTGCATTATATATGATACCAAACACATAAATTCATCATTCACAATTCATTTGCATTGCATTTGCATGCTTGATTTGTTAAAAATTGCTTGAAATTTCGCATTTTTCATGAAAACCTAGTTTTGCATGAGCTAGGGTTGTAGTCAAAATCTTGTTTCAGATTTTTATACATTGATAAAACACTCATTAGGTCTGATTTCTAATGGTAGTGTTGCATCATAGTGGCTTCCTTGTGAAATTTCATGTCTAGGGCTTGAAAACTTGCATTTTTTCACTAGATTTGGCCTTATCATCTTGTTAGATTTGCACTCCAAGTGTGTTGTAAGGGATTTTTCTGCACTAATTGGATTTCATTACAGTTATTATCTGCTTCCCCTTCTTAATTTCCTTACAACACCCTTTCTTTTGGGCTTTTGCATTAAATTTTTGTGAAAATTGCCATATTTTTGCTATCTTTGCTATCTTTGCACTAGGGCTTGATCTAGAGTGGCACTATGGGCATGTTGTAACAGATTTTTTGGCATTAGGTGGTTTTTATTACTGTTATAAGTTGATTTCCATCATCATTTTCCTTACAACACCCGTTTCCCTACTCTTTTGCATTGAGATTTGGTGAAAAATTGCATAGTTTGGCCTATTTTCACTAGGTTTTGGCTTATCGACTTTCTAGAGTTGCTTCAAAAGTGTGTTGTAAAAGGTATTATTTCATTAGTGGACTATTATTAGGCATATAATTTTTTGTCTCTCTTTAAAATCTTCAAAACATCTCTTCCTTAATTTGTTGGTATTGAGAAAAGTTGAAAACTCAAGCATTTTAGAGCAATTCGACATCACTTCTTGCATTTGCCTTTTTGCATAAGTCTTCGAAGATCTTAAAAATCTGATTTGACACTCCTTTGCAAACTTAAAAATGGCTTCTCAATATAATAATAATTCTAGGTTTGTTCCTAGGTCTCATTTAAAAAGAAGAGCCCCTGAGCTTGAAATAACATTCACACATCATGACAAAGAAATGGTAAATACTGAAGGGCCTCTTTATATCATGGTAAAGATAATGGAACAACTGGTGCATGGAACACTCATAGATCCTAATTGCATGACAAATATGGTCACGGAAGATTTCCTCCTTAAACATGAAATGGTACACGAATCTTATGAACCATCGAATTTGAGAATTAAAACACATAATGGAGCTTTAATGAAACCAATTGGAAAGATAACTCTAATGGTCTCAGTCTATGATAAAGCTATGGATCAATCATTTGATATAATCCCCTTATCCAACCTCTGCCATGTAAAACTTGGACTTCCTTGGCTTAAAGCTATGAATGTTGTTCCTTCTACTATTTACAAATGTATAAAATTTCCTTTGCGTTGAGAGATCCGTACTATCCGTCGTAATGATTATCAACCTTTAGCTAAGGACAAGAACATTATTCTTGATTACTTTTGGCCACAACCTGAGACAGATCCTGAGCCATGAAGAGATATAACTTTCATAGAATACAGAAAATACAAAGAAAAACACCTAGCTCGAGTGGCCAGGTCTCCTTTGCAACCAATAAGAGAAGAACAAGAAACAAGCATAAAACAAGATTATTATGGATTTGATGAAATTTTTTGCAAGAGAAATGTGGATAAGGAAAGGTCCCATAACCCACCTCATCCATGGAGAGATGGCATTTATGCTAAGGCCCCTCCTTTGTCATCCTTACATGGATTGAGATGCTTTCATCGACAATAGAATATTCCACCAAGAACAATGAGATTTGAACATGGTGCTTCCTCCTCCACTGTGCAAACTATGGAAAAATACAACAATGATGAAATAAGCAATAAGACAAGAGAAAATAGACTAGCAAAAGAAAGGATGAGGAGAAGACAAGCTTATGGCGAACGGATCACAAATTTTTCACGGTTTTTCAATTCCAAGACCTAGCAAGATATATATATAGCTTGAGTGCTCTTGTTGTCCACCACCTCACTACCCACGAAATGTGGAGTGAGTGGGATCATTGTGAGTTTAGTTGAAGCTTATCCCTACATATGTTCCCGAATGGGAGAAATGGGACTTGGGGACTGAGATGCCCGCGAGGATGGCATGATAGGTGCCAACTGATTTACCACCTTCTCAATGCAAAGGGTGGCAGTTAGGAAGGGCAACGAAAAAAGACATGCAAGAAAAGAGTTTTGGCTATCTTTTTGTTACGAGATGTGTTTGAGGAATAGCATTGTTTTCTATAGAAGTCACAGATAAGAGACTTAGAGCTAGTAGCTCACGAGAGGAAGCTGAGCTCACTTCAATAGCCTTATTTCCTTAGCAAGCTGTATTCAGTTGTGAGCATATTATTACATGTAATACTGTGTTTATAGTCGCGTATTGTATTGCATGCTAATGCCACTATGATCTTGGCCACACAATGATTATTGATAATTGTGTTATTATCAAAGATAGTCTTTGTGTGGTTTATGTTTTGATACAACCTTTGTGGCTGAGCAGACATACTATGTAATTCTATCATAAGCAATATCATTTATATGATTGAGGCATTCATGGCCGACTATAGGAGTAATGACATGCTATCATAAATGATGTCTTGATAATAACCAGTTACGACCTATGTGGCCAAGGTATTAGTAATACTATATTTTATATCATATCATTGTATGTTTGATAAAGATTATCAAGCTATCTGAGAGCCATGTTGAACCTTGATAAACTATACAAGTTGGCCAAGAGCCATGTTTATTATAATGTCAAGTTATGTTAGTAGGCCATGAGCCAAGTTGTTTTTCTTTGCAAGATAAGATAGTAGTAAGGACGATGACCACACTTAATACAAAGAGGAGACACTCTTGAAAGTTGATTTTATAGACGGTGCCATGCCAAGGTGGCTATTGAGGCACATGAAAATTAGAAGTGAAACACTTATTTACTTATATGAGACTATATTTTTATACCTTCAAGTGTAATCTTGATATAGGATAAGAGTAATAAGAATCTTAGTAACCATGAAGGAACAACCAATTGTTTTTGGTAACAATGTAGGGACTACATTAAGTGCATGTAAAATTTTATGGGTCAAGTGAGTAACCTTGACTGTCATTTTATTTCCATGTAGGAAAGAATATATAATCGAGCATGAAAACTCATTATTATATTATGGTTTTATCCTTTTACTAAATGGAAATGCTTCGTGGATGAAGTGGAGGGTGGCAAGAAAACCCTTTTGAACTCTTTGATTAAAAGACTATTTACTATTGACTACTTAATAGCCTATAATAGTATATGTTCTAGTTGATGTGATTTGATGAAAACCTTGAAACAAGGTAACCATAGAAACTTAGACTGAGGATGGTCATAAAAAACTAAAACCATGAACTTGCAAAAGAAAGCATGAGAAAAGGGTGACGTGGAGTCATAGATTCCCTATTGCTTAATACCATGTAAGATAAATAATGATGCACTCCTAGAATTAGAGTCAGAAGTCCAAGATAGATGGATTGAGGGTGAATTGAACCCATCTTTTCTTCTATGACCTAGAAAGGTCAAAATTGAACACTGTTGGATGAGATAGCTTCTAAGTTGAGTCGAGGTGTGTGAACATTCAACTACATTCATTGTGAAACGTTATGTATATAAATATTTGGCCAAAGTAATGCATCCATCTCTGCATGCATTAGCTGGTTCACTGTGCTCTAGAGGGCATAATGCTTCTTCTAGTGTCATACATAGTTAGAGTGGATCTATAGCTGTATGATCGTGAAGTATTATGAAGGACACAACACCAGATACTCAGATGGAAAACTGATTGGTTCCTTATATCTATTCCCTTCATGAAGGGTAGGGCCGCTTTCAGGTAGGAAGTTGTGCAGGGGAACTGTCGATCTGTAGTTGGAGGAAAAACACTTGGGTGATGCTCTCCTTCCCAAGTGGAAGACAAGCCGAGACTTATGAAGATAGATGTCAAAGTTCCAGATACAGTACATTCTTTTATATGAATTGATAGCCAAACATTATGTGCAAACTTATCATTGATGCTATGAGCAAAACATTGTAAATCTATAGTGAAAGGAATTCACTAGTATGTTATCTTTGCAATTGTTGTACATTTTAGTTTTGATATATCTAGAAAAGATATGCATATTAATTTTGATTATGAAATTGATTATTTCTTTTCTTAACTATGATTATGTTAATCATGCCCTTGTACTTAATGGAAATTAAGTGGGTTATTTTAGAAAATGAAAATTGGTATGTTACAGTGAGCAAGGATAAAGTAATGTAGTTGATGCATTGCATTGTTCTCCTAGAGAAAATAATCCAACCAAAAGTATTGGATTGAATGCATCCTAATAAATTCTTCTTGTTCATTACCATAACTTCAAATATAATCTCAGAGTCAGAGGAATAGCTAAGAAAATTAAGGCATGTTATATATTCATCTTTTGCATAATTGTAGTTTCTCTAGCCACTTTGTTATCATCTGGATTAATGTACTCCATCTCAAATGTCTCGAAGCGGTGTACTAGATTCATCACCTTGTTATAAAAACTTCACAATTTCCTTTGTGCATTCCAAAGTTGGTTGTTTGATTGCAAACCACCCCAAAATCTACATAGACAAGAATGTGAATGACTTTTCATTCAAGGGATTCCTTAAGACCCCTTATGAGTCCAACATAGAATACTTGTATTATTGTATACATTTCATTTACAACAGAACCTTTAACAACCATGTCATTGTTTCTTGAGTCCTTCAAAACCCAACCAACTGCAGCATAGTTTATGTTTTCTTGTGTGGATGCAGACAAATAGAGATATTAGGGATGCCTTCTAGTTCCAAAAGAACCCATCTCAACTGCTCATTTTTTTAAGTTCTATGTATATGGCTTGTTGCTCCCTAGAATCCCCAAGGCTAAATAATTTGGTAAATTGTATCTAAATTATTATTGCTACTTCTTTTAGTGCTACTCTTGGCAGGCCCGAGGACACCCATAGCAGTAAAAAAGCAGAGATACAGAAGCAGGTTGTAATCATGCTGATCAAATTTAACACCAACAAATGATGAGCTATTAGATAATAAAATGGCTTCCAATAAATCTCATCTTTTGGAACATATGTCGAAACCATGTCTTAATTGCCCTTCTGAAGACTTCCTCATCTTTTTCTTCTACCCGGTGATTCAATTTTCTTCTGGATTTCATTATTCATAGAAGGGGTACAATTGTACTGTGAAGCAGAATCTTTATCAGATAAAACAATTTTTTCATAATGCCATAGGAAAGAGTCCCTCAACTGAAGTTTTATGCTGATTTTGAAAGGACTTGAGCTTCTTATAGGTTTATGTGCTATAAAATAGAGAAAGGTTTGAAGGAAATTTGTGGGGCCTTTTCTGTCTATCAAGGTACACAAAAGAAACCCTAAAGGAGAAGTTCTTATAGCAATAGACCCATCACATGTACATTACTTCCAATATTTAGATTTTCACAACTTTCCCCTAACAATTAACAGTTTCTTCCACATGACTTGAGGAGACCTTATTTGAAATGACACAATAACTAGCATATATGAGAGTTTGATAGCAGAAGATAAGAATTTTCACCCACAATAATGATATTTGGGAAGAGGGAACACACCACATAAATTTTGCCGCAATTTATTGAAAACAAGATGTATACACCTAAAAATGGCTAAGTCAAATAAAATAAATATTTTAGTATTTATTTTATTCTAATTCCTCTATCAATTAAATAAATATCCTAATTTATTTAAATGATTCACATTCCTCCAATAATTAAATAAAATCAATTTATTTAATTAAATTCCCTAATTCTTCTATAGCCTCATATAATTAAATAATCCTAAATTATTTAATTAATCCCAAATTCCTCTATTCCAAAGTCCTAAAATTCCATAATTCCACATCATCTCATCCATATCATTCTTCCACCTCACCATGTTGCACACATAATTAAATATTTTAATATTTAATTAGCTAATTTCCCTCACCCACATGTCCTATTTATCTTCCAATCAAGATTAGTTAACTCACCAGTCAAATCAGTTATCTAATCAATCAATTTACTTAACTAGTTAGTCTATTCAGTTAACTCCTCAATCTATTTTGTTAACTCCTATAACTCATGAAAGGAGCTTGGACACTTGTCCTCTTCTGATTCATGCACATTCTCTCAATCTTCCTCAACCGTACACCTCACAGGTAATTCCTCTAGTCATGGATCTATTGACACTTGGATTTGGCCTCTTCTCAGCCTCTATAAACAAGGTTCTCACACCCATTTTGCATCACTCAAGCTTTAGCAATCTTACTCTACAGAAATCCTACTAGTGTGCCTTTGGCAAAGTATCTCCATTGCATTTGCATAACCTCATTATCATCATAATCATCCAACCACGTCTCTATTATCCATCATCCATCTTCATTAGAAATGCATTGTTAGTTTAGTCTTCATTGCATTATCCATCTACAGCCATTCTCTTATTGTCATCTTCAATAGTGAAGAAGTACAACTTATGAGAGCTAAAATCATACACAAGATCAGTACGAGATAGGCAACAATGGAAGCTACGAGGTAAATCGGTCTATGAAGGTAATATCTTTGTTTACTGTATTTGCATCAATTTCATCGAGTTATTGGATATTTAGTTGTTTAATACTATTGTTCATATTTCCTCTAACATTTCTGGGACCCACTGTGGGGCCTAGCCCCATTTTTAATCTCCATTTGAGTTTTTTTGTGAAGGTACTGTCGTGACAGGTCATTTCAGTATTCACTTTCCAATCCTACACATTCACAGCTTCTTGCTGCGCATTCACCTTTCTGCGCATCCACGCCATCTTTTTGCGCATTCACCACATTTCACTATGCATTGACATTTCTGCACATCCACTGAGCAGTCCTACACATTCACCATTCTTTCTATGCATTTGTGCTTTCTGCACATTCACTGAGCAGTGCTACACATTTACTTCCTGTTCCTATGCATTCACATTCTGGCAGAAAGTTGTATTGTTTTGTAATGGCTTTTCATACCAATTTTTCTTGCAGGTGTAGGAGCTTGGTTTAGCCATTTAGCTACATCATAAGTTCATCTAGATTTGATTAGGGCAAAGTAATCTGATATCTTCATGAAAATTTTCACCTAGATTTAATTAGGAGAAAGTAAGCTGTATTGTTACATCACAACTTACACATAGTCCCAACCTAGGTGGATAAAAACTAAACAAATTTTTCATTTCTATCTTGCACTACAAACTATCATTCATCTTAAAGTGGGGAAAGTAATTTATTTAATTCTTCAACAACAATATTCACATAGATTTGTTTAGGAGGATAAAATTAACCATCTTTACCAAGTTTTTGCTATCTTGTCAATGGATTGTGCTTGGTAGAGTAAAAACACACTTAGTTTTTTTTGGCTCTAGGAGGATAAAGAACCAGTGTACTCTGTGCTTGAAAATGATGATAGGACTATGCTCTCCCCTTTCTTGGGTGACCAAAATTCCAAACTCATCATTTTATTTGTGTAACCTTTAGAAGAGGCCTGCCCTTCGAATTCCTTCCTTCCAAGCGGGATGACCTCGAGCGATAACAGGCTAAAGCAAACCCACTTCCAAGTCACTATAAATAAATTATGTTTGTGACGAAAGTGTTTAGGGTAAAAATGGATTTGTTGATCTTTTATGGCTTAGATGTTAAAATCCTCCTTTCACCCTAACATTGAAGGATCTAGGGTCGAATGGCAAGCACTATCATACCCTAGAGTCACTTGCAAATGAGGGGAATCTTGGATTAGGGAATTAATTATCAATTTTTCCTTCTCTTATGCTCAATTGACCATTAAAACCCTAATTATGCAAATACGACAACAAATTAACGAATTACGGAAAAAGATCTTGCAGATGGGAGTAAAATGCCAAATTACAGAATACCTATTTTTGGGGTTCCGAAGTGGAATAGTCGGGGACACTGGAGTGGGCGTCCAAGTCCAAGGTACCTGCCTTTTTGGGGAATTTGGACCTCCTTCAGACACTGATCAACCCTGTAACTTCTATTTTTTGGAATCAGTCTGCAGAGGACACTGGAGCGAGTGCCCTAGTCCCATAAATGCTCCTTTGTCTATCTTTTCTTCAGATCCTGAATCCCTGATGTCTTTCCAGCCTTCCTACAACTCCACTTTTCCCAGATGCGACACCTATAACATACAATCACAAGACTTGATTTGGGGGTTGTGGTGTTTATAGGTTTTCCTTAGTCAAACCTCGGAGGACACTTAAGTCTCCAAACACCTTTGTTAGATAAAGAGGGCATGCCCTTGTGAGGTAGAGGCCAAAACCAAAGGAATCAATGATAAAAACACAATGATATGTCACCTTGTAGTGAAGCTTTCATGGAGGAAGATGCTCTTCATTCCATGAAGGAATTGATGCTCAAATCTGCAAATATCAATGCACAAAACATACAAGTTTGCTCTTGCAACACAATAGAAAGCCTTGAATCACCTTGAGAACAGAATAGCTTGCTAATTGGAATCTAATTGAAATCTCTTGATCATCTAGTTTACAAATGAATGCCTACACATGCTTATATATGCATCTACAAGTACTCCTACCAAGATATTTGAAATTCAAACTTCCCGTGTCGGCACAAGGGCCCAATAACGGTCACTAACTGACACCTAAAATTTGAGGCTGCCCTAAAATAGGGTAGGACTAGGGTGTGGGAGCCCAAGTCCTCCCCCCTATTTTAGGAAGGGTATAGCTCAAGGGGTCCCCCTAGGTCCTATTTTCCATGGGCCTTAGGTCTCATTCCATCGAGGTGCTAAAATATGAACTAAAATGTCCTAAATGCACTCTAAAGACCCGAGAGCTCAACCTTATGAGGGAAAAGCCCCCAAGGGGACATTTTTTGATATTACAGAAAGTTACAAACAACAGGTGCTGATGTGTTACATTGACAAATGTTTCCCCCAAAACCCTGTAGTGCATAACCTCTACAGGATGGGAAGCCTCCTTATCGGAGCGAATTGTTGCACATGTAACCACCTGAATGGATGTCCATACTAAAAAACCATTTGTTTTAGAAATCCAAAAACCCCTATTTGTTGATGCAGGAGGTCAAACCTCTAAAGTCGTCCAATGTCATACACTCATCTAGTGTGGAGACAAAAAGTTCAATTCTTCAGAGGAACTGTAACTTGGTATGCACGAGAAGTGAGTGCCGTGGAGGGGAGCCAGTGCTACCAAGTTACTAACTATCCGCCTTTATGTAAGTGGCTAGAGTAAAATCCAAGTTGAAATTCAATAAATATTGTACTTGCCATCTTTAGGATTGTACTTGTTTGTTTTTACATTTATCAAAGAGAAAATAAAAAAAATCATGACACCTTCTTGTTTACTATGTTTTCTGGCAATAACTTGAGTCAAAGACAATACTTTAAACTTTAGATCATTCTCAGAAAACGTGCACAAACAAGCCAAACTGACAAACTGAAACAAACAAAAAGCAAAATTTTAGTAGTCCTACACATACATTGAATATTGTTGTGCATTTACAAACTCTTGCTACGCATTCATGTCTGCTAAGCATTTACATAACACAGCTGTGCATACACAACATATTGTTGTGCATACACAAAACTACACATTTGAACCATAGAACTGCGCTTTTAAAATACAGTCCTGCACATACACAGTACAAAGCTATGCATTTTCCCTTTATTCCTGTGCATTTGATGTTGCACATTCACAACAGAGAGTTGTTCCGTACATTTTGAGACAAAACTAAAACCATTTTTGGATACCCTTTTTTCTCTAGTTTATACTTGGAAAATAAGTTCAACCTTGTAGTCATACCTTCATACCATTTTCACAACTTCACCTTTGCATACCACTATCTTGCTATCCAAAAACATCCAAACCAAGATTTTCATCTAGGCATTATTGAGACTCTACCAAATTCAAACAAAATGTAGTTAGTTTCATAATAGGAGCAATCATCCTTCACCTCAAAACTGTGCTAGTGTAATCTTGATAAAAGAATAGTCTATATCAATAGTGGTGATCAACTATCTCTATTTTGACTACCTTTTAGCTCAAGAGCACATTGTTTGGACAACATAGATCAATATAAAACCTTAGCAAAATCTTACCAAAACCATATTCAACCAAATTCAGCCTCACATAATTTTCATACCAAAACATCAAACCAAGTCCCCCAAGTCTCACAATCCAACTTCTCTCACATCCAAAAAATTGCATGGTTCAAACTAGATCCAAATCTAAACAAAAACAAAAAATAGGTTCCCTTCACAATAATGGGCATAATTCTGATGATGAGGAGATTACTCAAGAGGAAATCCTTAAACAACTTTAAGATCCAAAATTCCTAAAGATGATGGATAAGGTCGTTGCTACAGATCCTCATAAATATTTTCTCATGTTAGCTCAACAAGGAGCTAAGTTGCCCTTAGATTTTGATGTCTCAAATATAAGAGAGAACAATTCCTCAAATGAAGCTGAGTCTTTGAAAGATAGCTCCAAAAATGACAAAGATGTCCCCAAAACTGACAAAGATGCTTCGAAATTAGAAAAGGCTAAGGATACACTCAATCCCTTGGACACATTAACAATACAAATCTAAGCCTTCAAAAATAGTTGATGGACATCCAAAGTGGGACAACAACAAGAGATTACTCTCTTGAGGATATTTCACCATATCCCTTTGATAAATCTTTTCTCATGATACCTTTTCCCTCAAGATTTGAGGTTCCAAAATTTGATAAGTATAGAGGAAAAGGTGATCCAAGAGATCATATAAGGGAATTTAGTGCAGCATGCCTAGAAGTTGCACACAACAAAACATATCTTATGTGACTATTCCCATGAAGCTTAGGAGGCCAAGCAATGGAATGGTTCTCCCACCTACCTCCCGACATCCACACTTTTGATGAGCTAGTGGATAAATTTATAACACATTTCTCATACAATATTGAACATGAAATCTCCATGTTGGACCTTTGTAATAACAAGAAAAGGGGGGGAGAATCCTTCACCTCTTTCCTACAAAGATGGAGACAACTTGCAAGCAAGTCTCCGTACCACATACTAGAGAAATAGATGATAGAAATGTTTTTTCACAACCTAACCATGAAAATGAGTTATCAAATCCAAATGTAATGCCCAACTACTTTTAGTAAGGTCATTGAAATGGGGCTACTCATTTTGAAATCCTTAATAACAAAGGGACAAATTAAGCTATACAAAGACACCCCTAGTTCTAACAACAATGTGGACAAGTCGCAATTTTGGACCAAGAACAAACCCATTGTAAACGATGGTGTGGTAGATGCTAAAAATGTGGTGCAAAAGAAACCAATCTTCAATCTACCAAAACCACAAAACAATACACCATCCAACAAGCCTCAAAGTAATGATCAAAGACCTACCAACTTTCCTCCCAGGAGAAAGTTCACACCACTAGGAGAGTCTCTCGAATCCGCCCTTAGGAAGTTAATAGGGGGCAACCTCATAACACTTCTGCTGGTGCATGATTATGAACCAAAATTTAAACCCTCTCGGTGGAGTGATTCTAACTTTTGCAAATATCACTGAAACAAAGGACATAAAACTAATGATTGTCAAGTGCTAAAACATGCCATTCAAGACTTGTTGGATAAAAACAGATATCAATTGAAGGGCATACCACTAATTAAGAGCACATAGAATTCAAAAATCCTCTTCCTCACTATGAGAAAGGAGGATCATCTAATCAAAACAACAACAATGCTGACAAAGCAAGCTATAATAATGTTTCTTACGAGTACACCGTTAATCATATCTCACAAAGTGATTCACACATTAATGTAATCACTATAAATAATAACCCCACCTATAATGTGACCATACGTCATGGAAACATTACTCTACAAGGAGATCCACCCAAGTCATCATCCACATTGAACTAATACAACATCCTTGACTAACTCCATAAAACACCTGCACACATATCCATTTTGGAGTTATTGCGTCTATCCCCGTCTCACAAAGTAATCTTAGAGAAATCCCTCTTGGAAACAATTGTTCCTACAAACCTTGCTCAAGAGCAATTCCAAGCTATGGTAGGTCATCTAACCACACCACATTTCTTATCTTTCATAGAGAGAAAATATATCCACCAACCAACCACACAATGCATCCCTCCACATTGAGGCCTAAATCCACAAACACGGAATAAAAAGGGTCCTAATAGATGGAGGTGTTGGTTTAAACATATGCACATTAAAGTTAATCCTTGCATTGGGGTTTTCACAAAATACTGTTGATGCTAAAAAGAAAATGACTATCAAGGCATATGATGAAGAAGAGAGAACTTCCAAAGGAACTGTAGTCTTGTCAATACAGGTTGAGCCAGTAGAGAGAGATGTTGTGTGCCAAGTTCTATACATGGAGATAGCATATAACATTCTTCTAGGTAAACCTTGGATCCATGCAATGAAGGCTATTCCATCAACATACCATCAATGTATCAAGTTCCCACACAATGGCCAAGAAATTACCATACAAGGTGACCCTGACCCATTCCAGTATTGCAACAACATCCAATCAAAACTAGAAGTGGTAATCCCCACCAATCGAGCAACTTCCTATTCTTCAAACCATGTGGATCCAAGTTCTCTAGCTTCTACCTCTAAAACATCAGATCTTAAAGTCAAAGTCAAGGACAAAGGTGTTGGAGAATATGTCATTGAACAAACATTCTGTCTAGCACAACTGCCTATATCACCAAGATCATATGGAAAGCCATTACTGAGCAAGGCCAAGTCATTGGAGACTTCTACGGGTCCTTTCATTAGATGGGCAAACCTATCAGATGAGGGTGAGGAAAAAGATGTCTTACAGTGCCTTTACAAAGATGAAGATAGTGAAACCACATTAAATGATCATCAACCTAATCTACCTACTACACAATATGGTCAAGGGTTTTCTATTTTACAAAGGATGGGATATGGAGGACATGGTCCCATAGGATTAAGGAAAGACGGTCTCATAGAAGATCAAGGGTTGGGATACAAGGGTAAAGAGAAGATCAAAGGTAAGGAGAAACTTCAAGCAAAAGACAAACAAGTCGTTACCACTAACCTAGTGGAACAAATTCACCGCTTACAAGAAGCTAGTGAAATAGATTCCAATGAGTATGAATGGGATAGCCTCTCAGAAATGTCTTGTCAAGATAAAGAGGTTGACATGGTTTAATAGTATAGCTCTAATTATATGATGCATGAGGGACTAAGCTCTAGGGCTAGATCGCTAGAGTTTGATCTGTAATATGATGAACGTCAACTTCATGAGGAGAGTATGATGTCACACTTGACAAACCAACATGAGGAGAGTGCCATAATATACCTTGTCAATACCTCTACCTATTAAAAAAACTCCTCCATTCTAACCATCACCACCCTTGAAACGGATCAACCAGATGATCCATTACCCCTACTGCATCCTGAATTGATAGACTGGGATTTGTAGGACACCACCCCTAAACTAGATACATTCCAAAATGATGATGCTATTATTGATCATCTAGAGCTTAGGGACCATTTACCCACAAGGGACCACAAGGCTAGCTTCACCATCAAAATTAATGAAATGGCATACTTTGGAGAGAGTTCCAATCCTTTCAGTCAAAAAAATATAAAAGTAAAAAATAGATCTAACAGTGAAAACCGGTCCGCGGCAGTGTTAGATCAGGAAAAAATAAAAAGAAAAGACGTATTTGATGATGAAAATCTCTCTGAGGCACCAACAGATGAAGGGATTGACACTCTCCCCTACCATACACATCAGGAGAGATCTTCAATATTGATTGAACTAGCTCAACCAATAAACCTCAGCACATAAGAGAACCTAAAGACAATCCATATGGCACAATCGTTATCTGCACAAGAAAAGATAGAATTCACTGAATTCTTCAAGCGGAAACAGATTAACTTTGCTTGGTCATATGTGGATATGCCGGGACTAGATCCAAACCTTATAATGCATCATTTGTCACTAGCTCTAGGAGCTAAGCCAGTTAAATAGAAACTAAGAAAAATGCACCCACATATAGCATTAATGGTCAAAGAGGAACTAAAGAAACTACTAGATGTGGGGTTCATCAGAGCCATTGATTATCCAGAATGGGTTTCTAACATTGTACCTATTTCCAAACCTAATGGAAGGATAAGACTTTGTAATGACTTAAGAGATCTAAACAAGGCTTGTCCAAAGGATGACTTTCCTCTGCCAAACATAGATATCATTGTCGATCTAATGGCAGGGCACACCATGTTGTCATTAATGGATGGATTCTCTGGCTATAACCAAATCAAAATAGTGCCGAAGGATTAGCACAAAATAGCATTCACATGTTCGTGGAGTACTTATTGTTTGTGTATCATGCCATTCAGACTAAAGAATGCAGGGGCAACATATCAGTGGGCAATGACTACGATCTTTCATGACATGATGCACACCATCATGGAAGATTATGTTGATGACATCCTAGCTAAGTCACTCACTAGAGAAGGGCACCTACAAGTCTTGGACAAGATCTTCACGAGACTAGAGTAATTTAATGTACGGTTAAATCCAAAAAAGTGTGTTTTCAGAGTCACATCTAGTAAACTCCTTGGATATATCGTATCATCTAATGGAATAGAGGTGGACCCAACCAAGGTAAAAGTAATCATGGAAATGCTACCACCTAAGAATCTGAGTCAGTTGCGGTCTCTACAAGGAAAGTTGCAGTCCATTAGAAGGTTTATCTCTCAACTAGTAGACAAGTGTCATCCATTCACACATCTCTTACACAAAAACATTCCATTCAAATGGGATGACATGTGTGAACAAGCATTTCAGCATCTAAAGAGTATTTAATGAACCCACCATTCTTGATGCCGCCGATTCAAGGCAATCCATTGCTACTCTACATCTTAGCTACACCCACAACTCTTGGAGCTCTACTAGCCCAATAAAACCACGAAGGAAAGGAACAAGCAATCTACTACAATATTAGGATAGTAATAGGTTATAAAGTACAGTATACACCAATTGAAAGACCATGTCTTGTTGTTGTCTTTGCTTCACAAAAGTGGAGACACTACATGCTCTCACACTCTATCAAGCTAGTGGCAAAGATTGATCCATTAAAATACCTACTCAGCAAAGCTACCCTAACAGGTAGAATATCTAAATGGGTCATGATACTCAATGAATTTGATATTGAGTATGTAGATAGAAGAGTAATAAAGGGGTGGGTCATTGGAGATTAGCTGGCAGATGCACCTTTGATAGATGACAACCTATTAAGCTTTGAATTTCTAGATGAGTCTATCTTCAACATCACTACCACAACCTAGAAACTTTGCTTTGATGGGTCATATACTCAACATGGATCTGGAGCAGGAATCTTGTTGGTAACACCACATGGAGATACAATCCCTAAGTCATACATACTTATGTTTCCATGTACCAACAATGTCCTTGAGTATGAAGTACTGGTAATTGGCATAAAGATGGCAATAGATTGGAAGGTCAAGGAACTTCATGTGTATGGGGACTCACAACTCATCATTAATCAAGCAAATGATGATTTTCAAACTAAGGTTGAGAAGCCAATACCATACAAGCGTATGGTGGATGGTTTCAAAGAGTATTTTGTTGTGATATCCTTTGAGCAGATACCAAGATTGGAAAACAAAGCAACAGATGCAATGGCTACTATTGCATCCCTCCTTGACATACTTGAAAATCATTCTCATTATGAGTTCTTGGTGGAGCCAGTTTCCCATCCAGCTTATGAAATCCCTGAAACCAACACCATGTACCACATCGTAGGGTCTGATTCTCTATTATATGGTAAAGTTTACACCTATTTGAAAGAGAATATCCTACCACCTGACCTATCAAACAACCATAAATGAACATTCATATGCCAAGCATCTCGATATACCATCATCATAGACACCCTGCATCGATGAGGTTTAGATGGTACTCTCCTTTGGTGTTTGGATAGTGAGGAATATCAGACCGCTCTAAGTAAAGTACATGAAGGAATATGTGGGACACATTCTAGTGGTCCTACCTTGGCGAAGAAACTCATGCGCCTCAGATACTATTGGCCGAGCATGGAATCTGACTCTTATCATTTTGTCAAATGGTGCAAGAAATACTAGATTCACGGTAATCTGATACATGCACCCGCTCAAGAGTTGCAACCCTTAACGACACCCTGGCCTTTCTACCAATGGGGACTTGATCTAGTAGGAAAGATTAACCCTTCATCCTCCAACAGCCACAAATTCATTATCACATCCACTAAGTATTTAACAAGGTGGATTGAGGCCATTCCATGAACCAACATCATAGGGAAACAAATCTCATCTTTCATCCTTAACTACATCATATGCAGATATGGTATTCCACTATCCATTGTCATAGATAATGGGCAACCTTTCAAGAATCAGGATGTGAAAGAAATATATGATAAATTCCATATTTAGCATTGCTTCTCCACTCCATACTACCCGTAAGGTAACGGCCAGGTTGAGGCATCAAACAAAACTATCCTGAAGATACTCAAAAAGACTGTCAATGATGTTGGTCGTGATTGGCATATGCAATTGAACCCCACTCTGTGTTCCTATAGAACCAGTATATGCACTCCCACAGGTGTGACACCATACGCCCTCGTCTATGGCTCTGAAGCCATCTTACCTATAGAAGTTGAGTTACCTTCCTTTAGGGAGTCGTTAAAGGGTCTCATAAATGATGAGGAATACAGAGTATCAAGACTCCAGGAGTTAGAGCTGCTAGAAGAACGAAGACATCATTCCTTCAATCATCTTAAGGCATACCAGTAGAGAATGTTGTGAAGTTATAATCATAGGGTCAAACCATGAGTCTTCCAAGTGGGTGACTTAATTCTAAGAGAGAATCCAAGAGATCATCAAGATAGAAAGAAAAAAGGGAAATTTGAATCCAATTGGTTGGGTCCCTATGTCATAGTTGTTGTCTATGGATTAGTTGCTTATCAATTGGCCACATCAGAAGGTGAACTGTTTGATGATCCCATCAACAACATGCATCTTCACAAGTTCTACACCTAAAACCCCAATGCAAGGGAGTAAAAAAAATGGAAAAATAGCAAAAAAAATCATCCTCTGGTGAAAACCTGGTAAACAGGTGCCTTGGATAGATACCATGATAAAAACTTGGCAAATAGGCGTCATGCGTATTTTAACTATTGTGCAAATAAAAGCAAGTGGTGAAAACCTGGAAACATGTACCATTTTTGATAAATCACTTCCTCCATCTTTTTGGACCTTGTTCCTCATCCATCTCTTCTAACCACAAACACCCAATCACATCAGGATACCTACCATGGCTTTTTGTTCTCTCGTCCTTATCACCTTATCCCACTAGGATGTTGATTCAAACTTGCATCCATCTTGTCATCCATCCCCAACCAATCCATTGAACCGTTGTCAAACTACATCACCTCTGAGTTATCACATAGGCAAGGCCATCATCAATGAGCCCCCAAGGCTTCCCATCCATTCCATCCCTTGTCACCCATCCTTTTGTCCATCCAATTCCACCCAATTTCCCATCGCCTAGGTCCTAGGTCCACAAAGTCTGTACCTCAAACTACGTTGCCTTTGCATCATCACGTAGGCAAGGCCATTTATCAATGAGACCTCGAGGCACTAGGTCAGTCCCTTAGGGCCCATTTTTTCTTCAGTCTATTGTCAGTTCGTCCATAATAAATCGATCCTTTACTTGACTGGGGGCAAAAATCCTTGACCTAGTTAGTGAATTAGTTTTTTGAATGCTACAACCCAGAGGATAACAAATCGGATCGTGGTTTTATCACTAGACATCAAGTAGCACAACAAAGCAAGCTTTTAAATATTGTCTTGGTGAGAAGACATTTAAACTGCACATGACAAATCCCAGCCTGCCCAAAACATCAAACATGACTCTATCAAGTTATTGCAAGAAAACATATATCTATGGCAAGAAGGTTTTTAATGGTTGTTTAAAATCTTATTATTAGGATTTTTGTTATTATGTCTTCTATACTACTCAAGGATGTAAAAAACTAGAGATGCTATGATGGAGCATGATTATTTTATTTTTCTGTTGTTTATGGATTTATCTTTAGTAATGTTAGGCCTTGTCTAAAGACATGATCAACATAATGATCATCGAGAACATCAGAGGTCTAAACATGAAACAGGTGTAATCCTTGTCTATTGATACACAAGCAATACTCAGGCCATCTTGGTTCAATTATACTTAGATGCTTGTATTAACTTGCTAAATCAAAATCCATGTAAGTAATACTCAAGTCATCATGGCTTAATTATACGTAGATGCTTGTATTTTATTACAACATTTTAAAAGCTCAATGATGAAACAAAGTACTTCAAAGACTTGTATATGAAGATGACAAAATCCACATCCATACATATCAAATTGCATTTCATTATAAGCATTTCATCCTTGTCAAAATTCCAAGTGTCTCAAGATCTCAGTTATTCATTTATCCAAGTTATTTCTTCTAAGTAACCCATTTATCCCAGTTATTAAGTCCAATTCTTCTAAGTGTTCTATTATTTTATGATTGAGTATACTTGGGACAACAAAAACAATTCATAATACATTTGCATGTCATAAATAGGTGTGTCATCATATAGTATCATCACATTAAGTGCATTAAATATATAATCATTTAGATCATGTTTGTGTTACATATAAGGTTGTCATTTAGATGCATGAGCCACCATAACATTTCATAAATCAAAAATCTCACAAAAACATAGATATCATAGTGTTTGCATATTAGATCATCATCCATAAATAAAACAATTAAAACATCATATGTTACATCTAAATCATCATAGTCTATGCATTAGGTCATCATAAATGGTAAACATATGGGATCATACACATGCATATAAGTCATCATGTCCATCATGTAGCTCCTAGAAACATCATGTCGCATAAGTATCAAGTGTATAATAGAATCAAATAAACATGATTAACAACATTACATATAACCATAATCATAATAAATCATCATATAGAAGTGTCCATCCATAAAAGCATATATAGATAGTCCATCAAGCGCATGATCATATATCATCATCAAAAATAGTAATGTCCAAGTATACAATGATATCAAAAAATAATACACCTCAAAATATCCACAATGTGGTGTATAAAAAAATAATACTACCAAAATGATACATGTCTAGTAAAATTGAAGAGTGACTACCTCTTGAAGGTGCTGGTTGATGTGGTTGCTATGGCTAACCACTGCCTGATGGCCTTGCACCTGCATCTAGTCCCCTAGATGGCCCCATCACCCCTCCACTCTCTATAAAAGTCCTTTGTGACCTACTATGGTAGCTGGGGTGAAAACTGCCTACTCACTGCTCTAGGGGCACAACCTTCTCATAGAGTGACTGCCAGTAGAATATCTCTTGGCCATCCCTCACCATCTCCATCACTATCTACCCTGTGGGACCCTATGCTGCAGTCTATTGTACCTACTCAAGCAGCCCCTCTACCCTATTATACCATTGGATAGCGGTCTCTTGCTCTAGTCTAGTTGTCTGTAACTCACCCTGAAGCTAGGTGATCCATCCCTGCATCTGACCCAACTGTGTCTGCTATTGAGCCAGCTGCGTCTATTGTTGAACCAACTAGGCTCGTAACCCTGCAATCAACCCATCATCCTATTCTTGTACAGGAGGCTATATAAACGGTTGTATCTATCCCTACACTACTAACTATGCTTGCTAGGTGGGATCTCTGTTAACCCATTGTCTCACCCTCCTATCATCTCCATCATCTCTGTCCCTGTCTCCACCTCCTCCACCACCTTCACCATTATCACCTCCATCCTTGCCACCCCTGCCACCCCGGCCACCTCATCCTCCTCATCGCCTATGTCATCATTATAGCCCCTCATCATCCTCCTCCTGATCATCTAGTCTCGGGGCCCATTCTCCAGGTCCTAAGTAGTGAGGGAATGGGTGCGTAGAAAACTAATTGGCATAGTCCTGTCTCATGCTTGCATCCACAACTGTCCTCCTCATCGACCACGCCTGATATGGTATCTATAAAAACTCTGCCCAAGCCTACTTAAAAGATGCACTAGGACCCCATTGAAGACGCTCCTTGTATGTTTGGGCAAAGATGGCATTCCCCTGGGGCATCCCCTAGATCCTGCCAAACTCTTAGTATACATGAGAAATGATGTGCCTCTCAAGAATGTAGGGAGTCGTCCCTATCAACCATCTAGTCTGAAAACAAAAAGGTATCTTTGAAGCATCATCATCCCATACCTCATAATCTAAGTAGGGGCGCTAGATAACTGAGTCAACATTATCAAAAGCATGCTGCCAATACTCTAGCTTTCCTAGCTTGGGCTGGGAAAGACTCTTCTAGAACATATAAGAGTAAGGCTAATCTTTGCCTCGGGGACCCATTCTAATAGGTTGAGTAATAGCAATGTGACACCAAGCCCAAATCTAAAGAAGAGATACCCCACATGACAAACTCGAAGATCCATCATACATAAACTAGTGTAAATCATGGTAGAGATGGGTGAGCAAACAAACACCCCAAGCATATCGGGTGCCCTCTATGGTGATCCACTCTAGAGCTCTCCCCCACCCAACTGCAAAACTGTGTGACCTCCTGTCAGGACACACTATCCCTTTGATCAACCCAGCAACAACCAACGGAAGAGGCTCATAGTAAGCAACCATGTTAGCCCAACTAATCTTTATACCCTCAATGGTATCATCATAAAAAACTTAGTGACACTCATCAAGCCATGCCCCAATCTGAGACTCGTACTCCATGAGCTCTCCATCGATCAAAATCTACAAAATCTGATGTGCATCCTCTAAGGTCATAGTAATCTCCCCAGTGGGAAGATGGAAGGTCCCATCCTTGCTATGGTATAGCTCAGCAAGCACAATCAGCATACCGAGATTAGCCTGAATCTTAGGCATAAAGAAAACAAAAGATAAACCTGCCGATCCCAGAATCAGATGATCAATCTCTATCAAATATGGTCTAAGCAACTGTTTCACCGGAAATCACTCCTGAGACATAAGTACATCATCAAGCTCCTCCTGCAGTAAGCCAAAAGCGCATTAATAAAAAAATCAACTAAACTGCATATCTATCTATCAAACATCAAGCACTTAGCTATTTTATTAGGATATCTATCCTATCATCTCTCCTGAGATTCTATCAATCTCATAGATGAATTATCAGTTGGCAAACATCGATCATGATGCCGACTTTATCAAATTTGCTAAGTATTTTGCTATCTAAGGTATATGCATAGTTCTGTTCAACATTTGCATAGAAACATGGCAGATGCGTAAAATCCCCTTACATTTGCGCAGTAGCATTCAAATATGTAGATTCAAGAGACATTTGCGTAGCATTAAATCAATTGCATAGGCTTATGACAAATGCACAGTTTCTTAACAAAAGCTAAGAAATCCTTTGCATTTGCGCAGTTTTGTGCCTTGTTTGTGAAAATCATGCATTTATGCAGATTCTATTGGTATTTGCGTAGAATCACGGTATTTGCGCCAATTTACGAGGCAAATGCGCATATTCATTCTTTCGGCGCATTCATTTTGTAATGCCCCTTGCTTTTTGGCTTGTGTTAGATGTTATTTTTATCAGTACTTTTGTCAGTTTTGGAACAGTTGATAGTTTTTATTTCATAATTTCAGTTCGAGACATTTGGTTTAATGTGTATTGGTTTATGCTTTCATTAATCTTGATAGATTTTGTTCGAGGGATGTATTGAAACATGTTCTATGAGTTTTGATGATACTATATTACTTCAGTTTTGATGAGATGGCTATGATTGGTGTTGGTTAGAAAATAAAGTCATGTTTATGTTTCTGATTATAGTCTTGTATTGGAGCGGGGACGGTGTAGTACTGCTCGGATCGAGTACCCTACTATGCCGCAATTCTCCGTCTCGGTGTTTGCGATATATATGCATATAGATGATCACAGATAACCATTGGTTTTCACGCAGGTTGCAGGTACCGGGCCTCAACTCCACCTGATCTAGTAGGTCTGAGCGGGCCCTACACCATGGATAAGATGATGGAGATAATATGAGGACCTTACCGCTAGGTCAGTTTCAGTCTGTGTCGTGGTCTTGTGTTCTTGTCGTCATCTTGGATCCTTACCCTAGTCTTGTGATGTGATGCGACATTGTTCCTTGGTTCTTGTTGTTGATCGTCGCGGGTTGTGGAGTGTTATTATGTTGGTTACTCTTGTCTATGCATCTCTGGTATCTTTATGATCTTATAGTATTGGCATAGTCGTATGAATTGGTTATTGTTCTTTTGAAAAGTCTTTTTGGTATGATGGGTATTGTAAGGCTTTAATGTATATGATTTTTAAGTTGTTGAGAGGTATTTGGCTTATAGTCAACTTATTATTTTATTCTGGGAATAATTTAAGTAATGTTGATTTCGTAGGAAGGTAATAAATGCATAGCCGTTTTAAAGTTTGTTGTGGGAGCATAATTTAATTTTGAGAGTTGTCGGTTATCCGGGGAAGATCTGAGAATCCCTATGTTGGGAAAAATATTTCAAATTTCCTCAGAGAGTGGGATTGTGGAGTTATTTTTGGGAGTTACAGGAATTAATGGTTGGTCTATTTTTCTGGTCTCGGGAAGCTTGTTAGGGGATTCTTGTTTTGGCTCAGGGAGGATTTTTGGGGGTGTGAAGAAAGAGGAGTTTCTGAGGAAAAAGATTACACTCTGGAGCATTCTTGTTCGGGTAAGTCTTGTAAACCTCTACATTTCTTGTCTTGAATGCTCTGTAATATTAGAATTCTTGGAAAAAAAATCTTGGATGGTGACACAGGCATATAATTGATATTTTGTTTTAATTTTATCATTCGGGTCTTGTTGTGAAATCCTTACCTTGGTGTTGGTTGCTCTGTGTACCTGGTTGTCGGTCCTCAGATTCTTGTACACTCCTCAATCTTTTAACTGTTGTACTTTTAATGCCTTCTAAAATTAGCATGAACCTTTGTGTGCACTCCAGTTTCCATTTTGCTACTGCAACAATACATTTTCATGGGATAATGCTTCATTTTTGCACACTATTGTGCTGGTCTATTCTTTCACATTTTTCTGATATGAAAACTGAGCAGCTTGCTAGTCGCCGTTGTCTGTTAGTTCTCCCTCTTAAAACAAAAATTCCTTTGGACGTATTCCTTGTAAGAAGCCAACAATCACTGCATGCCATGGGTCTGTCATTTCTTCTGAGTAGATTGTCAATCTATTCGTGTGCAAATTTGGTTGCCCTGCCTTCAACGTCTCATCACTCCTTAAATCTGCTCCTTCCACGGACTCTATTTGTATTTATTTCCTTTTAGCTCCAATCCAAACAAGTGACCTCTGAGTATTGCGAAAAGAAAACACTTTAGGCCTCTGATTCGGACCATCATCCTTGCTTCGATGGATGGCCGTGCTCTGCAGCAAACTTCGCTAGCAGAGGCAAGGAGGAGGCGGGCAAGATGTGGAGTTGGGTTTAGAACCCATCTTTCACATCCGCTTGAAAGCTTCTTCAGATTAAACACCCTTCCTCTTGCTTTTACTGAAGTCCTGCAGCGCGCTCAGTAAGTTCACGTGCTCTACCTTCTTTTAGATGGTATTTCTTTGTGAAACTTGTCACAGTATGGGGAGGTGTCGCCTTCGCTGCAGTGCGTAACCAGCCATCATTGCAATCCCTGTGACAACATTTCTTGAGGTGCTGTGTCATAAGTGCAACTTCTAGTGTATGGCATTAGTTAACCTTCCCATCCTTACTTATGTCTGATGCATTCTTACCTCAGCATCGATGTTGTGCAGCCTTTATCCCTGTGTGTGACGGAGCCGTCTCTAGTTTGTTGTAATGGCTTTCTTTATACCCAGACATTCCATTAGCCTTAAGCATTATTAAGTTTCTTTTTCTTGAGCAGAGAAAACGGTGACCATTCTTCTTTTGCAACTGATGTTTCTAAATTCGCTGTGCCATGATTGCCGCGTACCATTATTGCCATTTAGATCTGTGGTCTGATGTGGAAATCTGCATGTAGAACCCAGGGATATCGCTATCTTATGTCATTGTTAGCTTGCTTTCCTTCTAGATCGTAATGGCTCCTGTTTGAGAAACGGATGTGTCTGTTAGAAAACAAGTCGGTCGGTTGAAAGTTTATGATTGGTATAATTATTGATAGTCGTTATTGCATGAATAGGTGTCTTAACGTGTGTAGAGGGTATCGATTTAGAAAAACAAATGCATTCTATTCTTTTTGTATTTTATTATGAGCTACGTGAGAATTAATGATTGGAATAGGTTGGAACCATTACCGAATTGTATTGTAGTTAAATAGGTTATCATGTGTAGCTATAATCGTCAATTAGATTAAATCGATATGTTTTGTAGTGCGGATAAACATAGATGTGGTTTTTGATGTAATAGTGTTAAATTGAAATTGGTTAGGAGACTTGATTTTAGGATTGTAAATATATTGAAATTGCTTCTTTTGCTAGGGATAGGTGGTATAAGGATGGATATTTTCTTGTTCAAAAAAAAACTATTCCAGGGTAAATGGGGCAATAACTTCTTGGGTAGTTAGTTAACTTAGGGCTTTTTAAAAAAGGAATTATTTTGGTTGGCACAATAATGCTTTCATCATACTGATTTATTAGGTGGACCTTTATAGATATTATTTTGTTCTAAGGGCGTGAAAGTTTAGTAGTTGAATGGTAAGGTATTCCAAGTTTAGATCTTGTTGGGAAATTCTCTCCTTTTGAAAACCTTGTTGTATGCTTTCACGGACCTTGTAGTTTGAATAAATTTTGCTATTTTATAAAGTTAGGGTTTCCTAGGAAAATGTCTTTTAATCGAAACCATGTTGTCCTTTTGATTAAGAGTTGTTGTAGTAAGGGTTTTGGATGTAAGTATTTTCTTTACCTATGAGTGTCAGCATTGCATTTAAGCACCTTCTTACTCAGTGTTGAGTGGTGTTGTTAGGTTTTGTCTAGTTATGCCACGTTGGGTTGTGAGAGTTCTTATGATCCAATTTTTGGTGTGCACCATGTTTTGGGCTAGTTGAGTTGTTGGACGTATTATATCTATGTGAAGCCTGAGTTAGGGATCTGGAGACCAAATGTGTTATTGTGGCTTGAGTACTTTGAGGTTGTGTAATTTTTCGTTCTCTCCTTTCCGGTGTTCTGTGCCATTATCATGATCCTCTAAGCCTAGTTCTATATCAGAAGGGGATTGTTGTTTTTGGTCATGTGTTCATTTACCGACTCCAGAGGCCGTTTGTGTGTTATTTTTCTTGAAACGTAAGCCAAATTGATGTTGTGGTATTACTCCCCTTTATGTTTCAAAAAGAATATGGAAATTCAGTTCGTTGTGGTTTGGAGGATGAAATATGTTTTGTGCCAGATCGATTTGTAACCCTTGTTCCTTTTTGTTGTGGGTGTATGGACGATCAGAGGATGCTAAGAGAGTGGCTTCCATGGTGGGGCCGGTGCCTAGGGAGAGGTCACCTGGGTAACCCCATGAAAGTTGTAAACAAGTGGAAACTTAATAATGTACCTAGAAGGGTTGGGTAGTGATTCACTTAACAAGATAATTAATGTGACCTCGCCCATGCCTTGAGTGCTCTCATAGACCAAGGATGGGATGAGAAGGCCTGGTTGGCAAGGCCGACCTCCTCGTCTCCATGAGTGGACAGGTCGGTTCCGCATGTGTCACCCTATGGGGTCGGCACCTAGAGAGAGGCTGCTAGGGTAACCATAGATGGGGGCCGACTTCTGGTGAGAGATAGCCTGGGTAACCCATGTTAGGGCCATGCGATGACACTCTTCTTACGCAGCTCTGCTATGTTCTTCTATTCTTGTTGGCACCTCTGGAGTGTGATCTAGTTGTCATGTTTGACCTAGTCTGGTGTGTTGTTCTGTCTTGATGAGTACTACCAGTCGTGTGCTATCTGTTCTTCATGTGTTGCTTGGAGTCTGGTTGGAAGTTGTGTCTTCGACGGCAGCCTTGACCTAGTGGTAATCCTCTTATTATCTCCTAGCTCGGTGGGGTGGACCTCAGGGTTCCACATGGTTGGGAGGTAGAGCTATCCATTGGTCCTCTTGGAGATTCAGTTGAGCTTGGTGCAGAGATGTTCCAGTTTCTGGTGACTTCCATTCTTCTATAGTGTTGTATGACCTCCTTATGTACTATTTTGTAAATCGACGAGATCGATCTTGAAATCATGTACTCTTGCAATCTTGTACTCTTGCCATCTTGTATACTTATTACCTTGTAATCTTGTAATCATCTAATTTGGAACTTGGACATGTATTCAAGCATCATGTTGTTGTAAAAGTTATTGGTTTAGTCTTGTCTACAGATTGATGGTTATCACCCTTATGGTTTCATTTAATTTCCTAATGCTGTTATGTTGCCCTAGAGTGCTTAGATGGACTCTTTTCTATTCTACATGTTTTCTTATTATCATTGGTTACTGCATTGTTCTTTATTTAAAAAAAAAATAGTTCTATTTTCCGCTCTGGTTATCTTCCACTCTAGGGTTGCATGACGGGGCGTTACATTTGGTATCAAAGCCAGGTTTAACACTGGGTACCCTGGTTATATTTGAGCCCGTTGTGTAACCTTGTGCTTGTACTCTGTAGAATAAGTTTATCTTTAAGGTGCATCTGTTAACGTAATAGATGCCTTGGTGTTGTAGGTAGATGCCTAGAGGTAGAGGCCGAGGTCAGGGCAGAGGTAGAGGTCGTGGAAGAGGTGGTAGCGGTACACCTCCTTCCAGTTCTCCTCAGTTGAGTGCCCATGAAGGCGGAGGTCAGAACATGGAGGATCAGGGACAGCCTAACGGAGCTCAGTTGAGGCAGATTTTGGAGGAGGCTCTTGCTCGTTTAGGCCCTAGACAGGAGGGCAGGCAGACCCGAGGAGATCAGGAGGTTGACCAGCGGGGTCCTAGAGAGAGAGATAGGTCTCCTAGACCTAGAGAGTTGTCAGCTGAGCAGGAGGCCATCCTAGCCAGCCACATGAGGGATTTACTGAGAGCACGCCCTCCCATTTTTGATGGAGCTGGTAGCGGACTAGAGGCAGAGACTTGGCTTTTGGACCTAGGTAGGTGTTTCTCCATGCATCCGTATGGCAGCAACACCAAAGCCAGATGTGCTATTCTGCATCTTCGAGGGTTTGCTTCGACCTGGTGGCGGCTAGAGGAGCAGAAGTTGCATTTGGATATTAGCACTGTGTCTTGGGAGCTATTCTTAGAGAGATTCAGAGCCCATTTTCTTTCTGACCACTGGAGGCAGCGTCGAGCAGACAAGTTTCACGAGCTGAGGCAGTTGGCCATGACGGTTGAGCAGTATGAGCGCAGATTTTATGAGCTCAAATAGTATGCAGGTATTGGGGATGACGAGTCCATGTTGGTGCAGCACTTCATCAGGGGCTTGAATGCCTGGATTAGTGGAGGCGTTCGTGTATTCAAACCTAAGACTATGGAGGTTGCTATGGAGAAAGCCCGGAGAGTAGAGGAGAATCTGGCTATGGCACTTGGTGGGCATACGGGAGTGCACATTGGCAGTGCACCATCTTCAGGATATGGTTCTCGAGGTGGTCACACTCAGGCATTAGGTTCCCATGCACCCTCAAAGGGTGGTCGACAGTAGTTTTCGCAGGCTAAGCCGAAGAGTTCACATCATTAGCAAGGTAATAGATTTCAGAAAATGAAAGATCGATCTTGGCAGCGCAATAAGCGGAACCGTTTTGATCAGCCAAGCCAGAGTACACAGTCTGCAGTGAGCAGAGGCAGCGTCCAACAGTCTAGTGCTTTCAGGGGCACCAGGTGTTTCTCTTGTGGCCAGCAGGGCCATATTGCTAGGCAGTGCCCACAGAAGGGTGCATCAGGATTTGGACATCAACCGGTGGCATCTGAGCTGATAGTTGGTGATGCAGGCAGGTCACACCGAGTCTTTGCAGCGGTAGATGACCGACAGGTAGAGCATCAGGGTACCGTGGTGGAGGCATCTGGTCACATGCGAGGCAGAGGCGTTGGATGGAGTTCCTGTGCGAGTATGACTTCGACGTCAGATATATTCAGGGCAAGGAGAATGTGGTAACAGATGCCCTTAGTCGTCGGAGACACGAGATCTCAGCAGTCTCTCTTACAGTTGATTTGAGAGGGCAGATTCTCGCTGCTCTATCTTCAGACAGTTGGTGTCAGGAGGTGAGATCTGAGATTGAGTTTGGTAGACCTTTAGAGGGTAGATTCTCTGGTTACTCATTTGAGTTAGATGGTCTTTTGTGACATTTGGGCCGTATCTATGTTCCTAGTTCGGAGGGTCTTCGTACCCTAGTTTTGTCTGAGGCACATCGGGCACCCTACTCAGCTCATCCGGGTGTCAAGAAGATGTATGCGGATCTGCGTCAGCTGTACTTTTGGAGTGGCATGAAGCGGGATATTGCTAACTTTGTGTCGAGATGTCTTGAGTGTCAGAGGGTGAAGGTGGAGCATCAGCACCCTGCAGGTCTTTTGCAGCCTCATTTGATTCCAGAGTGGAAGTGGGATATCATTTCGATAGACTTCATTATCGGTTTGCCGATGTCTGCTCGTCGACACGATGCTATTATGGTCACTATGGATAGGTTGACGAAGGTAGCTCACTTCTCTCCTATCCGTGCTTCTTACAATGCTTCTACGGTGGCCAGAGTATTCATGGAGGACATTGTCAGACTTCATGGGATTCCTCGTAGGATTATCTCAGACAGAGATCCAGTGTTCACTTCCGCCCTTTGGACTTCATTGCAGCATGCCTTGGGGACATAGTTGAACTATAGTTCAGCTTACCATCCTGAGACTGATGGTCAGACCGAGAGGGTTAACCAAGTTCTCGAGGATATGTTGAGGACGTATGTGATGGATCGGCAGAATCGTTGGGAGGATTACCTTTACCTGGTGGAGTTTGCTTATAATAATGGATATCATAGTTCTATCGGCATGTCTCCATTTCAGGCTTTGTATGGCCGTCCGTGTAGGACCCCTTTGAGTTGGGATCGTCTAGAGGATAGAGTGCTTTTGGGTCCTGATATGCCTAGAGATATGGAGCAGTAGGTGGAGAGGATTAGAGAGCATTTGGTGGCAGCTCAGGACAGACAGAAAAAGTATGCCGATGCTCATAGGATCGATCGTCAGTTTTCAGTTGGCGATCGGGTGTTCTTGCGTGTGCGTTCGCGAAAGAGTCCAATCCGCTATGGAAAGGGTTCTAAGCTAGCGCCACGCTTTGTAGGACCTTTTGAGGTGTTGGAGAGGATCGGTCCTATTGATTATCGCCTTGCATTGCTGCCAGCCTTTCATGCATCCATGATGTGTTTCATGTTTCAGTACTTAGACCTTACTTTCCGGATATTGCACATGTTCTTGATTGGACTGCTCTACAGGTAGAGGATGAGCAGCTGGCTTTGGAGCCCATAGGCATTCTTCAGCACAGGAGACTTGCTCTCAGGGGCAGAGACGTGGAGCAGGTCAGGGTCCAGTGGGACCCTAATGATGAGACCTCGGCTACTTGGGAGGATGCTACCAGGATGAGGGAGTTATATCCTCACTTATTTGCAGGCTTCCAGGAGTAAGCCTAGTTCTAGGGGGGGAGGATGTAATGCCCCTCGCTTTTTGGCTTGTGTTAGATGTTATTTTTATCAGTACTTTTGTCAGTTCTGGAACAGTTGATAGTTTTTATTTCATAATTTCAGTTCGAGACATTTGGTTTAATGTGTATTGGTTTATGCTTTCATTAATCTTGATAGATTTTGTTCGAGGGATGTATTGAAACATGTTCTATGAGTTTTGATGATACTATATTACTTCAGTTTTGATGAGATGGCTATGATTGGTGTTGGTTAGAAAATAAAGTCATGTTTATGTTTCTGATTATAGTCTTGTATTGGAGCGGGGATGGTGTAGTACTGCTCGGATCGAGTACCCTACTACGCCGCAATTCTCCGTCTCGGTGTTTGCAATATATATGCATATAGATGATCACAGATAACCATTGGTTTTCACGCAGGTTGCAGGTACCGGGCCTCGACTCCACCTAATCTAGCAGGTCTGAGCGGGCCCTACACCATGGATAAGATGATGGAGATAATATGAGGACCTTACCGCTAGGTCAGTTTCAGTCCGTGTCGTGGTCTTGTGTTCTTGTCGTCATCTTGGATCCTTACCATAGTCTTGTGATGTGATGCAACGTTGTTCCTTGGTTCTTGTTGTTGATCGTCGTGGGTTGTGGAGTGTTATTATGTTGGTTACTCTTGTCTATGCATCTCTGGTATCTTTATGATCTTATAGTATTGGCATAGTCGTATGAATTGGTTATTGTTCTTTTGAAAAGTCTTTTTGGTATGATGGGTATTGTAAGGCTTTAATGTATATGATTTTTAAGTTGTTGAGAGGTATTTGGCTTATAGTCAACTTATTATTTTATTCTGGGAATAATTTAAGTAATGTTGATTTCGTAGGAAGGTAATAAATGCATAGCCGTTTTAAAGTTTGTTGTGGGCGCATAATTTAATTTTGAGAGTTGTCGGTTATCCGGGGAAGATCTGAGAATCCCTATGTTGGGAAAAATATTTCAAATTTCCTCAGAGAGTGGGATTGTGGAGTTATTTTTGGGAGTTACAGGAATTAATGGTTGGTCTATTTTTCTGGTCTCGGGAAGCTTGTTAGGGGATTCTTGTTTTGGCTCAAGGAGGATTTTTGGGGGTGTGAAGAAAGAGGAGTTTCTGAGGAAAAAGATTACACTCTGGAGCGTTCTTGTTCGGGTAAGTCTTGTAAACCTCTGCATTTCTTGTCTTGAATGCTCTGTAATATTAGAATTCTTGGAAAAAAAATCTTGGATGGTGACACAGGCATAGAATTGATATTTTGTTTTAATTTTATCATCCGGGTCTTGTTGTGAAATCCTTACCTTGGTGTTGGTTGCTCTGTGTACCTAGTTGTCGGTCCTCAGATTCTTGTACACTCCTCAATCTTTTAACTGTTGTACTTTTAATGCCTTCTAAGATTAGCATGAACCTTTGTGTGCACTCCAGTTTCCATTTTGCTACTGCAACAATACATTTTCATGGGATAATGCTTCATTTTTGTACACTATTGTGCCGGTCTATTCTTTCACATTTTTCTGATATGAAAACTGAGCAGCTTGCTAGTCGCCATTGTCTGTTAGTTCTCCCTCTTAAAACAAAAATTCCTTTGGACGTATTCCTTGTAAGAAGCCAACAATCACTGCATGCCACGGGTCTGTCATTTCTTCTGAGTAGATTGTCAATCTATTCGTGTGCAAATTTGGTTGCCCTGCCTTTAACGTCTCATCACTCCTTAAATCTGCTCCTTCCATGGACTCTATTTGTATTTATTTCCTTTTAGATCCAATCCAAACAAGTGACCTCTGAGTATTGCAAAAAGAAAACACTTTAGGCCTCTGATTCAGACCATCATCCTTGCTTCGATGGATGGCCGTGCCCTGCACCAAACTTCGCTAGCAAAGGCAAGGAGGAGGCGAGCAAGATGTGGAGTCAGGTTTAGAACCCATCTTTTGCGTCCGCTTGAAAGCTTCTTCAGATTAAACACCCTTCCTCTTGCTTTTACTGAAGTCCTGCAGCGCGCTCAGTAAGTTTGCGTGCTCTACCTTCTTTTAGACGGTATTTCTTTGTGAAACTTGTCACAGTATGGGGAGGTGTCGCCTTTGCTGCAGTGCGTAACCAGCCATCATTGTAATCCCTATGACGACATTTCTTGAGGTGCTGTGTCATAAGTGCAACTTCTAGTGTGTGGCAATAGTTAACCTTCCCATCCTTGCTTATGTTTGATGCATTCTTACCTCAGCGTCGATGTTGTGCAGCCTTTATCCCTGCATGTGACGAAGCCATCTCTAGTTTGTTGTAATGGCTTTCTTTATACCCAGACATTCCATTAGCCTTAAGAATTATTAAGTTTCTTTTTCTTGAGCAGAGAAAATGGTGACCATTCTTCTTTTGCGACTGATGTTTCTAAATTCGCTGTGCCATGATTGCCGCATACCATTATTGCCATTTAGATCTATGGTCTGATGTGGAAATCTGCATGTAGAACCCAGGGATATCACTATCTTATGTCATTGTTAGCTTGCTTTCCTTCTAGATCGTAATGGCTCCTGTTTGAGAAACGGATGTGTCTGTTAGAAAACAAGTCGGTCGGTCGAAAGTTTATGATTGGTATAATTATTGATAGTCGTTATTGCATGAATAGGTGTCTTAACGTGTGTAGAGGGTATCGATTTAGAAAAACAAATGCATTCTATTCTTTTTGTATTTTATTATGAGCTACGTGAGATTTAATGATTGGAATAGGTTGGAACCATTACCGAATTGTAGTGTAGTTAAATAGGTTATCATGTGTAGCTATAATCGTCAATTAGATTAAATCGATATGTTTTGTAGTGCGGATAAACGTAGATGTGGTTTTTGATGTAATAGTGTTAAATTGAAATTGGTTAGGAGACTTGATTTTACGATTGTAAATATATTGAAATTGCTTCTTTTGCTAGGGATAGGTGGTATAAGGATGGATATTTTCTTGTTAAAAAAAAAACTATTCCAGGGTAAATGGGGCAATAACTTCTTGGGTAGTTAGTTAACTTAGGGCTTTTTAAAAAAGGAATTATTTTGGTTGGCACAATAATGCTTTCATCATACTGATTTATTAGGTGGACCTTTATAGATATTATTTTGTTTTAAGGGCATGAAAGTTTAGTAGTTGAATGGTAAGGTATTGCAAGTTTAGATCTTGTTGGGAAATTCTCTCCTTTTGAAAACCTTGTTGTATGCTTTCACGGACCTTGTAGTTTGAATAAATTTTGCTATTTTATAAAGTTAGGGTTTCCTAGGAAAATGTCTTTTAATCGAAACCATGTTGTCCTTTTGATTAAGAGTTGTTGTAGTAAGGGTTTTGGATGTAATTATTTTCTTTACCTATGAGTGTTAGCATTGCATTTAAGCACCTTCTTACTCAGTGTTGAGTGGTGTTGTTAGGTTTTGTCTAGTTATGCCACGTTGGGTTGTGAGAGTTCTTATGATCCAAGTTTTGGTGTGCACCATGTTTTGGGCTAGTTGAGTTGTTGGATGTATTATATCTGTGTGAAGCCCGAGTTAGGGATTTGGAGACCAAATGTGTTATTGTGGCTTGAGTACTTTGAGGTTGTGTAATTTTTCATTCTCTCCTTTCCGGTGTTCTGTGCCATTATCATGATCCTCTAAGCCTAGTTCTATATCAGAAGGGGATTGTTGTTTTTGGTCATGTGTTCATTTACCGACTCCAGAGGCCGTTTGTGTGTTATTTTTCTTGAAACATAAGCCAAATTGATGTTGTGGTATTACTCCCCTTTATGTTTCAAAAAGAATATGGAAATTTAGTTCGTTGTGGTTTGGAGGATGAAATATGATTTGTGCCAGACCGATTTGTAACCCTTGTTCCTTTTTGCTGTGGGTGTATGGACGATCAGAGGATGCTAAGAGAGTGGCTTCCATGGTGGGGCCGGTGCCTAGGGAGAGGTCGCCTGGGTAACCCCATGAAAGTTGTAAACAAGTGGAAACTTAATAATGTACCTAGAAGGGTTGGGTAGTGATTCACTTAACAAGATAATTAATGTGACCTTGCCCACGCCTTGAGTGCTCTCATAGACCAAGGGTGGGATGAGAAGGCCTGGTTGGCAAGGCCAACCTCCTCGTCTCCATGAGTGGACAAGTCGGTTCCGCATGTGTCACCCTATGGGGCCGGCACCTAGAGAGAGGCTGCCAGGGTAACCATAGATGGGGGCCGACTTCTGGTGACAGATAGCCTGGGTAACCCATGTTAGGGCCATGCGATGACACTCTTCTTACGTAGCTCTGCTATGTTCTTCTGTTCTTGTTGGCACCTCTGGAGTGTGATCTAGTTGTCATGTTTGACCTAGTTTGGTGTGTTGTTCTGTCTTGATGAGTACTACCGGTCGTGTGCTATCTGTTCTTCATGTGTTGCTTGGAGTCTGGTTGGAAGTTGTGTCTTCGACGGCAGCCTTGACCTAGTGGTAATCCTCTTATTATCTCCTAGCTCAGTGGGGTGGACCTCAGGGTTCCACATGGTTGGGAGGTAGAGCTATCCATTGGTCCTCTTGGAGATTCAGTTGAGCTTGGTGCAGAGATGTTCCAGTTTCTGGTGACTTCCATTCTTCTGCAGTGTTGTATGACCTCCTTATGTACTATTTTGTAAATCGACGAGATCGATCTTGAAATCATGTACTCTTGCAATCTTGTACTCTTACCATCTTGTATACTTATTACCTTATAATCTTATAATCATGTAATTTGGAACTTGGACATGTATTCAAGCATCATGTTGTTGTAAAAGTTATTGGTTTAGTCTTGTCTACAGATTGATGGTTATCACCCTTATGGTTTCATTTAATTTCCTAATGCTGTTATGTTGCCCTAGAGTGGTTAGATGGACTCTTTTCTATTCTACATGTTTTCTTATTATCATTGGTTACTGCATTGTTCTTTATTTAAAAAAAAAAATAGTTCTATTTTCCGCTCTGGTTATCTTCCACTCCAGGGTTGCACGACGGGGCGTTACACATTTCACCTAACTTTGACCTAGATTTTTTACCATAATAAATGCACCTAGCCTAAAATTGAAAGTGTACTTCTCAGTGGGCTGTACTCTGCTAGACAGTTTAACCGTTAGATCCTCTCGAAGCGGTGTAATTCAACTGGAATCTATTGCATTGTGGTTGACTCTCCTTAGCACCTGAGCTCTAATCTCCTATAAGCTCTCTACAAAAGACAAGTGTACAAATGACAAGGAGTTTGACCCCACACTCCTATTTATAGCACATTTAAGCCTAATAGGATATGTTTAAACCTTGTACATGGTGGGGCATGGTTGTTATCTGATTTTCGCCCATCATTGGCCAATTTCTTCTCCCATCTATCTGGTCAGCCTATCTCATCATGAGATTGTTTTTCATTCTGTTGTCGCTTTCTTCCCATCCAATCTCCCGAGGGGGCATCCTATCATCATTAAAATGTACAAGGGGCAAACTGGGGCATGTATCAATCGCAGAAAATTTGTATTCTTTGAAACAACGTGATAAAACACATTGCATCAAAGAGGGGCAAAATGTATACACCTAAAAATGGCTAAGTCGAATTAAATAAATATTTTAATATTTATTTTATTCTCATTCCTCTATCAATTAAATAAATATCCTAATTTATTTAAATGATTCACATTCCTCCAATAATTAAATAAAATCAATTTATTTAATTAAATTCCCTAATTCTTCTATAGTCTCATATAATTAAATAATCCTAAATTATTTAATTAATCCTAAATTCCTCTATTCCAAAGTCCTAAAATTCCACAATTCCACATCATCTCATCCATATCATTCTTCCACCTCATCTTCCACCTCACCATGTTGCACACATAATTAAATATTTTAATATTTAATTAGCTAATTTCCCTCACCCACATGTCCTATTTATCCTCCAATCAAGATCAATTAACTCACTAGTCAAATCAATTATCTAATCAATCAATTCACTTAACTGGTTAGTCTATTCAGCTAACTCCTCAATCTATTTTGTTAACTCCCATAACTCATGAAAGGAGCTTGGACACTTGTCCTCTTCTGATTCACACACATTCTCTCAAGCTTTCTCAACCGTAGACCTCACAAGTAATTCCTCCAATCATGGATCTATTGATAGTTGGATTTGGCCTCTCCTCAACCTATATAAACAAGGTTCTCACACCCATTTTGCATCACTCAAGATTTAGCAATCTTACTCTGTAGAAATCCTACATGTTGATGTGTTTTTCTTGCACATGCAAACTCAGAATAAAATACTAAGTATTCTATCCTCTCTTGAATAAAGTCTCTCGACTACTAAACAATGTGATCAATCGAGACAACTCCAAGGTTCCTTATTCATGTTTTTGCTATGGATAGACTCAGTAGTTGATGTGATTTGCTGGTAATCACAAAGGGACTTACGCTGAATATGCTCCTTACTCCACTCAAATGTGTTACTTCTTCCTTATGAAATGGAACTTCTTCCGACTGGGTACAAAAAGAAAATGCAAAAGATGAGGGTTAAGAAAGCTAATCTAAGGACAATGAAGTGATGGATGATGTTTCAATAGACAAACTCCTTGAACCAAGCCTCGCTTTGCCATGAGAGCAACAACTACACGAAGCTAGTGTAATCTTCAAAGGGAAATGAAGGATTTTCAAACTGCAAACATGCATCCAAATACCCACAGCTGGCGCAACTTGAATGAACATTCACAATCAAACTAAAGCACATGAAGGTTCAGACTAACTTTGCACTGTGAATTGCAAGCCACAAGTCACAAAAAGTATGAACATAGAGGAATTCATCAAATATCTCAACATAAATCCATCATATCAGTGAACTTCTAATCTAATTCTACTCTACTTGGAAACATCTCCCCATCACATCCAAGAACTTAGAAACCATGTTAACATTCCGCAACCACACAAAATCACCATGAAACAACCAACAATGAGCTTGTATTGATCTTGGAAGTATTTTTACAACAATTTCAATGTCTCTTCAATGACTTTAAGAAGTCTCCTCTACTCTACTTGCTATTCTTCTTAATTCTAATATCCTAATGTCCCCCCCTTACAAATGAGAGAAGTGAGCTTTATATAGAGCTCAAGAATTACAATGAATGGCCAGGATTGATTTGCAAATCAATGGCCCAGATTGAGACAACAATACAATTTGTTACAACAATTTGCTATTTTTAGACATGAAAGAGGGAACAAAGGCACGTTTCCCAATGTGATAAGTAACATGTCAAAATGTGATTGCTCTGATGATGTGTACATGCCACCTCAGCCTTGGGCGAACCAGTTTGATTTTCTCCCTGTTCACATTGCTTGGAGCAACTTCCCAAATTGTATCATCTTTCATGGAATAGTCTTTGAACTTGGATTTTCACCTCTGGAACTTTGCATCTTTCAAACTTGCAAATTTGAGATTTTGGATTTCTTCTTGTTGTTGTCTTGACATTTTTTAGTTTGAATGTAATTCATAGATTTCTTGATAAACTTGCTCATTTCTCATCTTGTGACATTCTCATTCTTGTGCAGGATTTTAACTCTGGATGGTGCATGAAGTAGAAGATATTTTATGCGTGGATTCTTAGAGTAGACTTCATGATGGATGTAGATGGCTCATGGAATAGATAACTCTGGAGCTTAAAAATGCAAACGAATTTTTGGAAATGGATTTCTGGACGAATGTTCCTCTCATGATGCTGGATTCTTGAACATGCAAGTGGAATGATCTTCTGGATGCTTGGATGATGGCAAACTTGATCATGCAAGATTCTTCCTCCATTCTGGCGATGTCACCTTCTTTGGAGCAAGGTGAATCAGCTTGATGACACTTTGACCCTCTGGATGACTTGCCTCCACATAATTCGATCTTTCACTTGATCTCGCTCTCCTTCAACATTTGCCGCATACATTGCAAACCTACAAGCAAAATACCTCAAGTTACTACATCAACATGATACATGATATAAATAAATTTTACCACTAAATTCACCTTCCTTACGAATGTGGGACAAATAAAACGATTTCCATATATTCATCAAACAATTTTCAATTTAAGCCAACTTATTCAATAATGCAAAGTGATTTTTCATGAAAACTTTCAAAAAGTGGAAATTGTTCTGGTCTATGGAATATGCACCCTTCTAGAGCGCAAAATGTAAGCTCTAGAACATTTTCCCATTTTGCAACTTCAATACTTAGAATTTTTCTTGTTCTCTACTTCAAGTTTCGCTTCTTCTTTGGTAAATTCTCCTTCAATTTTAATGATCTTACATTCAATTTTGCATTTGTAATGAGTGAAATTTTCCGACTTGGCAATCTTCCTTCAATACTTAGGCAATTTTGTAAACTTCCACCTTGTATCAACCTTTGACAAACCTTCACTTGGAGCTTCAAAACAAGACTGGAGTCTTCAAGATACTTCTTACTTAGTTCAAATTCTTCATGACTATCTAGGCGGAAATTACATGGAGTAGAACAATTTCCTCCGTTGTAGGGTGGATTTTGCATGCTCTAGAACATTTTCCACCTTTTAACACTTCCACATTTAACACCCTTAGTAAATTTCTTCCAAGTTCCTTGCACTAAATCCTCATAAAATTGTATCAACTTGCAAGAATGGGATGTTTTTCCAAGTGCAAAGATCCTCTTCTAGAAGGGCGCAAATTGCATGAGGCAGAACAATTTGCATCTTGGGAGGGCGGATATTGCATTGAGTAGAACATTATGCACTCTAGGATGGGCGGATTTTGAAAGGGGTAGAACATTTTCCTCCATTTTCAACTCAATCATGACTTTCACTTTGAATTTTCAAAACAAGGATGATTTCTTAAAATGTTTCATACTTGGTCAAATTTCCTTGTTCCTTCTAGGGCGGAAATTGCAAGAGGTAGAACATTTTCCACTATTTCCAAGTCTCCTAGCTAAAGCGCAAAATGCAAGGGGCAGAACATTTTCCCCATTTTGGTATTCTATCATGACCTTCACTTGAACTTTCAAAACAAGGTTGAACTTCCCAAGATGTTTCATACTTAGCTAAATTTCCTTGTTACAAACTCCTAGGGCGGAAATTGCAAGAGGTAGAACATTTTCCATTATTTCCAAGTCTCCTTCTAGCTAAAGCGCAAAATGCAAGGGGCAGAACATTTTCCCCATTTTGCTACTTAGGTTTTTCCTTCAAATTTCAAATGTTGAGTGAATCTTCTACCTTGGACTTCCTTCATTGCCTTAAACATGGATTGAGTTTCAACATCCTTCGCACTTCATGCATTTATCATGAAATTCCTAGGGTGCATGTTGTAGGCTTGAGAACAATTTGCAACTAGGGAGGGCGGATTTTGAAGGGTGCAGAACATTTTCCTTCATTTTGGTACTTCAACAATTCATCAAATTCCATCTTTCTTCCAACTCCACAAAGCAAATTGTCATATTCTTTGCAAGTATTCTCGAGAATTTGTCTAAGGCAATCATGCATTCAAAAATGGAGACCTTCAACCTAGGGCGCATATTGCATGAGGCAGAACATTTTCCACCCTCAAACTCATCCTCTAGGGTGGATATTGCATGTGTGAGAACATTTTCCCCATTTGTCAACACTTAGCCAAATTTTCAAGTTTTGATCGCTTGAATTCTCATTGCTTTTGCTTGGGCGGATTTTGAAAGCTCTAGAACATTTTCCCCATTTTCCTGGGCGCATATTGTTGATAACTGAGAGGGGGGGGGGTGAATCAGTTATCCTAATTATTTCCCTTATTAAACTTTCCTTCTAATTGAAGCAGCATAAAATCAAACACAAAACATTAACCATGAAGTAAGAAACACATGACACAGTATTTTTGACGTGGAAACCCTGTTAAGGGAGAAAACCACGGGGTGATTAACCCAAGAATTATTCTCTGTTAGAAGAATAGGAAATTACAAAAATGGCACTTGCCAATTAGGGCTCACTGCCCGAGCACACTGCTCACAAGAGGCTCACTGCCTACAAGAAGACACACTGTCTTACAAAGTGATAAGAATCACAGTCTTGAACTGATTGGAAGCATCTGCATATGCTGGAGTTCAGTTCCAGTTAAGTTCAGTATACTGATCTGCTGCACTTCATCTTTCCTCTGTTCTTTAGTCTGCTGTCCTTTCACATACCGGATCTTTCTTGTTACTTCTGCTCTATTCTGGACTTGTTCGCATATCACCTCACACATTCACACACTTTACAACTAAATCCATCCTCTATATATATCCGCACAAGTAATTTCATCATCTTTCTAGTCGGCATCCGGAACAGTCTAGTTTCTTACAAACTTAGTTCTGTCGGCTGAATCCTTGCTCACCAAGCAATGCGGATCAAGCATATACTTGTAGATATCATCAATTATGTTGGCCAAACATGATTCATGCCTCCGCAACCTTTATCATCATCTGTAACACATCCGGAAAGTAGTTTGATACTCAGTCAGTCAGTTCTTCCTCTGTTTTCACTGTCTCTCAGGAATCCGGTACTCAACTATTCATATCTTTTTCTTTGTCCATCTCCGGAGGCTAAATCCTTGGAATATACTACTCAAGATAGTCCTCTTGACTTCCCCAGATCCGCACTGTGCCAAGACACTTCCTCTGAGAGATCCGGACCAATCTGTCGGACCTTGCCACATGCTCTGTTCTTGTTCACCGGACCACAACAATCTTCAATCTGACTTCCGGTAGAGATATATCATGACTTGCGGATATGTGGAATGACCTTTGTTGCCATCAATGACAACAACCATGAATCCATATAGTGTCTCTTGCCAACAATCTCCCCCTTTGGCATTGATGGCAACACTTAGTGAAAAATGACTAAGTGTTTACACTATGCTCCCCCTTTGCTGATGCTCTGTCTTTATATACAATTTCCGGAACTCCCCCTGAGTTGGATTCCTCATTTTTCACTGCTCCTCACTCCCCCTTTGACATCAATGGCAAAGGGTAGGGTCCGCACACCAAAATTTTCAAAAATTTTCTATATATAGCCGCATATTTACATACTCACATATACTGCAGAATGTCTGCAAAGGATGTCTGCAGTTGAACCATTTCAGTAGCCCAACTTAGCTTCATTCTGTCCAAGATTGAAATGTGACCACTCAACAAAAATGCAAAAGCTTCTGCCCGCCTGAGATCTGTCGGATCTTTTGTATGGGCGGTGGTCTGGGCATCACTGATGGCCTCATGCATAGTTTCCAACTTAGGGACTATAATCCTTCTAAGTTCTCCCATCCGATTGGTAATGTTCTTCCTCTCCTTCTCAAGATTCTTTATTTCATTCAAGACTGCAATAGTCTGACATTCTTGATTTATTATAGAGGAAGAGAGAGGATCAAAACTTTGAGATAAGCTTTGAAGCTTGTCCTGTTCCTCTTTTATTTTCTTGTCAATTGCAGCTGTTGCCTTTGACCAAGATATACAAAATTTGTAGATGTCACCGCCATCCTTAAGAGCATTTTCTAAGCTCTTTATTCCAATGCTTACAATCTTCCTATCCTTAGAGATTAATTCTAATATTTCAGAAAATCTCTTATCCAAAAATTCCTTCCGGACCTTTTCTTCAGCTGATTTTTCTAGAGAATTAAAATGTGTGTCAATACTGCTGACTAAGGTTTTTAGATTACCGGAAGTGGAGGCTGTCGGATCTATTTGGATTGATGGCATGATCTTTACAAGTACTCCGGAGGCAGCCTCTATTAACTCACAGTCTTCCATATGAGACTTCAGGAGCTTTTCATTTGCCTTGGCATTTGCAAATGAGGCTATCTTCATTGTTTGTACCGGAGAGAGAGAGTCAAAATCAAATGGACCTTTTAGAAGCTCCGGTTCATCAATCTCTAGAGTTTCTTTGCTCAAAAATTGTTGAACAGTTTGTGCAGTGTCTCTTGCCGGAGACAGATGTTTCTTTTCTTCTGCAGTCTTAGAACTGTCAACCTCTTTGTCTGTCACCACTGCTTCCTTCTCCTGCAATTGCTCTTCTTCTTTGGATCCGGAGACTGTAGGGGAAACCGGAGGAGAGATGCTTGCTTGTTCATGGGCCACTTCTTCTGGAGCAGAGGGTTCCAAGTCCTCACTTGTCTGTTCAGGGCTCACTTCTTCCGGAACAGAAGATCCCAAATCAGCAGCTGTTTCTGCACCTAAGTCCTCTACAACAGGAAGATTGAACCTTTTGAAGGCCTTCCGGAGGATCTCTTCTGTCTCTTGTGCCACTTTGTCAGTCTCACCAAGCATGAGCTGATTCATCCTGGCTTTACTTCTGAACTCATCTTTGCAGTCCTTGAAGATCATGTTCATTGTCTTGGGATCAATTTGAGGATATAGCTGAATAGCTATCTGCTCCCGGATCTCAAGATCTTTAGCATGAGCATTATTTTTCCTCACTTCCATTTCCTTTTCTAGGCTTTTAGGAATAAGAGATATTACTTCAATGAAAGCCTTATTATATATGTTAAGATATTTCACTGTGGCCTCCTGCAGAGTCTTTTGGTCTGCCTCACTGAAGTCATCATAGGATTCAGTCATTGGTTGAAGGTTTCCATCCACCGTGACCGACTTGATTATGCTCTCTAGTGACAGAGTGGGCTTTTCAACAGTTACCTCTGCCATTTCCTCCTTGTCTTGGCCTGTGGAGGGCTTACCGGATCCTTTCTTTTTCTGTTTCTTTACTTCTCTTACTCCTTCATCTGATTCTGTCTCCTCTTCATCCTTTTGGCTTCCATAAGCCCTTGTGGCTTTTGCCTTTGATCTCTTTCCGGATGCCTGGACTTCCGGTTTTGAACTTTTGGTTGAGGGAGGTGCAGATCTCTTTGTTGATCTGGTCCGGGTGGGAGCTCCAACCGGAGCACTTTCTTTGCTTTTCTCTTCTTCCTCAGCCTTTCTCCTCTTTTCCCGGCTGGCATCAAGTGCCTCTTTTGAGATGCCTAGGCCTTGAGCAATGTGCTCTACTTCTTTTCTCACTTTTCTCTTAATCTCAGGTTCCCTGAGTTCTACATGTAATTTCACGCTCAGCTCCTCAAAGGTTCCAAACCTTTCTGCCTTAGGATCTTTGGGCTGACTTAGCATGTGTTGAACATGCAGCTCTACTATCTGTTCATCAACTTCATACCCCATGGGCATGATCCAGACAGTCCTTGGCTCCACTGCCTCCATTAGGCACTGATCAGTGTCAACCATAAAACATACTGAGTCCTTGTATTTCTCAATGAGAGACTGGGGAATTCTCTCTCTTGCTTGCATCATGCTCTGAAAGTTTTTGAAGTATCCCCATAGAGCTGTATTTCTCGCTTTTGCATCCCCAAGTCCATGCAAATAGTCTCTTATCTGGACTGCAACAGGTTTGTCATTCTGCCATACCCATCCACTTGTTCCGGGTAGCTCATTCATGAAGTAAAAGAATAGACATACAATGAGAGTACCATACTTAAAGGAGTTCTTCTTGTCTTTCTTGATTTTCTGTACATTTTCCATCAATTGGCTTAGTAGTAGTTCACAAAGATCATAATCTGCATTCTTTCTTAGCATTTCATATGCTGTGTATATTGCAGTTCTGGATACAGAATTCTCCCTGTTGGAGTGATAGATCTTGTATCCTATTATCATTGATGCATATTTGATATCCGGATCTGAAATATCTTCAATGGTCATTGCCCTCTTATCATATTTTGATCCGGTGGCCTCAGTTACAACGTTGTTCTTGACAGATTTGAGGATAGGTACCCCCCCGGAAGAGTATAGACCAGTTACTGCTCTAATTGCTTCTTTTGTAATCTTACAGGGTCTATCTAGCCAAAGGAAGTTGTCATGCATCCTGCTCAGTACATACCGGACCCATTCATCTTCTTCAAAGCTAGGGAAATGAATGAATTGCTCAAATTGTTTCTTCTGGATACCCTTATACTCTGGTTTGAGCTCAAAAGCATTGTCTATCAGTTGCTTGTGATAGAGGTCTCTTAATTTGAATTCCCCAAATTCCTCAATGTTTGCGTGTATGTAAACCCTAATATCTTCAGTATGTAAGACTCCGTGGGGAACACTAGAGAAGGCTCCTAGTGGATCTACCTCCAATGATTTGTAGGGATGTTTCTTGAATGAGGGGCGAGGTCTATCAGAGATCTTAACTATGTTTGGAGTAGCCATTCTTCAAAGATTTGCAGTGAGGCAATGAAAACGAAGAATACCTTATGCGCCTTCGGTTTGCACGGAGTGGTTGGATTGATTTCTTTATGCAATAGCTTCGGCAGGAGATCCTTGGTGTGCTTGATGAACCTTGTTTGCAGAGCTCCACTATTCGCTTCTTCTCAAGTGTAGAATGAGCAGATAACTTTTGAGAAATCCCTTATATTGCTCCGCAAACCCTAATATCTGTCTGCAATAAATGCTTCACCTGCATTATTCCGGTTTACCATGTCTGGACAGCTTGGAGTATCCCGGATTAGTCCTGATCACTGAATATCATCCGGATCTTTAAATCATGAATAAATCTAGGTAACATATTACAAGAACATCCCAAACACTCTGTCCAATCCGCAAGACAAGATCGTGCACTTCCGGATCTCTCCGGACCTTTTTGTAATCCTTTATCATACCGGAGCACCTCCCTGAACAGGTCTAACTTAATCGAACACAGCTTCTTCATAACTCCATGCGGACCTCTGAAAACTTGACTGAAGCATCTCAGGACTTATATCTACAAACCCTTTAATCCGCATCTTGTGCCACATCCGGCACAACTTGTTTGGCTGGGGGAACAGAATCTTCTTTGAGTCTCCCCCTGAGCCTGAGCTCACTTTTTAATTTCCGGAAGAAATATCAGCACCAGAATCTGGTGCGGATCCAACCTCTACATTCTCTGAGCTTTTCTTCACCCAAATCTTGCTCATCTGATTCCTAACTTCATCCGCATTCATCTTTTGTTTACCCTTGTCTTGATTCTGATTATACACCGGACCTCTTTTGTCCTGATTCTTGTTTCTGCAGACTTTAGCATTATGACCGGACCTATTGCAGATTTGGCAAATAACATTTCTTTGCATATTTAACTGATATCCCCTTGATCTGCATTGATTAGCCATATGACCTACTCTATTGCATGTAAAGCATCTACCTTTGAATGATTTGTTTACTTGCATAATTCTGCATTCATGGGATTTGTGTCCATACCTTTTGCAGTTGAAGCATTGTCCGGAGAAGGATGAATTAATCTGATTCATTCTCATTCTGCACTGATTAGCTTTGTGACCAAAATGGTTGCAGCTGTGGCAGTATCCATTGAAGGATGGATATTTTTGAGCATTTGGCTGTCTTACCGGAGGTCTTCTAGGCCTGCTCCTTGGATTTTCTGATCCAAGATTCCTCTGACCGGATCCGGAGCTTTCTCCTTTCTCATATCCCAAGCCATACTTGTCATCTGTCCTCTTTTGACTTCCAAGAAGAATTTCAAGTTGAGCAGAACTTATCTTGAATTTCTCTTTATATTCATTTGCTGTTTGAAGGTCTCTTTTGAGAGAGGCAATTTGATCCTCAAGTTTTCCTTCATTATCTTTGGAATCTTCAAGATCAGATTCAAGGTGTCTGATAATCCTGTCCATCTGGTGGCATTCTTCTGATTTTTCTTTAAGAGATTGTCTTAGATTGTCTTCAGCCTTTCTTTTTTCTTCAATCTCTTGAGTAAACTTTATAGTTCCTGATTCCATTTCATGTCTTAACATAATGACTTCTTTTGATAACTTTTCACATAACTTGGTTTGCTCAGTCAATTCCTCACTTGTATTGCTTTCTTCACTTTGTCTTGCCAACTGTTGAAGCAGCTCCTTTCTCTTTTTCATAGAGAGACTTAATTTGTCTTTTAATTCTCTCATGAATTCATCAGCCTGTTTGAGTCTTTCCTTTAATTCACTGACTTCAGAATTTGACTGTTCAAGATCCTCAAGGGCAGTCTTGAGTTGCTCCCTTAAACCATATGCATCCATTTGAAATCCCAGATCTTCCTCAAGCTGTTAGGCTCTATTAAGAGGAACTTAGCTCTGATACCAATTGTTGATAACTGAGAGGGGGGGGTGAATCAGTTATCCTAATTATTTCCCTTATTAAACTTTCCTTCTAATTGAAGCAGCATAAAATCAAACACAAAACATTAACCATGAAGTAAGAAACACATGACACAGTATTTTTGACGTGGAAACCCTGTTAACGGAGAAAACCACGGGGTGATTAACCCAAGAATTATTCTCTGTTAGAAGAATAGGAAATTACAAAAATGGCACTTGCCAATTAGGGCTCACTGCCCGAGCACACTGCTCACAAGAGGCTCACTGCCTACAAGAAGACACACTGTCTTACAAAGTGATAAGAATCACAGTCTTGAACTGATTGGAAGCATCTGCATATGCTGGAGTTCAGTTCCGGTTAAGTTCAGTATACTGATCTGCTGCACTTCATCTTTCCTCTGTTCTTTAGTCTGCTGTCCTTTCACATACCGGATCTTTCTTGTTACTTCTGCTCTATTCTGGACTTGTTCGCATATCACCTCACACATTCACACACTTTACAACTAAATCCATCCTCTATATATATCCGCACAAGTAATTTCATCATCTTTCTAGTCGGCATCCGGAACAGTCTAGTTTCTTACAAACTTAGTTCTGTCGGCTGAATCCTTGCTCACCAAGCAATGCGGATCAAGCATATACTTGTAGATATCATCAATTATGTCGGCCAAACATGATTCATGCCTCCGCAACCTTTATCATCATCTGTAACACATCCGGAAAGTAGTTTGATACTCAGTCAGTCAGTTCTTCCTCTGTTTTCACTGTCTCTCAGGAATCCGGTACTCAACTATTCATATCTTTTTCTTTGTCCATCTCCGGAGGCTAAATCCTTGGAATATACTACTCAAGATAGTCCTCTTGACTTCCCCAGATCCGCACTGTGCCAAGACACTTCCTCTGAGAGATCCGGACCAATCTGTCGGACCTTGCCACATGCTCTGTTCTTGTTCACCGGACCACAACAATCTTCAATCTGACTTCCGGTAGAGATATATCATGACTTGCGGATATGTGGAATGACCTTTGTTGCCATCAATGACAACAACCATGAATCCATATAGTGTCTCTTGCCAACACATATTGCATGGTGTAGAACAATTTCCGCCCAAGGTCCAAAACTTCAACTTTTTTCGCCTGATTTTGACTTGTCCTGGATGGAAGTATATTTAAAAATATATTTAAGTATATGCTCAGATATTGAATTTCCTATACTTTAAATATTTTGAAATATACTTCCAGGATGTTTGAGATAGGTCTCAGATCCATGGGATTTAACATGCAGATTCTAGATTTTTGAGGATCCACCAGATTTCAGACTTAGTCAATTTCAGGATCTCAAAACATCATGATTCTAGACTTAGTCAATTTCAGGGCTCAGAACATGCATCAGGATGAGAAGATACAAACTCCTTAGCCAAAATATATCGAGACTTGGGTAAAACAACACTACCAAAACCTTACAAACTCAAAGAAAACCTAAACCCTAAAGCAAAGCAACGACAGAAAGCAAAAAAAAAGAGGGGGTCCCCATTTGCAATGGGGCGATGTGTGATTACATCACAACATCTAGTGCCAATCCGAATAAATGTTCGTGAACATTTCAAAGAAAAGACTCAATCCAGACCCAGAGACTTCGGATAATTAACCCTAATTCTATCACTTAGCTAGGAAATGCACTCGAAAGAGAAAAGAACGATGAATTGGGTTAAGACACTTCATCCTTTGATTACCACCGTGTGTGCAGTGTTCGACAAACATTGATTCTGTCAAGCATTCCAATGATAAACAAGAATCAATGAATTGAAACCTTCTGTGTACACCCACATGTTAGGTTGAACAAACATGAATACATGATCAAGAAATCGGAATCAAAAGCTTAGTACAACCATTCATAATTCAAAGACCCAAGTGTGTGCAATCGCGTTCATTTCTATCCCTTAGAAGCTAAGATCATCCGAGTTCACTTGTCTTAAGCTAAGTAAGTTCATGGGCGACATACGGGCTAAAGGGATAGTGATGATATGAAATGGAAAGTAATGGCAATGGAAATGACAAGATGGATAGGTGGAATGAGACAGTGTGTCTCTACGCATGACGCCTGTTTGCCAAGTTTTCGTCATGGTACTTATCCAAGGCACCACCAGAGGTGGTTTTCACCTGTGGACGAAAGGATTTCTCTTTACTATTTTTTTTCTTTTTCTTTTCTCTTTCTTTTTTTTTTTTTCTTTTTTTTAAAAAAAAAAAAAATTATACCAAACAATTACACACGGTGCCAGTTTGCCAGGTTTTCACCATGGTAACGAATAGAAAGAACTCCAGAGTCTGACTCTATAGACGACACGATAGTCCAAACAAAATCATGTCAAGTCAGTATACTTACTATGTTGGCAAGGAACGACAGATACGATAACAACTAGATGGAAAAGCGAACGAAAACAGTGGACTATGATGTAGATTATGCCAAACCAGGTAGATGGAAAGGCATCCAAAACATAGACCAGGCGAGTGGAGGGATATGTAGGCTAGCGGGAAATGTAGGGAAGCGGATGGTATGTAGTGGAATGAATAAAATGGAAAGGAATCACAATCAACGCTTGTACGTACCGAACTAAACTTCGAAGCTTGCAAGGGAAGGGAAGTGTATTTAGGAACGGGAGTGATGGCGAGTGAATATAACTTCATAGTGACTTCATAACCCACGCAGACTTAGAATTTTCTTTTGATTTAATTTCATGGTATGAAGTGACAGATGGAATGGAAATGGAATGGGATGAGGTGAATGGAAATGGATTCTTTGGATGCGGAAGCTGCTTTGAATTTGGCTTCTTAAGACTTAAATACCCAAACTTCTGCCTTTTCTTTTGGAAATATGGAATGACATAGCCTTTGAATATACTTTGCTTGGATTTGTGGCATTTGTGCTCTGAGGCATAAAGATCTATAAGATTTTTAGGAATTTCTGTATTTCATGGGTAAAAGCATCCAAATATTTATTTCTTGAAATTATGGGATGGGCGGGTGGATTGCAAGCTTCTCATTTAGACGACACTTACATTCATTGACCATGATTAAGAAATGGGTAAATGGATAAGGGAATATGGGTATAAGAATTAGTGAAATGGAAGTAAGATGGATGGCAGAAGGTGTGTGGCCAAATGCTTTTGGAATTTGCATAGTAACGGAGGTGGAATGAATACACATGTAATGGGTGGATAATGGAAAACAATGTATTCAGGTAGAACGGAGGGGAATACCAACATCTTGACCTTGCTTCTTGTGTAGTGGCCAAGGTTATATGAATGGATATCAACATGGATGGACTTCAAATACCTTGTTCATAGAGGACTCAAACCTTTACCCTGATAACTCATTACTGGGAGTTTGAGGCAAAAACAGGACTATATGGAGGATTCAGACATTAGACTTGAGTTCATTATTTGATGGAACAAGTGAAATGGATGGAGGCTTTTATTGCATACATGAAGTCATATGGCGGAGCGAATGGAATGAGTAGATGGAGGTATGGAGAAATGCGTACAATGGAATGGAGTGAAACAGGAATGCTTATCAGGGAGTGTAGGCTTTTATTATGTAAGTGAGCTGACAGGTTGAAATAGAATATGGAGCATACGGATAGATATAATATAATGGAATGAAGTGGAATCATGAACTATCTCACTTAATTCAAGCTCACCAAGACTCACTTAGAACTTCGGGACTATTAAGATGTATAAATTTATGAGGCCTTTAAATACTTCAAGTCATGCTAAACAATGGATTCTTCTTCTAGTGAACAAGCAGTCACACTATTCAACACTAGCAATGGAGTCCACAATAAACTTCCAATTCATGACTCAAGTTTCTCAAAAGAAGACTAAGAGAAATCAATTATTCAATAGGAAAAGATATGTGTAATCGCAAGATATTAGTGTCAAGACACAATTCATAATTCCTTTCCGAGTCAAGTACAAATCCTAACCTTCTGAAAAAGTTAAAGAAAATCATCCTTAGATTCTAAAGACTTTCATGAATATTTATCTAAGAAACGAACTTCAACATTTGCCAGATTATGTTTCTTGAAGCTTCATCGCCTTTTCACAACTTGGGAACCCCGAAAAACAAACCTAAACTAAAGCAACAACCCAAACTATGGAAAGCAAACAAAACCCAAAACAAACTGAACATAGCAAAATTACTCTAAAGCAACATAAAGGAAAACCTACTCTAAGCAAAGCTATGTACAAAGAGTAGACACAATTCAAAAGACCTAAGTATATACAAGACCTGACATGATTTCTCAAAATGAACAGCAAGAATAAGGCACACGTGATAGTTCGGATTTTGGCAAATTTATCCTTAAACTTGGAAATATATTCTCTCACAATACATTCCTTGAACTCAGAAATTTTTTTGCACAAAATCAACAATTGAGGCAACTCATTGGGACCATGATTAATCCATATACAAGTTGTCTTTCCAAATTTTCCATAGTCAAATTCATATTCTTCAAATTCATCATCAGGAAATTCGTAATCATCAAATTCAAAATCTTTCCAATTAATAGCAGGGAAAGATACAACCTGGTGATCTTCATCCTCGAATGGATATTTATGCTCGTCACCTGCCAGCATGTCCGGAGGTCGAAGTTGGTGGTGGATCATCCCACTTGCATCCGCAACATGCAAATCAACATTATGATCAATATTGGGCATATCAAGATGGAAAGGTGAAAACAATTGAATTTCGAAAACATGGAACATTTCACCTCCTGGATCTTCAATAAAGGGCCTAGCATCAACTTGAATTGCTTTGCATATTTGACCTCCATTTCTTCAATTTGTTCATCTTGAGACAACTTCGGCTGGAACTCCTGTTGTATTTCATCAATAAAAGCATCGAGCGCCCCTCCGAATTGTTCTTCATTGTTGGGCTTGTGTATGATGGATTGCAACATATCTTCATGATCACCCTCCTTTTCAAGGCTTCTTAAAATCTCTTGCAATTCATTCCCAATGATTTGCTCTAATAACATGAATGAATGAGGGGCAAGGAATTCTTCTTCTTGCGATACACTTGAATTACTTTCTTCTTCGCTTGATGTATCCACGCCTTGATCTTTACTTATAATCATTTGAATGTTCTTTCTCTCCTTCTGAATCTCTTCAACATGCTTTTCCTGTCGTTGAACAAGGCCTGTGATTTCATCTTCTAATACACTTGTGCTATCTTCACTAGTAGATGGAATAGAAGTTCCTTCTTCTCTAGATGATTCCTCGAACTTCAATTCTGCCTTGGCTTGATGAATAGCCTCCCAAATTGTCGAACATGTGAATTCCGAATGATTGGCATTATGAATTCTACACCATTCGCATGGAAGCAGGTGATACTTTACACTCAAGCCCTTCTCAATACGTAGTCTCTCTTTGATCATCTCTTTAAATCTTACAAAGGCTTCACTTTCACTTGACACCTCAGGTTCCACCATTGTACTCATAACTGGCTCATAAACTTGCGAAAAAGAAATTCTTCCTTGAAAAGTTAATTCCATCCTTGACAAAAATGTTAAACAATATAGCTCCTTGTGATCATTTGTACCATGAATTCGGCATCCATCCCGTGATACAAAGTCGGTCAAGTCGGCATTCCTTTGATGAAGTTGTGCATTTAAACTCCGCCAAAGCTGAATTATGTCCACTTGAGGATCATATTGCTGCCCACAACCTTGAAATTGCTTCATGCGTGCTGAGAAATCCATCCTTATTTTGGTATTTTTTAAATTTTTGCTTTTTTGTAGCTTTTATTTTTCTACTTTTTTTTGGATTTTCTGCATAAGAGAGATCTTGAAATTGTGAATTCTTCCTCGAAAGCTCGCTCGGTTCCAATTCCACAATTCGGAGATCGTTCACGTACTCGGAGTGAAAGAAGCAATGTAATTCATTGTTCTTACCCTTTTATCCTGAGTTGAGATGCGAGAAACTCTTCATTCTGACTTCCTCCTTGCTGAACTCTGTCGAGCAATGAATGATAAAACACCAGAATATCTTTTGTATGCTTGGAACAAATGGAGCAATTCGGTGTTCTCGCCCTCCTTCTAGCGCCAATTCTGTTGATGTGTTTTTCTTGCACATGCAAACTCAGAATAAAATACTAAGTATTCTATCCTCTCTTGAATAAAGTCTCTCGACTGCTAAACAATGTGATCAATCGAGACAACTCCAAGGTTCCTTATTCATGTTTTTGCTATGGATAGACTCAGTAGTTGATGTGATTTGCTGGTAATCACAAAGGGACTTACGCTGAATATGCTCCTTACTCCACTCAAATGTGTTACTTCTTCCTTATGAAATGGAACTTCTTCCGACTGGGTACAAAAAGAAAATGCAAAAGATGAGGGTTAAGAAAGCTAATCTAAGGACAATGAAGTGATGGATGATGTTTCAATAGACAAACTCCTTGAACCAAGCCTCGCTTCGCCATGAGAGCAACAACTACACGAAGCTAGTGCAATCTTCAAAGGGAAATGAAGGATTTTCAAACTGCAAGCATGCATCCAAATACCCACAGCTGGGGCAACTTGAATGAACATTCACAATCGAACTAAAGCACATGAAGGTTCAGACTAACTTTGCACTGTGAATTGCAAGCAACAAGTCACAAAAAGTATGAACATAGAGGAATTCATCAAATATCTCAACATAAATCCATCATATCAGTGAACTTCTAATCTAATTCTACTCTACTTGGAAACATCTCCCCATCACATCCAAGAACTTAGAAACCATGTTAACATTCCGCAACCACACAAAATCACCATGAAACAACCAACAATGAGCTTGTATTGATCTTGGAAGTATTTTTACAACAATTTCAATGTCTCTTCAATGACTTTAAGAAGTCTCCTCTACTCTACTTGCTATTCTTCTTAATTCTAATATCCTAATGTCCCCCCCTTACAAATGAGAGAAGTGAGCTTTATATAGAGCTCAAGAATTACAATGAATGGCCAGGATTGATTTGCAAATCAATGGCCCAGATTGAGACAACAATACAATTTGTTACAACAATTTGCTATTTTTAGACATGAAAGAGGGAACAAAGGCACGTTTCCCAATGTGATAAGTAACATGTCAAAATGTGATTGCTCTGATGATGTGTACATGCCACCTCATCCTTGGGCGAACCAGTTTGATTTTCTCCCTGTTCACATTGCTTGGAGCAACTTCCCAAATTGTATCATCTTTCATGGAATAGTCTTTGAACTTGGATTTTCACCTCTGGAACTTTGCATCTTTCAAACTTGCAAATTTGAGATTTTGGATTTCTTCTTGTTGTTGTCTTGACATTTTTTAGTTTGAATGTAATTCATAGATTTCTTGATAAACTTGCTCATTTCTCATCTTGTGACATTCTCATTCTTGTGCAGGATTTTAACTCTGGATGGTGCATGAAGTAGAAGATATTTTATGCGTGGATTCTCAGAGTAGACTTCATGATGGATGTAGATGGCTCATGGAATAGATAACTCTGGAGCTTAAAAATGCAAACAAATTTTTGGAAATGGATTTCTGGACGAATGTTCCTCTCATGATGCTGGATTCTTGAACATGCAGGTGGAATGATCTTCTGGATGCTTGGATGATGGCAAACTTGATGATGCAAGATTCTTCCTCCATTCTGGCGATGTCACCTTCTTTGGAGCAAGGTGAATCAGCTTGATGACACTTCGACCCTCTGGATGACTTGCCTCCACATAATTCGATCTTTCACTTGATCTCGCTCTCCTTCAACATTTGCCGCATACATTGCAAACCTACAAGCAAAATACCTCAAGTTACTACATCAACATGATACATGATATAAATAAATTTTACCACTAAATTCACCTTCCATACGAATGTGGGACAAATAAAACGATTTCCATATATTCATCAAACAATTTTCAATTTAAGCCAACTTATTCAATAATGCAAAGTGATTTTTCATGAAAACTTTCAAAAAGTGGAAATTATTCTGGTCTATGGAATATGCACCCTTCTAGAGCGCAAAATGTAAGCTCTAGAACATTTTCCCATTTTGCAACTTCAATACTTAGAATTTTTCTTGTTCTCTACTTCAAGTTTCGCTTCTTCTTTGGTAAATTCTCCTTCAATTTTAATGATCTTACATTCAATTTTGCATTTGTAATGAGTGAAATTTTCCGACTTGGCAATCTTCCTTCAATACTTAGGCAATTTTGTAAACTTCCACCTTGTATCAACCTTTGACAAACCTTCACTTGGAGCTTCAAAACAAGACTGGAGTCTTCAAGATACTTCTTACTTAGTTCAAATTCTTCGTGACTATCTAGGCGGAAATTACATGGAGTAGAACAATTTCCTCCGTTGTAGGGCGGATTTTGCATGCTCTAGAACATTTTCCACCTTTTAACACTTCCACATTTAACACCCTTAGTAAATTTCTTCCAAGTTCCTTGCACTAAATCCTCATAAAATTGTATCAACTTGCAAGAATGGGATGTTTTTCCAAGTGCAAAGATCCTCTTCTAGAAGGGTGCAAATTGCATGAGGCAGAACAATTTGCATCTTGGGAGGGCGGATATTGCATTGAGTAGAACATTATGCACTCTAGGATGGGCGGATTTTGAAAGGGGTAGAACATTTTCCTCCATTTTCAACTCAATCATGACTTTCACTTTGAATTTTCAAAACAAGGATGATTTCTTAAAATGTTTCATACTTGGTCAAATTTCCTTGTTCCTTCTAGGGCGGAAATTGCAAGAGGTAGAACATTTTCCACTATTTCCAAGTCTCCTAGCTAAAGCGCAAAATGCAAGGGGCAGAACATTTTCCCCATTTTGGTATTCTATCATGACCTTCACTTGAACTTTCAAAACAAGGTTGAACTTCCCAAGATGTTTCATTCTTAGCTAAATTTCCTTGTTACAAACTCCTAGGGCGGAAATTGCAAGAGGTAGAACATTTTCCATTATTTCCAAGTCTCCTTCTAGCTAAAGCGCAAAATGCAAGGGGCAGAACATTTTCCCCATTTTGCTACTTAGGTTTTTCCTTCAAATTTCAAATGTTGAGTGAATCTTCTACCTTGGACTTCCTTCATTGCCTTAAACATGGATTGAGTTTCAACATCCTTCGCACTTCATGCATTTATCATGAAATTCCTAGGGTGCATGTTGTAGGCTTGAGAACAATTTGCAACTAGGGAGGGCGGATTTTGAAGGGTGCAGAACATTTTCCTTCATTTTGGTACTTCAACAATTCATCAAATTCCATCTTTCTTCCAACTCCACAAAGCAAATTGTCATATTCTTTGCAAGTATTCTCGAGAATTTGTCTAAGGCAATCATGCATTCAAAAATGGAGACCTTCAACCTAGGGCGCATATTGCATGAGGCAGAACATTTTCCACCCTCAAACTCATCCTCTAGGGCGGATATTGCATGTGTGAGAACATTTTCCCCATTTGTCAACACTTAGCCAAATTTTCAAGTTTTGATCGCTTGAATTCTCATTGCTTTTGCTTGGGCGGATTTTGAAAGCTCTAGAACATTTTCCCCATTTTCCTGGGCGCATATTGCATGGTGTAGAACAATTTCCGCCCAAGGTCCAAAACTTCAACTTTTTTCGCCTGATTTTGACTTGTCCTGGATGGAAGTATATTTAAAAATATATTTTCATATACTTTAAATATTTTGAAATATACTTCCAGGATGTTTGAGATAGGTCTCAGATCCATGGGATTTAACATGCAGATTCTAGATTTTTGAGGATCCACCAGATTTCAGACTTAGTCAATTTCAGGATCTCAAAACATCAGGATTCTAGACTTAGTCAATTTCAGGGCTCAGAACATGCATCAGGATGAGAAGATACAAACTCCTTAGCCAAAATATATCGAGACTTGGGTAAAACAACACTACCAAAACCTTACAAACTCAAAGAAAACCTAAACCCTAAAGCAAAGCAACGACAGAAAGCAAAAAAAAAGAGGGGGTCCCCATTTGCAATGGGGCGATGTGTGATTACATCACAACATCTAGCGCCAATCCGAATAAATGTTTGTGAACATTTCAAAGAAAAGACTCAATCCGGACCCAGAGACTTCGGATAATTAACCCTAATTCTATCACTTAGCTAGGAAATGCACTCGAAAGAGAAAAGAACGATGAATTGGGTTAAGACACTTCATCCTTTGATTACCACCGTGTGTGCGGTGTTTGACAAACATTGATTCTGTCAAGCATTCCAATGATAAACAAGAATCAATGAATTGAAACCTTCTGTGTACACCCACATGTTAGGTTGAACAAACATGAATACATGATCATTAAATCGGAATCAAAAGCTTAGTACAACCATTCATAATTCAAAGACCCAAGTGTGTGCAATCGCGTTCATTTCTATCCCTTAGAAGCTAAGATCATCCGAGTTCACTTGTCTTAAGCTAAGTAAGTTCATGGGCGACATACGGGCTAAAGGGATAGTGATGATATGAAATGGAAAGTAATGGCAATGGAAATGACAAGATGGATAGGTGGAATGAGACAGTGTGTCTCTACGCATGACGCCTGTTTGCCAGGTTTTCGTCATGGTACTTATCCAAGGCGCCACCAGAGGTGGTTTTCACCTGTGGACGAAAGGATTTCTCTTTACTATTTTTTTTCTTTTTCTTTTCTCTTTCTTTTTTTTTTTTCTTTTTTTTTTTTTTAAAAAAATTATACCAAACAATTACACACGGTGCCAGTTTGCCAGGTTTTCACCATGGTAACGAATAGAAAGAACTCCAGAGTCTGACTCTATAGACGACACGATAGTCCAAACAAAATCATGTCAAGTCAGTATACTTACTATGTTGGCAAGGAACAACAGATACGATAACAACTAGATGGAAAAGCGAACGAAAACAGTGGACTATGATGTAGATTATGCCAAACCAGGTAGATGGAAAGGCATCCAAAACATAGACCAGGCGAGTGGAGGGATATGTAGGCTAGCGAGAAATGTAGGGAAGCAGATGGTATGTAGTGGAATGAATAAAACGGAAAGGAATCACAATCAACGCTTGTACGTACCGAACTAAACTTCGAAGCTTGCAAGGGAAGGGAAGTGTATTTAGGAACGGGAGTGATGGCGAGTGAATATAACTTCATAGTGACTTCATAACCCACGCAGACTTAGAATTTTCTTTTGATTTAATTTCATGGTATGAAGTGACAGATGGAATGGAAATGGAATGGGATGAGGTGAATGGAAATGGATTCTTTGGATGTGGAAGCTGCTTTGAATTTGGCTTCTTAAGACTTAAATACCCAGACTTCTGCCTTTTCTTTTGGAAATATGGAATGACATAGCCTTTGAATATACTTTGCTTGGATTTGTGGCATTTGTGCTCTGAGGCATAAAGATCTATAAGATTTTTAGGAATTTCTGTATTTCATGGGTAAAAGCATCCAAATATTTATTTCTTGAAATTATGGGATGGGCGGGTGGATTGCAAGCTTCTCATTTAGACGACACTTACATTCATTGACCATGATTAAGAAATGGGTAAATGGATAAGGGAATATGGGTATAAGAATTAGTGAAATGGAAGTAAGATGGATGGCAGAAGGTGTGTGGCCAAATGCTTTTGGAATTTGCATAGTAACGGAGGTGGAATGAATACACATGTAATGGGTGGATAATGGAAAACAATGTATTCAGGTAGAACGGAGGGGAATACCAACATCTTGACCTTGCTTCTTGTGTAGTGGCCAAGGTTATATGAATGGATATCAACATGGATGGACTTCAAATACCTTGTTCATAGAGGACTCAAACCTTTACCCTGATAACTCATTACTGGGAGTTTGAGGCAAAAACAGGACTATATGGAGGATTCAGACATTAGACTTGAGTTCATTATTTGATGGAACAAGTGAAATGGATGGAGGCTTTTATTGCATACATGAAGTCATATGGCGGAGCGAATGGAATGAGTAGATGGAGGTATGGAGAAATGCGTACAATGGAATGGAGTGAAACAGGAATGCTTATCAGGGAGTGTAGGCTTTTATTATGTAAGTGAGCTGACAGGTTGAAATAGAATATGGAGCATACGGATAGATATAATATAATGGAATGAAGTGGAATCATGAACTATCTCACTTAATTCAAGCTCACCAAGACTCACTTAGAACTTCGGGACTATTAAGATGTATAAATTTATGAGGCCTTTAAATACTTCAAGTCATGCTAAACAATGGATTCTTCTTCTAGTGAACAAGCAGTCACACTATTCAACACTAGCAATGGAGTCCACAATAAACTTCCAATTCATGACTCAAGTTTCTCAAAAGAAGACTAAGAGAAATCAATTATTCAATAGGAAAAGATATGTGTAATCGCAAGATATTAGTGTCAAGACACAATTCATAATTCCTTTCCGAGTCAAGTACAAATCCTAACCTTCTGAAAAAGTTAAAGAAAATCATCCTTAGATTCTAAAGACTTTCATGAATATTTATCTAAGAAACGAACTTCAACATTTGCTAGATTATGTTTCTTGAAGCTTCATCGCCTTTTCACAACTTGGGAACCCCGAAAAACAAACCTAAACTAAAGCAACAACCCAAACTATGGAAAGCAAACAAAACCCAAAACAAACTGAACATAGCAAAATTACTCTAAAGCAACATAAAGGAAAACCTACTCTAAGCAAAGCTATGTACAAAGAGTAGACACAATTCAAAAGACCTAAGTATATACAAGACCTGACATGATTTCTCAAAATGAACAGCAATAATAAGGCACACGTGATAGTTCGGATTTTGGCAAATTTATCCTTAAACTTGGAAATATATTCTCTCACAATACATTCCTTGAACTCAGAAATTTTTTTGCACAAAATCAACAATTGAGGCAACTCATTGGGACCATGATTAATCCATATACAAGTTGTCTTTCCAAATTTTCCATAGTCAAATTCATATTCTTCAAATTCATCATCAGGAAATTCGTAATCATCAAATTCAAAATCTTTCCAATTAATAGCAGGGAAAGATACAACCTGGTGATCTTCATCCTCGAATGGATATTTATGCTCGTCACCTGCCAGCATGTCCGGAGGTCGAAGTTGGTGGTGGATCATCCCACTTGCATCCGCAACATGCAAATCAACATTATGATCAATATTGGGCATATCAAGATGGAAAGGTGAAAACAATTGAATTTCGAAAACATGGAACATTTCACCTCCTGGATCTTCAATAAAGGGCCTAGCATCAACTTGAATTGCTTTGCATATTTGACCTCCATTTGTTCAATTTGTTCATCTTGAGACAACTTCGGCTGGAACTCCTGTTGTATTTCATCAATAAAAGCATCGAGCGCCCCTCCGAATTGTTCTTCATTGTTGGGCTTGTGTATGATGGATTGCAACATATCTTCATGATCACCCTCCTTTTCAAGGCTTCTTAAAATCTCTTGCAATTCATTCCCAATGATTTGCTCTAATAACATGAATGAATGAGGGGCAAGGAATTCTTCTTCTTGCGATACACTTGAATTACTTTCTTCTTCGCTTGATGTATCCACGCCTTGATCTTTACTTATAATCATTTGAATGTTCTTTCTCTCCTTCTGAATCTCTTCAACATGCTTTTCCTGTCGTTGAACAAGGCCTGTGATTTCATCTTCTAATACACTTGTGCTATCTTCACTAGTAGATGGAATAGAAGTTCCTTCTTCTCTAGATGATTCCTCGAACTTCAATTCTGCCTTGGCTTGATGAATAGCCTCCCAAATTGTCGAACATGTGAATTCCGAATGATTGGCATTATGAATTCTACACCATTCGCATGGAAGCAGGTGATACTTTACACTCAAGCCCTTCTCAATATGTAGTCTCTCTTTGATCATCTCTTTAAATCTTACAAAGGCTTCACTTTCACTTGACACCTCAGGTTCCACCATTGTACTCATAACTGGCTCATAAACTTGCGAAAAAGAAATTCTTCCTTGCAAAGTTAATTCCATCCTTGACAAAAATGTTAAACAATATAGCTCCTTGTGATCATTTGTACCATGAATTCGGCATCCATCCCGTGATGCAAAGTCGGTCAAGTCGGCATTCCTTTGATGAAGTTGTGCATTTAAACTCCGCCAAAGCTGAATTATGTCCACTTGAGGATCATATTGCTGCCCACAACCTTGAAATTGCTTCATGCGTGCTGAGAAATCCATCCTTATTTTGGTATTTTTTAAATTTTTGCTTTTTTGTAGCTTTTATTTTTCTACTTTGTTTTGGATTTTCTGCATAAGAGAGATCTTGAAATTGTGAATTCTTCCTCGAAAGCTCGCTCGGTTCCAATTCCACAATTCGGAGATCGTTCACGTACTCGGAGTGAAAGAAGCAATGTAATTCATTGTTCTTACCCTTTTATCCTGAGTTGAGATGCGAGAAACTCTTCATTCTGACTTCCTCCTTGCTGAACTCTGTCGAGCAATGAATGATAAAACACCAGAATATCTTTTGTATGCTTGGAACAAATGGAGCAATTCGGTGTTCTCGCCCTCCTTCTAGCACCAATTCTGTTGATGTGTTTTTCTTGCACATGCAAACTCAGAATAAAATACTAAGTATTCTATCCTCTCTTGAATAAAGTCTCTCGACTGCTAAACAATGTGATCAATCGAGACAACTCCAAGGTTCCTTATTCATGTTTTTGCTATGGATAGACTCAGTAGTTGATGTGATTTGCTGGTAATCACAAAGGGACTTACGCTGAATATGCTCCTTACTCCACTCAAATGTGTTACTTCTTCCTTATGAAATGGAACTTCTTCCGACTGGGTACAAAAAGAAAATGCAAAAGATGAGGGTTAAGAAAGCTAATCTAAGGACAATGAAGTGATGGATGATGTTTCAATAGACAAACTCCTTGAACCAAGCCTCGCTTCGCCATGAGAGCAATAACTACACGAAGCTAGTGCAATCTTCAAAGGGAAATGAAGGATTTTCAAACTGCAAACATGCATCCAAATACCCATAGCTGGCGCAACTTGAATGAACATTCACAATCGAACTAAAGCACATGAAGGTTCAGACTAACTTTGCACTGTGAATTGCAAGCCACAAGTCACAAAAAGTATGAACATAGAGGAATTCATCAAATATCTCAACATAAATCCATCATATCAGTGAACTTCTAATCTAATTCTACTCTACTTGGAAACATCTCCCCATCACATCCAAGAACTTAGAAACCATGTTAACATTCCGCAACCACACAAAATCACCATGAAACAACCAACAATGAGCTTGTATTGATCTTGGAAGTATTTTTACAACAATTTCAATGTCTCTTCAATGACTTTAAGAAGTCTCCTCTACTCTACTTGCTATTCTTCTTAATTCTAATATCCTAATGTCCCCCCCTTACAAATGAGAGAAGTGAGCTTTATATAGAGCTCAAGAATTACAATGAATGGCTAGGATTGATTTGCAAATCAATGGCCCAGATTGAGACAACAATACAATTTGTTACAACAATTTGCTATTTTTAGACATGAAAGAGGGAACAAAGGCACGTTTCCCAATGTGATAAGTAACATGTCAAAATGTGATTGCTCTGATGATGTGTACATGCCACCTCAACCTTGGGAGAACCAGTTTGATTTTCTCCCTGTTCACATTGCTTGGAGCAACTTCCCAAATTGTATCATCTTTCATGGAATAGTCTTTGAACTTGGATTTTCACCTCTGGAACTTTGCATCTTTCAAACTTGCAAATTTGAGATTTTGGATTTCTTCTTGTTGTTGTCTTGACATTTTTTAGTTTGAATGTAATTCATAGATTTCTTGATAAACTTGCTCATTTCTCATCTTGTGACATTCTCATTCTTGTGCAGGATTTTAACTCTGGATGGTGCATGAAGTAGAAGATATTTTATGCGTGGATTCTTAGAGTAGACTTCATGATGGATGTAGATGGCTCATGGAATAGATAACTCTGGAGCTTAAAAATGCAAACGAATTTTTGGAAATGGATTTCTGGACGAATGTTCCTCTCATGATGCTGGATTCTTGAACATGCAAGTGGAATGATCTTCTGGATGCTTGGATGATGGCAAACTTGATGATGCAAGATTCTTCCTCCATTCTGGTGATGTCACCTTCTTTGGAGCAAGGTGAATCAGCTTGATGACACTTCGACCCTCTGGATGACTTGCCTCCACATAATTCGATCTTTCACTTGATCTCGCTCTCCTTCAACATTTGCCGCATACATTGCAAACCTACAAGCAAAATACCTCAAGTTACTACATCAACATGATACATGATATAAATAAATTTTACCACTAAATTCACCTTCCTTACGAATGTGGGACAAATAAAACGATTTCCATATATTCATCAAACAATTTTCAATTTAAGCCAACTTATTCAATAATGCAAAGTGATTTTTCATGAAAACTTTCAAAAAGTGGAAATTGTTCTGGTCTATGGAATATGCACCCTTCTAGAGCACAAAATGTAAGCTCTAGAACATTTTCCCATTTTGCAACTTCAATACTTAGAATTTTTCTTGTTCTCTACTTCAAGTTTCGCTTCTTCTTTGGTAAATTCTCCTTCAATTTTAATGATCTTACATTCAATTTTGCATTTGTAATGAGTGAAATTTTCTGACTTGGCAATCTTCCTTCAATACTTAGGCAATTTTGTAAACTTCCACCTTGTATCAACCTTTGACAAACCTTCACTTGGAGCTTCAAAACAAGACTGGAGTCTTCAAGATACTTCTTACTTAGTTCAACTTTTTCGTGACTATCTAGGCGGAAATTACATGGAGTAGAACAATTTCCTCCGTTGTAGGGCGGATTTTGCATGCTCTAGAACATTTTCCACCTTTTAACACTTCCACATTTAACACCCTTAGTAAATTTCTTCCAAGTTCCTTGCACTAAATCCTCATAAAATTGTATCAACTTGCAAGAATGGGATGTTTTTCCAAGTGCAAAGATCCTCTTCTAGAAGGGCGCAAATTGCATGAGGCAGAACAATTTGCATCTTGGGAGGGCGGATATTGCATTGAGTAGAACATTATGCACTCTAGGATGGGCGGATTTTGAAAGGGGTAGAACATTTTCCTCCATTTTCAACTCAATCATGACTTTCACTTTGAATTTTCAAAACAAGGATGATTTCTTAAAATGTTTCATACTTGGTCAAATTTCCTTGTTCCTTCTAGGGCGGAAATTGCAAGAGGTAGAACATTTTCCACTATTTCCAAGTCTCCTAGCTAAAGCGCAAAATGCAAGGGGCAGAACATTTTCCCCATTTTGGTATTCTATCATGACCTTCACTTGAACTTTCAAAACAAGGTTGAACTTCCCAAGATGTTTCATACTTAGCTAAATTTCCTTGTTACAAACTCCTAGGGCGGAAATTGCAAGAGGTAGAACATTTTCCATTATTTCTAAGTCTCCTTCTAGCTAAAGCGCAAAATGCAAGGGGCAGAACATTTTCCCCATTTTGCTACTTAGGTTTTTCCTTCAAATTTCAAATGTTGAGTGAATCTTCTACCTTGGACTTCCTTCATTGCCTTAAACATGGATTGAGTTTCAACATCCTTCGCACTTCATGCATTTATCATGAAATTCCTAGGGTGCATGTTGTAGGCTTGAGAACAATTTGCAACTAGGGAGGGCGGATTTTGAAGGGTGCAGAACATTTTCCTTCATTTTGGTACTTCAACAATTCATTAAATTCCATCTTTCTTCCAACTCCACAAAGCAAATTGTCATATTCTTTGCAAGTATTCTCGAGAATTTGTCTAAGGCAATCATGCATTCAAAAATGGAGACCTTCAACCTAGGGCGCATATTGCATGAGGCAGAACATTTTCCACCCTCAAACTCATCCTCTAGGGCAGATATTGCATGTGTGAGAACATTTTCCCCATTTGTCAACACTTAGCCAAATTTTCAAGTTTTGATCGCTTGAATTCTCATTGCTTTTGCTTGGGCGGATTTTGAAAGCTCTAGAACATTTTCCCCATTTTCCTGGGCACATATTGCATGGTGTAGAACAATTTCCGCCCAAGGTCCAAAACTTCAACTTTTTTCGCCTGATTTTGACTTGTCCTGGATGGAAGTATATTTAAAAATATATTTAAGTATATGCTCAAATATTGAATTTCCTATACTTTAAATATTTTGAAATATACTTCCAGGATGTTTGAGATAGGTCTCAGATCCATGGGATTTAACATGCAGATTCTAGATTTTTGAGGATCCACCAGATTTCAAACTTAGTCAATTTCAGGATCTCAAAACATCAGGATTCTAGACTTAGTCAATTTCAGGGCTCAGAACATGCATCAGGATGAGAAGATACAAACTCCTTAGCCAAAATATATCGAGACTTGGGTAAAACAACACTACCAAAACCTTACAAACTCAAAGAAAACCTAAACCCTAAAGCAAAGCAACGACAGAAAGCAAAAAAAAAGAGGGGGTCCCCATTTGCAATGGGGCGATGTGTGATTACATCACAACACTACCAATGTGCCTTTGGAAAAGTATCTCCATTGCATTTGCATAACTTCATTATCATCATAATCATCCAACCATGTCTCCATTATCCATCATCCATCTTCATTAGAATTACATTTTTAGTTTAGTCTTCACTGCATTATCCATATACAGCCATTCTCCTATTGTCATCTTCAACAGCAATTAAGTACAACTTCTAAGAGCTAAAATCATACACAAGATTGGTACAAGATAGGCAACAATGGAAGCTATGAGGTAAATCAGTCTATGAAGGTAATAGCTTTGTTTACTATATTTGCATCAATTTCATTGAGTTATTGGATATTTAGTTGTTTAATACTATTGTTCATAATTCCTCTAACACATGACACAAATAGAAACAAACCAAAATTGAAATTGGAAATGAACTATGTACAATGGGATGATGGAAAAGGGAACAAACTAGATATGGCCATTTGCTGGTTGAGTGAAGTATGAGCCTCTCTGACTCAATATTGGGTCACATGAGGGGAACATTAGAAAAGATATGAGCATTAATAATAGTTGGATTTTGATTGCACTTAGAGGGAAGACATGAGGTATAAAAAGAATAATAAATATGGATTCAATAGTTTGATCACAAAAAGCAAGGATACACAAGTTATTGGTTTATATATAGCACACTTATTTTCTGGAAGAACAACAGGGGCATGTTCCGAAATGATATTTGGAATTTGAACAGTATGCGACATACCTCTATAATAGATACTTGGTGGTTGTTTTGTGGATCTTAAACTATGACTGGCTGACCCAAATCTTCTTCTAATGCTTCCAATGGCAAATTTGGAATTTGAACTTCGAGAATTTCAAAATTTTCTCATTGTTGATTCTTGTTTGGATTGGTTTCAAGGTCTTCTTCAGGCTTGTGTTCAATGTCACCAACTTCATCTTCTTTATGTCCATGCTCAAATGAATCCACCCAAACGAAACTATTGCCTAAAGAACAACACCCAACAAAAAAGAGAATTTTGAGGGGAGGAAATCAAACTAGAATCTTCATCCTCAAACCTTGATTGTATGTGCACTGGGAAAGTAATTTCTACCTCATCTTTGCATTTATTCACTACTTCATTAGAGAACATTTCTTTAGGAGATCTTTCTCCCTCTATAATGATGTCCTCTTTCTTTAAATAGTGTATTGCAACATGAGATTCCTCATCTGGTGCGGCTTCATGGACAAGGGTATGGTTGCAAACAAGAAAATTGGTATCATTCCCATCTCTTTGTTCAATCTTTTTCAAAATTTGGAACAAAGTTGGATGTACCTTATCAGACTGAAGTTGCATATTATCGTAATTTTTTTAAAAAAACTCACTTGCACCAGATCATCAAGTACCTAACTATTCTAAGATGCAGATGTGGAAGAAGAGAAGTCTTCGTCATCGCTATCATCACTATCATCTTTTCTTGGATACCAAACCATTTTTCTATAGAGTCCCCAACCTCCTTTTCTAGTGAGGTACCTTAGATTTGTAGAGAATAAAATTACACTGATCTTCACATCCACATCTCTAGCAGAGTCGCCAAAAATCTGTTAGTAAACTAATTTGTCACCACCCTTTTATATATGCTTTGCCCAATTTGTGGTGGCAGATTTCACTAATAGTTGAACAATTGTCATGAATTGTTCTTTGAAAGTCTTAGAAGGTACAACTCCCTTCGTATGATGGGTTTAATAGTTTTTAACGCTTTTAACCCGAATGCAAGAAAGAGATTTTCTATGAATGAAAACTTGTAACAAAAACCACAGCACTCATTGCACTGCAAGTGAGACTAAATATAACTCATAATAACTAAATCATCATATTCTTTTCTAGGCATACAGAAAGAAAATAAACTAATGAATGGACCAAAACAACTAAACCACCAATTTTCCATCAGATTCTGACATACGAAAGAAGACACTCCACTAACAAGATAAATATCCAAAGGCAAGTTATCAATATTTTTATACAAAGAAAATGAAGATGATCATAGATTCACCATACCATGCATTCAATATATGAAGAACAAATGGTAAGACAAAAGTCTATGGATGTACTATCCATTTTCCCTTATATTAATGAATGAGGTAGAACAGACTTCTCTATTATTCCTAGAATGACATTACATTTGTTGTACAAAAATATTCCCCTTTCCTCCATATATCAAATGATTTATTTGAGAATTACTTTTCCAGACCTTTTTCTCCTCTCCCTCGCAAAATGGAAAAAAAATATTTTAAAGGTTTTACCCATACATGAGTAGTTTTGAAACTACTGTAACTTCCATTCACCCTATTTTAGTGTTTAAAATTAATTATTTTTACCTCCTCACAGAAATTTTCAACCTTCCCAAACCAACTACCCTACATTTACATATTGATTTATTTACATACGTGTAAATGAAACTATAATAATTTTACCCATTCATAATGTTAATTAATTCTTTGAAAAGAATTAATATTATTGGACTTTAAAATTTAGGGTAAAATTATTTTACCTAAAGAAACTAACTAATAATATTTCTTTTAGGGAAAAATTCTTGTATGTATGTAAGGAAAATTTCTTAGTGAGCTCAATTTTGAGGGCAATGAAAAAATAGAGCCAACAATTGTCACATGTTGTAAGCCATGTATGTGAAGATGAAAACATAGTTTATGCATTTGCATGAGAAAGTAAGGGATATAACATGTAATGATGACATGAACAACACTACTACATATTCTTAAGAATTGTAAATATGCATCTTCTTATTTCATCATGTTGTGCTTCATTGTAGCATGTATCACTTGTAAACATGTACAATTAAAGCATGTTATGCACATAAAAAATAAAGGAATGCAATTATTGCAAGATGTGCACAAAATGGATTTTTTGATAAGGCTTGAAAGAAACTTTCAAGCAAATGCAATTGGAAAGTAAATCCAAATTCCACAACCTTATCCACCATCCTTCTTGCCTATGCCAAAATGAGATCTTTGAAATAGGGTGTGGAAAATCATCAAAGCATAAAAGATATATGAATTTTGTCAAATGTTGTATTTGTAGCTACCCTTGTAGACATGTATGCAAAGTGTGGAAGCATAGACAAGGCATGTGAACAATTTGGCATGACACCTCAAAGAGATGTCATCTCATGGAATGCAATGATTGCAAGATATGCACAAAATTGAGTTTTTGAAAAGGCTTTAGAAACTTTCAAGAAAATGTAATTGGAATGTACTTCAATGGATTTTTTGAAAAACAATTGAATTCCTAAAAAAATTGAATATAATATGACTTCTTGAGAGATTGTACAGACACTTACATACAAAATAATCACATAAATAGTCATTGTCAGGTCGTACATACAAAAATAAAAGTTGTAGAATTTAGTCATACTACATTTTTAATTAAAGAAAAACATAATGGATAAATAAGAAACATGTGTCTGTTTATAAATAGGCACCTATTCTATTTTCTAATGACATGCATTTATAATGGGTGCCCATTTCATTATAGAATGGGTTGCCTGTATGGTTTTAGAACAAGTGCTTGTTTTCTTTAAGAACAAGCATCCATTTGCAGGTGCCCATTACTTCAAATTTGAATTTTGAAACCCATGACTTTGAATTGATTTTAGGATTGGAAACCCAACCCTTAGCCTTGGACCTGCAAGTACAAGGCCATGATAATTTAGCAAGACAAAAATCTGACTTTAACAATATGGCTGATGATTTCTTTTTAGAATTTTTTAACCAGATTAAAACCTGTTATAGATCACAATGTCTAGTTTTTAAATATACATTTTTTTTTACAATTGGATATAATTTTTATTTATTAATTAATTTTTGAACAAAGAGACCCATAAACTTTAAATGACATACATTACTATTTTTTTTTAAAAAAGGAGTAAAAACTTTATTGAAATTCAGAAAAGAGCATTACAAAACATCAAAGGGCTAAGGCCCCAGGAATCCATAAGAAGCAGCCATACAAAGCATGAAACAACATCATCCTTCACCAATACCATTCTCATCCTCAGCAAGAATCCTCTCCAAGTCATGTAAGAGCTCATGAGGAACCTGCTCCCACTCATCAATCTTCCAGCCATCCAAATGCTCAGAAGCCCACTTAGCCAAACAATCTGCTGCCCTATTCCACTCCCTCAGAATATGGACAAAAGACACCATCTCCATCAAAGAACTTATATGCAGAATCTGCTATACCATCATAGCCAACTACCAACTAACATCAGATACCTTATTTTCATTCAACAAATTAATCAATACCTATGAATCAGACTCACAGATAACCTTGTGCCATCCCAAAGCATAAGCCCTCTCCAAAATGTAGAGGATCACCAAACCTTCCCTAATGTTGATAGTTTGAAATCCTTCATGAACAGAAAAGAGGAAAACCATCAATCCTGAAAAATCCCTGCTAGCCCCACCAATCCCAGCAGGCCTAGGATTGCCCATTGAAGAACCATCGATATTGAGCTTCAAAATGCCAACCAGAGGGGGTAGCCATTCCCCCACCCCTTGAACTTTATTTTTCACTTGCCTTTCTCTCCTAACACAAGCAGAAGATGAAGACAACCCTTGAATACCCAATCTATCCACCAGCTCAGCATCCAATTTCTCCAAAGGGAAAACCAAATCACGTTTAGCTTCCACCATCTCTCGAATCATACCCATAATTTTGTGCCAAGCTTGTTAAATCAACAACTTCTCACCTCAAAATATTCTTCGATTCTGTTCCAACCAAATTTGCCATAGTATGAAGGAAGGCCCAACATACCACACATCCTACAAGAAAGAGGCCATTGAAGGAGGTCTATCCAAACTACTCCAAAAATCCACCAAGGAGGAAACATGAACACGGGGGCTTTTCCAAACTCCCCACCAAAAATGCCAAAGCTGCAAAGCCAAGGGACAACGGAAAAACAAGTGAGAAGAGTCCTCCTCTCCACATCCACACAAAACACACATAGGACCCTGAAAAACCCACTTTCAAATATTATCCCATGGCAAGCACCTATTCCAAGCCAAAGTCCAAATAAAATAGTTACACTTCGGCCAAGAAAACTTATTCCGCACTTTCTTCCACTAGTGAACCTCCACCCCATCTAGTTCGTGAGATAACAACACTGATATCCAAAACTAATAGTATAGATGCCCTTAGGATTAGGAGACCAAGAAAGAACATCCCCTTCCTGGAGAGAGCTACATCATCTACGAGAAAGGATACTATGAAGCTCAGCACACTCCTCCTCCATACCAACATTAGGCCACTCATCAGGATTCTTCCATCTCGCCACCACCAACTACTCATGAGAAGATAAGGACTTGAAGTCACTCACCCTTGACCATCCTGCCTCACAAAACCTCTGGCACAGAGTCACCAAATTAGGAAACTGAGAAACAATGGGAGGAAAACCATCCCAAGAATTAGACCAAAAATGAGCTTCCGTCCCTCTTTTACAAATCCAAAATAAGCCATCCTTGACAAGCGCAGCCCCTTTCTTGAGCGTACTCCAAATCACCGAGCCTTTCCCCACTAGGGGATCATGAGGAATATCAATTTGAGGGATCCCTGGGAAGTATTTATGTGTTAATATCCTGGTCCATATCTAATCCTGCTCCACACAACACCGCCAATACAATTTAGCAGCCAGCGCCATCCCAGACAACGATGACTACCTTAACCCAAGGCCACCAAACTACTTTAGGCTACAAACAATGTCCCATCTGACAAGGCTCCATTTAGAGGACAACAAGCTACCAGCCCATAAAAATTGTCTTGCTGAGGAATCCAATTCCCTAACAAAACCCAATGGGGCCACCTGAATCATACATCTGTAAATGGGGAGGGCCTGTACCATAGACTTGAGCAACTGAACATGACCTGCAAAGGACAACCAATGATGGGTCCAATGATTAACTTTCACATGAAATTTATCTAGAATATTCTACCAAGAATCCCTGGGTATTCTTCCAACAGAGATGGGAATACCAAGATAGGTCAAAGGGAGAACCCCAGTCTGGAATCACAAGATATGAGCAATTCATCTCTAAATGGAACCCAGAGTATTGAAGAAAAAGATGGAAGACTTATATTCATTAATCAATTGACCCCAAGTAACAAGATAAACATCCAACACCTTGTGCAAATTCAAAGCTTCCCTAATTATAGCCATACCCATCAAAGTAGTGTCATCTACAAACTGCAAGTGAGACTGTGGAGGTAAACCACCTCCCCTACCCCACCCCTTAATGAAACCTAACTCCACATTCCTTCTTATCAGACGTCCCAGACCTTCAACAAGAAGAAGAAACAAGTAAGGAGAGAGGGGGTTGCCCTGCCGCAAACCCCGAGAGGCACCAAAAAGCTCAAAGTGCTCACCATTTATTAACACAAAGAAGGAGACTGAAGTAACACAACTCATAACACAATAAATCTACTCATCCCCAAAACCAAAAGCACCCAGAACCTTTCGAAGGAAGGACCACTGAACTCTGTCATAAGCCTTAGCCATATCAAGCTTGATGAACATTGCCTTATCTTTGGAATTGGCCATAGAGTGAATGGTTTTAGTTGTGATAACAACCCTATCCAGAATCTTCCATCCTGCCACAAAACCACTCTGTTACTCAGAGATCAACACTTTAAGCCACTTTTTCAACCTATCAGCAATCAATTTAGAGATAATTTTATAAATCAGATTGCAAAGAGAGATAGGATGAAATTGACTTAACCTATCCACCCCATCACACTTTGGGATGAAAGCAAGGAAGGTAGAATTCAAAGCTCGTAACATCTATTTATTCTTATGAGACTCCTGAACAACCACCAACAAGTCCAACTTGATAATCTCCCAGAATTCTTGAAAGAACTCAATCGGGAAACCATCAGGGCTAAGAGCTTTCCCCCGCTTCATCTAAAACACAGTCCCCTCTAGCTCCTCAATCAAAATATCACTCATAAGATGCTCATTCATCTCCCTAGATACCAAAGAAGGGATACAAGAAAGGACCTGAGCTTCCTCATCAGAACCCCCCTAGGAGTCCTCCCTAAATAGGGAAGCAAAATACTACATAGCTTCACAAGTGATTTCATGAAAAGAAGAAAGAGTCTCACCCCTATCATTCACCAGAGAAGAAATAGAATTGTCATGTCTCCTAGCTTTCACCGAGTTGAAGAAAAAAGCAGTATTCTTATCACCTTCCTGAAGCCACTCAATCCGGGCCTTTTGTTTCCAAAAACTTCCTCTCGCAGCTCACACTCTTCCAGTGCTTTCAAAGCCCTAGTCTCTTCTCGCAACAGGTCTTCAGTCACTCCATCCTCCCTGATCAACCTTGTAATACCATCCAACTCAGCCTGGGTAGCAATCTTAGCATGTAAAATGTTTCCAGAGCATTGCCAATTCCAACATTTAAGATGATACTTGACAAATTGAAGTAACTTAGCAAAAGTATACATTGTTGTACCATAAGTAGGCCTACCATACTTCCACCACTCAATAACATAGTCATGGAGAGAGGAGTCATGCAACCACATAAGCTGGAACTTGAAAGAAGGAGACTGAGGCACACGAGCTAAAGAAATAGCCAGCTTGATAGGCCAATGATCTGAGCCCCTCTAATCTAAAATTTCAGAGCTAGAAGACCACAACCCACCAACCCAGTAGCAGGAAACCAGAAAGCAGTCAATTCATTCCACAATGCAATTATTCCTGACACTCTAATTGTTCCAAGTAAACTGGCCATTAATGGGCTTGATATCAACAAGATTTAAAGCTGAGATGTTATCCTAAAGTAGCAATGTAGAAGGCTCCAGCCTCACAATACCACCCCTCTTCTCAGCCAACTTAGAAATAGCATTGAAGTCTCCAACCATAATCCATGGATGGAAAGGAACCATGCTTTGGACAAACCAGATATGGGACCACAAAAGTTGCTTACCCTGAAGCTCAGTAGGTGCATAGATATTGGAGAAGAGAACAGACTCCCCTGTCTCAAAACAAGATGCAATCATAGAGATAGAAGACTGAAAGGACAACCACCAAAGAGGGCGGATCTTCTGAGGATTCCATAAGCAAGCCACTCCCCTAGTAGACCCTTGAACACCAATGCACTGGCACTCTCCACTCCCCCACAACTTAGGCACTAAATCAAACATACACTCCATTGATAACTTAGTCTCTTGTAGGAAAAGAACATCAAGAGATTGACTTCTAACCAAATCACGAACAACTTTTTGTTGATGGCCATTGTGCAAGCCCCTTACATTCTAGGATAGAACAATCATTTTAAGGGGCTTGAAAAATGAGAATCCAGAGTCTTAACAGACCCCGACTCTACCAAAGTTTCCCCTATTAATTTAATCTTTTCCAGATCCTTTTTTCTACCAAGCTTGGAAGACTTCTCCCCAACCCCTTTTTTTGGATCATTTTGATGAAGACCCAAATGAGAAGAAGAAGACTTATTATTCTTCACCCCCTCAGTACCTGCATTCAAAACAAGAGGAGATCCATCCCCACCATCCTTCTTCCCTTCTACAATAGGAACTGATTCCACCTGGACTTTTATTTGAACATGTGTCCATTTGCAAAGTACTATTATCCTGCAAAACCTAAGTAGCTTCAGAAAGAAGGCCCTCCTGTCTTGTACCCAAAGCACCCTGATCCAGAGTCACCAAGCCCGTATTCACTTCTTGCTCATTGAGATCATCTAAAACTTCAAATCTGTTGAAAGAATCTTCATCCTACCTTTCCTTCAAAGTCCTCTTTTGACCCAAATTCCTATTACGAGCCTTGACTAGAATGAAACCATCAACCCCATCCACATCACCAGGGATGGGTTCCTTCTCCTTTTCAACCCTAGGGGGATTGAGGGAAGGTTGAGAAGGCTGGGAATCTACAGGCCTAGCCTTTGGGCATCTCCGCTGCAAATGTCCATATTCATGACAGAGATGACATCAAAAAGGAAGAGTCTCATAATCCAACTGCTGCACCCAAGAGTAAGGACCCCCACACATATCCACTAAATTTGGAAAAGGTTTACTTAAATCAATCTCAACACAGATATGAGCAAAAGTCGTCACCTTTTTAACCTAACTCTACTATGAAGCACCAACCAGTTTTCCTAGCATCGAAGCCAGCAAGTGCAAAACATCATCCTGCCAACATTCCACAGGAAACCGTGGAAGCTGAACCCACACCGGAACCTGGTTTGGAAGCTCTTCAGCAAGATTGAAGCCTGCATGCCAAGGTTTAATAAATAACCCAATTTGATTATGAAAATAGGGGCCTCCTTCAAAGGCCTTGTTGTGATCCGCCAAGCAATTGAATGAAACCATGAAATAGTTATTTGCCAAAAGCATAACCTCCATTTCTCCCTCTGGCATCCAAGTTCATTGGGCCCACGATTCAAGAAATTGTAATGAAACACGCATCCCCATAAACTTGTATAGCAATGTATGCTTCAAATAATAGTCAATATCTTCTGCAATCATCTCTAGCGGGATAACCAATTTCGGCCTCTCCTCACAACATTCAAGACATCCATTGATCTTCATAATCCATGTACCACCAGACAAACCTGAGCCAACCAACCCCAGATCTGGTGAGAACAAGTTATTATTAAAAACCTTCAAAGCCTACGAAGGAGAATTTGCACCAACCATTGCTAAGCAAAAATCCATCTTGGGACTAGCCCCCGAAGACTCTCCAATCAGCATTGAAACTAAACAAGACCCAATGTGGGCATACAGGCCCCTAGGATAAAATAAAGAACCACCACTAGGGTTTAACCGACCCACCACCTAGCACCACCTTCGAACTGCAAGCCCAAACCAACCAAACACAAAACCCCCACCCGTGGCCTCCAACTAGGCACAAAAACCCCACACGCTCAGGGAGAAAGAGACACTGATGCAAATGAAAAAAACTTTGCACTGATAAAAATCACAACCCAAACCTCCCCAAATTGTATGCACTCCCCAAACTTCGCACGACCAAGAAAAACTAGAGGATCGGGCTGGGAACGCCCTGGCTCGACATGCAGAGCAAAAAATCGTCATCCTCCCAAATATAATGACATACATTACTATTTTTTAATAACTTTTGATTTTGAATTTTTTTTGAAAAAAAATGTGTTTGACCAATCTAGATATTATTCTCTACATGATGAAAAAAATTATGATTAGTTTTGTTCAAATTATATTCATCGTACATGAGGGGTTTAAAAAACACAAATTAGGGCTAGAAAAAATTAATTAAAAAATATATGTATAAAAAATTACAAAAAAATATCCTAACCAAACTTCAACATCATATACATCTTTTTACAAAAGGAATTAGAAAAATACCTTGATTTAGGTAAAATTATGTTGGTCGTACACGTGCATGTTTGAGCCCAAAACATAGGACTTTTAAAAGCTATTTTTACATTGAGAGATGTTCCTACATTCACAGCAGGGTGGAGTTGAAGAGCTCAAAGATTCCAAGATTTCGTGTAATTTTATAAGATTTCAATCTAAAAATTAAAATAAATAAGATTCCAATATTAAAACAAAACAAAAAATTAAAATTTGATTTTTATTTTTTATTTTGTCCAATTATTTTTTTGGTTCCATAGTTTTTATGATTTTCTTATTTTCAATTTTGTTTTTGGTTTTTATTTTTTACTTTTTTCCAATTTCTTTTTTAGTTTTTTATTTTTTATTTTTTAAAATTTCTTTTTATTTTTTTTTTCCAATTTCTTTTTTGGTTCCATAGTTTTTGTGATTTTCTTATTTTCAATTTCTTTTTTGGTTTTTATCTTTTACTTTTTCCAATTTCTTTTTTAGTTTTTATTTTTTATTTTTTCCAATTTCCTTTTTGGTTTTTATTTTTTATTTTTTCGAATTTTTTTTGTTCCATAGTTTTTATGATTTTCTTACTATCAATTTCTTTTTAAATCATAAAAAATAAACTATGGAAAAGAGATATCCCTCGACGTACTTTAGATATATATTTTTAAATATAAATATACTAGTTTGTACATCCTATACAAAACCAACTTTTATCATCCGAAAAAATGCATATTTTAAAACTAGAAACAAAATCCTACATTTCATATTTTTACATTATATTAATATTCTATGTGTAAGTACTATAAGAAAATCTTTTGATTCTTTGCAAATCTACAAGACAATTATTTCAGTATATCCATGATTTTCTCAAATTTGTTAGGTATACAATAAGTGGTTTGCTAGGATTACCCCTTCTAGGATTACCCTTTTAGGAGGAAACAACTTTACATCTACCTTCTTAATGTCTTTGCTCGAAGCTCTAAAATTCCATTCTATGATAGTGTCTTAAACATAAGATTCCCTTAAGGTCTAAGTATTTTATCTCTGAGGAAAAATCATATCTTTGAGTGTGAAAGGCTCCACACATATGAGTTTCGCTATTGGTTATTCTTTCATTCCTCAAATTGAGAGAAGATATGTGAGCAAAAAACTTTATTCCATTTTAGGGATGCTGATTGTGAAAGACTCCTATTTTTTTTGGAAGCATAAGAAAATTTAGTTGCCTTTTTTAAAATTTCATCTCTGCCCCTACGTTTTAGCACCTCTCGCACGTCTTTTAATATGCAATTTTCTCAGTTATAGATTTGTGTATTCTTTCAATTGCCAATTATCTAGCAGATAAAATCAGAAAAAATCACAATCATTAGCAAGTTTCTTTAATTTTTGTTTTGCCCAATTTAGAACGCCAAGCTCTCTGCATTTATATTCTTTCATTTAATCTCTGCTATTTCATTTTCATTTGAAGTAATTACAGTAAATAAGAATCTGCAGAAATGTCAAAGTTTTCGACATATCAAAGTCCGGCCATTGATTCTGCTTTATCAACTACGAGCCTCCGACCAACTGTTAGTTTTAGGATTAGAAATGAAATAAACAGAAATACAACAACACATAGAGCAATGAACATAGTAGGTACCCTGGGAAAACCCTCCAACTCGAGGGAGGAAAACCCAGCAAATATATCTCTTATATATTGAAGGAATAAGAGCAAAAATCTTCTTACAACTCAGGCCCAACACAAGGGCAAATTTGATACAATGAATAATAGCACCTCTCCTAGATACAAAGATACAAATGAATATGTTTCTCCTTGAAATCTGCTCTGCTGCTAAAGAATGACCGAACTTCTGCTGGAGGTATTAATGAAGTGATTGAATCGATGTATATATACAAATCAAGGTGACTCTTCATATGTGTTGGCGACTCTTCATAAGCGTCAGGGACTCTTCATATGCTTAGGTGTCTCTTCATATATTTTGATGTCTCTTCATATATGACTTTTCATTGAGTTGATCTGAGTAAATCTCCTGATGCTACAATAACATCAACACTCCCTCTTAGCTAGGAAGATATCTTTCCAGATATGTCATGGAGTCTCTCAACATGACACCCACAATGGCTACACCCATTAGTGAGAAGAATTTATCACGGAGTCTCTCAACATGATATCATCATGGAGTCACTCAACATGACGTCCACCATGGCTACTCCCAGAGGGTGGAAAGAAACATGTGTACAAATGCCCATCACGGAGTCACTCAACGTGATGTCATCATGGAGTCTCTCAACATGACATCCACCATGGCTACTCCTAGAGGGTGGAAGGAAACATGTGTACAAATGTCCATCATGGAGTCACTCAACATGATGTCGTCATGGAGTCTCTCAACATGATGTCCACCATGGCTACTCCCAGAGGGTGGAAAGAAACATGTGTACAAATGCCCATCACAGAGTCACTCAATGTGATTTCATCATGGAGTCTCTCAACATGACATCCACCATGGCTACTCCTAGAGATGTCCACAATGGCTACTCCCATTAGTGGAAAAATACATCGTCATGGAGTCACTCAACATGACGTCCACCATGGCTATTCCCAGAGGGTGGAAAGAATCACATCTCCATCTCAGAGATGGATAAGGGCTCGCATCTCATATTTCTCTGTCATAGAGAAATATACACTACAAGGGCTTTCACCTCATACTTCTCCGTCACAGAGAAGTATGCATTACAATAGATCTTCATGATGATGTGACTCCCTCTGAAGCTCCAAGTACTTGCATCAACCTTTTGACCTTCTCGTCCAAGATTGCCTGCAATGCTTGCCTTAGAGAAACAGTTTTCAATGCACGCCTCTGGCACTGCTGACTTGCGAGAGTTCAGGACTGTCCTCCTTGATCTCATCCCAGATCACTTTATTTTGAATAGGTGTGCAGAGCTACCAAAATCAAATTCAGATTGACAGTCTTGTTCAATTCTATTCTCAACAGCTGAAGAGGTCTTCCAAGTACTGCAACCCACTTAGCTGACACCTTCACTTCTTCTCAGTGAGTCACAGAACTCCCTCTTGATCCCTACCTTAGAGATTACAAGGAAGTGAACTCCCCTCCATTGATTTATCTCAGAACCTTAGTCCTTTTCCCGGACATGCTCTCAACTCGTGCCTTGAATTCTCAAAATTTAACTCCCTCTGAATGTGATTTCCTCCTCTTCGAAGTGGCTGATCACAATGACAATCTATAAGGGTTCTCCGTTGTTTAGTGTCTTCATCTTTCTCAATCTTCTTTGCTGAAGAAAATTCCTCATCCAAGGCTGACCCAACCTTGTGTCCTCGAGAGATATCTCCAGTGAAGTTATGTGCCACCAACTCAGTCCCATGGCTGCAAGCTATGACTCCATGATTGTTCATTTCTCCAGTAGGCGTGCCTTCCTCACAGGATGTCTCAAGCTCTTCCTCCCTTTGAATTACTTATGCAGTCTCTCATCATCCTTTTGCTCCTCAATCCATCCTAGAAGCATTTTAGAGAGATTACTAATAGTTCATAGAATCAAATTACCCCAAAAAGAAATATTCAGACCAATGCTAGAAGCATACATGATTTACTATTCCTAATGTTAGTGTATGAATTAGCTACATCATTATTCAAAGGCACACACATAAAATACTTATCTCTTTAATTTGATGCTCTTTTCACTTCATCTTCATCTGCTGTAGAAACAAAACTCAATAGCCTAGGCCTCCATTTGCCCCTTTATGCATCCTGTGAGTTCCCATATCAACCGCGCAGCCCGCTATGTGTTCATTATCAGCCACTAGATCAAACACTTCGCCCATCTACTCATGGAAGTGGTGCAGACGCAACCCGCTATGGGCATCCCACGCATGCACCATGCCATCAATAAACAGAAATGCTTACCACGTGTTCAAGGTCCTGAGAACTTTTCTGATATGATTATTATAATTACTATTGCTGCTGCTGGTGCTCGTCGAGTTACTATCTGCCACTTCGTCAAAGGAGAAGCCGCAAACATCTTCAAAGTCTATAATACGACATATTCTAGTAGTGCCATTATCTAATGCCATCAAGAATCAGTCTTTGGTTATCTCCACACTTTCTACTATAAGATCTTGTTCATCTAGAGCAATTTCCTTTCTGCTGAAAGGTAACCCGTAGTTTTCAAGTTTGAATGCCACAAGCTTCGATCGTGTCACCGTTAGAAGAATCCCATCACTATTCACCCTCACATGACCAATGTGCTCTATCTGCTTCGTCAACAAACGCCATCCTCTGGAGTCAACAACCATTTCCACACTTTGCCATCATCAGAAACAGAGATAAAAGCTATCTCCAGGACAAGAGTAGAATGCCCCAATAACATGGAAGAAGTGGCTTGTTCTGCATAAGTAGACAGCTCAAAGGGCTTGAAACTAGATACTTCTTCTAAATTTATTCTGTGAGCTTTCTCTATCTCAAGTTCTGAAGAGCAATAAGAAACAACAAGTATTGTTGGCGATGGCACTGATGTGCCCATTAAGGGCATTAATGTTTCCAGCATACATAATATATAAGTTTGCTTCCCTTCCTTTCTCTTCCACTCCATAGTCACCTCACAGTTTGGGATCGGCAGCATCCATCAGGCTCTCTCTGGTATACAATTCCCACACCCCTTCCAAAGGATACACCACTTTGCTTACCTGTATCAGACCTGGCACCTCGTCGGCCATATGAAATGAGCACTAACACTCTTAATAATCTTGACACATACACATGCTGCCATGAAGACGATCAGGCTCGTGGAGTGCGCTCAAAACAAAATGAATACTCCTAATGAAATATGAAGCATTGCACCATATAAACATTGGACATTACAACAGTACCTTTGAACATATGCAAAGAGTACAGAACACATATAAAACTCGCACCATGTCCACAGGATACCATTGAAGGCATCGGGCCTTGGAGATACTTGGGCCATCAAAGGATGCCCAACTGTCACACTGCACCCCGACATGAATACTATTTTGTCAAGCCCGGATGAATCGAGCCTCCACCTGATCACCATCCTATGAGCGGGGAAAGAGAAACCCTGAAAACACCACACAAATAAACACTTAGGCACCATCGACACATCCTTAGTGCATCAGATTCGGCAACTCCCTAATGACTTAGAAGACAATAATGCACAACACTGACATGCCGACACACCAAGATTCAATTGAATAAAACAAGGACAAAGGCTAAATCTCGGGGCCATTGCAAATGGATATATTGGTATCGGTGACCCCCAGCACATGAGTTGTCTGCGGGGGTTCTCGCTGTGGTCGTACAATCTTGCCAACCTAAAATCCCCAAATCTTCCATTGATCTCCAAGTTCAACAATACATTGCTTGATTTAATGTCTCTGTGGACAATCCTCTTCTCCCACTGCTTGTGTAGATACAACAACCCCGCAGCGACTCCATTGAGAATATTATATCTCTCAGACTACCGTAGCACCGCTGTGGGTCATCCAAAGATCAATTTATCAAGGCTAACATTGGGCATATAGTTGTAGACAATAAAGAGTTACTTATGTCGCCTACACCAGCCCCACAGCTTGTGATCTTGCTTAAACAAATCTGATCAAATCTTTTCTTAAACGTGGCTCTGATACCATGTTAGTTTTAGGATCAGAAATGAAATAAGCAAAAATACAACAACACATAGAGCAATGAACACAGCAGGTACCCTGGGAAAACCCTCCAACTCAAGGGAGAAAAACCTAGCAAATATATCTCTTATATATTGAAGGAATAAGAGCACAAATCTGCTTACAACTCAGGCCCAACACAAGGGCAAATTTGATACAATGAATAATAGCACCTCTCCTAGATACAAAGATACAAATGAATATGTATCTCCTTGAAATTTGCTCTGCTACTAAAGAATGACCGAACTTCTGCTGGAGGTATTAATGAAGTGATTGAATCGATGTATATATACAAATCAAGGTGACTCTTCATATGCGTTGGTGACTCTTCATATGCGTCGGCGACTCTTCATATTCTTAGGTGTCTCTTCATATATTTTGATGTCTCTTCATATATTTTGATGTCTCTTCATATATGACTTTTCATTGAGTTGATCTGAGTAAATCCCCTGACGCTACAATAACATCAACACCAACAAGGCTTGCTTTCGCAACCATTCTAAGCGTATGTTTTTTTTTTTGCTCTATCTATACTTTTGGCTCATGGGTTTGCTCAGATAACAGCAACTCTTGTATTCATGGCAGCCATGTGGGCTCTTGTTAAGGCTATTTTGTTAAAATTCAGGGCAGATTATGCATTTATTATTTTAAATGAATATAGACAAAACAAAGAAACAATACCAATACCAATCCAAAAATGTGTCTTGTCACCTCTTCCTAAATTCTTGAGAGATATGCCTACCAATATAACTTATCCTAAGTTTGTTCCACCACAATCCCAGTATTTTGTTACCACAACTTCCCCTGCGGTGAAGTTCACATGGCCATGGTCAAGGCAGAATCAAGAAATACACATAGAAGAAGACCTTCACTAGTTTCTCACAGAAAAAATGAGAGAAGGTGCCTCAAGGTATGAGCCTGCAACAACTGCCTTTCAGCCTATGAGGAGTTTAAAGTTTAGCTAGCCCCCTTTAAATAATAAAGGTCTTCCTCCACCCATGTCAATGGAACAATCAATTGAAGCCTTGGAGAAATTTGGTATTTATCTTGATATTGTGCATTGGAGAGACGAGATCCGATAGTGGTTCTCCGCGGGTGATTGAAGTGATTGAAGTAGCATCACAGCTTGGGATTTCTATCCATAATATAAAACAAGTAGGAAGCAGCATAGTAGAAGATAATCACTGCTTGTAGTGCATTCCTCACGAAGATTATCTTCGAAAGTTGCTTGCTTTTCTCATACAAACTCCACAGCCATCCCCCATCATAGAAGAATGTGTGAATGTTGTGAGAGAACATCTCAGGCTGAGTGCTCTAATGAAAGGAGAGTGGGTGAAAGGCCTTCTACCCTATGCTTCTATTAGCACTGAGTACACTGTACAAAGGATTAAACAATTGGGGGAAGGAACATGTGTGAATAAGTATGAGTTTGGTGAGAGAATTGCAAGTGGGTATGATGGAAAATTGCTTCAGATTCGCATTTTTTGCTCTATCTTTTTTATGCACTTCTCAAGTATCCCCATTGGATGCTGGATGCTGATCCTATGTTGCCTTCCCACATTCCTAACAATGCCTTGTATGTGGGTGAGACATTGCCTCAAAGCCTCATGGAAAGGTCTAATGTGGCACTAAAATATATTGTTGTTTTATCTAGTGTCCCCAGTGTTATACACCACGGTGCTACACTGTTGGTGATTGGAAAGCAGAGTCCCCCTATGTTTCCAATATATTGGGATCAAAAGATCAAGTTCTCTTTACAAGGGCTCACTACTTTGTGGGATGCAATTTTGATTCTTTGCCATAGAATCAAGGTGGCTCATGGAGGGATGGTAAATGGAATTAGTCTTTGTGGTTCTTCTTCTAACCTGCTCTCCCTCGAGAACTTCTAATTTATAATGCCATTCATACTTTGTGATTCTATATGTTACCTTGGCATGCCATATGATCCACCTCTTGAGAATTACCCCGGTATGTCATATGATAACATCTCTTAATATATTGATTCTTTTTAAAATTAATCAATTATTTAGATGAGTTTAATTATTTTAGGAGAAGGAAATATTACTGATGCTATTTGTGGTGTTATTTGTAGGTTAAGTTGTTGGAAATTAGATGTGGTAGTTTCAATCTACTGAAGGTGACAATCACTTATTGCCACCTCACTTTGTCCTTGTGTTTAGTTGTGATTGTTCCTTGTTGTACAAGTCATCTTCAAGTACTTATCAATTTAATATTTACACATGTTTAAATTATTTTAGAAAAAACAAATATTGTTGATGCTACTTGTGGGTACAGAGATAGGGGGAGTCGTGGGAAAATACATGTGGAAGTGGGTAAGTTGCAAAAGGGATAAAAGAATGACGAGGGCATCATTTCAATCTTGTGGCAAGGTAGTAATCAATTATCACCACCTCCCTTTTGCCCTTGTGTTTATAGGTGTATAATTCATTATTATTTTGGTAATATGCATATGTTGATAGTCACATGCATGTCATTAGTATTTAGTGATGATTATCACTTGTTGGATAGATCATCTATCTTTGGACAATTATCTTTAACTTATTCCGTAAATCAATCACATAGAACTAGAAACAAAAAATACTAGCAATGCTTATTCAATCTTGCAGAAGATTATCTTTACTGTCTTTTAGATATGAGGATTTTTTTAGTTATAGAAGCAATTCCAAGAAGCACAATTTTAGAGTATGAAATTAGAATGCATAGATAATACTATGAGAAGTATTGAATGTTTATTAGTGAATCCAACATACTAAAAAATATTCCCTAAAAATTTATGCCTTACCTAGACATAGGCTCACCTATACAACTTTTATGATGAGCCAAGGAAAAATAAAATGTCTGCTTCAAAGCAAATAAGTATTTGTTGGCCAATCCCAAGGAGATTGTCTTAAAGGCATCAAAAGTGACCAAACAAAGAAATCCTAACTAGAGAAGATCTTGGAATGATGACAAAAATATTTCAAACATGGCTAGGGTTTATTCCATTATGGGTTGAATCCACATAGAGGCCAAATTAGGTAGGTGTTCAAGACTTCAAATTTTTAATCTTGGGTGGAAATCTAAATGTCTCTATTAGAATCTGAAAAGATTATTAACCCAGAAAACTAGTACAACGAATATATATCTAAACTATGAATGCAAATGATATGAAATCAAAATAGCAACACAGAGTTAGTCTCCAAGAGAGTAATGCAAATGCTAGAAGCAAAATAGCATTAACAGGATGCAAAAGTAAAAGATACAAAATACAAGCCAGGTAGCATGCTTATATAGACCAGGGAGAGGGAGGAGGTGGCAGCACCGACCAATGAGGAGCAACCATCTTTTGGACTAAAGATAGCAAAGTATCTTCCCAATTTAGCTAATGGATGCTCACATGTAGGAAGGTGACACCTCGCAACCAATCACCTAATAAGACATGCTTTATTAACCTCAGTGAGATTAATAGAAGTGTAGGAAAAACCTAGGAATATAAGAAAATATAAATAACCCAACTAGGAAATAAAAACCTACACTAACACTCCCCATAAGCGAAGCTCAGGTGGATGTAGAAATGGGTCCCGACAAATCAAGCCCAATGAGGTACCCATGTACATAAAATTCCCCCCCAAAGAGAGAGAAAAACCCCCCGCCCCCCCCAAAAAAAAATAGAGAGAGAAGAGACCCCCCAAAAGTAGAGAGAGTCAGGACTCCGAGTGAGAGGAAGAAGCCCCCTAGAAGATGAAGCATTCTGCACCCCCAGCAAAGCTTGCAAATGAAGGAACTTGCTCTCAGTGAAGGGTTTGGTGAAGATATCAACAACCTGATCAAAAGTCAGATAGTAGTGAAGGTCAATGACGTGGCCATGGATGAGCTCCCGGATGTAGTGCATGTGGACCTCTATGTGTTTGGTCCGTTGATGATGGACCAGATTTCGTGAGATCTGAATGGCACTCTAGTTGTCACAAAATATGACTGATGGCCATCAAATCTGGATATCAAACTCAATCAGAAGATTTTGAAGCCAAATGGCCTCAATGGTGGCATTCACAGCCCCCCGATACTTGGCCTTAGTAGAAGATAGAGCAATAGCAGACTACTTCTTGCTCGACCAACAAATAGGACCTGAACCAAGTGAGAAGTTGTAACCTGAAGTAGACTTACGATCCTGAGAATCACCCACCCAATCTGAATCTGTGTAGCCCACCAAGTCAAGCTCAATGCCCGCTGCATAGTGAATCCAAAATCTATGAGTACCTTGAATGTAGTGAAGGATCCACTTGGCTAATTTCCAGTGCAGCTCATGAGGCTCTTGCATGAATTGAGAGACCATGCCTACAGCATATGAAATGTCAGGTCTCGTATGAGTTAGATAAATGAGACTCCCAACAAGCTGTCAATACAAAGTGCCATCAATAAGTGGAGAAGAACACTGAGCCTCAAGTTTGACTCCAGAAAGAAAGGGAGTCGGAGCAGGCTTGCAGTCATCCATATGAAACCTCGAAAGCAAATCTAGAGCATACTTGGACTGGTTGATGGTGATCCCGAAAGCAGACTGGTAGATCTCAATCCTGAGAAAGTAATGCAACAAGCCCAAGTTAGTCATCAAAAACCTATCATGAAGGGCAGTTTTGATAGCCCCAATGGTGGATGAAGAACTCCCTGTGATTAGCAAGTCATCAACATACAGAACCAAAAAGAGGAGTGAATCATCCTACTGTAGAATGTAGACATTGGGATAGAGAGACTTCAGAAGATGACACACAAGTGAAGAATCCTGAATGAGCCCATGCGGCTGCTCCATGTAGATCTCTTCCTGAGGGTCACTGTGAAGAAAAGCACTCTTCACATCCATCTGGTGTACTTCCCAATGATTGGCAACAATAGTGGCAAGAACAAGTTAGATGGAATTCATTTGGGCAACTCACATAAAAGTCTCAGAGTAGTCAATCCCAAGAACCTGGGAGAATCCTTTTGCCACCAAGTGAGCCTTATGCTTGTCAACCGACCCATCTGCTGCAAATTTTGTCTAATAGATCCAGTTACATCAAACAATTTTTCTTCCCTTAAGAAGAGGGACAAGATCCCAAGTGTGGTTCCTCATCAAGGAACTATACTCCTCCTGCATAGCTATATCCCACTCAGGAATACCAGAAGCCTCGTGAAAAGACTGTGGATTTGAGGCAGTAGCTATGAAGACATGTGGAGCATCTTGGAGCTATGAATGAGTCCGCCTAGTGTCTGATGGATCCCCAACCCAATCATCTGCAAACTACAAGGTCTGTCTAGCCCAAAGTAGACCGGACGATGGAGAATCTAGAGGAGAATCATCAACCTCTAAATGATGACTAGGAGAGGAAGGAGGTGAGTCCTCTGAATCAATCTCTGCATTAGAAGTGGAGGTAGAAGACTACTCAGGTGAATCTAACTCATCAGAAGATCTGTCATGTATCCCAAGTGACTCCAATGTCAAAGTAGAAGGAGTTGGAGAAGTGATAGAAAGTAAGCTCGAAGAACCCTCCTCAACTAAACACTCCTCTCAATGAACAACGCATGTGTAGTAGGGTGGAGCAACCGATAACCCTTCACACCATCAGGATAACCTACAAATATGCAAGGTCTACTCTGCGGATCCAAGGCCTTGCATTTCTCTGCAGGAATGTGGGCCCATGCAGGAGAACCAAAAACTTGAAAGTGCTTAACTGATGGTTTCCAACTGCTCCAAGCTTTAAAAGGAGTGACTCCCTTCAAGGCTCAATGAGGAACACGGTTCTGGATATAACAAGCATAGTTAATGGCCTCTACCCAATATTGTGGTGCAAGAGATCTGGAGTGATGCAGTTCGCCATTTCCTTCAAGGACCTATTCTTTCATTCTGTAACACCATTCTGCTGAGGATTGTATGGAACTGAATGCTGCAAATCAATCCCCTTTGAAGTGCAAAACCTCTCAAACTGATGGTTGACATACTCACCACCATTGTCAGTGCATAAAACTTTGATGACTTTCCCAGATTGCTTCTCTACAAAAGTTTTGAAGTCTTAAAAATGATCAAATACCTCTGACTTCTATTTGAGAAAGTACACCCAAGTATATCAAGAAAAGTCATCAATGAATGTGATGACATATCTAGCCCTACTGAAAGAAGGATACTGAAATGGACCAGCCAAATCACTATGAACTAACTCCAATATCTATGAAGCTCTCCATGCCTTACCTTTGTCAAACTTTTCCTTAGGATGCTCACCAAGAATGCAACGTTGGAAAACACCACCTGAAAACTAAATTGAAGGCAACCCTGTGACCATGCTCTGCTGGTTGAGCTGCTAGAAGTAGTGGAAGTTAAGATGGACAAATCACTCATGCCATAATCTACTCACATCATCAGAATGAGTGAGCAAAATAGTCAAAGGAGGATCGGGAACAAAGTGAGAAAATAGATAGAGCCATGACTAATGATCTGCTCTCCCAATTGCAACTGTAGAACCACTATGCAACTCATGAATCTCCACTGAATCAAGAGTGAACTCAACCTGCTTGTCTGAACCTGTGTGAGTGATCTGGTATACCGATAGGAGATTAGTTGATAATGAGGGCACACAAAGAACATGGAATGTGCCATCCCCCACATCAACAGACCCTCTCCCACACACCTCAATAGGAGTGTCATCACCTATCAAAATAGAAGGCATAGTACACGGCTCCAAAGATGCAAGTTCTTCCTTAGATGAAGCCATGTGGTGCGAAGCACCCGAATCAAGAACCCAAGTGGATGGTGAAGAAGCAATTGCAACAAGGGCCTTGCCCTTTCCTTTCCCCTTGCTATTTTCTTTTGTCTTGTCAGACCCCTCATTTGAACTTTGTTTGATAGATTCAGGAACACTGATATTATTTTTCTCAAGAATGTGTGTCAAGTGATCAATTTGTTTCTTCAAGAACTTATGTTCATCATGACCTAGTCTTTTACAATAGGCACATTCGACCCTCTCTTTCTTAGGCTTGTTGCCCTTGGAAGATTGGGTCTCATTAGTTGCTTTTGAAGCAACTGGTATCTGATCCTTCTTCTCCTTGCTATTCTTCTATTTCTTATCCTTACTATTGTTGTTACTACTTTGTCCTTTTTGTTCTTTTGTGCCTTGGTTGGCAGCCAAGGCATGTGACTTAGAGGACTTAAGAGTGCCCATCTGGATTAGCTTGTCCTGTTCCTGAGTGAGATTGACAACAAAATCATCTAAAGATGGCATGGTGAATTGAGTACCAAGTGCACCCTTAGTAGCATAGAAGTTAGAAACAAACACAGAATATTTTGAACTTAGCTTAGAGAGAATACTAAGAATCAGTTGTTCATCTTTCTTTTCAATTCCACATTGTTTTAACTACAGCCTTAGTGATTTCAATTTAGTGAAGAAATCCTGGATTGTGTTGAAATTGCCTGGACTTAAACTAATTAATTCATTTTCCAACATATGACCCCTCATTAAATCTTGTGTGCCAAATAGTGTTTTTAGCTTTGTCCATATTTCATTTGGTGAATTCAAAGACTCAATGTGAAAGAGCAAATTAGGAGAAACAGATAAACATAATGTTCCATATGTCTCATCACATTTGTTAAACCACTTAGGCTTATCTTGATCTTTAGCAAGTTCAGTTTCAAGTCCCATAGTTATCCTATGTAATCCATCTTTCCTTAAGTGAATTGTCATGCATGATTTCCACTCAAAGTAATTGTATGGAGTTAGGATGGGCACATTTGTTTGATCCATGATGAAATGCAAAGAAGAAGTGTCGAAAAGAAGAGAACACAACCAAGACAAGCCCCCCCTTTTCACTCAATCAAAGAACCCCCCCAAGAAAATATGATTTGGCACTTTATATTAGTGCATTTACAACTACCAATAGCAAGAAATACTAAGTGGTCTTGATTTCAATGCATTACAAAACCCTCACAAAGAGCATATGTTGAAAAATACAACTTTGGCACAACACCTAGAGAAATAAATAGCACCACTGTGATCTACTCAAAAAATTATGCACTTTCAAAAAAAGAATTGTTTTGATACGAGGTCATATGTGAAGGTTATGATCCTCCGAAGTTCCCAAAATGAGAACTATGCAGTGTCATGACTGAGAATCTGTAATTTCTAAAAAATCTCTGCATTAAAATCAATACATGTCTGCACTAGTGCATAGAGCACAACAACATAGCCAAAATAAAAAAAATTCATGGGAAATGGAGTCCGTATGAGAAAGAACAGAGCATTTGAAAACTACCTTCAAAACTGTAACTGCCAATGGAGAGGGGTCCTATTGTATCCTTCTGAGTGCATTTTTGTAAAATATATAGACTGCATACAAAAACTAAAACATACCCAGATAGTTTTTCTGTGTTACAAACAAAACCCAGAAGGCTGATGTACAGAAGATTTAGTTCTAATGTAAACAAAATGCCTTTAGCAACAAAAAATGACTCCAGCAACCAAAAAATGGCATGCAAAGGCTAAATCAGTTACCTAAGACAAGCAAAGACATAGTGGAACTTAAAATATTGATCGGAAACACCAAATATGCAAGTTGGTTGTCAGATTTGAGCTTGAAACCCCGGTTCTGCAACTGTGTATGATGATCTCTGATTTCAGTGAAATGAAAGCCAAATCTGACTTTCTCAAGCCCCCTGGATGTGTTGGAATATCCAGAAATGTTGCCAGTATAACCAACAATATTGTAATCACCTATATTTCATAAAACACATGTGTAAACCCCAAAGATTAAAATGTTTCCATCAAACTTTTCTGATTCTCCAGATCATCCGAAGATGCAAGAGAATAGCATACTGGGTTTTTCAAAAAATTGCAATAAGATTTATTACCCCCCCCAAATCTCTCAAATTAGGAAAGAAAAATCTACTCTTGCACATAGAATAGCTCTGATACCATGTTAGAATCTGAAAAGATTATAAACTCAGAAAACTAGTGCAACAAATAGATATCTAAACTATGAATACAAATGATATGAAATCAAAATAGCAACACAGAGTTAGTCTTCAAGAGAGTAATACAAATGCTAGAAGTAAAATAGCATTAAGAGGATGCAAAAGTAAAAGATACAAAATACAAGCCAGGTAGCATGCTTATATAGACCAGGGAGAGGGAGGAGGTGGCAACACCGACCAATGAGGAGCAACCATTTATCAGACTAAAGATAGCAAAGTATCTTCCATATATAGCTAATGGATGCTCACATGTAGGAAGGTGACACCTCGCAACCACTAATCTAATAAGACATGCTTTATTAACCTAAGCGAGATTAATAGAAGTGTAGGAAAAACCTAGGAATGTAGGGAAAAATAAATAACCCAACTAGGAAATAAAAACCTACACTAACAGTCTTAAAGTCATTGGAGCCATTTGTGTGATTGATCAACATGTTCACTTTGGTATCAAGGTGATTGTGTTTCAAAATGATGAATTTCTAATACCCTAATCAATTTTAGAGAATGAAACTCATAACTTTATAATTGTAGATATGGGGTCTTTAGCAAGCTCTTAAAAGAACAAATCAAGTCCTCATAAACCAAAGTGAATTTTGATAGATGAATAGATTACGTATAGAAGTCCAATACAATTGCTTGCCTAAAATATATTGGGAAGTTCAATGAATTAAAAATTTATCTTGTAAACAACTTGATTGATCTGTAAAAATACTTTCTGCTCATGTAGCTTGCATGTGCACATATAAGAACACTACAACATTGCAAAAATCCATGCACAATGTGGCCCTCTACATTTCCAAGAGCACAAGCTAAATTTTAAATTTCTTTGTTCACCCAAAGTACAATTTGATGTCTTCAATTTGCTCCATTTGCTTATTCATGTCTCAAGTGTCTCTTGGTATGTCCAGCTTATGGAATCCAGTTGTATTACTGGAACAACCAAATAATCTTATATATGACTGCTAGGAGAAATTATGCTTAGCCTATTAATTTTCACCATGTTGCATCTCAAAATTCTAGATTATGCTTTATCATTTTATTTCAATCCACTTCTCCTTTACTAAGCTTAATGCAAAGCATTACACAGTTTATATTCTCTGCTTCAATTTAGGTTAAGTTTTATGGGTGTTAGCTAAAACAACCCCTATAATTGTTTGCTCATGGTTACCTGTCCAGTTATTATTGCAAATACTAACTGGTATTATTATCTGCCATGGTTTTGTTTTTATTCGTACTCACAAGAAATTGTTTTGTGTGTTTTTGTGTTGTTTCTGAAACAGGGTAAGTGCACAAAGATGAGGGACCAAAATGGGGTCTTAAGTTGCCACCTTTTTTTCTAAAATTAGGAAACATTGATGTTGGATGAGAAATTGATGATAGCTACACTCAAAATTTGAAGATGGAACGAAAACAAGAGTTGTAGTGCTCCAAATCTAGTTTCTAAACTACTAATTTTTTCCAAAAATGGTTGAGATTAAAGGGTTCGAAAAGGGGGAGCACACAAATTGGTCTTGTTTTTCTGAAAAAAAACATAACATAGCGTCTGGTGTGCTCCCCCTAAAATGTTAAATTTTTTTTAGTATTCTAATAATCGCTCCAGTGAGAAATTAGGTAACACCATGTAGTTTAACCCTAATTTTTCTGATAATTTTTTAATGAATAATTGATTTTTTAGTAATTTTTAAAGTGGACACATCTTGAAAAACAAAAATTTGAGCATGCTCCCCCCTAAAATGTTTGAAAACTAATCAAAAATTGATTTTTTTTTGAATTCGTGTAGAATGGAGTCTAGTTTATACAAATATAACTTATTTCAATTTTCAATGAATGCTTAAAAAAAGTCAAAATTACTAGACACTGGTTTTTGACAAAAACTAGACACACTAACAAAAGAAATTCAAGGTGAAACACTAAACATAATCAAAATGTGAAAAAAATTATATGGTTAGATAGCTAACAGAGAGCTTAAGATTATGGTGGTATTTTTTTGAGTTTTAATTGAAAAAAGTGCAATCCTGATGGTGAGCACGCTCCAGATTATCTCCAAATTTTGCTAAAAACTGATAAAAACACGTCAAACAAAGCTGAGCATAACTGGCAATACACATGCCAATTGCATTTGCTTGAAAGTTTCTAAAGCCTTTTCAACAAATCCATTTTTGCATATCTTGCAATCATTGCATTTCATTATAGAACATCTCTTTGAGGTGTTATGTCTTACAATTGACATGCCTTGTCTATGCTTCCACACTTTACATACATGTCTACAAGGGCAGCTGTACTTCTTATCGTCTCTCTCTATTTCTCTCCCCTCTCTACATCCTACCCTTTCTCTGAGTCTCTGCTTCCCTCCCCTCTCTACCTCCCACCTTCTCTCTCACTCTCTTCTTCCCTCCCCTATCTACCTCTACCGTCTCTCTCACTCTCTACTTCCCTCTCCTATCTACCTCCTACACTCTTTCTGAGTCTTTGCTTCCCTTGCCTCTCTACCTCCTACCTTCTCTCTCACTCTTTTCTCCCCCTCCCTCTCTGCATCTTAGCCTCTCTCTCACTTTCTACTTCCCTCCCCTGTCTACCTCCTACCCTCTCTCTCAGTCTCTGCTTCCCTCCCCTGTCTACCTCCTACCCTCTCTCTCTTCTTCCTTGCCTTGTCTACCTCCTACAATCCTCTCCTACTCTCTACTTCCATCTTGTCTCTACCTCCTATCCTCTCTCTCACTCTCTACTTCCCTCCCCTCTCTACCTCTCCTCCTCATTCTTCCCATCCAATGAAATTTCATAAATTATCTTGTTTCCATTTCATTGAATCCCAATTTATATCCTCATCCATCTTTACATGTCCTATTTTTCTTACATTTCCATGTTCTTTGTTGATAAGGGAGAGCGAGAGGGAGAAAAAGGGAGAGAGGATGGAGATGGAGGGGATAGAAACCTAGGAGAGATACCTGGTTATAGGAAGAGAGAGAGAGATAGGGAGTCCAAGTTTTCTTGTTTTGGAGAGGGAGAGAGAGAGGGTGGGTCAGGTTTATGAGTTTAGGGTTGCTTAAGTTTAGGGTTTAGGGGAATCATTTAGGGTTTAGGGGTTTAGGGCTGCTCAAGTTTAGGGTTTAGGGGTTTACAGTTTCTTAGGTTTATGGTTTATGGTTTAGGGGTTAGGGTTTAGGTGTTGGGGATTTAGGGTTTCTCAGGTTTAGGGTTTAGGGGTTAGGGTTTAGAGAGAGAGAGAGTAAGGGGATCAATAGATATTGGGAGAGATCTAGGGAGATAGAGGTTTAGAGTTGCTTCTAGGGTTTATGGTTTAGAGGTTTGGGGTTTAGGGTTGCTCAGTTTTAGGGTTTAGGGGTTAGGGGTTAGGGTTTAGGGGCATTATTTAGGGTAACTTAAGGTTTATGTTTTAGGAGTTAAGGTTTAGAGGTTTAGGTTAGGGTTTAAAGAGAGGACCGATAGGGAGATATAGAGGAGATAGAGATGAGACATAGGGAGATAGAGGGTGAGGGACATGGCTAGAGACATAGGCAGAGAGATTGAGAGGTAGAGGGATGATAGAGACAAGGAGATAGGGTTTAGGGTTGATCAGATTTAGGGTTGATCAGGTTTAGGGTTTAGGGGTTAGGGATTTAGAGAGGGAGAGGTATGGAGATAAAGGGCGAGGGACATGGCTAGAGACATAGCCTGAGAGATTGAGAGGTAGAGAGATGATAAAGAGAAGGAGATAGGGGTTTAGGGTTGATCAGGTTTAGAGTTTAGGGGTTAGGAGTTTAGAGAGGGAGAGATAGGGAGATAGAGGGTGATGGACATGGCCAAAGACATAGGCAGAGAGATTGAGAGGTAGAGGGATGATAGAGACAAGGAGATAAGGGTTGATCAAGTTTAGGGTTGATTGGGTTTAGGGTTTATGGTTGGTATATATGATGTATAGAATGGTGTAAATGACTAACATATTGGCGCTTATGATGTTCTGATGGCTCATGTGGCTGGCAGAGGGTAGCATGACACCTGTGACTGGTTAGGTGTAGAATGATGTTTGTGATTGATAGGTAGGTGCTAATAACGAGCATATTGGCACATATGATATACAAAATGGTGCAAATGACTAACAGATTGGCACTATGATCTTCTAATGGCTCCTGGTGAGGTATTTTTTTATTTTGATTATTTTTGGGATCATTTGAGATGGAGCTTAGATTGATTTGGGATGGAGTTGGGATGAAATGGATTGGTTTAGGGATGATGGGAGGTGAAAAGGACTAGATTAGGAATGATTTGGGAATGATCAGAATGGTTTCAAGGATGGTCTGAAGTGGTTTAGTGATGATTAGGGAATGGTTAGAATGATTTAGGAATAGTTTAGGGATGGTATTTGAGATGAAATCCAGGTTGATTGGAAAATGATTAGGGATGAAGTTAAATTGATTTGGATGTGATTTGGGATGGTGTGAAGTGGTTTAGAACTGATTAGAAGTGGTTTAGGGATGATTAGAGATGAAATTGATGGATTAGGGATGATTTGGGATTGATTAGGAATGAATTTGGTTGGAATGAAAGCTTAATGTTTTCATGTTTTCACGTTATAGAGATTGGGAGAGATAGGGAGATAGAGGTTTAGGGTTTCTTCTAGGTTTTATGGTTTAGGGGTTAGGGGTTAAGGGTTTAGGGGTTAGGGATTAGGGTTTAGGGACATTATTTATGGTTTAGGGTTTATGGTTTAGGGGTTAAGGCTTAGAGGTTTAGGTTTATTGTTTAGGTAGAGAGGCAAATAGGGAGATACAAAGGAGACTGAGTCTGGGAGAGATATCTATGTCTCCTCTATCCCTCTCTCTAACTATACCTACCTCTCTATCTATCTCTCTCTCTCTCCCCGTCTCTCTATCTTGCTAGATCTCTTTTGATCCCCTCTCTCTAAGTCTACCTTTCTATCTCTCTCTCTCTCCCTCACTATTTGAGGCTTACATGAGTTTAGGGTTTCTCAAGTAAATATGGTTTAAGTTTTAGGGTAAGGGTTTAGGGGAATTATTTAGGCTTTAGGGGTTTAGGGATGCTCGAGTTTATGGTTTAGGGTCTAGGGGTTAGGGTTTAGGGTTTACAGGTTAGGGGTTTAGGGTTTCTTGAGTTTAGGGGTTAAGGTTTAGAGGTTTAGGTTTATGGTTTAGGTAGAGAGGCCAATAGGGAGATACATAGGAGACCAAGCCTGGGAGAGATATCTTTGTCTCCTCTATCCCTCTCTCTAACTATACCTACCTTTGCTTCCAAGTTTTATGGTTTAGGGACCTTAGGGGTTTAGGGGTTTAGGGTTACTAGAATTTAGGGTTTAGGGTTAGGGGCATTATTTAGGGTTTAGGGTTTATGTTTTAGAGGTTTAGGTTTATGGTTTATGTAGAGGGGAGAATAGGGATCCCTATCTTTATCTCTCTGGACATATGGATCCCTATCTCTTAATTTATCCCTCACTACCTCTCTCTCCTCCTATTTATCTCTCTCCCCATCCTTCTACCTCTTGAAATCTCTCTCCCTATGTCTCTAGACATCTCTTGATCTCTTTCCCTATCAAGCTATCTATCCTCATAACCCCATCTCTTAATATACCCCTCTCTACCTCTCTATATTTCCTTATCTATCTCTCCCTTGCTAGATCTATCTCCCTATATCTCCCCTCTCTATATATATGTATCTCTATCTTTCTCCCTCTATAGACCCCTTTCTCTATCTCGATCCCCGTCTCTCCCTTTTCCTGTCTCTATCTCCACCTATCCTCACTATCTCCATGTCCCTCTCTATCTCTCCATGTCTTCTGATCCCTCTTTATATATAGGATAGAGAAATGAAGAAAGAGAGAGAGAGACTCTCTCATGTAGATACAAGGTTACCTTTATGTTATCATGCTTCCCAAAATGCACTCACGTTATAACACGATCGCATTCTTGGAAGCACGGAAAACGGTAAAAAAGCATGTAGGATCTGTGTTTCAAACCCCACATGCCTGTTATTCATCAGACAAGAAAATGCTTTTAATGTTGGTTGACTAATTGAGAATCATTTTTATATGAATCCACCACCTTTTTTTGTTTTTTCAATGTAGAAGTGATTTTTCATGTTTTTGGAGAAAATTTGATTATTTAAACTGAAAGTTTCATGTTTCATGTGTGATTTTGTTTCAAAGATAATTACCATTGATATATAGATTGAATTTGATGATATATGTTTATTTTTTACATAAATTTTACTAATCCTATTCTAGAATTATATAGAATTCATAATCAAACTTGAGAAAAACAAGAATTTGAGGATTTTGAAGCCATCTTTTGGACAATTGGTCAACTGTAATATCAAATTCTAAGGTATGTTCAATTTTAATTCACATATATATGTTCTTATGTTCTTTATGTCTTCAAATGTCTTTATGTCTTTATGTTTTTTATGTTCTTTATGTTCTAAGATATATATGTGTCTAGGTATATCAGTTAGTTCAGTTAAAGAGACTCCAAATTCCTCATGTTTCCACCTTGTTTCGGCCCTTCATGTCTTTATTTCACCTATTTTCAGCTATACAAGAGAAAACATTATCAAATACTTCATAAAATAATTTTAGTGAACAATTGTTTGTCATACTCATATTCGAGCGTATACATGGAGCCAAAATTGATTTTGGAAGACTCTTAATTTTTGCCCTAGGATGATATAGAAGGATTTATTCCTTAATACATGCATAATTCAATTCATTTAATAGAACCATGCATGAAATGATAGTTTTCTTACAAAAATGGAGGAAATGAGCATCACAAACTATTTGACAAATTGTTACAACTCACTTTGATACCACTCGATCCATAAAAAATATGGAGATTATGTATTTACTTCATCAACATAACAAAATTTCAGAGAAGAGAGTTATATATGTAAATATATGGACATACAAGCATCATGACATAAGATGATACAAAGGGAGTTACAAGAGATAAAACACTAAAAAGGAGGTTTTCATGAGTGTAGGACAATCATGTAAGTCTATATAACAGTCCACTATCATAGTCTATATAACTCTGCTGCCATGTATCAAAAGAGCCATAGCACGAGAATAGTTAAAGTATAAAGACAATGCAAAGTTGACAGATGCAAAATCAATCGTCGAGTGGTGTAATGCTTCGATGGGTCCAGGTAATGAAGGTAAGTCTTCAGTTCATAGATTTTTTTGGTTGATAGATGATACTAACATTGCACCATATGAGGATTGTTGTACATTGACAGGATCAAGTGAGCTACACTCTATCAGAAGCTCAATTGTAGGTTCATGGAGTATACATACACAGAAGATGGCGTGCTTTTGTTCTCCATGTACAATTCAAGCCTGGAATGAGTGTGAGTCACATGAGTGGGTTGACAAATGGCAGTTTAGTTATCTTAGCCCACTTGACACGTATCGACCCTCGACGACACTGGAATTGACAGAGATGGAATCATCAGTTGACTTTGACCACATATTAGATCTAGTTCAACTAGGTAATATATCTACTTGCATAGTTAAATTTGAAATTCCTAATGTTATCTTAAACTTTGTAGTATTTTTGTAATGTTGACTAATTTCATCTAATTTGCTGCACATATCATTGTAGGGCATGTTTATGTAGTTATTGCTGATGAAGATAATGAAGAGGGAACAGATTATTACTTGTGTTATTGTGTTGAGGCCAAAAAGAAATTGGAAGCCCCAGTTACAGATGGAGAAAACATCGAATACCCTACAGGCTCAGTGGTTGTTACTGGAACATGGCTTAGAAGGTACCCACATAAGAGTGTTAATGTTTGGCTGTTTAAGGACTTTGACACGCATCAGAAGATTCTTCATTACTCTAACCTTGTCGTGGTAACCAATGTTCATTTGATACAATATCGAGGTAGAAATTTGAACAAGACCTTGTGGAAGGTGCATGACTCTGACCATGAGGCCATACTTGACACAATAAAGAGTAGAGAAGACCCAGATGGTTTGTTGGATTAATTTGTAAGTATGCATAAAACTTTCCTAGATGGTTACTTGTACTTTGTTTTGTATATAAATACTAGTATGAATTGCTTCCTTCCAGTTTATTTATGTTTAGTAAATTTTGCTTTTTGATGCTTCTCATAGGAGGTCACAACTCTAGTCTATCCAACTACGAACAAAGAAGCTCAAGAAAAGATGATGGAGAGTGATCATCAGATGGTGGTAAGTGATCGATTACATAAATGATGTTATATATTTCACATGTACATTTTGTTATAGTAATGTGCATATTGTTTGATTGTATTAACAAGTGGAGCTGCATGAGCTTGAACTATTGAAGAGGTCTACTCAACGAAAGAGAGAGGATGAGTAATGGATTTTTTTGTATATATGCCTATATGGCTTTGTTTGTCCCCCATGTCTTCAGTGTTCTCAGTATCTTTATGCTTTCAGGAGTTATATTGGGTTGTGGTTCTTCCTCATGTTTGGAAAGATGCTAGGAGTGACATTTTGCATTCCATAGATCCTGAGGCCAAACAGACTTTGCCAATGTGTCAGAGTGGGCGAATAAATGCCAAGGGAGGTCTCATTTCATGTGCCAAGTGTCGCATTCGTTCGGGGCAGTAGGCTATCGGCAAAGTCTCTTAAGCTCCCTAAAATGAAAAAATTACCAAACTTTGACAGGACAGTTCTCAGAATTTGTGGTAGATGGGAATGTTCTGTTTAGACCTACAGGTACATGTGGAGTCCGTCCACAATAACCTCTCTTGGTTTTGTTCAACTCCAATCTGTTTGACCATGTTGAAATCAAATGCATTCTTGCAAAATGCTTCAGTTTCATGCAGTGGAAAGGTGCTAGGAGTGACATTTTGCATTCCATAGCTTGTGGGGCTGAATAGTCTTTGCCAAAACATCGGTGTGGGTGGATAAATGCTAAGGGAGGTCTCATTTTGTGTGCCAAGCATCGCAGTTGTTCAGTGCAGTAGGCTACTGACAAAGTCCCTTAAGATCCCTAAAATGAAAAAACTGCCAAACTTTGATGGGATAGTTCTTAGAATTTGTGGTAGCTATGAACATTCCCTTTCAACCTACAAGTGCACGTAGGGTTTGTCTACAATAACCTCTTTCGGTTTCATTCAACTCCTATCCATTTGACCATGCCAGAATCAAATGCATTGTTGCAAAATGCTTCAGTTTCATGCAGTGGAAAGGTGCTAGGAGTGACATTTTGCATTCCATAGCTCATGGGGCCGAATGAACTTTGCCAACGTGTCGGGGTGGGTGGGTAAATTCTAGGGGAGGTCTCCTTTCGTGTGCCAAGCATCATAGTCGTTCGGGCTAGCAGGCTATCGGCAAAGTCCCTTAAGATCCCTAAGTCGAAAAAACTGCCCAACTTTGACGGGATAGTTCTCAGAATTCATGGTAGTTGGGAACATTCTGTTTAGACCTATAGGTGTATGTGGAGTCTATCTACAATAACTTCTCTCAGTTTTGGTCAACTCCAGTCTGTTTGACCGTGCTGAAATCAAATGCATTCTTGCAAAATGCTTCAGTTTCATGTAGTGGAAAGGTTGTCAGGTGCCATATTTTTTGTTTTGCTCATCGTGGGGCTGAATGGGCTACGCCAACACATTGGGATGGGTGGGTAAATGCTAGGGGAGGTCTCATTCATGTGCCAAGCATCCCAGTCATTCTGGCCTGCAAGCTACCGAGATCTAGCACTTTTCAAGTTTACCGGTAGCTTGCAACCTGGAATGATTCAGACACTTGGTGCATGAAATGAGACCTGCCCACCCCGACACATTGGCAAAGTCCGTTCAGCCCCATAAGCTATGGAATGCAAAATGTCACTCCTAGCACCTTTCCACTACATGAAACTAAAGTATTTTGCAAGAATGTGTTTGATTCTGGCACAGTCAAACGGATAGGAGTTGAACAAAACCAAGAGAGGTTATTGTTGACAGACTCCACATGCACCTATAGATCCAAACAAAATGTTCCCAGCTACCATGAATTCTGAGAACTGTCCCATCAAAGTTTGGTAGTTTTTCATCTTAGGGAGCTTAAGGGACTTTGCCGGTAGCCTACTGCCTCAAATGACTGCAATGCTTGGCACACAAAACAAGACCTCCCCTGGCATTTACTCATCCACTCTGACATGTTGGCGAAGTCCATTTGGCCCCATGAGCTATGGAATGCAAAATGTCACTCCTAGCACCTTTCCACTGCATGAAACTGAAGCATTTTGCAAGAATGCGTTTGATTTCAGCATGGTCAAACGGACTGGAGTTGACCAAAACTGAGAGAGGTTATTGTATGCGAACTCCACATACACCTATAGGTCCAAATGGAACATTCCCAACTGCCACAAATTTTGAAAATTGTCCCATCAAAGTTTGGCAGTTTTTTCATCTTAGGGATCTTAAGGGACTTTGCCGGTAGCTTACTGCCCCGAATGATTGCGACGCTTAGCACATGAAACGAGACCTCCCCTAGCATTTACCTGCCCACCTTGACGTGTTGGCGAAGTCTATTTGGCCCCACAAGCTATGGAATGCAAAATGTCACTCCTAGAACCTTTCCACTGCATGAAATTGAAGCATTTTGCAATAATGAATTTGATTTTGGCACGGTCAAAGGGATAGGTGTTGAACAAAATTGAGAGAGGTTATTGTAGACAAACCCCACGTACACCTGTAGGTCCAAATGGAATGTTCCCAGCTGCCACGAATTCTGAGAACTGCTCTATCAAAGTTTGGCAGTTTTTTCATCTTAGGGATCTTAAGGGACTTTGCTGGTAGCCTACTACCTCGAATGACTGCGACACTTGGCACACAAAATGAGACCTCCCTTGGCATTTACCCACCCACCTCGATGCGTTGGTGGAGTCTATTCAGCCCCATGAGCTATGGAATACAAAATGTCACTCCTAACACCTTTCCACTGTATACATGTTCACAACTTTTGTAAAATGAACTCAAAATGACTCTATTGACCTTACACATGGTCTATTATGACCTTATTAGACCAAAAAAAACTCAATTACATGTGAATCAAACAAACTTCAAAGTGCCTAGTCTCAATCTTCATACTTTTCATGTTTCAATCAAGCCTAATCTAATAGGACAACAGACCCTATTTTTGGGGTTTTTCTCTCAAACTTTCCAAAAGACCTCCCAAACTAAATATAGATTTAGATACTAATTTCCAAGTTACATAACATATCTCAAAAGAAATAGTGACTCCTTTGGACCATGTACCTCAAAAATGGCATTTTTCACTTTCTAAAATAGACTAATTAGGCCTAGTGTGTGAGGAAACATACCTCTAAACATCCAACAATCCCCTCAAATTGATGGGGTAGCATATCCCATGTGTCCAAATTCTCAAAAACACAATTAGTTTCAGGAGAAACCCTCACTAACATACCAAACCCCAAAAATCCTCAATCTAGGCCAATTTGAGGAGGGTTTATTGAAACTCTACCTTCCACACACTCTCAGACTTTGCCAACACTTGGAACACTTCAAAAATGGTCTGCATATACTTTAGGAACCATCTACTAGTACTTTCCAACCTTATTTTAACAAACTCTAGCCTAAAACTACCCTTTCTTGCTTGGAAATAAGGCAAAACTTGCCTAGGACAACACCATAGTTTGGTCAAACTCCATCTCTTGCTTCCCTGACTTCATTGGCATCTAAAACACATCCAAACCAAACCATTCCACTAAACATATATGCAAAGTATGCAAAGTGTGGAAGCATATACTTGATGAACATGAACGAAATGGATTTTTTTGGATAGGAGGCTCCAAATTGATGACAGTTTAGTTTGAGACTAGGCCTAATTAGGCCTCCTTTACAAGGCAACTACCATGCCAATGCAAACCCACCACACCAAACCACTTGGGAACCCTAGCATGCATGGAAAAGGAACCAAATTCACTGGTTTTGGCCTTTGAAATACTTTTTCAGGCACTATTGTATGGACTGCACCCTCTTTTTTCCTAATACATGGTCATATTAGGCCATTGCATCCTCATACTCTGCTATATTCTTGTTTCCTGACCTAGGGCTTATTGTGAATAGTGATCCTACCTTATTCCATCCCATTCCACCAATCTAGAGTGATTAACTTGGTGGAATGGCAAAGAAATACATAGTTTTTAGCCTCAAAACCCTAGTTCAGGGTTTTATGATAGTTTCCAGAAAAATGTGATTTTCTCCCTCCAAATTCAATGAAAATGCTTCAAACAAGATGAAAATGAAAGGTCATTCACTCCCCTTCGTAATGCAGTTGGTTTCAGACCATGACAATACTATACGGATGAGCAGTATGTCCTGGAACAATCCAATTTCAGGAAAAGTAGCAGAAAACTCAATTTTATTCAACTTTGCCCTTCAAAACCTTCTTCACCAACCCCTCCTCAGTGTGTGTGAAGGTTTTTATACATGCTTACAATAGTTCCAATTGATCATAACTGACTTTCAACCTATTTGATCATTGGGTAACCTCCTTATTACATGATTTGTTAAGTTGACAAAGCAACTTCTTACCACTACTTGCATTATTAGACTTTTTATTTGACAACATAAAACATGACTCCAAACACAAATGACATTGGTCATTTGACCTTATTACATGAAAACTGATGACATAAGACCATCAACTTGTCCTATGATGTCCTAGGACCTTGTTATGACATGCTCCTAGCCAAGATTGGCTATGGCTAAGGTGCTCCTGCACCATGAAATATGTTTCCATGGTGTTGAGTCATCCTTCTTACCTACTACATCACCCTTGTAGACATGTATGCAAAGTGTGGAAGCATAGACAAGGCACATGAACTATTTGGCATGATGCCCCAAAGAAATGTCACCTTATTGAATGCAATAATTGCAAGATATGAACAAAATGGATTTTTTGATAAGGCATTAGAAACTTTCAAGCGAATGTGATTGACAGGTGTAAATCAAAATTCCACAACCTTAGCCAGTATCCTCCTTGCCTATGCCAAAATGGACATCCATCAAAAGGATAAAACATATGGGAATTTTGTTAGATGTTGTAGTTGTAACTGCCCTCACAGACATGTATGCAAAGTGTGGAAGCATAGACAAGGCATGTGAACTATTTGGCATGATGCCTCAAAGAAATGTCACCTCATGGAATACAATGATTGCAAGAAATGAACAAAATGGATTTACTGATAAGCCTTTAGAAAGTTCCAAGAAAATGTAATTGGCAAGTGTAAAGCCAAATTCCAAAACCTTATAAATGGTATGTTTGGAGCACGGTATAGACATCCATCAAAGCATAAAGGATATAGGAATTTTGTCAAATGTCATAGTTGTAAGTACCCTGCAAGACATGTATGCAACTTGTGTGGAAGCATATATAATGAACATGAACTGTTAGACGTGATGCCTCAAAGAAATGTTGTCTCATGGAATGCAATGTTTACAAGATATGCACGAAATGGATTTTTTTATAAGGCTTTAAAAATTCTCAAGCAAATGCACAAAAATAAATTTCAACCATTTACACAAATTTTGGCACATCTAAAACCAAATTGCACAACCTTAACCAACTTCCTCCTTGCCTATGATATAATGAGATCTAGAGAACATGGTGTGGACAACCATCAAAGCATAAATGATATATAGGAATTTTCTCACATGTATTGTATTTGCAAAGTTACCCTTGTAGACATGTATGGAAAGTATGGGAGCATAGACAAGGTACGTGAACTATTTAAAATGATGCCTCAAAGAAATGTACAGTCTGACATAATTCAATGATTGCAAGATATGCACAAAATGGATTATTTGAAAACGATTCATAAACTTTCAAGCAAATGCAATTGGCACTTGTAAAACCAAATTCCTGTAACAATAATTGACTATCATATTAAATATTTAATATAAATTGTCATATACATAATGTCATGAACATAACATCTAGTTTATATAAAAAGCCATATAGGCGTGTCCAAACAAAGCCATATAGGAAAATATACAAAAATATACATCAGATTAACATACAAAAGTATGTATACAAAGCCATCTAGGAATACAAAAAAGTTCCCAAAAACTAGTTTCCTATGGACTTTTAGGAAATAATCGGCGGCCCTTCTTTGACTATGAAGATGGAGAGCCAATTAGTGACACATCCTCTCTCTGCCATTGAGTAGACCTCTTCGAATAAAGTTCATCCAGCTGCACCTTTTAATACAAACACACAATATGAGCATTAGTATAGAAAATGTATGAAATATATAACATCACATATGTAATTGATTACTTACCACCAACTGATGATCGCTCTCCATCATCTTGATTCTCTCTTCGTCCATGGTTGGATGGACTGGAGTTGTGACCTCCTTTGAGAAGCATCAAGAAGCAAAATTGACTAAACATAAATATCATTTATGTACATCAAATGACATGAGATAAAAAAGAAATACAAAATTATGATATTTTCATGTTATTGGCTCATACCTCAGTCAAAGGATTTGTAGACATCATGGCTACATCAATACCTATCCGCGCTGACTCATGAAGATGAGGAGGAGTCTCCACTATATTGAACATCTGAAAATCAAGTTCAAGATTATTAAAATAAAATAAATACATAACATTACTTTTAAAATGCATAATGATTAGAAATGGTTAAATTTACCTCCGTAAAAGTGGTGGTTTGGCGTCCAGGGGACCAAGGAAATTGTGGAGGTGCTAGTGGATGTTGAAATCATCAAATCAAGTCACAAAATAATATTACCATTGACATATCTACAACAATTATGAATATGTGATAAATTACATACCTGCTAACTTGACCTCCACTCATAAGCCACCAATGGATGGCTAACAGAGGCAGGATGAAGACTCTGACCCTGGAATTTCATTGCGCAAACAATTACATACATTATTTTTGAGTTATAATATAGATAATCATATAAAATTAATTACAAATTTTAAATAACAATATACTAAATCAAGATGAAACTTGTAACAAATTACCTGAGAGTCAATACCAAATGTATGCTATAAGAGATTGTCACTGAGAACAAGATCATCCAATATGTCTTGTCCCTATGTCGCATCATGCTGCCCCTATGTCGCAGCATGCTGCCCCTGTGTCGCAGAGTCCTGTCGTACCTCCTGCATCCCATAATCACATAGGTTCCCACATGTATTGCACAAATGTGGGGGCACATGATGCCTACTACTCTCACCCTCATTGCCCTAAGTAAAATCATCCGCATGCTATGATAGAGTTTGGGTGAGAGTAGTCAGTGAATGTAAAGTCTCCAACTCAACACTCTCCTTCAAAGCCAAAGATAGTGACCTACATTGTGGCCTCACTCAGGGTATAGGAACATGATGTTCATCTCGCTGAACCCCAGGTCCATCTTAGGTAGAGCCACCACCTCTACCCTGGAACTCACGAATGTCAAAATAATTCAGAATCTTGTTGAGGACGAACTCGCAATAGAGTTTCCTCAAAAAATATTGTGGTACCTCATCATTGTTACATGGTTGCTCATCAAAGACCATGTACCATCTATCCCAAAAGTTTCAAGATATGTCTTCATTCCTAAACCAATGTATAGGAAACTGTTTGCAAATTTCCTCTAATCTTTGGCCAGTTTTGGGATTAGTAAATTGTGCACATAGTTGAGATTTTGTAATTTTTTCATTCTTTACTTGTTTATATGACAACTTGTTGGCATAATATTTCTGACTCCTCTCCCTATAGTCCTGGAATTCAATGATTTGTTTCGTCACTAAATCCATGTGGGAAACAATCTCCTGTAGTGATTTTGCAAGTGCCCTCCTACGATCAGTGGTTCAACTTGGATTGTTTAGGGTTTGAATAATAGTTTCAAGATGTTTCTTGTTTTCTTCTATTATCCCTAAGTAGTGTTCTTGATTATCCCTTACATGAAAAGGAGGTGAAGGTGGGTTTTGAGGGTTTGGAGGGTTTGGAGGGTTTTGGGGGTTGTTTTCACCCTCCTCAACTAGATTTAGGTTTTCTACTTCTCCAATTTAACTGTAAATGCAATATAAAAACAAATCAAACATTGCAAAACTAAAAAATTGTTCTAAAACTAACAAAATCAGACAAACCCTACCTTCTTCCTATGTTGGAGCCTCCAAATTTACATGACGATGTCTTTGGCGGCGAGGTGGCATTGTGAATCTATGGCATTATGAATCTATTGTTTTCTTAGGTGCACTTGATTGAATGTTCTCTTTTTCAACGTGATAGCATTTTTTCTTGCTTTCTTTCCTGCTGTGAGGGGAGAATCCATGCGGTGAATAAGTAGAAAATGCATTTTTTTTCTTTTATTAAAAGCAAAACGCAAGCTCACATTTTTTTTATTTTTGTAGATGGTGACGACTTTTTGGTCCCCCATCTCCTTACATTTACCCAACATGTCTACCTAATGTCCAATGTGATTAGTCCATATTTCTTGTGACAACTGTAAATATATTATTATTATTATTTAGTGGAAGTATTGATGATTAAGATCATTTAAAATGGGTTTCAATTTTTAGTGGCTATTAGTTAAGATTGTAGATATTTACTTAATTGTTCATAATAGTTTTGTCTTATGTACATATTATTTGTATTTTACTAATCCGTGTTACATTTTTCTTAATGGATTTCAATTTTTTAAGCTGTAATAAAGACGGTTCGGATAAGGTGCAAGGATCTCTTCATAGCTATCTATTTCCTAAGGTTCCATGTAGCAGACCTGGCACCGTGCCATCGTAGGCTCTTTGAACAAGTGGAGGACATTCTAGAGGCAAAGGCAGAGGATCCCCCAGACCAAATGGAGGATGAGGAAATGGCTGCTGAGGAAAGCGGGGTCCTGGGTGTGGTGGCTGGCGCGGATGACTAATAGTGCTCTCTCTGGTTCATGGTCGAGGTGGTAGTCTAGTGGTGTGTCTGGTTCGAGTTCAAGGTGGCGGTTGCATGGCATTTTTTGGTGACAGTTTTTTGGTGTTTCTGTTTTATATGTTGTTTTATACGTTATTTTTGAGCAGTTTTTCCTCTACTAACCACTTTAAGGGGTGAGGAAATACTGATCCCCCCTCTGATTGTAGCATTTTCTATATAATTATTAATATATTAGTCTGGGATTCAATCACTTTTTAAAAAAAAAAAATTTTAAGCTGCAATAGTTATTTATTAAGATTGTACAAGTTTACAAAATGTAGTATAGTTATATTATATACTTTTAATGTGTTTTGTATTTTTTTTTAAGATTTCAAGTACAATCCAAATGAGGATTCAGTGCTTTTGGTGACAAAGGAATCCTACTACTCCTGTGATACTTCTAATCCTACTGCATCATATAATGATGGTAACACAGTCATTAAACTTCATCATCTCGGTCCCTTCTTCATCAGTGGAGCTCCTGGTCACCGTGCACATGGACAAAAATTAATAATTGTAGTTTTACCTATTAGTTTTAGGATCAGAAATGTAATCAATTAGAAAATACAACACATAATACAATGAACACAATGTTTACCTTGGGAAAACCCTCCTACTCGAGGGAGAAAAACCCAACAAATATATCTCTTATATATTGAAGGAATAAGAGCAGAAATCTACTTACAACTCAGGCCCAACACAAGGCCAAATTTGATACAATGAATAATAGCACCTCTCCTAGATGCAAAGATACAAATGAATATGTTTCTCCTTGAAGATCAGTCTGCTGCTAATGGAAATGATGATCTACTGCTAGAGATATAAATGAAGTGATTGAATTGAAGTATATATATACAAATCAAGGTGACTCTTAATATGCGTTGGTGTCTCTTCATATGCTTTGGTGTCTCTTCATATGAATAAGTTATGACTCCTCATTGAGTTGGCCTAGGTAAATCTCCCACTGCTACAATAACATCAACACTCCCTCTTAGCTAGGGAGATATCTTTCCAGATATTCATGTCATGGAGTCTCTCAACATGACACCCACAATGGATACACCCATTAGTTAGAAGAATTTATCACGGAGTCTCTCAATGTGATATCATCATGGAGTCACTCAACATGATGTCCACCATGGCTACTCCCATGAGTGGAAGAAAATAAGTGCACAAGTGCCCGTCATGGAGTCACTCAACGTGATGTCGTCATGGAGTCTCTCAACATGACGTCCACCGTGGCTACTCCAAGAGGGTGGATAAATAAGTGCACAAATGCCCATCATGGAGTCACTCAACGTGATGTTGTCATGGAGTCTCTCAACATGACATCCACCATGGCTACTCCTAGAGGGTGGATAAACACACATACAAGAGAATCATCACGGAGTCTCTCAACATGATGTCCACAATGGATACTGCCATTAGTTGAAAAAATACATCGTCATGGAGTTACTCAACATGACATCCACCATGGCTACTCCCAGAGGGTGGAAAGAACCACATCTCCATCTCAGAGATGGACAAGGGCTCACACCTCATATTTCTCTGTCTCAGAGAAATATACACTACAAGGGATTTCACCTCATACTTCTCCATCACAGAGAAATATACATTACAAGGGCTTTCACCTCATACTTCTCTGTCACAAAGAAATATACAATGCAACAGATCTTCATGATGATGTGATTCCCTCTGGAGCTCCAAGTACTTGCATCAACCTTCTGACCTCCTTGTCCAAGATTGCCTGCAATGCTCTCCTTAGAGGAATGGTTTTCAACGCACACCTCCAGCACTACTGACTTGCGAGAGTTCAAGACTGTCCTCCTCGATCTCATCCCAGATCACCCTATTCTGAATAGGTTTGCGGAGCAACTAATGTCAAATTTGAATTGACAGTCTTGTTTAATTTTGTTCTCAACAGCTGAAGAGGTCTTCCAAGCACTGCAACCTACTTAGCTGACACCTTCACTTCTTCTTAGTGAGTCACAGAACTCCTTCTTGATCCTTGTCTCAGAGATTGCAAGGAAATCCTATAGAAGTGAACTCCCCTCCATTGACTAATCTCAGAACCTTAGTCCTTTGCCTAGACATGCTCTCAACTCATGCCTTGAATTCTTAGAATTTAACTCCCTTTGAATGTCATTTCCTCCTCTTCGAAGTAGCTGATCTTAATGACAATCTGTAAGGGTTATCCATTGTTTAGTGTCTCCATATTTCTCAATCTTCTTTGCTAACGCAAATTCCTGATCCAAGGCTGACCCAACCTTGTGCCCTCGAGAGATGTCTCCAGTGAAGTTATGTGCCACCAACTCAGTCCCATGGATGCAAGCTATGACTCCATGATTATTCATTTCTCCAACCAACATGCCTTCCTCATAGGATTCCTCAAGTTCTTCCTCCCTTTGAATTCCTTATGTAGTTTCTCATCATCCTTTTGCTTCTTGATCCATCTTGGAAGCATTTTAGATAGATTACTAATAGTTTGTAGAATCAAACTACCCCAAAGACAAATATTCAGACCAATGCTAGAAGCATACTATTCCCAATGTTAGTGCATGAATTAGCTACATCATTATTCAAAGGTACACACATAAAATACTTATCTCTTTATTGTGATGCTATTTTCACTTTATCTTCATCCACTGCCTTTGTTGCATCTGTCCATCTATTGGCTGCAGCATATACGTTTGATAACAGGACATAATTTTTCCTGTAATTTTTTTCCAATTGCTTCCAGTGTCTTCTTCTAAATCATGCATACAAGCAAGAATTTTTCCAAGATCAATTGTGGGTGTCACCAATACATGACCATTCTTCCCAATCACAGTCATTACGCCCATTGTGTTCTCAATATTTTATAGTTGTGTTGTGTTGAAACAACGAAGCATTTTCAGAGAAAATGGGGTGGAATAGCACAAGAAGACCTTATCCATACACGAGCATCAGGTTCAACTAGCATTCCATTTATAAGCTTCTCTGCCTCATCCAAATGCCCAACATACAGGTGTAGTGAGATACATCTTGAACGATGCCATGATCACAAACCATAGAATCAAAGTAGTGACGTCTCTAAGTTGGGATTGCGAATAACATAGACACCCAAAAGACCAATGAGGAGATTAATTCCGGTGAAGCGCAAAGCATGATACCACAAGTTTCTAGGAGACTAGAGATTGTTGTAGTGGTATCGGGGCTTCTTCCAGGCTGGCCCTTTCTCATTAAGTTCAGCTGTAAACCAGACAAGGGGATGTCCATCAGACTGTGGCTCATGAATTCTGCCATGTAGGTGAACCACAGTGGGGATTCCACTAGGTTTAGGCCTTGCAATTGTTAGCATGGGATCCCATGGAAGAATATGTTTAGAGGGCAGATGATTTTCCCATCTCACCAATGTATCGATGCCCTGCATCGCTTCAATGGTTGGACCAGGCACAGTTGCACTTTCCTTTGACACTCCATATGCAAACACACTACTTGCTGGCAGATCCCTATGAAATTTCTTGCAATTAGTGCATTCCATGAAATCATATTCAGTTCTCATATTTTGTCAAACAGTTGGCATGCATCCTCCAGCCTTTGGTTTTGAGCATATCCTGAAATCATTACATTACATGACATAACATCTGGCAGAGGCATTCTGTCAAACAATCACTGAGCATCATCAATTTTCCTAGCCTAAACATACACCATAATCATGGAGTTCCATTCCTTTCAGGTATTCTGTCAAATTTCTCCTGACGATCCTCAAAATAACAAAAAACAATTCCGGCCAAGAAAGAAATCACCATGAGAGAATTCAGGATAGAAAAACTAGTGCACTCGATCACCATCCATCTTCAAATATGCATCCCATCTGGAAGGCCATCTGTTATCAAATTTCACAAAAGTCACCTCATAAGTAAAGGAAATCTGCTCTTTCTCTTTAATCACCTGGTGCATTTCTTGCTCACACTGTATAGGAGCAATCGGATCATACATGTTATTTTTCACCAACGTAGCTAGATCTCACTTAACACTGCAAGGAACAACCTCAAATCCCACCACTTCAAACCTAGATTTCTTCTTATAACTATCCTCTTGCGGAGCCATCGTCATCCCACCATAACCAATATTAATTAAAGAATTGAACCCAGAATCCTCATACCCTCGCTTCAAAAATTTCACTTTTTGGCAGCTAAGAATTTTGCACAAATTCAGCCTCCTTTTTAAATTCCTTTTCCTTGCGCAAAGATTTCACCACAAGAAGAGGGTGAAGATCATCATAGTAAGGGTTTTCTCTGTTGTCTTTCAAGCCCTCCCTGACATCTTTGAAATTGTCCATTATTTCTCCTATTTAGTTTTCTCAGCATCATCAGATGGCTTGGGCACATCATTCTCTACAAAGTCTAGAAGATCATTAGTGCAATAAGAACTTTGAATTTCCAAAAGGTGAAATTTGATACACCATCAAGCCTATCTTCAACCTTGACTCCGTTCACCATCTTCAATGCTTAGATAGACTACCCTAGATAAGAAGAAGACTTTGCTGCTTAAATAAATATGATCTGATCTTTTATTAGACCCACTCTGATACCATGTTGAGACATGGACCAACTAGGACTCAAACCTAGGACCTTCTATTCATTGCCGGAGTGCTCTACCACTGAGGTATTGGCCCCTCTTGGACCAGTCCATCGTCGGTCTGGGTGTGGCTTATTTCTAACACCAACACCCCCCCTTAAGCCACACCTCTCGTGTGCTTGGGGCTCCTAGCCTGGGCCTAGCTCTGATACCATGTTAGTTTTAGGATCAGAAATGTAAGCAATCAGAAAATGCAACACATAAGACAATGAACACAATGTTTACCTTGGGAAAACCCTCCTACTCGAGGGAGAAAAACCCAACAAATATATCTCTTATATATTGAAGGAATAAGAGCAGAAATCTGCTTATAACTTAGGCCCAACACAATTCTAAATTTGATACAATGAATAATAGCACCTCTCCTAGATGTAAAGATACAAATGAATATGTTTCTCCTTGAAGATTAGTCTGCTGCTAATGGAAATGATGATCTACTGCTAGAGATATAAATGAAGTGATTGAATTGAAGTATATATATACAAATCAAGGTGACTCTTCATATGCGTCGGTGTCTCTTCATATGCTTTGGTGTCTCTTCATATGAATAAGTTGTGACTCCTCATTGAATTGGCCTAGGTAAATCTCCCACCGCTACAATAACATCAACACTCCCTCTTAGCTAGGGAGATATCTTTCCAGATATTCATGTCATGGAGTCTCTCAACATGACACCCACAATGACTACACCCATTAGTGAGAAGAATTTATCATGGAGTCTCTCAATGTGATATCATCATGGAGTCACTCAACATGATGTCCACCATGGCTACTCCCATGACTGGAAGAAAACAAGTGCACAAGTGCCCGTCATGGAGTCACTCAACGTGATGTCGTCACGGAGTCTCTCAACATGACGTCCACCATGGCTACTCCAAGAGGGTGGATAAACAAGTGCACAGATGCCCATCACGGAGTCACTCAATGTGATGTCGTCATGGAGTCTCTCAACATGATGTCCACCATGGCTACTCCCAGAGGGTGGATAAACACAAGTACAAGAGAATCATCACGGAGTCTCTCAACATGATGTCCATAATGGCTACTCCCATTAGTGGAAAAAATACATCATCATGGAGTCACTGAACATGACGTCCACCATGGCTACTCCTCGAGGGTGGAAAGAACCACATCTCCATCTCAGAGATGGACAAGGGCTCGCACGTCATATTTATCCATCTCAGAGAAATATATACAAGGGCTTTCACCTCATACTTCTCCATCATAGAGAAATATACATTACAAGGGCTTTCACCTCATACTTCTCTATCATAGAGAAATATACATTGCAACAGATCTTCATGATGATGTGACTCCCTCTAAAGCTCCAAGTACTTGCATCAACCTTCTGACCTCCTCGTCCAAGATCGCCTATAATGCTTTGCTTAGACGAATGGTTTTCAACGCACACCTCCGGCACTACTAGCTTGCGAGAGTTCAAAATTGTCCTCCTTGATCTCATCCCAGATCACCCTATTCTGAATAGGTTTGCAGAGCTACCAATGTCAAATTTGAATTGACAGTCTTGTTTAATTCTATTCTCATCAGTTGAAGAGGTCTTCCAAGCACTACAACCCACTGAGCTGACATCTTCACTTCTTCTCCGTGAGTCACATAACTCCCTCTTGATCCCTGCCTTAGAGATTGCAAGGAAATCCTCTAGAAGTTAACTGCCCTCCATTGACTGATCTTAGAACCTTAGTCCTTTTCCTAGACATGCTCTCAACTCATGCCTTGAATTCTCAGAATTTAACTCCCTCTAAATGTCATTTCCTCCTCTTCAAAGTAGCTGATCATAATGACAATCTGTAAGGGTTATCCATTGTTTAGTGTCTTCTTCTTTCTCAATCTTCTTTGCTGATGCAAATTCCTCATCCAAGGCTGACCCAACCTTATGCCCTCAAGAGATGTCTCTAGTGAAGTTATGTGTCACCAACTCAATCCCATGGCTGCAAGCTATGACTCCATGATTGTTCATTTCTCCAGCCGGCATGCCTTCCTCACAGGATGCATCAAGTTCTTCCTCCCTTTAAATTCATTATGCAGTCTCTCATCATCCTTTTACTCATCGATCCGTCCTGGAAGCATTTTAGAGAGATTACTAATAGTTCATAGAATCAAACTACCCCAAAGAGAAATATTTAGACCAATGCTAGAAGCATACTATTCCCAATGCTAGTGCATGAATTAGTTACATCATTATTCAAAGGTACACACATAAAATACTTATCTCCTTATTGTGATGCTCTTTTCACTTCATCTTGATCTGCTGCCTTTGCTGCATTTGTCCATCTATTGGCTGCAGCATATATGTTTGACAACAGCACATAATTTTTCCTGAAATTTTTTTCCAATTGCTTCCAATGTATTCTTCTAAATCATGCATACAAGCAAGAATTTTTCCAAGATCAGTTGTGGGTGTCACCAATACACGAACATTCTTCCCAATCATAGTCATTATGCCCATTGTGTTCTCGTGATTTGATAGTTGTGTTGTGTTGAAACAACGAAGCATTTTCAAAGAAAATGGGGTGGAATACCACAAGAAGCCCTTCCCTAGACATAAGCATCAGGTTCAACTAGCATTCCATTTATAAGCTTATCTGCCTCATCTAAACACCCAGCATATAGGTGTAGTGAGATACATCTTGAATGATGCCATGATCACAAACCATAGAATCAAAGTAGTAGCGTCTCTAAGTTGGATTGCGAATAACATAGACACCCAAAAGACTAGTGAGGAGATTAATTATGGTGAAGCCCAAAGCATGATACCACAAGTTGCCAGGAGACTAGAGATTGTTGTAGTGGTATCGGGGCTTCTTCCAGGCTGACCCATTCTCATTAAACTCAGCTGTAAACCAGACAAGGGGATGTCCATCAGACTGTAGCTCATGAATTCTGCTATGTAGGTGAACCATAGTGGGGATTCCACCATGTTTAGGCCTTTCAATCATTAGCATGGGATCCCATGGAAGAATATGTTCAGAGGGCAAATGATTTTCCCATCTCACCAATGTATTGATGCCCTGCATTGCTTCAATGGTTGGACCAGGCATAGTTGTACTTTCCTTTGACACTCCATATGCAAACACACTACTTACTAGCAAATCCTTGTGAAATTTCTTGCAATCAGTGCATTCCATGAAATCACATTTCGTTCTTGTATTTTGTCAAATAGTTGGTGTGCATCCTCCAGCCTTTAGTTTTGAGCATATCCTGTAATCATTGCATTACATGACACAACATCTGGCAGAGGCATTCTGTCAAACAATCGCTGAGCATCATCAATTTTCCCAGCCTGAACATACACCATAATCATGGAGTTCCATTCCTTTCAGGCATTCTGTCAAATTTCTCCTAACGATCCTCAAAATAACAAAAAATAATTCCATCCAAGAAAGAAATCACCATGAGAGAATCTAGGATATAATAACTAGTGCACTTGATCACCATCCATCTTCAAATATGCATCCGATCTGGAAGGCCATCTGTTATCAGATTTCACAAAAGTCACCTCATAAATAAAGGAAATCTTCTCGTGCTCTTTAATCACCTACTACATTTCCTGCTCACACTGTATAGGAGTAATCAGATCATACATGTTATTCTTCACCAACACAACTGGATCTCGCTTAACACTACAAGGAACAACCTCAAATCCCACCACTTCAAACCCAGATTTCTTCTTATAACTATCCTCTTGTGGAGCCATCGTCATCCCATCATCACCAATATTAATTAAAGAATTGAACCCAGAATCCTCATACCCTCGCTTCAAATATTTCCCTTTCCAGCGGCTGAGAATTTTGCACAAATTCAGCCTCCTTTTTAAATTTCTTTTACTTGCACAAAGATTTCACCACAAGTAGAGGGTGAAGATCATCGTAGTAAGGGTTTTCTTTGTTGTCTTTCAAGCCCTCCCTGACATCTTTGAAACTAGCCATTATTTTTCCCATTTAGTTTTCTCAGCATCATCAAATGGCTCGGGCACATCATTCTCTATGAAGTCTAGAAGATCATTAGTGCAATAAGAACTCTGAATTTCCAAGAGATGAAATTTGATGCACCATCAAGCCTATCTTCAACCTTGACTTCATTCACCATCTTTAATGCTTAGATAGACTGCCCTAGATAAGAAGAAGACTTCACTGCTTAAACAAATCTAATCTGATCTTTTCTTAAACCCACTCTGATACCATGTTGAGACATGGACCAACTAGGACTCAAACCTAGGACCTTCCATTCGCTGCTGGAGTGCTCTACCATTGAGCTACTAGCCCCTCTTGGACCAGTCCATCGTCAGTCTGGGTGTGGCTTATTTCCAACACCAACACCCCCCTTAAGCCACACCTCTCGTGTGCTTGGGGCTCCTAACCTGGGCCTGGCTCTGATACCATGTTAGTTTTAGGATCATAAATGTAAGCAATCAAAAAATGCAACACATAAGACAATGAACACGATGTTTACCCTGGGAAAACCCTCCTACTCAAGGGAGAAAAATCCAACAAATATATTTCTTATATATTGAAGGAATAAGAGCAGAAATATGCTTACAACTCAAGCCCAACACAAGGCTGAATTTGATACAATGAATAATAGCACCTCTTCTAGATGTAAAGATACAAATGAATATGTTTCTCCTTGAAGATCAGTCTGCTGCTAATGGAAATGATGATCTACTACTAGAGATATAAATGAAGTGATTGAATTGAAGTATATATACAAATCAAGGTGACTCTTCATATGCGTCGGTGTCTCTTCATATGCTTTGGTGTCTCTTCATATGAATAAGTTGTGACTCCTCATTGAGTTGGCCTAGGTAAATCTCCCGCCACTACAATAACATCAATATTATCACCATCAATTCATATTGTTTCACCATCTCCTCCTCAAGACAATAATGAAGTTCCAAACACTGCAAGTACTAGTCTAGTCTGTGCAATAACAATTTCTATCCTCGGGCTTGTCATGGCTTTCTAAAGAGTAGAAGGCATTGGATAATGTATGTACTGGAAATACATAAGCTTTTAACTTTCCAATATAAATTTTGGAGTCTTGTTGAGTACTTACATTTTAATTTTGTAACCTAACATGTTCTGGTTTTGGGGAATGGCAATCAAAAATATAGTTTTGAAAAAGAGTAAGCTTTTTTAAATGTTAATATTTTTTTAGTACCCAGAAGCTTCTAATGACTTGAAATTTCTCTGACCCATATCAAAAGCAAGTCTCATTTGTATCTCTGATTTTCCCAGAAGTTTCCAATGACCTGAAATTTCTCTGATCCATATCAAAGCCTTCTCCAAGAACTCTATAAACAACTTTTCTGATTTGCTTTTAAACTGCTTTGATAGTGTAGCACAGGTCATTATTTTCCTTTGTCCGAGCTCAGCACCATGCTCCTTTACTATTGGTAGACATGCTTTGATTTAAAACTTTGTTTGATCTTAATTTGTGTGAATCCAAATTTACATTAGTGCCAAAATATTATTTTACTGGGTTAAGTGTATTTCTGTGTAGAAGTATATTTGTTCATGCCAAACAAACACCTGAGTTCTTTGGGTTTCAGCAAATGAGGATCAGGAAGTGGGAGGATAATCCAAACTAAGATTGTGGCAAGTGCAGGGTCTGAGATTCCAAGTCTTCTTCGAATTTTCTAGTTTTAGGTAATATGGTATAAATTTTTCCACAAATACCTCATCAACATGTTTGTACTTGGCATTCTCCCTTCTTTCATAGTTCTCACAGTCTCTGCTCCTCAAATTATTTAAAACACATCTAATGAAAAGCCTTGCTTTGCTACACATAATCATAAGAGACTCTAAGGTCTCTATGGGTTTCTTGCAATAAAGCTCAGGTAAAGCAAGAACTAATCCACTCTCTATTTCTTCCAACTACTCTATATGTCGTTTGATTAGGTCCATAGTTTCTTTCACTTGCATGAATGCATCTTTCACTATTTCTAATAGCCTTTTTCATTTTATATGCTCAGGAATAGGAGGAAAATCCTGATCTATGTTTCTTACCTTATAGTTTTCATAATTGCCAACATTCATGGGCTGATTCAAATCTAGTTGCGTGAAATTCTTATTATTGTTGTCTTGATAGTTATAAACCCAGTTTGAATCCTATATTGGTATCCAGTTCAGTTTTGCATGAGGGTTTCAACTTTTAGCAATCTCTTTAGAACTCCTTAAGAAATACTCTTCACATCTCACTCCATGCCACTAGTACCGACAGCCTGTCAAACAACCCATTTCTCTGAAGTGGTGTGACAGGTGATGCTTTTGGCAAGTGAGTTTGCTTCATAATCTTCTCTTACAGCTTTATTTTTTCCTCTACAAAAATTCAAACTAGGAAGAGACTATTGGGCACATGGACTGGTGAAGCCCAATGTAATGGATAAATAACTTCTTGTCTTCATTTATTCCTTATAACCATCTATCTGCAATAGCCAATCTTGGCTTGTAACTGGTCTTGATTCTGGGTCGATGATTCCAGATGTAAAAGATGTTTGGTAGGAGTTTTTAGATATGAGTCTTTTATTATGCAAGGTGCTTGCTGCTGTTCTGGAGATATATACATGGATGTATGAAAAACATAGATAGAGAGAGATGTATTATCTGTAATGAATGAATGCCCTTCTTTGTGGATGTAGCCATTAAAATGGTGAACCACGTTAATTGCTTTGTCTTCTGTCTGTGTGTTGTTTTTATAATCTTTTCATTTTGAGTATTCTTTTTAATTGTTGTTGCTCTGCTTTGGTTCTGTTATTTTGTTTCTTGCATCAACAATTGGTATCAGAGCTCTGTGTGAAGCTCGGTCCAGGAAATAGCCTATGAGGATTTTTTGAACCTGTAAAGAAATCAAAATGGACGATACAAAAAAATGGAAAATAGAGAAATTTACAAGCCAAAACTTTGGTCTTTGGAAAGTCCAAATGGAGTCTTCTTATCAAACAAGACTTATCACTCGCCTTACTAGGGAAAGCCAAAGGACAAGGTTCTATGAAAGGTGAAGACTGGGATAAACTGAATATGAAAGTGAGGGCAACTATATTTCTCTCATTGTCTGGCAATGTATTATTTAATGTCTCAACTGAGAGTACTACAAAAGAGCTTTGGGAAAAGCTCTCCAGCATGTATGCGATTGCTTCAGCTTCGAATAAGGTATTTTTTATTAAGAAATTATATAACTTGAAAATGAAAGAAGGTGGGGTTATGTCAAATCATCTAAATGAATTTAACACCTTAGTTAATCAATTAACTTTAGTGGGTATAAAGTTAGTTCCTGATATTACAGCAATTTTGCTATTGTGTTCCTTACCAAATAGCTGGGAAGGTGTTGTGATGGGTGTGAGCATTTTTGTAGCAGCTAAAAGTACATTAGTTTTTTATGACGTTGCAACCACTCTTCTCAGCGAAGACATGAGAAGAAAAAATTAGGAACCCTCTTCTAGTGATGCTCTAACAGATGTAAGTACAAGAAATAGGCGAAGAAGCCAAGAAAGAGGTAGATACAACAATTGGAGAAGGTCACAATCTGCTCCATGATCGAAGTCTAGGGGCAGAACCAGTGTGTGTTGGTTTTGTTGCAAGTATGGGCTTAATTGGTGTTGTCATTGATGTTAACATACTCCTATTGCATTAATGATAAGGTTTGGATGAGCCGTGAGCTGAGGATATTGAGAAAATTAGTCTCAATCAGGAATAGTGAAGAACAGTGATGATTGTAAGGCAAAAGTCTAAGATAGAATGATGATCAGAGGATACGAATTAAAGGGTTTGAAGATTTGTGTCTGTAGGAGATCTAGTAGAGATTTTAGAGGTCCGCATGAAGATATGAAGAAGTTATGGCCGTTCAAGTAAAACTAGTTCCGGTAGGTGTTCAGAGGTGACAGAGTGTAACAAGAAAGGTCCGGTGAGATCCGGAAATGAAGTTTCCCATTCTGTAGATTTAAGGGAGTGCTAAGGAAGTCTTTGTGGTGTATAAACTCTATTTGTTCATGGTTTGAAGGTCCGCAAGCATCTATTCCTTTGTGACAGTAATGAAATACTGTGTTCTTGAGGTTCCGGATGAAGGAGAGAAGGATTTCAGTAAGTAGAAGAAGTGTGGATATTTTTGGTGATTCAGGCAAGCTTGTGGAGGTCTTTGGATCATGTCTAGTTCATGTTGGTGGTCCACATTGAAGTTGGAGCTTGCAATTGAAGAGTAACTTCTGGATGATGGTGTTCTTCTTGAGACAGGTCAACCAGATGAGTTATGCATCTGGCCGATAATCTTATGAGTGTTTTCCGACTTAGATGATCATTCCTAAGTCAATGCCTTGTATAAATAAGGGAGTGCAAAGTTAGTTTGAAGTTGTCCTTGTGGTGATGAGAGTGTGGTAGCGAGGAGGAGAACGAAAGGTAGAGAAAAAGTATTGGGCTTAAATGGAACTAATTCAAGCATGGTGAAGATGCTATTCTCCAGTTCATGTATGTGATATTTATTTCTTTGTAGACAGTGTGTCTCTTGTAGGTAGTGAGCCTCTTGTGAACAGTGTGCTCGAGCAGTGAGTCCTAATTGGCATGTGCCATTTTGTTCTTTCTATTCTTCTAACAGAGAATACAATCTTGGGTTAATCACCCCGTGGTTTTTCCCTTAACTAGGTTTTCCACGTCAAAATCTTGGTGTCTTATATGTTGATATGTTTTTGCTCTTGATTTGAATGCATTATGGTTTATGATTAATATACAGCTAATCACTAAGAAGACTTAAGTGTTTAATTGGAGAAAGTTTTGAACAACTGATTCACCCCCCCCTCTCAGTTGTGTGCCCCAAATCTAACAATTGGTATTAGAGCTAAGTTCCTCTAAAAGAGCTTAATCGCTTGAGAAGATCCAGGATGTCATCCTACAAGAAGGATAGTCTGAAGTTTGATGGAACAAATTTTAATCTATGGAAAGGTCGCATGAAGTGTCACTTGCAATGCATGGGAATGGCATACTGGACCATGGTTACAATACAGTATGTATGTCCACAGGGTGGTCCAAAAGCTCAAAATGAAATCACAGATGTTGAAAACAATCTGCGGACTAGAGAATCTCTTCTAAGCGCATTATCTGATTCAGAGCTCTCAAATGTTATTAACCTTCCAACTGCTTTTGATATTTGGAAAAAATTGGAAATTTTGCATGAAGGAGACTAGTACGTTAAATGTGCAAGGTTACAAAGTCTGAAAGGGAAATTTGAAAAATTGAAGATGAGAGATGATGAAAATATTACTTCTTTTATGCCAAGAGTAAATGAGCTTGTTTGTGGAATTAGAAATGCTAGTGGAGTCTTGGATGAAAATGAGATTGTTTGCAAAATTCTCAGATCCCTTCCTGCCTCTTACAAAATCAAGGTTGCTGCCATTGATGAATTCAGAGCCCATACAACTGTCACAAGAGACCAATTGGCTGGCAAATTGGTTGCATTTGAAATGACTGAGGTTGGAGATGATCCCCCCAAGATTGTATTTGCATTTAAAGCTAGTGCCTCTATAAAAGGCAAACAAAGGTTTGATCCGGGAGAGAACTCATCAAAGAAACTGTCATGGTATGAAAAAGCAAGAAAAGACCTAGAAGAAGAAGAAGTGTAAATAGAGCAACCAGATCGATTTTAGTTGTTTGATCATGGTGATATGGTCTGCAAGTTGAAGAAGGCACTATATGGATTAAAGCAAGCCCCAAGAGCCTGGTATGAAAGATTGGATAAGCATCTTTTGAAGATTGGTTTCAACAAAGGTACTACTGACAGTAACTTATATTTCAAAATTGATCATGAAAACATCTTGATTGTTGAAATATTTGTTGATGATATCATCTTTGGAGGAAGAGATAGTATGTGTAAAACTTTTGCAAATCAAATGAAAAGTGAGTTTGAGATGTCTATGCTTGGTGAAATGAATTTCTTCTTGGGTCTGCAAATTACTCAAACAAAGAAAGGAATCTTCATTTCTCAGACCAAATATGTGAAAGAATTGTTGAAGAAATTTGGGATGGAAGATTCAAAGCCAATGAATACTCCCATGGCAACCGGATGTAAGTTGAGCAAAGATGATGACTCTCCTAAGGTAGACCAGAGAAAGTACAGATCAATGATTGGAGGATTGTTGTATCTCACTCAAACTAGACCAGATATTATGCAAGTTGTTGGTCTTGTTGCTAGATTCCAACCTGATCCTAGAGAATCCCATGTCATAGAAATCAAGAGGATTTTTAGATATCTAAAAGGGATGGTTGAGTATGGTCTGTGGTATCCTAGAGATCATGATTTCTCTCTTCATGCATATACAGATGCTGATTGGGCAGGAGATGTGGATGACCGGAAGAGTACCAGTGGTGGAGCATTCTTTTTGGGGAAGAGATTGGTTTCTTGGCTAAGCAAGAAACAAGAGGCAATATCTATGTCTACAACTGAAGCTGAATATATTGTAGTAGTAGGTAGTTGCACTCAAGTTTTATGGATGAAGTAGATGCTAAGAGATATCAAAGTAGAGTATGAGGAACCTATCACAATCTTCTGTGATAATTCAAGTGCTATAAGTATATCTAAGAATCTGGTGTTGCATTCAAAGACTAAACACATATCCATCAAGTTTCACTTTTTGAGAGAGCAAGTGAACAAGAATGAAGTCAGATTAGAGTTTGTACCCTCCAAGGATCAGATTGCAGACATCTTTACTAAACCTCTACCTAAGGACTCTTTTGAGTATCTCAGGGAGAAGTTAGGGGTTATTGCCCCTCCGGTGATGAACTAAGGTGCATTGAGGTGCATCAGTCCGGTGGATATCACAGTCATATCTTGTGATCTGGATTGATGGGAGCTGCTACTCAGGGGGAGTAGCAGGTATGATTCCAAAGTGTTGGAATTGCAAGTATGTGCCCTTTGCCATTGATCTCAAAGGGGAGAGAAGACATGTGAAAAACAAGTGGTTGCTGATCAAAGGGGGAGCAGTAAAGGAAGAGAAGACATGTGAATGGTTGTTGCTGATAGGGAGAGCTGTGATAGTAAGAAGAAGTTCTTGACTTGATGGTTAAAATAGTTTTTCACATCTTATGTTGCCATCAATGACAAAGGGGGAGATTGTTGCAAGTATGGGCTTAACTAGTATTGTCATTGATGTCAACATACTCTTGTTGCATTAATGATAAGGTTTGGATGAGCCGTGAGCTGAGGATATTGAGAAAATTAGTCTCAATCAGGAACAGTGAAGAACAGTGATGACTATAAGGCAAAAGTCCAAGATAGGATGATGATCAGAGCATGCGGATTAAAGGGTTTGAAGATATGTGTCTGTAGGAGATCCAGTAGAGATTTCAGAGGTCCACATGAAGATATGAAGAAGTTGTGGCTGCTCAAGTAAAACCAGTTCTGATAGGTGTTAAGAGGTGACAGTGTAACAAGAAAGGTCTGGTGAGATCTGGAAATGAAGTTTCCCATTCTGCGGATTTAAGGGAGTGCTGAGGAAGTCTTTGTGGTGTATCAACTCTATTTGTTCATGGTTTGAAGGTCTGCAAGCATCTATTCCTTTGTGACAGTAATGACAGACTATGTTCTTGAGGTTCCAGATGAAGGAGAGAAGGATTTCAGTAAGCAGAAGAAGTGTGGATGTTTTTGGTGATTCAGGCAAGCTTGTGGAGGTCTTTGGATTGTGTCTAGTTCATTTTGGTGGTCCGCATTGAAGTTGGAGCTCACAATTGAAGAGTAACTTCTGGATGATGGTGTTCTTGAGACAGGCTGACCGGATGAGTTATGCATCTGGTGGATAATCTTATGAGTGTTTGCTGACTTAGATGATCATTCCTAAGTCGATGCCTTGTACAAATAAGGGATTACGAAGTTAGTTTGAAGTTGTCCTTGTGGTGATGAGAGTGTTGTTGCAAGTATGAGGTGAGCCAGTGTTGTCATTGATGTCAACATACTCATATTGCATTGACAAGAAGGATTTGATGAGCTGTGTGATGAGGATATTGAGAAAATTAGCCTCAGTCAGGAATAGTGAAGAACAGTGATGAGAAGAAGGCAAATGTACTGTATAGGATGAGAACCGAAGGATGCAGATTAAAGGGTTAGTAGATATGAGTCTTGAGATGCTTCAGTTAAGATTTCAGAGGTCCGCATGAAGATCTGAAGGAGTTGTGGCTGTCAGTATGGAACCGGTTCCGGCAAGTATTCAGAGGTGACAGAGGATCACAAAAAGGTCCGGTGAGATCCGGAATTGTATTATCCTAATCTGCGGATTGGAAGGAGTGTTTGGGATGTCCTTGTGATGTGTCATCCTGATTTGTGTATGATTTGGAGGTCCGGAAGTACCTTTTGCATTATGACAGTGGCGACAGACTGTGTTCTTGAAGTTTCGGATGAGGAAGACAAGAGATTCCAGTAAGTAGAGGAAGTGCGGATGTATCCGGTCATTCAGGCAGGCTTGTGAAGGTTCTTGGATCATGTTTAGGTTGTGTTGTTGGTCCGCATTGATAGTAGAGCCCAGAATTGAAGTTATTCTTCAGGATGAAGTTCTTGCTATGTTTAGCCGACCGGATGAGTTGTTCATCCTGCGAATGTTCTTGTGGTGCCCGACCGGATGTGTTATTCATCTTGCGGATACTCTTATGGTTGTTTGCCGACTTAGATGTTTGTTCCTAAGTCGATGTCTTGTATAAATAATGGTTTGTGAGTTCATTTCAAAGTGTGGATTGTGTGGATGAGTGTGGCATAGTGAAGAGAAGTGCGAAAGGTAGAGCAGAAGTTTTTGGGCTTAAATGGAACTGATCCGAACATGGTAGAGATGTCATTCTCCAGTTCAAGATTGTGATTCTTATCACTTTGTAGACAGTGTGTCTCCTTGTAGGCAGTGGGCCTCTTTGTGAGCAGTGTGCTCGGGCAGTGAGCCCTAATTGGCAAGTGCCATTCTTTTTCTTATTCTTCTAACAGAGAATAATTCTTGGGTTAATCACCCCGTGGTTTTTCCCTTAACCGGGTTTTCCACGTCAAAATCTTGGTGTTCAATGTGTTGATGTTTATCTACTCTTGTGTTTATGTATTATGCTTTCATGGATGATTAATTGATATGCTGTTAACTAACAACCAAGAATCAAGTGTTTGAAAGAACAAGAAGTTTTATACAACTGATTCACCCCCCCTCTCAGTTCTATGCCCTAGATCCAACAATTGGTATCAGAGCCAAGTTCCTCTGAAAGGAGCTTAACCGCTTGAGGAGATCTAGGATGTCGTCTTACAAGAAGGATAGTTCAAAGTTCGATGGAACCAACTTCACTCTTTGGAAAGGTCGCATGAAGTGTCACTTGGAATGTATGGGAAAAGCATACTTGGCTATGGTTTCAAAACCATATGTACCTCCACAAGGTGGTCCGACAACTCTGAATGAAATCACAGAAGCTGAAAACAATCTGTGGACCAAGGAAGCTCTTCTAAGTGCATTGAATGACTCAGATCTCTCGAATGTTATTGACCTACCAACTGCATATGAGATCCTGACTAAACTGGAACTTCTGTATGAAGGAGATGAGTTTGTCAAAAGTGCAAGGTTGCAAAGTCTGAAAGGGAAATTTGAAAGATTGAAAATGAGAGATGATGAAAACATCACTACCTTTATGCCAAGAGTGAATGAGCTGGTATGTGGAATTAGAAATGCTGGTGGAACTCTAGATGAAAATGAGATTGTCTGCAAAATCCTAAGATCCCTTCCTGCTGCCTACAAAATCAAGGTTGCTGCCATTGATGAATTCAGAGCCCACACAATTGTCACAAGAGAACAACTAGCTGGCAAACTAGCTGCATTTGAAATGACCGAGTTTGGAGATGATCCTCCCAAGACTGAATCTGCTTTCAAAGCCAGTACCTATGTGAAAGGCAAACAGAGATTTTATCCGGGAGAAAACTCATCAAGGAAGATGTCATGGTATGATCACGCAAGAAGAGACATGGAAGAAGAAGAAGCAGAAACAACTCAACTTGAAGCCCTCATTGCAAAGAGACTGCCAAGAGGATCCGGTAAGTATGAAGGAAAACTACCCTTCAAGTGTTTCAACTGCAATAAGATTGGTCATTTTGCTTCAAGATGTCCGGAAAGATCTGCAAGGTCTAATACTAACAGACAAAGGTTTCAAAAGAATTGCTATTATGTTCATGAAGAAGATGACAATGAAGGAGTAACAGATGATGAATCAGAACTAGGAAGCAAATCCGAAAATGAGTGGGTGTTTATTGCCATCAAGGAAGAAGATTCAATACTCTCTGAATCTGTCAATCACAAAGTTGTTGAAAAAGCTTTGGCTGCTCAAGTGGAAGAAAAGGATGATTGGGTTATTGACAGTGGATGTTCTCACCATATGACTGGTGACAAGAATACGTTCTTAGATTTGGAAAGATATGAAGGAGGAATGGTAAATTTTGGTGACAATTCTGCTAGCAGAATCAGAGGTAGGGGAACTATTTCCTTTGATGGAAATAGCAAAACAGGTAATGTACTATATGTTGAAGGATTGAAGCACAATCTTCTCAGTGTTGGTCAGTTAGTGGACAAAGGCTATGATCTCCGGTTCAAGAATGGAAAATGCAGAATCTTTACAAGCTCCGGAACTGAAATTGCATCCGGTACTCAGACAAAAGGTAATATCTTTCATCTGGTTGGTTCAAATAAAAGTTGTTTGTTTGTTCAAATTGATCAGAGTTGGTTATGGCATAGAAGAATGTGTCATGTAAATTTTGATAACATCATCAAGATAAGCAATACTCAGGCTGTAAGAGATCTTCCAAAATTGATGAAACCTACAAATAGTGTGTGCAAAGAATGTCAGTTAGGTAAACAAAGCAGAGTCTCTTTCAAAAGCAAAAATCAGTCTTCTACCGGATTGTTGGAATTAGTACATACTGATCTCTGTGGTCCGACAAGAATCAAGAGTCTGCAAGGTGATAGATATTTCATGTTGTTAATTGATGATCATTCCCGGATGATGTGGGTTACCTTTCTAAAAGAAAAATCAGAAGCATTTGAGAAGTTCAAAATCTTCAAAGCTATGGTAGAGAATCAAACCGGATTGAAACTAAAGTGTCTAAGGTCTGATAGAGGTGGTGAATTTACATCTGGTGAGTTCATTGACTTTTGTGAGAAGCAGGGTATAAGGAGATAGTTGTCTGCTCCTAGGACTCCACAGCAGAATGGAGTAGTTGAGAGAAAGAACCGGACCATCCAAGAAGCTGCCAAGACAATGATGTTGGAAGCAAATGTTCCTCAGATGTTTTGGAAAGAAGCTATCAGCACTGCAGTCTACACTCTCAATCAAGTTCAAATTAGAAACAACACCGGTAAGACCCCCTATGAACTCTGGTTTGGCATCACTCCTACTATGAAATATTTCAGAGTATTTGGTAGCAAGTGTTATATTAAAAGAGATGAAGATCTAGGAAAGTTTGATGCTAGAAGTGATGAAGGAATTTTCTTGGGTTACTCCACTCAAAGCAAAGCATACCAGTGTTACAATAAGAGATTGAGGAAGATGATAGAAAGCACCAATGTGAAAGTTGATGAAGGAATTGAGAAGCCTTCAAGATTTTATGAGTTTGATGAAGATGACCAAGACAGTGTTCAAGGAACTCAATCCTCTCCGGTGAGACAGAGTCAGCCTGATCCGGTAAATCAGGAAGAAGAGATAGGTTTGAATGAGCCTGATCAAGAAGCAGCAGTGCAGGATACTCCCAAAATTCCAAGGTATGTAAGACTGAACCACTCTGAAGATCAGATCATAGGTGACAGAAGCAAAGGTGTACAAACTAGAAGGAATGTTGCTCAAAATCAGGATGAATGTTGTCTGATTTCAAAGATTGAACCTAAAACAATAAATGAAGCCTGCAATGATGAAAACTGGACCAAAGCAATGGAAGATGAAGTGATGCAAATTGAGAAAAATCATACTTGGGATCTTGTTCCTAGACCTAGAGACATGAATGTAATTGGAACCAAGTGGGTCTTCCAGAACAAACTAAATGAAGCTGGTGAAGTAATCAGAAACAAAGCTAGATTGGTCTGCAAAGGGTACTCTCAAATAGAAGGAATTGACTTTGAAGAGACTTTTGCTCCGGTGGCAAGAATTGAAGCAGTCAGATTACTTCTTGCATATGCTGCCTTCAAAGGCTTCAAGGTATATCAGATGGATGTCAAGTCTGCCTTCCTAAATGGTGATCTAGAAGAAGAAGTCTACATTGAACAACCGGATGGATTTCAATTGTCTGATAATGATGATATGGTCTGCAAGTTGAAGAAAGCTTTGTATGGATTGAAGCAAGCCCCAAGAGCATGGTATGAAAGGTTGGATAAGCATCTTGTGCAGATTGGATTCAACAAAGGTACTGCTGACAGTAACTTATCTTTCAAAATTGATCATGATAACATTTTGATTGTTGAAGTGTTTGTGGATGATATCATTTTTGGAGGAAGAGATAGTATGTGCAAAACTTTTGCAAATCAGATGAAAAGTGAGTTTGAAATGTCTATGCTTGGTGAAATGAATTTCTTCTTGGGTCTGCAAATTACTCAAACAAAAGAAGGGATCTTCATTTCTCAGACCAAATATGTGAAAGAATTGTTAAGGAAATTTGGTATGGAAGACTCAAAGCCAATGAACACTCCTATGGCAACCGGATGTAAGTTAAGCAAAGATGATGATTCTCCAAAGGCAGATTAGACAAAGTATAGATCAATGATTGGTGGATTGTTGTATCTCACTCAAACTAGACCAGATATAATGCAGGCTGTTGGTCTTGTGGCAAGATTCCAGGCTGATCCTAGAGAATCTCATGTTATGGCAATCAAAAGAATTTTTAGGTACTTGAAAGGAACAGTTGAGTATGGTCTATGGTACCCTAGAGATCCAGATTTCTCTCTTCATGCTTACACAGATGCAGATTGGGCAGGAGATGTGGATGACCGTAAGAGCACTAGTGGTGGAGCATTCTTTTTGGGGAAGAGATTGGTTTCTTGGTTAAGCAAGAAACAAGATGCAATATCTCTGTCTACAACTGAAGCAGAATACATTGTAGCAGCAGGTAGTTGCACTCAAATCTTATGGATGAAGCAGATGCTAAGAGACATTAAAATTAAATATGAGGAGCCTATCACAATTTTCTGTGATAATTCAAGTGCAATTAATATTTCTAAGAATCCGGTATTGCATTCTAAGACTAAGCACATATCTATCAAGTTTCACTTTTTGAGAGAACAAGTAAACAAGGAAGAAGTCAGATTGGAGTATGTTCCCTCCAAGGATCAGATTGCAGATATCTTTACTAAACCTCTTCCCAAGGATTCTTTTGAATATCTCCGGGAGAAGTTAGGGGTCATGGCCCCTCCGGTGATGAACTAGGATGCACTGATGTGCATCAGTCCGGTGGATATCACAGTCATATCTTGTGATCCGGATTGATGATGGGGAGCTGCAACTAAGGGGGAGCAGCTGGTATGATTCTGATGTATGAGAATTGCAAGTATGAGCCCTTTGCCATTGATGTCAAAGGGGGAGAGAAGACATGTGAAAAACAAGTGGTTGATGATCAAAGGAGGAGCAGTAAAGGAAGAGAAGACATGTGAAAAGTTGTTGTTGATAGGGGGAGCTGTGACAGAAAAGAGAAGTTCTTGTCTTAATGGTTTTTCACATCATATGTTGCCATCAATGACAAAGGGGGAGATTGTTGCAAGTATGAGGTGAGCCAGTGTTGTCATTGATGTCAACATACTCATATTGCATTGACAAGAAGGATTTGATGAGATGTGTGCTGAGGATATTGAGAAAATTAGCCTCAGTCAGGAACAGTGAAGAACAGTGATGAGAAGAAGGCAAATGTACTATATAGGATGAGAACCGGAGGATGCGGATTAAAGGGTTAGTAGATATGAGTCTTGAGATGCTTCAGTTAAGATTTCAGAGGTCCGCATGAAGATCTGAAGGAGTTGTGGCTGTCGGTATGGAACCGGTTCCGGCAAGTATTTAGAGGTGACAGAGGATCACAAAAAGGTCCGGTGAGATCCGGAATTGTATTATCCTAATCTGCGGATTGGAAGGAGTGTTTGGGATGTCCTTGTGATGTGTCATCCTGATTTGTGTATGATTTGGAGGTCTGGAAGTACCTTTTGCATTATGACAGTGGCGACAGACTGTGTTCTTGAAGTTCCGGATGAGGAAGACAAGAGATTCCAGTAAGTAGAGGAAGTGCGGATGTATCCGGTCATTCAGGCAGGCTTGTGAAGGTTCTTGGATCATGTTTAGGTTGTGTTGTTGGTCCGCATTGATAGTAGAGCCCGGAATTGAAGTTATTCTTCCGGATGAAGTTCTTGCTCTGTTTAGCCGACCGGATGAGTTGTTCATCCTGCGAATGTTCTTGTGGTGGCCGACCGGATGTGTTATTCATCTTGCGGATACTCTTATGGTTGTTTGCCGACTTAGATGTTTGTTCCTAAGTCGATGTCTTGTATAAATAACGGTTTGTGAGTTCATTTCAATGTGTGGATTGTGTGGATGAGTGTGGCATAGTGAAGAGAAGTGCAAAAGGCAGAGCAGAAGTTTTTGGGCTTAAATGGAACTGATCCGAACATGGTAGAGATGTCATTCTCCAGTTCAAGATTGTGATTCTTATCACTTTGTAGACAGTGTGTCTCCTTGTAGGCAGTGGGCCTCTTTGTGAGCAGTGTGCTTGGGCAGTGAGCCCTAATTGGCAAGTGCCATTCTTTTTCTTATTCTTCTAACAGAGAATAATTCTTGGGTTAATCACCCCGTGGTTTTTCCCTTAACCGGGTTTTCCACGTCAAAATCTTGGTGTTCAATGTGTTGATGTTTATCTGCTCTTGTGTTTATGTATTATGCTTTCATGGATGATTAATTGATATGCTGTTAACTAACAACCAAGAATCAAGTGTTTGAAAGAACAAGAAGTTTTATACAACTGATTCACCCCCCCTCTCAGTTGTATGCCCTAGATCCAACAAGTGTGGTAGCGAGGAGGAGAGCGAAAGGTAGAGCAGATTATTGGGCTTACATGGAACTGATTCAAGCATGGTGAAGATGCTATTCTCCAGTTCATGTATGTGATATTTATTTCTTTGTAGACAGTGTGTCTCTTGTAGGCAGTGAGCCTCTTGTGAGCAGTGTGCTCGGGCAGTGAGCCCTAATTGGCATGTGCCATTTTGTTCTTTCTATTCTTCTAACAGAGAATACAATCTTGGGTTAATCACCCTGTGGTTTTTCCCTTAACCAGGTTTTCCACGTCAAAATATTGGTGTCTTATATGTTGATATGTTTCTGCTATTGATTTGAATGCATTATGGTTTATGATTAATATACAGCTAATCACTAAGAAGACTTAAGTGTTTAATTGGAGAAAGTTTTGAACAACTGATTCACCCCCCCTCTTAGTTGTGTGCCCCAAGTCTAACAGGTTTTGTGGAAAACCTAGACACAATAAGAAGAACTGCTGGAACTACAAGAAAGCTCAAGGAAAAGTGAGCACAAATAATGAAGCAAACACTGCATGTGATGGTGTTTTGGTCTTATCAGCTAGTGACACATGCAGATTCGTGGGTCCTTGATTCCGGTGCCTCATTTTATGCCACTTCATGCCCTAAAGCTTTCACAAATTTTCATAAAGGCACATTTGGTAAGGTGTTTCTTGGTGACAATAAAGAATGTGACATCTTAGGTAAAGGTGATATAATATTGAATTTGAAAAATGGAGACAAATTAACTTTGATGGATGTTAGATATGTACCCATGTTAAAAAGGAATTTAATTTCAGTTAGTCAGCTTATAGCCAATGGTTGCAATGTTAAATTTTCTCTTGATTCATGGAAAATTACAAAGGGGCTTTTAGTAATGGCAAGAGGAAAGAAGCAAGGTAATCTCTATATTCTGGAATGTTTTGTTGAAGTGGGAGCTTCCTTACCAGCTATGGATAGTGGGTCTGAAATATGGTACAAAAGGCTTAGACATATGAGCCAAAAAGGACTTCAAGTTATGCTTCAGCACAATCAGCTTCCAGGCCTCACCTCTGTTGATTTAGAATTATGTGAACATTGCCTTTATGGCAAACAGTGCCGGACTAGTTTCTTGAGAATGGGGCATGACAAGAAAACTACTCCGTTGGAACTTGTTCATTCTGACATATTTGGTCCAACTCAAGTAACTTCTTTTGATGGAGCTAATTATTTTGAAACCTTTCTTGATGACTGTACTTGAAAAATCTAGATTTATATGTTGAATAGAAAATCTGAGGTATTTTCAAAATTTAAGATTTTTAAGGCTGCTGTTGAAATTCATTAAATGCCTACTAACAGACAATGGTGGAGAATATTGCTCTTCAAAGTTTGATTCATTTTGTGTAGAACATTGTATTCGACAGATAAAGACTGTCCCTTATACACCTCAAGAGAATGGTGTAGCTAAGAGGCTCAATCACATGATACTTGAGAGAGCTAGATGCATGCTCTCCAATGCTAGATTGGAAAAGAGTTTTGGGCAGAGGCATGTAATACTGCTATGTATCTAATCAATCAAGCTCCATCGTCTAGGCTAGATTTTGACATACCTGAGGAGAGATGGCTTAGAAAATGAATTTCCTATCATCATTTGCAGGTGTTTGGCTATGCAGTCTTTGTTCACATTCTGAAAGAGCAGAGAACTAAGTTAGATTTCAAGTCAAAAAGGTGTGTTTTTCTCGGCTATGGTGAAGATCAATTTGGCTTTCATCTTTGGGATCCCGTTGCAAAGACCATAATCCGTAGCCATGATGTTGTGTTTAATGAGAAGAATTTTCCAGGTTTGCAACCTTGCAATTCACCTCTGCAGGAATATATTGATGTGGATTTGTTTGATAATGGCATGGTAAAGCAATCCACCATCTCTTTCTCTCAGGCACTAGTTACATCTATACATTCTTACACCATAGGAGCCCCTATTTCTACCACTACTTTACCTTTGGTTGGATGCACTTTACCTACACAGCCGACACCAACTTCAACGCTGTCATTATCTACTGATACGCAGTTGTTTGACAGTAATATGAAGCATGAAATAAGTCATTCACAGCCAATTCAAATGCAAGAAGAAAAAATTGCAGGTAACGCTGGTACTAATTCTCATTTGAAATACTCTAGTTTTATGGAATATTCAACGTAGCCTGCTCAATTGTCATTGTTGCCTCCTTTATATCATACGCAGCCAATACAATCACTTTCGCTGCCTCTAAGAAACTCATTGCTGCCTTTCAAAGATTCTATGTTGCCTTCTATGGTCCAAACGTTGCCTCTTGTATGTCCAACGCAGCAGAGAGGGAGTGAAGTTTCAACGCCTATTCATGGTGAGTCTTCAAATTAGAGCTCTACAACTGCACAGAGCAAGGTGCAGAGACAGGGGAGCTTGCCACAGGGTCATCTAAAATCAGAGGTTGATGATGTTTAAAACTTACTATAGAGACTAAATCTGGACTCAAATTTATAGCTAGCACAAGCTTCGCCATTGAGGAGGTCTATGCGTGAGAAGAGGAAACCTGCGAAATATGAAGACTATGAGTTATTGCTCTCTGATTATGTAGAGCCGTCAACATATAAACAGGCCTGCAAGCATGAAAATGCACACAATTGGATGGCAGCCATAAATGAAGAAATGGAGTCATTGAGAGTCAATAACACTTTGGATTTGGTTCCTCTTTCGCCAAATCGAAAGCCTCTCAAAAACAAATGGGTTTATCGTTTGAAAGACGAAGATGAAAGGAGTAAAAGGTACAAGGCCAGATTAGTCATCAAGGGGTTTGATCAGCAAAAAGGTATTAATTTTACTAAAAAAAATTCCCCAGTTATCAAAATGGATACAATTCATGCTGTATTAGGTTTGGTAGCTATTTGGGATTTAGAACTTGAGCAACTCGATGTGAAAACAACATTCCTACATGGAGACATTGATGATGATTTATACATGGAGCAGCCTGAAGGCTTTGCTCAACCAGGTAAGGAGCATTTATTTTGCAAGTTGAAGCAGTGTTTGTATGGGCTGAAGCAAGCTCCAAGACAATGGTATTTAAAATTTGACCGCTTCATGACTGATAACAACTTTATTCGATGTGAATCAGACCCTTGTGTTTACTACAAGAAGCTAAATACTGGTGAGTTTGTCATTCTTTTGCTCTATGTTGATGATATGTTAGTTGCTGGTACTAGTGTTAAGATTATTGCTCAGCTGAAGCAACAATTGGTTCTTTGTTTTGCCATGAAAGACCTCAGACCGGCCAAAAGAATACTTGGGATGTACATATTTAGAAATAGAAATAAAAGAGAACTTAGGTTGTCCCAAGCAAACTACATAGCCAAAGTGTTGGACAGACTTAATATGTCTCATGCCAAACCGATATCTACTCCTTTGGCTGATCATTTCTGCCTATCTTCAGCTATGTCTCTAAAAAATCAGGAAGAGGAAGAACAAATGAGATCTATTCCATATACATCTGCAGTTGGTAGTATAATGTATGCAATGGTATGTACTCGTCTAGACATTGCACAAGCAGTCGCAGTTGTGAGCAGATTCATGAGTCATCTAGGCAAATTACACTGGCAGGCAATTCAGTGGATTCTACGGTACTTGAAAGGCACCTCACATTATTGTTTATGTTTTGGAGGTATTGACATTCAGCTTCATGGTTATGTTGATTTAGATATGGCTGGAGATTTAGATAAACGCCAGTCTACCACTGGTTATACATTTACATTTGTCAGGGCAGCCATTAGTTGGGTTTCTCAGTTGCAACAAGTTGTAGCTCTGTCATCCACAGAGGCTGAATACATTGCACTCATGGAAGGAGAAAAAGAAATGATATGGCTTGAGCATTTGTTGACCAAACTGGACTGTCCGAAATCAATTTTTCCATTATATTGTGATAGCAATAGTGTTATTCACTTGGCTAGGAATTTAGCTTTCCACAATCGAACCAAGCATATTGACCTTCGATACCACTTTATCCACCATGTTATTGATGAAGGCAAGTTGCAGGTCACAAAGATTGACACGAAGGTCAATCTGGTGGATGCATTAACCAAGGTTGTTCCTCGAGAGAAGTTCGAGTTCTGTAGAGCTTCTCTCGGTCTTATTCCTTTGTGACACTGAATTTCAAGAAGGGGATCTCTCTCAGAGTAGCTTCATTGTTGATCCCATTGGTCTTCAAGTGGGAGATTGTTGGGCACGTGGACTGGTGAAGCCCAATGTAACGGCTAAATAACTTCTTGTCTTCATTTATTCCTTGTAACCGTCTATCTGCAATAGCCAATCTTGGCTTGTAACTGCTCCTGATTCTGGGTCGATAATTCTAGATGTAAAAGACGTTTGGTAGGAGTTTTTAGATATGAGTCTTTTAGTATGCAAGGTGCTTGCTGCTATTCTGGAGATATATACACGGATGTATGAAAAACACAGATAGAGAGAGATGTATTATCTGTAATGAATGAATGCCCTTCTTTGTGGATGTAGCCATTAAAATGGTGAACCACGTTAATTGCTTTGTCTTCTGTCTGTGTGTTGTTTTTATAATCTTTTCATTCTGAGTATTCTTTTTAATTGCTGCCGCTCTGCTTTGGTTCTGTTATTTTGTTTCTTGCATCAACAGAGACTCAAAGGTCTTGAATTATTTAGCTATTGCTGGTGAAACAGAGTGATTCCCTGTATCAACTCCTAAATTCGTATTTCTTTCTCTGTGTCTTCTGCACCGCTCCAACTCCCTTGAAATTCTTCCTGACTCTCTTGTTTTTTTCCTCTAGTGCATCGTTTAGCTTATTTCTTTTCTTTTCTTTTCTGTTTTTTAGTTATTCTGTCTGTGTTCTAACTGAATTTATTTTCTCTATTAGCACAAATTTGATCTATTTTTCTCACCTTAGGTTCTCTTTTTCTTGGCATCTTCTTCACACCACTCAACATTTAATGAATTTTGGAATTCTGGAATGTCTATCTCAGTAGGGATTTTGCCACTGGATTCCTCTGGTCTTGCTTAGTGTAGATTTGGTGTTTGTATGGTTACTCTCTGTTCATCTTCATTCCTGCTTCGGTATGCATACACTTGGTGTCCATTGTCTAATTTTAGCTCTATTTGTTATTCATTTCCATGCCTTCAAACAAAAGCTAATCCTATTATTTTTTATTTGACAGTTCCTCTTGATCACCCCACTGGAATTTTTTAAGTGGATTGTCATTATCTTGTGGGCTTGGTATCATCTTTTTTTGTTGCTCACAATATGCAATCTCAAATAAAGGCTCATAGCAATAATTGGACAATACTAGTTTTGAGTTCATTTGTACTATAGCTCTTCTTAGCACTAGTCATGGAGTTCTATTTTTTGCATGAATATCGAGGTTCATGAAGTTCTATTTTTTTTGCATGAATATCAAGGTTCTACTTTTCTTTTCTTTTTTATACAGCTCTGCCAAAGAGCATTGTTGTGCTGTAACGATATGAAGTTTTATGTCAATTGTGGTTGTTTCTTCAATATATTCTTTGAAAGAAGGAAAATAGCAGTGAAATATGTGAATGAGATGTAAATTGTTTTTAATATCAGTCGAGATTTCATATCTCTATGTGATTCCTTGTGGTCGTTATGTCCATAATTTACAAGTATTTTATTATAGTGCAGAATCCCTATGATGGGATTTTGTTCCATGTTTAATACACTTTCTTTCCATTTCAAGATGGACGAAGTAGCTCTTTTCTTTTTCAAAGTACTTAACTTAGGTTCTATAGTTCATGTTTTGTTGGTGTATTCTAATAAAAACTTATCAAGCACCCCAATAATTTTGGGTATATGCATTTCCCACTAATGCATTCATGCTTAAATTGGTTTTGTATTTAGATTATTGTCTATACATGCAACTTTGCAGTAAATGGATCTTTAAACAAGTAGTCCAAAAACTAAAAGACGGATAGCAAATGAAATATCATTGTCTAATGCCTGTCCAACTATCAAGACAATCATGAAAAAAAAAGTGCTTTTAAATTTGTATAAATTACAAATAACTGAAGACAAAAGATAGTAAATTATTTCCCAAAATGCTCCTAAAAATTAAAAATACATGGAATCCCAAATTACCAATTAAGAAAATCTTAGTTTCTTTTCCTTTACTTGGTCATGTATATCAGTTATCATATGAATATTTGAAATTTTCTATATTTTTTAAATTTTCCCTAGTTTTTAGTAGTAATCTCCTGCATCCCCTAAAAAATAGCATCCCAAAATATCTTCACTAAAAACACGTTCCCTGTCCCCTACCATCCCCATCCTAGAAACTTGGTTTAACATATTCCCATATTTGATAAGGGTTGCATTTTAAATCTATTTGGGTAATATCTTGGATTTCATTTATTCTTTAAGGGAAGTGATATTTGATATTGAAAAGTAAAGTTTTTTGGTTAACAAGCTATTTGGTTCTTTCTTGGATCATTTTTATTTACTTCCCAATATTGTTAAATTAGTTGACGTCAATGACGATAATGCAAGCCCTATCTACAAGTTCTTGAAAATCAAGCAAAGGTGGCATTTTTTAATGAGAATATACCATGGAACTTCTCTAAGATTTTTATTGATAAATACATAAATATGTTTGATGATATGCACCCACTACTTATCCATTAAATATTGACTACTTGATAACAACATATTAGAAATGTCTTTGACTCATATATACCCACTATTTCTCCCATTAAAACATAGTGAAACTGGACTTGATTTTCTTCATTTTTGGGAACCATTGACTGATGGGTTGTTTGTGGCTTTAAAGTAATATGTGATACACAAAAACCAATTGGAGAGCATATTTGGGCACCAAGAAATAGGCAGTTGTTGCAAAAATATTTAGCAATTTTTGTTGTTGAGGAACTATGATATAGAGGTGGTAGCTATAAAAAAAACCGTGGAATGGCTTTTGGGTGGTTTTGCTAGTCCAAGGTACTATTTCAACTTTCAACAAATGTTACCTTCTCATACATTTTGTTTCTTCTTTGTATCAGATAGTATATCTTAATTCATTTAAATCATTTATTAAGATAAAGGAAGTTTTATAATCAATTGTTTTCTTTAGGTTGTTAATCTTTCAATGCCCCACAACGGGAAGATTTATTGTTGGTAGAATTAATTTGGGCGACATTAAAATTTATATTGTAGTGTTGATTTGTTGATGATTTTTTTGGTCATGATGAATAGGGGCTCTACTTCTATGGTATTGTGGTAGATAAATTCTATGGCTATGATATTGTTCATGCTCACTACAAGGCATGTTGTATGCAAGAATCAACTTTAGTGGTATCAATGGAGAAGTCACGCCTTGTCAAGTAATAATAATAATATGTAATGGTTTCAATTCTGTATTATTGAGAAGAATTTAAATGTCATGTTGAATTTAGTAGGACTCACCAATTTTTTTCTTGGAACAGTGAGAATCCTAAAATGGTCCATCAATTGGTATTTCATTTGGCAATCAAGTTTGGACTACTCTTTACATCCTTGAGGTAGGATGCAAAAACATTTTTAGGAAAAAAGTCTCATATTAGATGGTTAGTTCTTTTTCATATTTAATTACAACTTTGGGTGCAAAGAATTGGAGTTGTTGATGTTGTAGTCTTGTTTGACCCCCAACCTATTTCAGTCGATCTTTCATTCTACTTAACAAGACAAATTTTAGTTCATATTGGGTAAGTGCATGGAAATGGGGGACCAAAAGGGGGTCAAACGTGGCCACATTATTCTAAAATCAGAAAAAAAACTGATCTTGCATGAGGAATTGAAGATAGTCTCATTCAAAATTAGAAGATGTGATAAGTTTTGTAGTGCTCCAAGTCTAGTTTCAAAACTACTAACTTTTTCTAAAAATGGTGGAGATTAAGAGGTTCAAATAGGAGGATCACACAAAGTTCTCATGTTTTTGTCAGAAAAATATAACATAGTGTCTGGTGTGTTTCCCTTAAAATGCCAATTTTTTTAAGTATTAGACAAATTGCAATAGTGGAAAATTAGCTAACACCATGTAGTTTATGTCCTTTTTTTTGTTTATTTTTTTTTATGAATATATGAATTTTTAATGAATTTTCAAAGTGGACACATCTCGAAAAATGAAAATTTGAGCGTGCTCCACCCCCCCCCCCCCCCCCCTCCCTGAATTTTTTTGAAAACTAATCAAAAATCATTTTTTTTCAATGTGTATAGAATTGAGTCTAAAATCTAAAAATGTAATTTGTTTCAAATTTTGATAAACATGTAAAAAATGACACCAAAAATACTAGACATAAGTTTTTTTGAAAATAAAGAACACTTTAGCAAAACAACATGAAGATGGAAACCTTAATATTATTAGATTTTTGGAAAAAACACATGGTTAGAAAGCTAATAAAAAACTTGAAGTCATCTTGACATTTTTTCGTATTGACATTGAAAAATGTGTCAACCATAGGGGGAGCACGCACGATATTTGGTCAAAATTTCTAACTTTTGTGAAAAACATGTCCTTGGCATCCAAAAGCTACCTCCAACCATTTGGGTTAGATGCCCAAGGAAAATCCAACCATTAGGGTTGGAATTTCCCAAAGTAGGAAAAAATGCAAGTGCATTATAAAACAGTTAAAATGAATTTTATGCATATATATCTCTCCCTCTCTCTATCTTGTCTTCTTTATGGACCCCTCTCTCTCTAACTCTTGACACCTCCACCTCCACCAAAACCCTACACTATCTTTGACAAGCTCTATGCACAAACTCACAGCATCTAAATACAAATCTTTCTCTACAACAATCTCCATTTTTTCTATATACTTTTCCTCTTCTATAATCATATTTGAAAATAAAAAATATCATCATCAAACAAATTTACCTTATCCTCCTTCATCACTGCAACATTAATTTTCGCTATGATATCTCTCGCATCATCCTCAGCTACAATATTTTGTTCTGCATCCTTTGCTACAATAGCAAACTTCACACTCCATTCTTCTTCAATTGCCAACAACCTCATCACCAAATCACCCTCATCTTCATTATGTTTGTGATCTGCTACAAAATATTTGTATTCCACCATTACAATCATATCATCTTCATCATCTTCAACCCCTACTATTGCCAGTATATCCTCTGTTTCATCTTTCTTCTCTTTTGGTACGATCTCATTACTCGCACACTATATAGTCTCTATTCGATTCATCCTCACATGTATATATGCCACCATTGAAGAGATCTTCCTCCTTTGGTACTTGCTCCATCCTTCCCACATCATGGAGCTTCTTACATAAATTCCCATCTCTCTCACTATTGTAATCTCATCTCAATTTGCAATCCACATCACACTCTCAATTTTTTCACAGCTTTAATGTCTTCTGTTGGCTCTTGCTATTGCAGGACTCCTCCACACCTACCCCAAGCCTCTCAAGCTCCTTAAACACTCTCACTGCTTCAATATCCACCCACAGGTCCTGGCATAGGTTGCCTCACATTCAACGCTCTGCATACACTCTCAAGAACTCTAGCTATGATACCATTTGGAACAAATAGATAACATCCCTCTGCTACAGGGAAATTCACAAACACAAAATAGCACAGACAATTCTCTGCCCACAAAATTAAAAAATCAATAACACAATAATTTCAATAAAACTAACTTCAATTCATAAACAAATCTATGGAATCATTACAAAAATGGTCTCTATCTCTTTCCAATCTGCATACAAATTCAAACCCTCTTCCTCTCATGCTCACACATCATAGTCTCTATTTCACAAGCCCACACATGGGCTGAGATTCCTTCTTGAACTCTGCCTCAGGAGTCTTCTTTAAAGGCATACCCCTACACACTCCTTCATGGCTTTCCACTACACTTTGTTTAGTGTTTTTCCCTCACTGATCCCTCTCTATTTCCTCCCACACTAACCCTTGATCCTTTTCTATGCTTATCAATATCCCTTCCCTCATCGATCATGAAGAAAAGATGAGAATTCCCCATGCAACAATCAAGGCGACGCCCCTCCAACAGAAGAAAATCTAACTTTTTTAAAATTAACTTTGCTTATAGAATGTGAGGTGACTCATTCTCTCCTTCTTAGTCATGCCCTCTCAAATCCATTGTTTTTATATTACAGATTATGAAGAATGAAAAGCCCAAGCCTTTGATCACCTTGAGCACCTAAAACATTTCCTTTACCTTTCATATAATAGAAAAAAACTTATATTAAGTCTATAGTGTTTCACTAATTCCAATAGCCTTCTGTTGTGCCCTTACAAAACTATTATTTATTACCTTTCATTCTGTTTAGATTATTTGAAAGTTGAGTTGTATATGTCACCACTCCAATATTGGTGCATCTATCTTAATGGATATCTTTTTTGTTGTTGAAAGGCATCTCCCTATGGCGTATAATGAGCCTCCAAATCGATGCCCAATGAGGAAATTTGGTAATAAACTTAGATTCTTACCTCCACGCTTTCTTAAAAATCCAAGTGAATGTGAATGCCTTTAGGAACTTTGGATTTCAAAGTTAATAAACCATCTCTTATACATCTGCTATAGCGTTCTTACTATTAACATTAATCAAGGAGGACTTCAACATGTTCAATCAATGCCTCCTCAAATTCACTATTGGAATGTCTTGCAGCTAAAGAATGAGCACAATAGTGACTCCAAAAGGAATACAAAAAATTCAGATTCATTCTCAAATACCTTCCACGATCTCAGAGGCAAGTAACCAATAGAAGGAAGGTGACACTTCCCCATGGCCAAGAAACGTGGAAATAAATCTTTTGTAGAGATTGCATAAGTGTAAACTCCAATTGAACATTAGTCACCATATGGAATATGGATACCCATTATGACATTGGTTTTTCCATCACTCCAAAAATATAATGTTGGGACTAGGTGTATGCAAGAAGTTAAGTCCACTTTTTGGCCAAAATGTTGAAGTGTTTTCCCTGATTTTCAGAATTTGTCACATTTGACCTAAAAATCTAAAGCACTTAAAAGTTGAATCTTAATAAAATTTAGTAATATGAAATGTAGTACTTGGAGTCTAGTTTCCAAATATGTAATTTATTTTAATACCCAGATGATACAAATTGATTTTCAATAGGCATGTCTAAAAACCACTATTTAAAAGTCACTTTTTTTAGCATACTATGTGATGAGACCATGTTTTGTCTTGTTTTTTATTTCTTTGAGTACCTATTTCTTGAGACATTTCTAGACTTCTATATGCACTAATTATGTCTATGTTTATCCTTAAGACACTGAAGCATGAAGATGGTATATAATATGTTGTTAATTAACTGTGTGAATGATTGATTGCTTATGAAATATGTTAGCACTTTATGTTGATTTTAGTAGTAGTGATGCATATATACCATGTGATGTACTAACTCCTCATGTAGCAAGAGTGTGGCTTCGTATCATGAAGATCATTAGACAATCCGTAGCCAAAGGAGATGCTGATATCCACAGAAGATGATATGGGTACCTGCAGCCAAGTGAAGAAGATCTTGAATTGCTTGGGTTGAGTCATCCATGACTCTGTGATGGTTATCTTTCAATAAATGATGTAGTATTGAATAATGGAGGAACCTAGATCGTGCTCTATGATTCTATTTTTAAGTCTTGATTATTCTTCATGGATAATTAGAGAGATAGAGTTACAGTAGGACTGTATCACCTATGCCGCCTTCATGTCAGTTTAGTTTCCTGTTTGTAGTTTGCTTTGTAATAAAGTCCCTTTCCTACGTTGTTGGATAATGGATAGTTATAACACTTATTCTTCAGTAGTTTTATTCATATAGATAATGTTAATCTCATATAGGGATATTAGAGTTTGCTTCATACAAAAGATAGAGATATAGTATTAGATTTTGTTGTATCATTTTTACTTCAGCATTCAATAAAATAATATGTGTTGAGTTATATTAATGATTACAAAGATACAGTAGAGATTTAGATAGATTTTGTGGGATCACAGTTACTCAAGCAGGCCACTTGAGGTACTGTGTCTATCCACTCTGTTTATATCTTCAGTTTATAATTGTATGTTTATATATTTATGTGTGGTTGATATATGTTGTGATGAGTAATGTGAAATAGTTAAACTTTGGTAACTTATGGCATTGAGTCTATTGAGTCAAGGTGATCACTGACTAAACCAATAGTTAGTTGCTCATTTATTTAGAAGTTACATAGGATCATTTGATTACTGCTGTGTTGAATGAACTTAGTTATTTTTCCATCATTCCTATTTACTTAGAGTATTATATTTGCTTTATTTAATTTCCTTACACAACCGCTAGAATAAAACTTAGGAATCCTTAACTATACACACAGTATAGGCATCATCCAAGAAGATTATGATTCCCTAGTTTGACAATGTAAATGTAACATGTTATATAATTAGTAGGTTGCTTGATATAGGATATGTTGATCCGTTGAGTAGTGTCCATGCCCTTTTGCATCAATGTATTGGTTAATAATGGAGTTTCAAAAATTTTGGCATCGTTGTCGGGGATGGTGCTAAGGTTTAGAGTTTCTAAGTTCTTGTTGATTTATGCTTATATTTGCTTTACTAGGAAATAATATTCTTCAATCATTTAGGATCACTTAGATATTTAATCCATCTCCAAATTATTCACTAACACAGTGCAGGAATAGAGCCATTAGCTCATACATTATTGTATGTGGTGGCAAGAGACCGTAGAGGGAGGTTTCTTCCAACTAGTTCAATAGAAGAAGAACACTTTGAATTATCCCTTGGTCTAGAGAACACTGAGGATTTTGAGGACATTACACACTAGAACCAAGGCATCATCCAAGAAGATTACGATTCCCTAGTTTGACAATGTAAATGTAGTACGTTATATAACCAATAGGTTACTTGATATAGGATCTGTTGGTCTATTGAGTAGTCTGTATGCCCTTTTTGCATCAATGCATTGGTTAATAATGGAGTTTTGACACCATGCACATGTACGTCAACCATATTTTAACCTAAATAATTGTATTTTTCTGAATCCTTTTGGGAAAAGATCTGTAAGATACTAAAGATTGCTCACAATATTTTTCTGTAATTTTTTTTTAATATTTTTTATTAATTTTTTATTGGCCATAATTGTTGTTTTGAAAATCCCTCATGTACGTCACGCATAAGATGACCTAAACTTATCATTTTTTTATTTTTTCCAAATTGAAAAGAATTGTCTGAAGATTTCTCACATATAGATTATTTTTCAAAAAATTATTTTAATAAAAAGTTATTAAAATAATAAGAAAATCTTATATTTCAAGTTTATGGACCAGTTTCATAAAAAAATATTTGAAAAATAGAAAAAATAATCAAATTGTAAAAAAAAATTACATATTTGGAATCTACACCATCTCATCTATAATAAGTTTTAATTTCGTCAAAAAATTATGCAAAAAACATCATCAAACATATGTCCAAAGTCATTTTTTTAAGTGACACTGACATGACCTTCAAGTTGCAGGTCAAAGCAAGTCCAAAGGTCAGGGTTGAGTCCCCAATCCTTTTCCCCACCCAAAACCCATAGCACAAACCACGCCTAGAATTCAAATTTTAAGAAGGGGATTCTGTTTTCTTTTTTATTATTTTGGTGGGTCGAAAACAAAATGGGACCTCATTTAGGATATGAGATCCTATTTCTTTTTTGGCCATTTTAAAAAAATTTACTAATAAAAAATTGTTGTCTTCTGCAACTTGACATCTTACATGATTGTGTACAGTTGACAGTGACTGATTTTGTAATATTTTATCAAATCTTGTCTTCTACATGCTCTTAAACTTGTAATTTCATTTGAATTTTGGAATGAGGTAACATTGGGACAATTTTGGAGTGGAATTGCGTTCATTTTCTATGACTTTGATGCAGGTGTGAGAAAAATTTGGTACAAAGACAACACAAAGATAATGATAACAACACAATACCTTTACCTTTGAACCAAGTCCTCCACATTTGATAGAATGGAGTAGATGCACCCAAATCTACTAGTTTTGTTCTCTTTGAAGGATGTTTCACTAGTTGGAATGTTGATTGCTCACTTTTGCAGCATAACAATGATAGGAAGATGATGGATAAGAAGACTTAGAGTGATTTGGACAGCATAATGATACTTGAAATGTCAATCCCTAAATGGCTTGGGTGATGCTTCATTTATAGGATATGAGTGATGGGAATGGATGGCGAGGATTAAATTAGAAATGGATGGCTAGGATTAAGTGATACAAGAAGTTGTAGTCATTTTCAACAAGGGTCTCATGAAGGTTGAATGAGAGGATTTAAAGTCAAATGGCTTCCACCTTACATGGAGACAAATGTGGAATTAAGTAATAAAATTATTTAATTTTGGAGAGGAATGATGTGGAATGCATTAATTAAATAAATCTTTAATTTATTTAATTAATTTGGATGAAGAATTAAAATAGGATTAGGATGAGATAAATATGATTTATTTAACTAATTGGGTGATGGAAAGGTTACTAGGTCAAAATGTCTTATCAGTTGTCTCAAATGATGTATCGACAAGGCATGGTCAATTTTAGGTGTCTACATTTTGCTCCTCTTTGAGATGGTGTTGTGACTAAGAGAAGTAACATCATTTAAAAGAAGATAAGGTATGGATGGATGGAAAAAAATGCCCCAGTCACTTGAAAGAGTGATAAAGAGGAATGGATGAAGAAATGGGATGATGATGTAAGGATATGATGATGCCCCCTCGAGAGGATAGGCGGGTTAGAAGAACACGGGTAGGCTCTCTAAATGAATGAAATGATAAAAGATGGATAAGGAAATGGAGGATGCAAGATAAGGGATGGATGAAAGAGATGAATGTTACATTATGCTGCAATAAAGTGAGCAACCATATAGTTTGATATAGCACTAGACATTATACACCAAGGTATAAAGACTAGGGTGACGATGCATCTTGTGTACCCAACTAATACAACCTTGTCTAGACGTATGAGGAAGTAAACTTAGAGCATTAAAGTCCTAATGCACAAAAGGTATGATATGACCTTAGATGCAAAGGATAGTGCAAAAATCTATTCCAATATACACAAGATATGAATATTAGCTGGAAAGATACAGATTTGATACAAATGCAATATAAAATGATAACATACACAAGCAAGCAAGCAAGCATGCACAAATGATACAAAAACAAACAAGGTATTGCCCATATCAAGCTGTAAACTAATGATTGATCGATTGATTGACTGATTTGATGATAATGTCTGGTTTCAGGAATGAAACACCTCATATAAGGTGTGTTAGCACTAATTTTGGTCTGGATCTGAGCGCAGGATGTTGGAGGGTTTTTCCCTTTTTGGGCACTAAGTTTCCTTGTTCATCGCTGTGATTTTCTCTATCGGCGAAACTTCTTTTTGGGTACTCAAATTTTTCTTGAACCATCGTGTTGAACCCTTTTGGTTCAAGGTTCAACGGTTCATGGGCTTAGGCTCCATCTTTTCCCGTCAGTGAATTCTTTGTTCATCTGTGTTATCAGCGTTGAACTTCTCTTTTGAACCATCGGGTTGAACTGGTTCAGGGTTCAATGGTTCAAAGCCTTATGATTTTGGTCTTATCAGCGTAACGTTCATCATCGGGTGGACGGTGGAGTGTTGGCCCGACGGTTTGCCTCTGGCCGATGGAAGGTTAGCAGTTTGCAAGGTTGGTTTCGGTGTCACATGGACTATCGGGCTAACCGTTGGAGGGTTCACCGATATACAATGTTTGGCCGATGGATATGTTATCGGCGAGAGCTATATTGTCGGCCTGAGTGTTTTGAGTTATGCCGACGACGGGAGGTTTGGCCGATGAGGAGTCGTTGGTGTGTGTCTGGCCGATGGAGGAGCAGAGTATAGCTTGTTGGTGCATCGACGAGACTATTGTGATCGGCTGGGGAGATTTTGGTTGCTCCGACGGTGTAAGTCACACTGACGGAGGTGGTCTTCGGTGTGACTTGTGTTGTCGGCGAGGATGGATTGCGTTGGGCCAACAGTGGAGGGTCTGACCGATGAAGGGGGAAGCCGATATGTTATCGGCGGGAGTTGTTCTATCGGCAGTAGTCTTTTATGGTTTGCCGATGGAAGGAAGTCACCCCGATGGGGAATGCAATCGGAGTAAGGTTGCATATCAGGTTAGCGGTTGGAGGGTCCGTCGATGGGGTAGTGTTAGGCCAATGAGGATTTGGAGTGGTCATCTGTGAGAGTTGGTCTGTCGGTAAAGGAGCTTTTGGCTAGGCCGATGGTTCTTCTCTGGCCGATGGGGATGTTGGAGGCTTTCAAGAGTTGTTCATCGACGTGATTGGCTATGTCAGCCGAGGGGCTTTTTGCTTGGCTGACGATATTGGTCTGGCCGATGGTGGTAAGATGGTAACTGCTAACGAGGTGCGAGCTGGTCATCGGAGAGACTCATACTATCAGTGGGGATTTGGAGAGTTGGCCCGATGGTGCATCTCTGGCCAATGGAGGGGATTGTAATGTAGCGGTCGGCAGGACAATTGAGGTTGGCAGGAGATTCATGGGCTTGGCCGATGGTGTTGATCTCGGCGATGGGCTTTGGGTGGAGGAGAGTGTGTCGAGTGTGGCAAAAGCGCTCGACACCTATTATGCAAGTGACTATGCTTTTAAACTACTAAGGTAGTCTCCTCACCGTGTATGTGGGACTAATCTCCCTGTATAATTTGAAACTGTGATAGAACACGTTTTGGCGGGAATTTCTTTTTTGAAGTGCTGCAACGGTTTTCAAGCGGCCGCGGGTGGTTGAGCCATCAATGGCAATTGTAGTAGAGGCATGGGCGAGTTGTTGAATAGTCATGTATCTGATTTTTGGCATGAGGACTTCCTATGATGGCGCAGGGCTCGAGGTCTTTTCTGTCTGATGCAGTAATAAATTTTGGGCGCCATTCCTTTGAAGGATTTGTATCTGGCAGATTTTTGTAAAAGCCTTGTAATTAATTGTTGTGGTACACTTTCTGGTTGATATAAGTAGACTGTGTTACCATTGTTTTGGTTGTTGAAAGTTGAACATTTGGCTCTGTAATACAATACAGCTGATTTGGTTGCTCTGTACAGCAAAACCTATGAGTTTATGTATCTCTTGTTGTACGTTTTTGCATGAATCCACTAATTTCATGGTTAATTTTATATGAGAAATGCTATGTTAGCATGTGTTTTGTTAATTCTGTCTCTAGTATTGCATGTATCTTTCTTCTGAGTCTGGATATTTAAGCAATGTTTAAGACTCTAGAACATAGAATTCCTGTGTTGAATGTCTGATCTCTTAACTTCTGCTCAAGGGGTAGATTAAATTGTTCTTATATTGAACATTGGGAAGGGTATACTGCAGTAGGGATGCCATAAGTATAGATAGCTTAACACTCTGTATTGGGAGATATCTGTAAGGCAGGTATCATATGTGTCCCCCTAAAATCCAGTTTTAGTTGTTCATGCATATCATTCACAGGTGTATGTCTACTGACTCCAGGCCCTGGATAGGCACCAATCTTGCTTTGTGTTTGTGTTACAACCATGTCCAGCTTTGCATCCAAACTTAAAATCAAAATCAAACTCTAAAACAACCATTAGGACATTAGAATTAGTTTTAGGATCCTCAGTCTTCTGTCTACAACTGCAAATAGGCCCAAAGCTAGCCCCTTTGCTCTTATCTTACAGTTTTGGTCTACTTACAGGAGGACTTATCTGCTTTTTGTTAGCATCCTAGCCTTGTATGTATATTCTCATGGATGTTGAGTAGGGAATACCCCCCTAGGTTTTGCAGAGCCTGAAGAAGAAGAGATAAAATATAGAGTCTATCTCCTACACTGTTGGCCCCTGGCCCAGAGATCCTGTTGATCATTGATGGCTACCTTGTAGGAAAATCTGGGAATAAGCATCCAGTCTGCGAAAAAACCAACAAGGTGCTTGGTTTGGTTTTGAGAGTGATTGATATAAGACAATTGATATGATTGATGTGTGATTGATGATTGATTGGGTTTATATCAAGCTTAGGATCAAGACCATTGATGTGAATGGATAATTTGACAAGATTGATTGACTTGATTGGTATGGATTAAGGATGACTTCCAAATGGATCATTGCTTGGAATTTTTTATTGATATGATATGATTTGATTGATTGACATTTGAGTTTATTGCTTGGATTTTTAATTGGTATTGACTGAGTTGATTGAGTTGATTGATTTGATGACTTGACTTGATGAATGGATTGATTTGCCTTGATTTTTATGATGATGGATTGATGTGAATTGATTGATTTGATTGATTTGATGGATTTGATTTGATTTGAATTAATGAATTGAATTGATGATTGGATTTGGTGAATTGAATTGATGATTTTTGTTGGATATTTGAATTTTTATATTTTTGAAAGGGTATTTTATTTTTTATTAGATTTTTTTTGCATGTTTTGATTCTTTTGGATTTTTGACATGTTTTGATTATTTTTTTGATTTTTGGGAATATTTGTTTTTTTTGTGTTTTTGAAATGTTTTGATTTTTTTGGATTTTTGAATGTTTTTGGATAGCATTGGATAACAATTTTGATAGCGTTTTATGCTAGACACCAATGACAAGGGAAAACTAAGTCTAGATGCAAGGATTGAGGTAGGATGGATGGATAAATGGATCAATGATAGTAAATGGGTTGGAAGGCTCATGATAGATGGATGGGTAAGAGGATAGGTCATAGTGGAATGGATGTATACATCGTAAGGGAGTTAGGATGTGATCTCCAAAGACTATGTCACATTGGAATAATATGCCCTATTCTTGGTGTAATACTTAGGATTTTACATGACAAAACTTATGACAATATTAGGATAATGATGTGATTGATTGGAAAGGATGAGGTATATCAAGAGATATCCATAACATGTTTCAACATTTTGCCCCCATGTCTTTATCAAGATCAAAAGGAGGAAAGGAGGATGAATGGACTCAATAGGATAGGTATATGGGTGTAATTGATAAAGATGGTAGGATGGTATGGTAATGGTATGATGGGATAGATAGTTTGGATGAGACAATGTGCCCCCAAGTGTAAGTGACATAGATAATCAACCTACACATTATGCCTGTTTACCAGGTTTTCATCATGGTACTTATCCAAGGCACCACCAAGGGTGGTTTTCACCATTGGATGAAGGGATTTCTCTTAACTATTTTTTTTATTTTTTATTTTTTTTGGATAGGGTTAATGGATATGGATAGGAGGGACTCGAGCATCTGATTCCATGAAAGGTGATAGTCCCATTAGAGATGGATGTCATCACACATAGACCATGTCAAGTCTCATCATACTCATAGATGTTGGTAGGGGATTTCATGAGAGGGAGAAGGACTAGGTAGATAGTGGATTATGATGTGGATTATGAAAGGCTCTAGACAAGGATGGATGGTTGATTTTGATGTGTATTATGGATGGAAGGATAGTGGATTTTGATGTGGATTATATAAGGTTTATGCAAAAGGATGGATGAAAGGCTTATGCAAAAGCATGGACCATAGGGATAGGATGATGGGGGAGATATGTAGGATAGTGAATGAAAGGTGGGGAGATGGAGGTATGTGGGAATATTGTGGAATAGAAAGGAACCAAAACCAACGGTTGCACACAGTGTGATAAACATTGAAGCTTTTGATTTGAAGGAGGACTAGGAAATAATGGGCATGTTTGCTTAGGGGATGGTCGATGTAAGAATTTAGGTACCAACATAGAATTAGGATTTTTATGATATTTGTATTGCTTGTGGGATGAAGGAATTTGAAATGTATGAATGGAATGGGATTTTTGGGATTTTTGGATGGAAGGGAAGAGGATTATTGGGATTTTTGAGATGTGGACACTTCATTTGACTTTCTTTCTTTTTGCTTAGGTACCCAAACTATTTTAGTTTTGGCCTTTTCTTTTGGGGATATGGGCTTATATAGCCTTTTAGATGTATTTTTCTTGAATTCTTTGCATTGATACCCTAAGGCATGAGGATCTTTAGGATGTTTAGCTTTATGAGTAGAGGCATCCAATTTTTTATTTTTGAATCCCTTGGGATTGGTGGAAGCTTCTTCTTTAGATGATGTGCACATTGATTGGTCATGATTAGGAATTAGAGGGGATTTATGGATGGAGGAATTAAAAGTGGATTTGTGGATAAATGGATGAGGGGATTGGATGATAGGGATATTAGGCGTTGGGAGCAATGGTGGTAGAGTGGATGGAGGAATATTAGGAGTTGGAAGTAGTGGAGGTAAAGTGGATGGAGGGATATTAGGAGTTGGGAGAAGTGGTGATAAAGTGGATGGAGGGATATTAGGAGTTGGGAGAAGTGGAGGTAAAGTGGATGGTGGAAGGTGTATGGTCACATGCTTTTGGGATTTGTAGGATAATGGAGGAGGGATGGCAACATATGTGTTGGGGATATGATAGGATGCATCAGATTTGGGATGGAAGGATGTGGATTTAAGAGGCATGGGGGTAGTACCAACATCTTGAGATTGTTTTCCTTGGGGTGTATATCCAAGGCCATACAAACATGTAGGGACTTTGACATGGATAGGCTCCAAACTACCTTTTTCATAAAGGCCTAAGCCTTTACCTTGGCAATTCATTTTCTAGCTCGTATGTGATGGACAATGGGACTATGTGTGCTTTGGACACTAGATGTGAGTTCCTTATTTGATGAGGAAGAAGTGATAGATAGCAGTTGTTTCTCCCCTAGGGAAGAACATTCATGAATAAAGGTGGTAAGACCAAGGGGATATGATGGTGGATTTGCAACATGGTTGATAGTGGGTGATGAAGGATCATTAGGAACTTGAGTATCATTATGCTCACTAAGGTCCAAGCTATTTGTTTGATTATCTATGTTTACTTGGGAGCCAAGTGTCTCATCAAGGGAAGTGTATGTTATGGAATTATGGATAGGACCGGGTGGGGGATGGATGGGAGAAGTTTGGATATCTTGCTTATGGATGGTTATGGGATTATGGATAGGAGAAGTTTGGATATCTTGCTCATGGATAGGTATGGGATTATGGATAGGATCAAGTTGCTCATGGATAACTTCTTCATCATAGATAGTATCTTGATCATAAAGAAGGTATAGGTTGTGGATGGGTTGAATGGAAGGGATTTGATCTTGATTGGAATAAGGGCTTGATGTTTCCATATGCTTTAGATTATGCTCTTGACACAACTCTTGGTTTTCTTGATTGGAAGTGGAAGTGAGAGACTCTTGGATAGAATTGATGGGTTCTTCATGGTCATCAACATGAGGGTACAATGGGTCTTTACTTGGACTCACAGTTGGAGACTCTTCAATAGGCTTGATGGCTTGTGGACCATATGATGGGGTTGGAGGAATAGGCAAGGTGTTTGAAGGCTCTTTGATAGACTAAAGGATAGGTGTTTGACATGGAGATGGTTTATTTCTTGCTAATAGCCATTGGATCATATCCTTCATAAGTGTATGGGTGGATGGACAATATAATGGATGGATAATAATGGTGGATGGTCTTGTAGGCTTAGAATTAGGATTAGGTGGATGGATAATGGTATTGGACATATTAGGATTTGAACTAGATGGAGGGATAATGTGCTTGGATGGATTAGGATTATATGGTTTTATTAGGGGTAGCTCACGTAATTGTGCTTGGACCAATTGTTTTAGGGTTACATCCCAAGGATCTTTTTGTGGAAGATTGGAGGAACATGGGGACAACGGTAATGAAGGGTTTGATGGATTAGAAGGTTGAGGGACCAATGAATTAGGATTGGGAGTACATGATGGTGTTGGAATAGGACTCGTAGGCTTGTGGATTGGCATTTGAGTGGATAGTGATGGAGGGTACTCATAGTATACATAATCTAGATTGGTATCTCCCTTGTCAAAGGTAGCATGAGGACCTAAGGATGCTTGATCTTGTTGCAAAGTGTAAATTAGGCTCGCATGTTCTTATTGTGAAGGCACATGATGAATTGGGTGGTGAGGTGAAATGGTGGGATATGTAGGTGAAAGATCTTGGGGAATAGAATATTGATATGGATGTTGGTTGATATTGGAAGAAGTGGGGTAAGGTGATGTAGAATTGACATGAGATGTGGATGAATTGGGTTGATATGAAGTTGAGGGGGGTGACTCATAGAATTTAGGTGGAAGTAGTTGTTAATGTTGTATGGATGATGGTGGTGACTTGGATGAAGAGGCTAAGGTGGATGGGTCAATATATGAAGTAGGTGGTTGGGCCATGTCATTGATTGGGCAATAATGAGATTTACAATATGGTCTTTCCAACAAGCAGTAATATTTAAAAGGATTTGGGTCGGCCCATAAATGGTAACCTCTTGGTCATTAAACAGAAATTTGATGCATTTGTGATAGGTGGAAGGGACAACCCTCATGGCATGAATGCATGGGTGTCCTAGGAGGATATTATATGGGAGATCGAGGTCTAAGACTTGACAAGTGATTTCCACTAGGGCTGAACCTAATTGAACAGGCAATCGAATAGTACCTTTAGATCTCCTTTCAGTTTCATCATAGGTCTTAATAGTGATGGAATGGTATTTTTCAATATTTGCATTGGAGTATCCCAATTGTTGAACACACCTTAGTGTGCACAAGTTTAACCCTGAGCCACAATCTATTAGGACCCTTTTGACTAAACACCTTTTGATTATAACTTCTATGTAAAGGGGTTCATTACATGGGATGAATCAGCATGTCCTTTTCAGTGAAGACCAAATGATTAGTGGATGTAAGATGTCCAACCATGGCTTGAAATTGTTCCAATATACAAATGAATTGAAGTGGATAATGACTATGATGATGTGGATATAGGATGGATTTGATGACAAGAATGTTTAGGATGATGTGGAATGATGCCCCCTCGAGAGGATAAGTAGGAAAGAAAAACATAGGTAGAGTCTCGAAATGAATTGATTTGGATAATGATTATGATGGTGTGAATATGACAAGTAGGATGATTAGGATTTGGATTAAGATGAAGATGACTTGGCGTAGGATAGATGTTTTAACAAGGATGATGAGGATGATGTAGAATATATTTAGTGATAGCTTGACTTTGGGCAATGTTCAAGCAAAAGATTTCACATGTACATGCATGAATCACACACACAAGACACAATGGCAAGTTTTTCTTTCAATATTTATTGTTATGATTATAAATACACTTGAAGACACATCAACAAGCCTAAAATTAATCAAGTGGGTGTGGCCAAATAGGTCTTAATCTAGGATGTACAAGTGATCTAGGGATGTCCCCAATATACACAAGGTATGGGGGGCCCAATTTCGTGAAATGAAAGTTAAATAATACCACACAGTCGGGAGAAAGAAGTAACCCACCCTTCACCTTCACTTCCCCAAGGTATCAAATTCTTGGGGGCTTAGCCCGAATGACAAGATTTTAACTTCCAAGAGGGGTGTCTTTCGATTCACTCCTCGTTATTTAGACTCCACCAGAATGCTAGAGTTGAGGTCATCCCTTGGAGTGGTCTGTCTCCAAGCAGGCCTCCTAGGAAGGGTGACAAAAATAAATCTAGTGGGTGCTTTTAATCTCCAAAGTCACCTTGCGGTGTGAGGAGAGAGCATACACACCCACTAGATTCACAGTCGCAATGTTTATTTACCCCTTAGAAATTGAAATATGTGTTATGAAGATGAATGGATAAAAGGATGTTTTTGATTCTCAAGGTCACGCAAAGTGCATGAGAAGAGCATACACACCTTCAATCGCACTCAAATCCACCAAACAATGCAAGCACAAGTTCGTTTTAAACCCAAAGCCAAATGTGATGAGGAAGACACGGGTTCTTTTTAAGTCCAATTTCAAAATGTGATGGCAAACAATTGTTTGTTTTTAAAGCCCAAATTGAAGTGTGATGGAAAACAAGTTGTTTTGTGTAATGGAAAGACAAGAGTTATGTCGAATGCACCTAGAAATATGTTGTCAAGTGTGATTATGAAGCACAATCGTCAAGCTACAATCAAGTCCACAAGATAAAGCAAGCACAAGGTTTCAAATGAGATGTCTTTGACAAGCGAAATCTGCAAGTAACTTGTGAGTAGTTTGAGGAAAATTGTCTTCGACAAACGATATAGCTGCAAGCAAAGGATTAGTAACAAGTGAAAAACAAAATGGCCTAGGTAATCTAAAAAGAAATTGACTAAAAATTTAAACTACGTTAAAATCTTGCTATATTAGAATGAGAAAAGGAAACTAAAACTATAGCACAATTAATCGAGATTAAAAAAATGAAATTAATACTAAATAAAATAAAATGAAAATCAAAGTTAAAATGAAAAACTAAATTAAAATCTAAACTAATAACTAATTTAAAATTAATATTAAGTTCTAAATAAAAAATCTAAATTAATTCTAAATTAAAATTAATATTAAAAATTTAAATTAATTTTAAATTAAAAGTAAAATTAGAAAGCTAAATTGATTCTAAATTAAAACTAATATTAAAGTCTAAATTAATTCTAAATTAAAATTAATATTAAAAATCTAAATGAATTCTAAACTAAAATTAGAATTAAAAATCTAAATGATTTCTGAATTAAAATTAGAATTAAAAGTAAAAAGTAAATTAGAATCTAAGTTATAATAAAAAAGGATAAATTTAAAACTATTTTAAATTAAAAAAAGTAATGTAAAAACCTATACGTAAACTAAGTGTTAAAGCTAAGTTAAAATGAAACTAAATTAAAAAGGATAAATAAACGGATGTAAGAAGAAATAAATGGATGGAAACTAACGACAGGGTTGAGACTGAGGATGGCGGTGGAGATCGGGTGGAGAGGTCGATGGGTGCAGGAAGGTCGACGCAGGCGAGATGTTGATGTCGACGAGAGGGAGGTGAGAGAGGTAGTAAAGACCGGGGTTAGCGGCCTAAAGATCGATCGACTGAGTGAAGGTGGGGCGGAGATCGGGCAGAGAGAATAGTGCAATGGACCGAATGATGATCTGAGGTGGTATTATGAATGGGAGACGTGGGTGGATTTCAGGGTGGCAAACTGTAACAGTTGGCGACAAGTCTGAGAAAAGGTGGAGATTGGGGTTTTTGAGAGCGGATGGAAGCTAAAAAGGTAGTAAAAAGGTAGTCAGTGCCTATGGCCACGGATGACTACGACCGAAGATAGTACAACAATGACGGTTTGAATCAACTATCTGGAGGATGGGATCGGTAGTAAGATGGTTAGTGGGCGGCGCAAATCTTTGTGCTAGGGGGCTGGCAACAAAGCCGAGCGAAGGTGGTGGGGATTTGGTCGACTATAGAGGTGGATGTATGATCAGCGGTAGGATCAAAAGGTGTTTGACAAATATTAATGGATGAAATACAGTTGACAGGGGGTGTAACGCCCCGCCATGAAACTTTAGAGAACAACACATTTATGCTATATGCAACAGGATAATTTTTTTTTTTTTTAAATTGAAAGAGATAGTAAAGTAACAAAGTAATATTAACGCATCATTTAAACTAATGACTTGTCCTCTAAGATATCATGGTTGCATTACTTGACAAAACAATTAACACATCATGAATTAACATGAGTAACTCATTGTAAACCTAAAGCACTAAATCAATAAACATTTACATTTACATAACATCATATAAGTATTCATCAGGATCTAGTACATAGTCATAATTTTTCCCGACATATGAATACAACATTACATCGTTACATTATCATCTTCTGATTACATATGAATACATACATTACAAATAATCTGATACACAGGATAGCACATGAGTATAATAATTGTCTCCATAAACAGGTACACGATCTGAATCTGCTACAGGAGTTACAACCTTCTTGCACACGAACAAGGGCAAGGAGAAACCAATGGAGATAAAGCACATCCACCCGACCATGTGGAACCCTGAGGTCCACCCCCCGTGCTAGGAGATAACATAAGGCCCCAAAACATTAAACAGTCAGGTGGACAATTAACTAACTTGAACAAGGACTGAACAAGACTCCATTACAACACATGACAACATCACAAGCAACTCAATATCACTTCCAGAGGCAACACAAGACAAATGGGGAGAGTACAACTAGGGAATGCTAGGCTGCAGTAGGGAGAGTGTTATTGCATGGTCCTAGCATGGGTTACCCTGGCAGTCTCTCACTAGACTCTGGCCCCCATCTATGGTTATCTTGGCAGTCTCACTAGACTCCGGCCCCATAGGGTGACACATGCGAATCTGACACATCCTTTCATAGAGACAAGGAGGTTGAACTTGCCAACCAGGCCTTCTCAATCCCATCCTTAGTCTAAACAAGCACTACAGGCATGGGTGAGGAATCCAATTATCTTGTTTAATGTGAATTACTACCCAACCCTCTAATTCATTAATTAGGTTATCACTTGATTACTAACTTTCAATGGGTTACCTTGGCTAAGCACTTTGGGCGCCGGCCCCACATTGAAAGCCATTCCCCTACCTGCATCTAGAAACCCTAACCATCAAGCAAGACAATTACTATCTTAATGATAAGTAAACATAAACAATGCAAGGCATTTACCTTCTTGCATACAAAACATAATCACAGTGACCAACCTGTACATCATTGTCCCAAAACTTTCAGTTAATCAATCGCACATATCCAGAGCAAGGTATGGATCATCTTGCTCTCAAATCTCAACCAAGAAAAAAATAATTTCTCATTACAATTACCAAGATCTCCCCATCACAATACTAAACTCGACATCAACACTTCTTGAAGGAGATTTAAACCCATCAGAATATATTCACAACACAGTTTGTACATCATCTCACAATATTGTTTACCAAGACCCACTTACATAGACAAAGACATCATGTTCTTACAACATCCTAATTTCAAGATACCCATCAACAGAATATATACAATCAATCATATTCAACCAATAGCAAGATTACATATACACAAGAATCATACAAAGACTACCCCTCTCAGCCTCTGGAATCAACTTCCACTAGACACCACTGTAACACAACAATCCCACATTGACATCCACTCTAAAAACACAGCTTCATCAAATAGACGAATCCAATTAAAATCCCATAAGTGCAATATAAAATATGACATACTAACCATGGGTCTTCAAGACAGTAATGGTACTCATAAGATGCCCAATTGATAGTTGTTAGTAAGATATTCCACAATATGCATTTTATCTTTAACACACACACACATAAACCCTTATTGTCACCTTACCAATGCATTAAAACATAAGGCCCACTATCAACCAATTAAAACACATTTTCCATACAAACGATAGGTTCACTACTAACCCAAAATCAAGTAAAACATTACCTCGTCTCACTAGTTTTCCAATGTAATTACTTATCTGATAAAGTTCTATTCCATTTACTTACATAAATAGTGAACAGGTAAGTAGATGGTTTGAGGTAGAATATTATCTCTAGGCAACTACATAGGATCTGCCAAAGGATCAAAACCAACTATGTTACACACATAAACCAAATCAATTAAATTACCAATTAATTCCAACCCCTTGGTATGGTTGAGGGCTCATTAGTCACAATCTACAATATGAATAATTAAATCTCTTAGTGCATCTCCTATAAAAGTTAGTAAAGGATCTAACAATGTCTCTAAAATTGAACTAACTAGATCAAAGAGTCTACACCTACTACCCAACATAACACACACGTATGACCAATTTGATCCGACAATATCATGGAAGAAAACTAGAAACCAACTGTGTGCATGCATAAATCATCAAGGCTAAACAATAATTAACTATTGATCAATGAGGATCATGTACACTAGGCAATAATCATAATAGAAGTCAGAGGGTCCATTTTGCATCACATAACCTCAATGTAATTATTCTTCCCAAAATGACATAATACAATGATCTACATACAACACTTCTTACAAAGGAATCGATCATCTTAAAGTAAAATTGGCTTATGCTTATTACAAGAACACTTGCTAACAATTAGTCTTATACTTAATAATTTATAGCTATCTTATTAAATTAATCCCTACTCTCATATTGACACAAATTTGATAGTTATAAACTCAACGTGTAGAAAATTGATAAGTTACTACACATGGAATTTTAACACTTGGAAGTCCGGCAATAAGAACAAATTCTGCAACTTAGATTATGCTTGAGACTTAACCCTTTTGAAAAATGGATTACTTCAAACAAAATGCAGGATTCAGAAGGACTACCAATTTTTAAGTTTTCAATTGTAATGCTGAGTAGTCAAACTAAACTCTACAAATTTAAGTCCTTACCTTTTATACTTTTCATCTAAGTTCACAGTTTTGTAAAAAAATGGATAGGTTGGGAGGTATAGATATCAGTTTTAAATGTTGTCCTATCTGTTCAAATCCCGTAATTAAATCCATTCACATGATCTTCACTAAGTGTTTTCTTTCCCTCAGGCCAAACTCAATGCGGAAACCTTTGGGACTTCTGGAGACTAATTTGAAAGGTGAAAATCCAATCCTACACCAAAATCCCACAATTGACTACATTTTGAAAATGAATCTTTTATAGAAGAAGTATGCAGAATGTAGAGGAGGTCAAGACAAAATTAAAATGTGTTAAAATCCACTCTTCTATTATAATCACACAAGTAACATTTTCTTAAGGACTTTTCTAAGTCTTTGTTTTGAATTTTGTCATTAAGCAGCTTAAATGCAAAGATCTTCAAGACTTCTAGAGGTGAGCTCAAAAGGATCAAAACTTTAATCCTCTATTCAAAATCCGCAATTTACCACTTCTTGAAGATTTTTAATGTGTTTTAAATCAACTTTCTTTTAGCATAAATGTGGGAAACCACGGGAGGTTGGGAGATAAAATTGGGATTTTGGAGATCCTTTACTCCAACGAATTCCCATAGCTTGGACCTTTAAGATTGAAAGAAAGAATATGAGCTGAAATGTTTGCGGGGATTTGACTTAGGTTAGGGGGATTTTTGTCAGATGTTGTTATTGCAAGTAGACATGCATGCAAAATGTGGAAGCATAGGCAAGGCACGTGAGTTGATTGACAGAATGCCTTGCGAATGAGAAATGGTGCAGAGCGCTTGTACATGTATGCAAAAATGTGGAAGCATAAACAAGGCACGTGAACTGATTGATAGAATGCCTCACAGAAATCTGCACTCATAGAATGCATTGACGGCAAGACAAGCACAAAAAGGATTCGTTGATCAGGTTTTAGATACTTTCAAGCAAATGCAATCGCAGGTGTAAGACAAAATTCCACAACTGATGCCAACGCCAAGATGGGAGCCTTGGGACAGCGTATGGACATCCTTCAACGCATAAAGGAAGGTGTTCTTTTGTTAGATATTATAGTGGAAATGCTCTGGTAAACATGTACGCATATGTAGAAGCGTAGATAGTTGATATAATCAAACTCTAAGGAACAGCCAATGGAGACCCACAACTAGCAATTGGGACGACCATAAGGATATTAGAGATCATAGTGGATATGTACAAGTAGAAAATAGTGGCAAGATGGTACATTTCGAGAGTTTAACTCATTCTCCCTCGCTACCAACTTCATTTGAAGCTATAGTTGATCTGGAAAGAGAGACTTATAATTAGCTTCCTATGGAAAAGATCTGAGAAGGCCAAAATTCCATGTATTATCCACATTGAGGAAGCACATCAGCAAACTGCGATTAGTTCGTTTCAGGCAAACCCAGTTCCAAATAGAACATACAAGCTTGAATTTGAAGCATAAAATATTGCTACTTCAGATTGTGCCCAATTTGGAGCGGCTTTGGCACAGGATGACTATTCAGCCGATATAGCTTACTATTTCTCAGGGGAGTTTCTTAGCTCTGAATTGTATAGAGATGGCGAAGTGGATTGTTCCTTATATAGCACACCTTCACCAGAGGCCTTCTCCAATAGAGAGTTTTACTCTGATGAATTATGGAACATGGATGAACTAAACCATTACTTTGTCAATTCTGCGCCGGAATACATCAATAATGAAATTGATTTACAACTACAATCCAAGGCCATAATCATTGCTCTAGCATAGGGAATGGTCAGCTGAAAATATTAAGCTTCCTTCTCATTATATGCAAGATCATTTTTTTAAAAAATGCGCTCACTGATTCATAGCTGCTCTCATGCATAAGGATGATTAGAATTACACTGACAAACAATAGGCCATATAGTTTCTTTAAAGTGCAGCAATGTTATTATTATTTGCGAAATCACACTCATCAAAAGACATATAGGAAGGCATTATGGTACTCTAGTTAGAACACACCTCAAACAGAATAGAGAAGACAAAATCACAGGGTTGAAAATTAGAATCAAAGAGAAATAGGCTTTGTTACCATACTGTGCACGAGAGAAAGGCAAATCATGCTTACGATTGGAAAAATGTTTTATTTTTATTTTTTATTTCAAAATTTGCAGACGATATGCAGAATTTGCCAGAGCTTACCAAATGAGAATGTTGGAAAGAAAGAGAGAATACCTGAAAAGAATGTGCTTCTGTAGATTTTTTTGAGATCAGCCACGGCTCAATCAGATCGCCAAAATATTAGGGAAGAAATAAAATGGAAGCAGATTAGGGTTTACAAACTCCTGAAACCTTCTCTCCCCCCCGCTCTATGGAAACTAGATCCATTTCCCGTGTAATCCAAAGAGAGATGTTTTTCTAGAAGAAGAGGGATGTCCATTGTACGGGAATCCCAACCAAATCAAAACAGAACAATCTTTAATTTTAATAAAACAATGGTTTAATAATTAAAAGCATCTTGTTACCAATATGATTAGGGTGAATATAATTGACACCTAAGTTCACACAAATGGTAAAACCATTTACCGGCATCACTTATATAATATAATTAATTACATAACCTAATTTTCTAATATTTATTTATTTGCCTTATTAACTTAACATTATATACACATTAACAATAATGTATTATATTTATTGGTTCGTAAATTACTTATTAATTCATAATAATAATAATAATATGATATAACCATGTTAAATATTATAGTGGGTTAAATAATAATAATGTACTATAATAATTTCTATTTTGCCACAACGAAATCTAGGCATATATCATTAACCCACTAAGCAAGAAAGATCTCGAATGCCAGATCAAACAAGTTCACAAGCCAGGGCCAAAACACACACTTAACCAACAGGCTCCATCAAATATCAATTAGTTGCAAGACTTGACATACTGACAGAACTGACAGGTTGAACTAGACATGTCATGCATCCTAATTGAGGATGATGACTTGGGATGTGGGATCTTAAGTTATCTCTGAAACAACTTATCCATTGGGTTTAGGGCACACTCAGACCTATTAATTCAGGTGGAGTCGATGCCAGATACCTGCATCCTACAACAACTGACACAGTCAAGCATATATTAGACACACCAGCTGACACTGGGTGAAAAAGGAATCACAATATCACAGGGCACTCGCAAGCGAGTGATGCGGCATCGTCCTTTCCACATCGGATCAATCTAGATTAGGTAACACATAATCATAACCAAATCCAATCTACCTCATTATCTGAACATAACCATACACTGAACACGTAGGTGCATGAAATTGAATAAGCCTTAGAAGTACCATCATAACAATTAAATCTAACATAATCGGTCCATGAGATCCATTCTAACATATAACAATTGTAGTAAGATCGACATCTTAATCATTGGAATGCAAACAATGTCAAAGCATTACCTTAATTATTCCTATTATTTTACCTTCATGTTCATGTGCCTTGATCAGTCCACCTGTACATCCAAGGTGAGAGCGGAGGGGCACTACAGGGGGTTTGACTTACAGTCAATAGTAGTGTTAAAGAAATAATCAAGCCCTTAAAATTAAAACCTATAAGATCAGAGATGGAACTGCATTGTAAAATCAAACAAACTAGGTCTAAGCAGGGGGAAGGCGGATCTGTGTGATACGGATCTGTACTATTTGGATCTGCAAGTAAAAAATTTTCAAAAAATTTTCTATGAGCAAAACATACCAAATTTTATGTCAATTTTCCCCTGCGAAGCCTCCCAGATGTGATGGTTGGTGAGATCAAATCTAGCATAGGATGCAACCTGCAAAACATGACCACCAAAACTAGACAAAAATGATGTTAAAAATGCAAATTTAAACACACAAACCTGCAAAAAGCGGCATTTTAACACACAAACCTGTAAAAAGTGAGGGTTAGAGCCGCGGGCGTGCCAAAAAATGTAGTGGAAAAATTTAGTACAAAGACAGCACAAAGATAATGATAATAACATAATACCTTTACCTTTGAACCAAGTCCTCCACGTGATAGAATGGAGTAGGTCCACCCAAATCTACTAGCTTTGTTCTCTTTGAAGGATGTTTGACTGGTTGGAATGTTGATTTCTCACTTCTGCAGCATAACAATGATAAGAAGATGATGGATAAGAAGACTTAGAGTGATTTGGACAGCATAATGATACTTGAAATTTTGATCCCCAAATGGCTTGGGTGATACTTCATTTATAGGATATGGGTGATGGGAATGGACGACTAGGATTAAATTAGAAATGGATGGCTAGGATTAAGTGATACAAGAAGTTGTAGTCATTTGACAAGTGTCTCATGAAAGTTGAATGAGAGGATTTAAAGTCAAATGGCTTCCACCTTATATGGAGACAAATGTGGAGATAGAGACAAATGTGGAATTAAATAATAAAATTATTTAATTTTAGAAAGGAATGATGTGGAATGCATTAATTAAATAAATCTTTTATTTATTTAATTAATTTGGATGAGGAATTAAAATGAGATTAGGATGGGATAAATATGATTTATTTAACTAATTGGGTGATGGAAATGTTACTAGAGAAAAACGTCTCATCAGGTGTCTCAAATGATGTATCAACAAAGCATGGTCAATTTTAGGTGTCTACATTAGGAATGTGGAAAGACTTTTACTATTGAAATTCATTTGTACTTTAGAATTTTGTAATCATGGGATCACAATGTCATCAAAAGAGGAAAGATAGGAAGGTATTGACCCTTGAATAAATTCAAGCAAAGAGAGAGGAGGAAAAATGATAAAGAGATAGAAGAATGAGGATTCGAGCAATGAATAATGATGAAGCATCCGGTTCTATGACTATTGAAGATAAAAACATTGTTCAATCGACCATGGATGTAGATGATGCGAATTTGCAAGAGGTGAATGTGGAAGATAATTCAAATATAGAAACTAATCCTGGTATGTCTTCAAATCCACCTTTCAATGCTATGGAGAATGTGATAATAGGCATGAATCCAGGTACATCTTCAAATCCACCTTTGTATGATATAGAAAATGTGATTATAGATGATATTCATATTGATCATTTAAAAGAAGTTGGATATAACAATGTTAAGATCGATTTTATTCATAGACAAGCTATACAAACAAATATTGAAAATGAAATTCCTTTTGTTGGTCAAAATGAAAATCCTTTTGTTGTTGAAAATGAAAATCCTCATGTTGGTGAAAATGAAAATTATTTTGTTGTTGAAAATGAAAATCCTTGTGTTGGTGAAAATGAAAATCCTTGTGTTGTTGAAAATGAATTTTTTTTTTAAAAAATTGAAAGTATTGTTTTGGATAATCTTCTTGATAAGATTTCTTGGAAATAAATAAGAATGTATGCCAATGGATTATACAAACATTTCAATGTCAACTCATGATGCAATTGATGAGAATGTGGAAAATGCGAAAAGTAATGAAAAAGTTAGGCATTTTTATGAAACCAAAAAGAAAAGATGAATCACTTAAACATGTTATATCTACTATTGCTAGTGCCATTGAGTCTATTGGAAAGAAGAGTCAATTTAAAGATAAGAATGCAACACGATGAGCTATAACAACAACTATAGTTAATAAAACAAAATTGGATAAAAGAATTTTAAGCAACATTAGTGGAATTATAAACATACATCATAAAACATTGGTAAGAGTGGAAAAGAGAAGAGAAAGTATAGAAAACGATCCAATCAACTAATGTTAGAGTTTTAGTGGTCGACTTCCAAGGTTTGACATGAAATTGAGTATTGAAATCAAATCTTTGGTTGAAAAATATTGGCATGATAATACTAGGATATCATCTAATGCTATAGATGTTTTGAAATTAAGAGTGAGGTCTAAAATTCACAATCCTCATCTAAAACACCTATTAGACACAACTCAAACCAAATTTTATAGAAATTTTTTAGATGATTTAGTGTTACCTAAAAATATTAACATAAGTCAAAGATCATTTGAAATATGTAAACCTTGGTATGTCAAAATTAATAAGCAATGAATCTCTTGTTGTTGTAAAATGCATGTGCAATTTTGTTATTATTATGATGTTTTTTGATATATACATTGTACTTTACATACTAACATGATTATGCAAGAATGCACATATGCCACCTGAAACAATAAAGGAGTTTATAGCAGGTTTGTTTGGTGAAAGATCTAATGGACATTTGTTTTATTTAAGTTCATGTATTTCTGGACAATGCACTAGTTGTGGCAATCTTTCATTCTTAGGAGTTTGTATGCATGAAAGTGCTGAAAATGATTTTGGACAACAATTAGTGGATGATAAAAGATTTAAGAATGTTGATTATTTTTTAAAGGATGAAAAAATTGGAAAGTGTTGCGATTTAATCATAGAAAAAATTAGTAAACATGCATTCATATCAGAATTTAAGAGTAAGATTCTACCAAAATATGTCAAACACTCTCAACATGCTCGGTGACTTGATGGACAATTTTGCACATGTGGAAACACATTTCTAGTTGGAACTATACTATTAGTGGTTGATTTTGCAGAAAATTGTACTCTTTCTCTACAAGAGGAAATCCAATCACAATATTACAATTCAGTGCATGTGGACATGTTTGTCCATGTTGTATATAGACATGCATATGATAGTATAGAGGACGATAGAAATTTTTTGAGGGAATATCATTTCTATTTGAGTGGCAACCAGTTACACTTGTTAGAGTTTGTTCAATATTGTTTCAATATATTTTATACAAATTTAAGAGAAAGAGAAATCCAAATGATAGAACATCTCATATGGTCAGATAATTGTATGGGATGGTTCAAGAATGCTCAAATATTTTATTGGTTAAGTAGGGTTCACAAGGAAAATAATGTCCAGCATATGTGGAGTTTTTTTGAAGCCAGATATGGTAAAGGAGAACATGATGGAGCAGGTGCATGTGTTAAAAGAATTATTGCTAGAGAGCAATTGAAATTTGAGGATGCAATAAAATTTAAAGATTCATGTACGATTATTGATTGGTGCAATACAAAATTATCTACACGATCAAGAAAGTACTCTACAATTTGATGATTCTTTTGGTTGGTTGAAAAAGAGAACATTCTACCAAGACTTGATTGTGAGACAATTAGTGGATCTACTAAATGACATTCATTTAAGAGTTCAAATGCAAGTACATGGACTATATGGATAAGGGAGCTTGCATATTTTTGTCAGTTTTGTATTTTAAGAGATTCGAAAGCATGTGAGAATACATAATGGGTTGAAGAGTGGAAGCAAAGATCGTTGTAACCTACACAAACACACGATCAATATGAAACAACAATTGAAGACAATGATCAAGTGTTTGCATCGGATGACTATGACCGTATTTCAGACCTTGTACAAGAAGGTAATTTAATTCAATTTATTTCACTTTATTACTATTATTTTATTTCATTTTATTTAATTCAATTTATTTCATTTTATTAATTTCATTTCGTTTATTTATTTCATTTAATTCAATTTTGTTTATAGGACATGTGTATGTTATTGTTGCACCTGAGGAGAATGAAGAGGAAATAGAATATTTGTTGGCTTGATGTGTGGAGACTAAACATAAGTTAATAGCACCTCAAGAAGATGATGATGGCTTCATTATCCAATAGGTTTGGTGGTTGTTGTTGGCACTTGGCTACAAAAATACCTAACAAGGAAGAATGCTTTGTCTGTGTTAAGGGAAAATTAGATTTCAAATGAATAATCAATATCAAAATACCAAAAACTCAATGAAATACAAAAACAAAGAGATCAATTAAACAAAAGAACTTCAAAAACCTTTACAAACTTCAAAGTGTCATAGCTTCCATTGGTTGCCTATCTCAATCGATCTTGCATGTATGAATAAGGCCCTCAGAGAGTGCACTTCCTTGCTATTCCAAGATTGTCAATGGAGAACAACTATGATAATGCTTTGTAATGAAGAGGAGCTTCACAACAATGATAGTAGTATGGTAATGAGTGTGATCACAAGCAATGAAGGAATTGGTGCCAAAGACGCGCTGAAATTCCTACAGAGTAACAATACTTAAATCTTGGATGAATGAAATGGAAGAATAGGGTTCAATTTATAGACTTGTGAAAAATAAGATTAATGGTATAGAAAGAATGAGAAGATCAACGGTTGAGAAACCTTTAGGAATGTGCTCAAATAAGAAGAAGACAAGTGTCACACAAAAGCTATTTTATTTGAGTTAACTACTTTATTTTCTAAAGATAAGACATGCTTTTCATAAATTAGAAAGCTTTTTTCTAATTTAAGAGATTGATAAAAACAAGGTTGATTGAATAGATAACTCAACTTAAGATTTGCTTTTGTATGATTTGAGAGAAATTAAATAATAAATTATTTAATTTTGTGTGCATGAAGAAGAAGACTTATTTTTAGAAGATTTGGAAGATATTTGAAGAATTAGAAGATAAGAAAGCAAATTAAATAAATAAATTTATTTAATTATTTGTGCTTGCTTTTGAAGAATAAATAAAACATTTGATTGTATTTTATTTTTGGAGATTGAGAGGATTTAAATAAATTTGATTTGATTTAATTAAATAATTAAGAATTATTTAATTCTTTGGAAGAATTTAATTAAATAAAAGATTTTATTTAATTTTGACTTTAGAAGAGGTAATTAAATATTTCAATTTTTAATTAACTTAGAGGAATATGAATCAAATAAATAAATTTGTTTATTTATTTATTGATAGAGGAATTAGACTTAAATAAATATTAAGAATGTTTATTTAGACCGAGTCGTGTCATTTTTAGGCGTATACATTTTACCCCTCTTTGATGCAATGTAGTGTACAATGCTGCTTCAAAGAATAAATAGTCTGATAATGATACATGCCCTAGTTTGCCCCTGGTACAGGTTATGACGATAGGATGCCCCCTCGAGAGATTGGATGAGAAGAAGGCAGAAGGTGTGAGACGGACAATCTCACGAAGATGAAGGGAAAACTTGGTTAGGTTTGAAGAAAATAGGATGCGTTTCAAAGAAATGGGAAGAAAATTGTGAAGAAACAGGTGCGGGAAGTAGTCATAGTCACTGCATAGCTAGTTTTAGGGTTTGCATGCTATATATAGGAGCTGGGTCCACAAGACAAATCATTTGCACACTTCGCTTTGTTTGATTTGCTTTTGAGAGCTTAGGAGAGAATAGAGCATAGAACAGTCAGCACTAGAATGGATATTCCACGCGAGGAGCATTGCTTTGAGTGAATCCGACGATTCGATCGGCCAGCAGAGGCAGGACCCCTGGTATGTATCTCAAAAAATTTCCCCTAGGGTCAATTTGTAGTGCCATAAATGCTAGGAGAAATTAGGCTAGACAAATACACCAGATCACAGTTTGGTGCATATGGCATGTGAAACTACGCATCTGTCAAACTTTGGTGCATTTAGGATATAGAACGACGCGTATACTAGAGCTGCGCATGCATGAGTTAGGTCGGTGCATACATAATTGGTTGGCACTTTTACGATATGAAACGACACATGCAACTGGGTGGCGTATTTATAGTATAGGACGTTGCATGCATGAGATCTTGCGGCACATGTGTTAGAAGTGGTGCATTTGATAAGAAATGGTGCATGTACCTTCTGTTATGGTGCATATGATATAGATATTCAGTTTACTTAACAAAATTGACTCAATTGGCATATTGTTTGATGTGTCAATTGATAAGCTATCTCTGAGATTGTAGGAATCTAGTCAAGAGATGTAGTACATGCTATTTTGATCAATTTGATATGTTAAGTTAGTTGATATGTTTCTATAGATATGTTAAGCATGGTACTTGCAGTTTTTAGGTTGACGCCTTTCTTTGCATGCTTGTAGGAGGACATACGAGATACACTGATGTCGCGGGAGTAGTTTCCCATGCTGATGTTGCAGCGACATATGTTGACCGAGATGGATCGAGAGGCATTTGGCACAATGGGTTTAGACTATGTATGCTTTATGCCTGAGGTTCGAGCGAACCACGGCTTACTGACTGTAACAGTAGAGAGGTTCCACAACAAGGACAGGACCTTCCACTTCCCGACAAGTGAGATGACGGTGACCTTGGAGGATGTATACAGGATTCTCCACTTGCCGATTTAGGGAGAGCTCGTGGAGTATGATCCACAGTGGGATGCAGGACTTGCAGAGTGTAGGCGAGTGTTTAATGACCCTGAGCTTGTAGGATAGGTCATCTCCTGGCAGGACATTCATGACTACGACTATTTCCCTAGGATAGTTGTAGGACTAATCGGAGGCGTTGTATGCCCCGATAGGAGATCGCATGGGTTCCCAATTGGATGGGGATGAATCATGGAGAGGATGGTCACAGAGGGCACCCGTTATGCTTAGGGTGTTTGCGTTTTGGCACACCTATACCACGACATGCATCAGGTGGTATACCAAAGGGGTATGAGTCTATCAACAGGTTTATCACTGTTACAGTTTTGGCTGTGGGAGCACATTGCCATCACTAGACTGACTTGCGTGTTTCAGAGATAGAGGGGAGAGCCTTACAGCTATGGCTACGGAGGAGTGATTTACCAGCATAGGCTGGGGAAGCTCGAGTATTGGAGGCATGCATTAGATGGAGTAGATGTGGTCATTTGGCGACCATATCTAGACTGTGAGCCATAGGAGGACGAGGCGGATGAGCTACCATATTGTTATTAGACTCGGTGGCTGATAGGCCAGACGCGGTTCATCCTAGAGAGATAGATTGTCAGCTGGGTTCAGAGATAGTTTGGGAGGAGACAGGGCATGCCATAGGGGTAGGCTCTGTTTGCACAAACTCATGTAGAGAGATTTAGATAAGGGCCAGTGGCATCCTATGAGGAGGTAGCGGCAGAGTTTCAACAAACTCCTTATGTTGCCTGGGAGATGAGGAGAGAGATTACAGATGCTAGGATGACTCAGGATTATGAGGAGTGGTTCGTAGACTACCCATTTCTAAGGTACTCTGGGCCTAGAGAGCTGGTTCCTTGTATAGATGAGGTAGATTCAGATGATGAGGGCTAGGTTGGTAGGAGGAGGAGGAGGAGGAGGGGAGGAGGATGGCGAGGAGGATGGGGATATGGAGGAGATGGTGGAGATGATGGAGGAGGGGGAGGTGGTGGAGATGGAGATAGACCTAGGCAGAGGAGGAGAGCTGGGGAGGGACCTTCCCACGCTTTGTAGGTAGTGCCATTGCAGGTTGTACAATAGGCATAGATGTTGCCACCTCAGTAGGTGGCACAGCAGCAGGTACCTGATGCAGAGGCATCCACACTATAACCTTCACATACAGCATGGATGTCTGCAGCCCATCATCATCATCATCATCATCATATTTTGCTTAACACTGTCAGCATCATCATCATATTTCACCTGCCGACCGATATCCTCCTGATGACAAGCCCTCGCCCGTTCGCATGTCAACAGCATCACCTTATTCAATTATCGACAGCATCATCATGTTCGACCAGCGCAAACATCCTCCTGTCGTCCACTGTTCACTTCCGCGACAACTTCCGTCTTCACTATCTTCAGCATCATGATATTCAACATCATGATAATCAACAGGATAAAGAACATCCGGTTCCTCCCATTTATCCTGATGATGACCAACCTTCACTTCTCGCACCGTCCCTTTGATGCTGACGTCACCCGATATCCTGATGACGTATATCCTGATGACGATGACGTCACCCGCAGCTCCTCAATATCCTGCTGCTCTGAAATATCCTGATGACGTATATCCTGATGATGATGACGTCATATCCTGCTGTTGGCCAAACTTAGTTTTTTCGACCCGCGATCAACCCGATCTTCTTCCTTAAGCCGATACGCTCCTCTTCGACACCTCCTGATGATGATCACCCCGACGCTCATTCACTTCATGCTCTCAACCGCATCATGCCGATCTCCTCTTACTCGGATGATGATGCCCGAAGCGACTGCAGGATATATGCAGAAATATCCTGATGATGCCGTTTTGACGACTTTTCAACCTTAGCGGATTTTCACTGTTCTGATCCGCCGAACCTCCTGGGATGACTCGATCCACTTCCAGGGTGATCTTCCACACTTTATCAGCTCGACCTAGCACATGCCCATGCTAGGGTCTTCAACACCTTTCAGCCGCGATCCTGCACACCTGCATGCGAACAAACAAACTAACACCTACCCTACTGTACATAACCATTCCACCGATCAGATGAATCAACCGGTGGAATGGATCAGTGAATCCATACAGCCACCAAACCAGCAAATCGATCAAGCAATGGAATTCAACAGAGGATGAACACAAACAGGAACACTTTATTTGATTTCAAAAGATGCAAATACAATGATCAGTTTCTCTCTCAGTCTCACTCCCTGCAACCTAGCTCGATCGATGATATGTACAATATCAACCGATCCTCATGCTTAAATAGATTTTCCTACGAGTACTACTGACCTGACTCCAAGCGGCTGGGAAATCTCTCCAAGCGGCTGGGAGATCCAACCGGTCCTATAGCACGACAGCTGTTCTAACAAACTACCTAAAAATAGTAAAAGCATGGTCAGCATGATCTTATCATGATCAGCATGACCTTATTACATGCATTTGGTCTTATCAGACCTTCTTGGAAACATAAACAAGACCTAAAACAACTAACTGCCTCATGAAGGCCAGCTGTCAGGTAGGTGCTCCTGCACCATACTCCCCAACAGAAAAGAACTCATGTCCCATGAGTTTAGTATGTGGAAGTCCTCCACCTCTACACCTTACCTTTGCAATATTCTGATCTGTTCCAGCTTTGCCCTCTGCTGTCTCTTGGCTGCTCCAAGTCTTTTGAACTGGAACTTGCTTTCTGGCAAGTAAATCCTCATGCCTGTCAATGTAGGCCTTTTTCTCACATACCCTGTGTTTGCCAGGTTGTCTGACCAGAACCTCTGTCTGAACTGCCTCTTGAACTTTTGAAATGTTCAATCCTATCTTCCTGTCAACCTTTATAGGACAAGCAATAGTCCCAACTATGACAACATCCTTGTCATTCCTCTCAACTGATTGCTGTGTGCAAACCTATTTCTGCACCTGCTGCTGACCTCTGTCAGTCAAAACTAAAACTTTCTTCAACCTGTTGTCCTGAACAACTTCTTTTCCTGCAGTATCCTTACCTGCCTTTATGCCTGCTCCTCTAGGCATCTGCACATACTCCTTCTTTCCCATTAAAATGATTTTGGCTGCCTCCTGTGCTGCAGCATCTGCCTGCAATGGCATCAACTTAATAGTCTTCCCATCTTTCTTGATGGTATAGGTATTAGCGTACCCATCATACAGTACCCTTCTATCAAATTGCCATGGTCTACCCAACAGTAGGTGACAACATTCCATGGGCAAAATATCACACAAAATTCTATCCTGATATGCTCCAATCTAAAAATCCACATATGCTTGTTCAGAGACAAAAAGTGATTGACTATCACTCACCCAAGATGCCTTGTAAGGGTGTGGATGTGGAATCCTTTCCAAATTCAGTTTATCCACCATTTCCTGAGATACCATGTTGTCTGTTGAACCAGTATCAATGACAACCTTACATACCTTACCTTTGCTCTTGCATATGGTCTTAAAAAGAGCTCTTCTGTGTGGGGATTCTTTGTCAGGTACCTTCATGGTAGTCACTGTTCTTCTCATCATCAGAGACTCTCCACTCTCTGGGTATGCATAATTATCAGGCTCCTTATCCTTGTGATAAGTGTTTGAACTCTGCACACTTTGCTCTACTATCTCTTCTTGTACAAGTTGTACCCTCTTGTCACTAGTTCTATCATTTCTGGATGATGAACCTTTGTTTTCTAGACATTTGAAAGATGGATGACCAAACTCACCACAGGTGTAACATTTTCCTGAAAATGTAGTAGAACCTCTACCACCTCCAAATCTTCCTTTATTACCTTTCCATCCACCTCTGAAATCAGACTGTCCCTGTCCTTTACCAGTGTCTTCTTGACCCTCATTTGTTTGCTTTTGTGTAGGGGCTGCTCCTCTTCCCCTCATATGGTTTCCTCTTCCTCTCATGGACTTATCATGTCCTCTATTCATCTTTTCTTCAATCCTGATTGCCATTTGATAACAATCTTCCACATTCTTAGGGTTAGCTAAAACTAACTCATCCTGTATGTTAAATCTCAAACCAGCCAAGTACCTAGCCACCTTTTCTACCTCATTCTCATGATGACCAGATCTCATACTCAACTTATAAAACTCTTCTGTATAGGCCTTCACATCCCTTTCCTTCTGCTTTAAAAATTGCAGCTTCTTAAACATCTGGATTTCATAATCCCTAGGCAAGAATTTACCTTTGATCCTTGCTACCATCTTATCCCATGAAGTGATCTTTGACTTCCCTTGTTTCCTTCTCTCAGATTGTACATAATCCCACCATACCAAAGCATGACCTCCTAACTTGGTCTTTGCAATCTTTACCTTCTGATCCTCAGCAACATCTTCACATTCAAAGTGATTATCAAGTGCAGCAATCCAATCCAGTAACTCATCCTCATTCAAACTTCCAGTATACTTGGAAACATCAACCTTTACCTTAGGTTTATCACTCTGCACTGCCTTTAACAGTTTTGCAAATTTTTGGTCTTCAGCATCCAGATCTTCAGCTACCTCTTCATACTCTTCCACAGTATCTTCATCTTCTTCAGACTCACTGTCTGCCACTTCCCTCTTTTTGTTCTTTTCCAGGGCTACAAGCCTGGCTTGGAGTGCTTCAGCAAGCTCCTTCATCTTCCTCATTTCTCTAGCATGTTTCTCCTTCATCTCCTGCAATTCCCTTGCAGTACCACTACCTTTCGGAGGCATGTTGTCAACCTCTCACTCAACACACAACACAATCAACTCTACCTCTGCCCTTTCGGTGACAAAATCAACACACAACAGCCCAGATGTTTTGTTGAGCTCTGATACCACTATGATGCAGAGGCATCCACACTATAACCTTCACATACAGCATGGATGTCTGCAGCCCATCATCATCATCATCATCATCATATTTTGCTTAACACTGTCAGCATCATCATCATATTTCACCTGCCGACCGATATCCTCCTGATGACAAGCCCTCGCCCGTTCGCATGTCAACAGCATCACCTTATTCGATTATCGACAGCATCATCATGTTCGACCAGCGCGAACATCCTCCTGTCGTCCACTGTTCACTTCCGCGACAACTTTCGTCTTCACTATCTTCAGCATCATGATATTCAACATCATGATAATCAACAGGATAAAGAACATCCGGTTCCTCCCATTTATCCTGATGATGACCAACCTTCACTTCTCGCACCGTCCCTTTGATGCTAACGTCACCCGATATCCTGATGATGTATATCCTGATGACGATGACGTCACCCGCAGCTCCTCAATATCCTGCTGCTCTGAAATATCCTGATGACGTATATCCTGATGATGATGACGTCATATCCTGCTGTTGGCCAAACTTAGTTTTTTCGGCCCGCGATCAACGCGATCTTCTTCCTTAAGCCGATACGCTCCTCTTCGGCACCTCCTGATGATGATCACCCCGACGCTCATTCACTTCATGCTCTCAACCGCATCATGCCGATCTCCTCTTACTCAGATGATGATGCCCGAAGCGACTGCAGGATATACGCAAAAATATCCTGATGATGCCGTTTTGACGACTTTTCAACCTTAGCGGATTTTCACTGTTCTGATCCACCGAACCTCCTGGGATGACTCGATCCACTTCCAGGGTGATCTTCCACACTTTATCAGCTCGACCTAGCACATGCCCATGCTAGGGTCTTCAACACCTTTCAGCCGCGATCCTGCACACCTGCATGCGAACAAACAAACTAACACCTACCCTACTGTACATAACCATTCCACCGATCAGATGAATCAACCGGTGGAATGGATCAGTGAATCCATACAGCCACCAAACCAGCAAATCGATCAAGCAATGGAATTCAATAGAGGATGAACACAAACAGGAACACTTTATTTGATTTCAAAAGATGCAAATACAATGATCAGTTTCTCTCTCAGTCTCACTCCCTGCAACCTAGCTCGATCGATGATATGTACAATATCAACCGATCCTCATGCTTAAATAGATTTTCCTACGAGTACTACTGACCCGACTCCAAGCGGCTGGGAAATCTCTCCAAGCGGCTGGGAGATCCAACCGGTCCTACAGCACGACAGCTGTTCTAACAAACTACCTAAAAATAGTAAAAGCATGGTTAGCAAGATCTTATCATGATCAGCATGACCTTATTACATGCATTTGGTCTTATCAGACCTTCTTGGAAACATAAACAAGACCTAAAACAACTAACTGCCTCATGAAGGCCAGCTGTCAGGTAGGTGCTCCTGCACCAGTACCCCAGCCACAGGCATAGGGATAGGCACCAGCATCTCAGGGTCCAGCACAATCGAATGTCCAAGAGAGAGCTATAGCTATGCTGAGAGGATAGGTTCGGCAGCTGTGGGCACAACTTAGGATGGCCAAGGCTCAGTGGGAGATAGATGTAGAGGTTATCTCGGGGCTCACTAGAGAGCGAGATATGGTAGAGGCATGGATATGAGTTATCTGAGGAGAGCGGGATACAACAATGGCAACCCTTGGGATAGATGCCACTAGTAGCTTTTTGGTTGGATAGGTACATCAGGCACAGGCACAACTACCTTAGGCATAGACATAGCTAGCACAGGCACAGACATAGTTGGCACAGGTGCAGGGGTAGTTAGCGCAGTTACAGGGTGAGCTTGCCAAAGCGCAGGCTCAGACACAGTACTATCGGGGTTTATACCATGGTGTTGTGCCAATTAGTCAAAGGGCTCCAAGCTATAGGAGCTAGTCCATGGCCTCTCAGAGAGTAGGTGGATCAAGGTTGGGAGCCTCCGTGATGGGCCCACAATAGTTTGGGGCCAGCGGAGGAGGGGACTCAGGAGACACTGCTGGGAGTAGTGGCTCACAGCAGTAGGATTAGTAGACACTTTGCAGATTTTGGCTCCTATGTACACATTTTGATGGCTCAAATAGCCAGATATGTATATGTACCATTTTTGTATTTTGAGACATGTATCACTATATTTGAGATGTATTCATTGTATATGACATTGACTCAGAGATGGACCACTTTATATTCTTCATTTGGACATGTTTAATGATATTTATATGATGATGCAGCTATTTGATGCTCTCTATATGCAGTTTGCTCATTCTATGTTATGGATGCATTTCTATTTGTATGATGTTACTCATGTGATGCATATTTTGACTATGTCTATATGATGCTATGTGATGTTTATCTAATACAGTTTTAGATGCTTATGATGCTATGTGACCTAATGCAGACTTTAAATGTGTTTACTTGATATGCCTCTAATGTGTGAATGCAAATGGTATCTATATGTTTATACAATTTATGTGATGCACTTATCTATGTTTTTGATTTTTTTCTATTGACACTATGCGATGATTTGCAAAAAAGTATATGGATGACCTGATGCAATTTATTATGTATGCAACTGATTTAATCATGTAAATGACTATCTCATGTGATATGATATGCAACTGTATGCTATGTTTTTATGATGTCCAAATGTATGCCATTGACACAGAGATGATACAATGGTAGACAGAAGTTTGATTGAAAGATTGACTCAATAGAAAGATTTATTTAGCTTCAATTTGTATTCATACTCTACATTGTTTGGATCTTTTATTGCATGGGATATGGATGCATGGATGTATAATGGATGTATAATGGATGTTTTTCTTTTGACATCTTGATGGTGCAAGTATTTTGAAGTGCTTATTTCATCACTGGGTGATTTTTTTTGGTACTTTTTCTAAATGTTGTAAGTTAATACAAGCATCTAATTATAATTGAACCGAGATGACCTGAGTACTGCTTACATGGATTTTGATTTAGCAAGTTAATACAAGCATTGAGGTATGATTGAACTGAGATGACCTGAGTATTTCTTGCATATCAACAGGTAAGGATTGCCCTCGTTCATGTTGATGATCTTTTGCCGATCATGTCTTTAGACAAGGCATCAAATTACTAAAGTTTAATCCACAAACAACAAACAAAGAAAATAATCATGCCCCCATCATAGCATCTCTAGCTTTTGGCATCCTTGAGTAGCATAGAAAGATATGATAACAAAAATCAAGACGCCATAACCTAACCACAATCATAACCGCAAAACATTATTGCATTTAGATGTGTTTGTTTCTTTCCATGATTTGGGTAAAATCATTTAAAGTTCTTTAGGTACTTGCTTGCTTTGCTTTGGATAGGGTAAGGTCTTGCATCAAAATTTCTATTTGAAAGCAGGTTTTTCTTGCACTTTCTTGCCTTGTGAAAGGTTCCACAATCCTTATTGGTGAGACAGACCCTAAGGGACTAACCTAGTGCCTCAGGGGCCCATTGCTAAATGGCCTTGCCTATGTGACGATGCAAAGGCAACGTAGTTCAGGGTAAACCCTAACGGACCTAAGACCTAGGCAAGAGAAAGTGGCATGGACTCAGATAGATAGAGGACTAGACATGCGACGGATGGGACAATGGGAGCCTTGAGGGTGCATTGAATAATGGCCTTGCCTATGTGACAACACAGAGGCAACGTAGTTCATGGACTTGGACCATGGAAATACTGACGACAAACACTAAGATAGGCTGACACTGTGGATAGGATATGGGATAAAACCTTGGTTGACAAGGCAACAAAGAGATAGAGTAAAACCTTGGTTGACACCCTGAGAGATGGTAACTCGACCTTAATGGGGAGGATAGCTTTTGAGCCATAGACAAGGGCATAAGGGGTAGCACCTATGGGAGTGCGTATACTATTTCTATAGGCCCACAGAGCGGGATTGATTTGGATGTGCTGATCATGGCCAGCATCGTTGACTGTCTTCTTCAGGAGTTTCAAGATGGTCTTGTTGGATGCTTCTACTTGGCCATTGCCTTGGGGGTAATAGGGTGTGGAGAAACAGTGTTGGATTTTGAATCGGTCACAGAGTTCTTAGATATCCTAGTTTTTGAAGGGTCTTTCATTATCCGTGATAATGGATGAGGGAATTCCGTATCTGTAGATGAGGTAATTGAGGATGAATGAGGAGATTTGCTTACCTATGACGGTGGTGAGCGGGACGGCTTCAATCCACTTGGTAAAGTACTCAGTGGCGGTTATGATAAATTTGTGGCCATTGGATGAGGGTGGATGGATTTTGCCTACAAGGTCAAGTTCCCATTGACAAAAAGGCCAAGGTGTCATTAAAGGTCTCAACACTTGAGCTAGCGCATGTATTAGGCTCCCGTGTATTTGGCACTGCTTGCACTTATTCACAAATTGATATGAATCCGTTTCCATGTTCGGCCAGAAATAACCCAAATGCATGAGTTTCTTAGCTAAGGAAGGACCACTAGAGTGTGTTCCATAGATCCCTTCGTGTACGTCTTGTAAAACGGTTTGGGATTCTTCTCATTCTAAACAATGGAGTAAAGTACCATCTAGACCACGTTGGTATAGGGTGTCATCAATAATGGTATAACGAGACGTTTGGCGTATAAAGGTTCATCATTGGTTTGAAGATAAGTCAGGTGGGAGGGTGTTGTCCTTGAGGTAAGTGTAAATCTTATCGTACCAAGGTGAATCAGATCCAACTAATAGGCATATGAAATGGGTTTTAGGAAGATCATAAGCTGGTTGCTGAATTGATTCCACTAAGAACTTGTACCATGACTCATTCTCTGGGATTTCAAGAAGAGGGGCAATGGTTGCCATGGCATCTGCTACTTTGTTTTCAATGCAAGGTATCTGCTCAAAAGAGATGATCACAAAGTGGTCCTTAAAGTCCTCAACCATCCGCTTGTATGGGACAAGCTTCTCATCTTTGGTTTGGTAATCGTCATTGACCTGACTAATCACTAGTTGAGAATCACCATAGACATGTAGCTCTTTGATTTTCCATTCTGTTGCCATCTTGAGGCCAATGACAAAGGATTCATATTCTGCTATGTTGTTTGTGCATGGAAATAACAAATGGTAAGACTTCAGTATGGTGTTGCCATGAGGAGTTACAAACAAGATTCCTGCCCCCAATCCATGGTTTGTGTAGGACCCATCAAAGTAAAGTTTCCAGGAATGTGTTGAGATATTGAATAGGGATTCATCTGGAAACTCAAATTGCATTGGTGTTGGTGTAGCAGATATGTATAGTAACAATGGTTTCCCTTGGATAGGAGGCATGAGAATAGGTGGATTCATAAGATACTCTTTTAGTTTGTCGAATGCCTCTTCACATTTCTCATCTCATCTAAATGGAATGTTCTTGTGCAGGAGATGACTGAAGGGTTGACACTTGTCTGCCAGTTGTGATATGAACCTACGGATTGCTTGTAGCTTTCCCTATAGAGATCTTAGTTGAGTAAGATTCTTGGGTGGTGGCATGTCCATAATAGCCTTGATTTTGGCGGGGTCCACCTCTATTCCATTTGCCAATACAATAAAATCTAAGAGCTTTCACCTAAGAGCTTTCCTGAGGTGACTCCAAACACACATTTCTTTGCGTTTAACCTGACTTTGAATTGTTCTAGTCTCTGAAAGACTTTCTCTAACACATCCAGGTGTGATTCTCTTGTGAGTGACTTTGCGAGGATATCATCTACATAGTCTTCCATGGTGACGTGCATCATATCATGGAATATAGTGGTCATAGCACGCTAATATGTGGCTCTTGCATTCTTTAGCCCAAATGACATGACATTCCAGCAGAAAGTGCCCCATGGACAAGTAAAAGCTGTCTTATGCTAGTCTTCTGGTGCTATCCTAATCTGATTGTATCCTGAGAAGCCATCCATGAGAGATAACATGGTATGCCATGCTATTAAGTCAACTATGATATCTATATTTGGCAACGAAAAATTATCCTTGCGGAAAGCTTTGTTTAGATCTCTAAAATCATTGCATAGTCTGACTTGGCCATCAGGTTTGGACACTGGTACTATGTTGGAGACCCATTCTGGATAGTCTATAGCTCTAATGAACCCTACATCCAGTAATTTCTTGAGTTCTTCTTTTACAAGCAATGCTATGTGTGGATGCATCTTTCTAAGCTTCTGTTTCACTGGTTTCACTCCTGGATCTAACCCTGACATATTTGCATATGACCAAGCAAAACTGACTTGCCTTCTCTTGAAGAATGGTACAAACTTAGTCTTCTCTGGTGGGGTTAGAGACTTAGCAAAGTGAATGATCGTAGATTGTTCCTCTGTTCCAATATTAACAGGCTCTATGGGTTCCACAACAATTTGAGACTTCTCCTGGTGCATGTCTTCAGGGAGAGTGTCAAGCCTTCCATCGCCAGGTGCCATAGTTGGGTTTTCACCATCGGATGCATCCTTTCTTTTTACTGTTTTGGGATCTGACACTATTGCGGAGCGGTTTTCACCGTCAGATCCAGTTTTTATTTTGATATTTTTGCGACTGGAAGGCTTGGCACCCTCTCTGAAATAAGCCATGGTATTAAGTTCAATGGTGAAGCTAGCTTTATGATCTCCTTTAGGTAAGTGGTCCCTAAGTTCGATGTAGTCAATACAGGCATCATCATTTTGGAACATATCTAGTTATGGGGTTCCTCGTAGATCCTAGTCAATAAGCTCAGGATACACAAGGGGGAGGGAGTCAGAGGATAGATCTGATTCATTGATATTTGAATGGATATGCTAGGAGTATTGGTAGGGGGAGTGTTCAAGATGGTACTTTCCTCCAAATTGTTTATTGCGATAGAACTCGAACCTTCCTCGAAAGTTGTATTCTCAGGGATAGGCAAATCACACTCTAATGACCTATGTGGTAGCATTTGTCCCTCATGGTAGGGGCTATAAGTTTGAATGGTATCAACCTCTTTGTCATCGTAGGAATGCTCTGTCAGCTCATCCCACTCATATTCATTGGAATCTGTGTCACTGTCCTCTTGAAGGGTATGGATCATTTCCACTAGACAAGCATTTGCTTTAGCTTTGCCCTTATCCTTATATCCTAGACCTTTTATAGTTCTAGCCAATGAGGATGAAGAAGGTTGAATGGGTTCTATAATTCCTTCTTTTGTTAGGCCAATGGGTCCTTGTCCTTCGTAACCCATTCTATGTAGGAAAGATTCACCTCGCCCATAGATTTCCGTTGGGAGTTTAGGTGGTTCTTGTTGTGTGCTCTCTTCTTCTTTAGTGTAAAGCCATTGTAGGATATCTCTTTCCTCTATTTCATCTAATAAGGTCCCCCATTTTATAGAGGGAGCTGTGGGAGGTGTAGGAAGAACAGATGGCTTTGGAAAATGCTTGGGTCACCCAAAGGATCTAGGAGATAAAGGCATTTTGGCTAGATTGAGGCTGTGCTCAATGGAGTACTCCCCTACTCCTATTTCTTTGATGGTAATTTTCTGCTCTTTGGGCTTGGATGAGGAAGCTTCAGAGGTAGAATCATGCTGTGGGGTAGGGGATGTAGATGCTCTATTATTTGGTATGATGCAATCAGGTTTTGAAAGGACAGAGTTGCAATGCTGAAAGGGGTCAGAGTCACCTTGGATGATGCCTTGCTTTCCATTATGAGGGAATTTTATGCATTGGTGATAAGTAGAGGGCACAACTTTTATGGCATGAATCCATGGTCTACCTAGAAGAATATTATAGGCTAGTTCCCTATCTAGGACTTGGCACACAACATCTTTTATCACCGGTCCCACTTGTATGGGTAAGACCACTATTCCTTTGGTAGTTCTCTCCTCTTCATCATAGGCTTTGATAGTAATCTTCTTCCTTGGATCAACTGTGTTTTCAAAGAACCCCAATGTAAGGACTAGCTTCAATGTGCAAGTATTTAAACCAATTCCCCCATCAATGAGAACCCTCTTGATACGGTGCTTATGGATGAAGGCAATAATATGTAGAGGGGCATTATGAGGTTGAGACACTGAGAGGTCAACTTGTTCGGTAAATGATATGGTACTTGAGGAGGTCAGATTACCTACCATGGCCTAAAACTTCTCTTGGACCAAGTTAGTGGGTGCAGTGGTTTCCACTAAGGCTTTATTGAGAATCTCCTTGTAGGAAGGAGATAGACGCAACTGTTGCAAGTATGGGCCTAACCGGTGTTGTCATTGATGTCAACATACTCCTGTTGCATTAATGATAAGGTTTGGGTGAGCCGTGAGCTGAGGATATTAAGAAAATTAGTCTCAATCAGGAACAGTGAAGAACAGTGATGACTGTAAGACAAAAGTCCAAGATAGGATGATGATCAGAGGATGCGGATTAAAGGGTTTGTAGATATGTGTCTGTAGGTGATCCAATAGAGATTTTAGAGGTCCACATGAAGATATGAAGAAGTTGTGGCCGCTCAAGTAAAACTTGTTCCAGTAGGTGTTCAGAGGTGATAATGTGTAACAAGAAAGGTCTGGTGAGATCCAGAAATGAAGTTTCCTATTCTGTAGATTTAAGGGAGCGCTGAGGAAGTCTTTGTGGTGTATCAACTCTATTGGTGTGTGGTTTGAAGGTCTGCAAGCATCTATTCTTTTGTGATAGTTATGACAGACTGTGTTCTTAAGGTTCTGGATGAAGGAGAGAAGGATTTTAGTAAGCAAAAGAAGTGTGGATGTTCTTGGTGATTCAGGCAAGCTTGTGGAGGCCTTTGGATCATGTCTAGTTCATGTTGGTGGTCCGCATTGAAGTTGGAGCTCACAATTGAAGAGTAGCTTCTATATGATGGTGTTCTTCTTGAGACAGGTCGACTGGATGAGTTATGCATCTGTCGAATGATCTTATGAATATTTGCTGACTTAGATGATCATTCCTAAGTTGATGCCTTGTATAAATAATGGATTGCGAAGTTAGTTTGAACTCACCTTTTTGTGTGGAGATGAGAGTGTGGTAGCGAAGAGGAGAGCGAAAGGCAGAGCAGAAGTGTTGAGCTTAATGGAACTGATTCAAGCATGGTGAAGATGCTATTCTCCAGTTCATGTATGTGATACTTATTTTTTTGTAGACAGTGTGTCTCTTGTAGGCAGTGACCCTCTTGTGAGCAGTGTGCTCAGGCAGTGAGCCCTAATTGACATGTGCCATTTTGTTCTTTCTATTCTTCTAATAGAGAATACATTCTTAGGTTAATCACCCCGTGGTTTTTCCCTTAACCAGGTTTTCCACATCAAAATCTTGGTGTCTTATGTGTTGATGAGTTCTTGCTTTTGATTTGAATGCATTATGTTTCATGTTTAATATACTGCTAATCACTAAGAGGATTTAAGTGTGTAAATTGGAGAAAGTTTTGCACAACTGATTCACCCCCCCTCTCAGTTGTGTGCCCTAAGTCTAACAATTGGTATTAGAGCTAAGTTCCTCTAAAAGGAGCTTAACCGCTTGAGGAGATCCAGGATGTCATCTTAAAAGAAGGATAGTCTGAAGTTTGATGGAACCAACTTTGCTCTTTGGAAAGGTCGCATGAAATGTCACTTGCAGTGTATTGGAATGGCGTACGAGTCCATGGCTACAAAATCGTATGTACCTCCACAGGGTGGTCCAATAACCCTAAATGAAATCACAAATGCTGAAAACAATCTGCAGACCAAAGAGGCTCTTCTAAGTGCATTATCTGACTCAGAGCTCTCAAATGTTATTGACCTACCAAATGCCTTTGAGATTTGGAATAAATTGGAACTTTTGCATGAAGGAGACCAGTATGTTAAATGTGTAAGGTGCAGAGTCTAAAAGGGAAATTTGAAAAACTAAAGATGAGAGATGATGAAAATATTACTACTTTTATGCCAAGAGTGAATGAGCTGGTTTGTGGAATTAGAAATGCTGGTGGAGTTTTGGATGAAAATGAGATTGTTGGTAAAATTCTTAGATCCCTTCTTGCTTCTTACAAAATCAAGGCTGCTGCCATTAAAGAATTCAGAGCCCATACAACTGTCACAAGAGATCAATTGGCTGCATTTGAAATGACAGAGTTTGGAGATGACCCCCCCAAGATTGAATCTGCATTCAAAGCCAGTGCCTCTGTTAAAGGTAAACAAAGGTTTGATCCGGGACATAATTCTTCAAGGAAATTCTCATAGTATGAAAAAGAAAGAAAAGATCTGGAAGAAGAAGTAGAAACTGCTCAACTTGAAGCCCTTATTGCAAAGAGGCTGCGAAGAGGATCCAGTAAGTATGAAGGAAAATTACCTTTTAAGTGTTTTAACTGCAATAAGATTGGTCATTTTGCCTCAAGGTGTCCGGAAAGATTTTCAAGGAAAAATTCAAAAAGCCAAGGTTCCAAAAGAACTGTTACTATGTACATGAAGATGATGAATCTGAGATAGGAAACAAATCCAGAAATGAATGGGTGCTCATTGCCATCAAGGAAGAAGATCCAATGTCCTCTATATCTATCAATCTTAAGATTGTGGAAAGAGCTCTGGCTGCCCAAATTGAAGAGAAGAATGATTGGGTCATTGACAGTGGATGCACCATATGACAAATGACAAAAATAAGTTTGTATATTTGGAAAGGTATGAAGGAGGAGTGGTAAAGTTTGGTGACAATTATACTGGTAGAATCAGAGGAAGAGGAACTATTTCTTTTGATGGAAGAAACAAAACTGGTAATGTACTATATCTTGAAGGTTTGAAGCACAATCTTCTCAGTGTTGGACAGTTGGTGGACAAAGGCTATGATCTCTGATTCAAGGATGGAAAATGCAAAATCTTTGAAAGTTCCAGAACAAAGATTGCATCCGATACTCAAACTAAAGGTAATATCTTCCACTTGGTTGGTACTGGTAAAAGCTACTTATTTGCTCAAGTTGATCAGAGTTGGTTATGACATAGAAGGATGTGTCATGTGAATTTTGATAATATCATCAAGATAAGCAATACTCAGGCTGTAAGAGATCTTCTAAAATTGGTGAAACCTACTAACATCTTGTGCAAGGAATGTTAGTTGGGTAAACTAAGTAGATTCACATTCAAAAGCAAGGAACTATCTTCTACCAGATTATTAGACTTAGTTCACACTGATCTTTGTGGTTCGGCAAGAACCAGGAGTATTCAAGGTGATAGATACTTCATGCTGCTAATTGATGACTATTCCCGGATGATGTGGGTAACCTTTCTAAAGGAGAAATCAGAAGCTCTTGAAAAATTCAAAATATTCAAGGCTATGGTAGAGAATGAAACATGATTAAAGTTGAAATGTCTGAGGTCTGATAGAGGTGGAAAATTCACATCTGGTGAGTTCATAGAGTTCTGTGAGAAACATGGAATTAAGAGATAGTTGTCTACTCCTAGGACTCCACAACAGAATGGAGTAGTGGAGAGAAAGAACTGGACCATCTAGGAAGCATCTAGGACCATGATGATGGAAGCAAATGTTCCTCAGATCTATTGGAGAGAAGCTGTCAGCACTACAGTCTATACTCTCAATCGAGTTCAAATCAGAAGCAATACCGGTAAGACCCCTTATGAACTTTAGTTTGGCATTACTCCTACTGTAAGATATTTTAGAGTCTTTGGTAGCAAATGTTACATCAAAAGAGATGAAGATCTAGGCAAGTTTGATGCTAGAAGTGATGAAGGAATATTCTTGGGTTACTCTATTCAAAGCAAAGCATACCGGTGTTATAACAAGAGACTAAGAAAGATGATAGAAAGTACAAATGTGGAGGTTGATGAGGGAATAGAGAAACCCTCAAGGTTTTATGAATATGATGAGGATGATTAGAATGGTGTTCTGGTTCAAGGAGTTCAATCCTCTTCTAAAAGTCAGATTTAAACTGATCCGGTAAATCAGGAAGAAGAGATAGGTCTGAATGAGCCGGATCAAGAAGCAAAAGTGCAAGAAACTCCCAAAGTTCCAAGGTATGTAAGACTGAACCACTCTAAAGATTAGATCATAGGTGACAAAAGCAAAGGTGTGCAAACTAGAAGGAAAATTGCTTAAAATTTAGATGAATATTGTCTGATTTCAAAGATTGAACCTAAGACAATAAATGAAGCCTGTAATGATGAAAAATGGACCAAAGCAATGGAGGAAGAGTTGATGCAAATTGAGAAAAATCACACTTGGGATCTTGTTTCCAGACCTAGAAACAAGAATGTGATTGGAACCAAATGGGTCTTCTGGAACAAACTAAATGAAGTTGGTGAAGTAATCAGAAATAAAGCCAGATTGGTCTACAAGGGCTACTCTCAAATAGAAGGAATTGATTTTGAAGAAACTTTTGCTCTAGTGGCAAGAATTGAAGCAGTTAGATTATTTCTTGCCTTTGCTACCTTCAAGGATTTCAAGGTATATCAGATGGATGTCAAGTCTGCCTTTCTAAATGGTGACTTGGAAGAAGAAGTGTATATAGAGCAACTGGATGGATTTCAGTTGTCTGATCATGGTGATATGGTCTACAAGTTGAAGAAGGCACTGTATGGATTAAAGCAAGCCCCAAGAGCCTAGTATGAAAGATTGGATAAGCATCTTTTGAAGATTGGTTTCAATAAAGGTACTGCTGACAGTAACTTATATTTCAAAATTGATCATGAAAACATCTTGATTGTTGAAGTATTTGTTGATGATATCATCTTTGGAGGAAGAGATAGTATGTGTAAAACTTTTGCAAATCAAATGAAAAGTGAGTTTGAGATGTCTATGCTTGGTGAAATGAATTTCTTCTTGGGTCTGCAAATTACTCAAACAAAGAAAGGAATCTTTATTTCTCAGACCAAATATGTGAAAGAATTGTTGAAAAAATTTGGGATGGAAGATTCAAAGCCAATGAATACTCCCATGGCAACCGGATGTAAGTTGAGCAAAGATGATGACTCTCCTAAGGTAGACCAGAGAAAATACAGATCAATGATTGGAGGATTATTGTATCTCACTCAAACTAGACCAGATATTATGCAAGCTGTTGGTCTTGTTGCTAGATTCCAAGCTGATCCTAGAGAATCCCATGTCATGGCAATCAAGAGGACTTTTAGATATCTAAAAGGGACAGTTGAGTATGGTCTGTGGTATCCTAGAGATCATGATTTCTCTCTTCATGCATATATAGATGCTGATTGGGCAAGAGATGTGGATGACCAAAAGAGTACCAGTGGTGGAGCATTCTTTTTGGGGAAAAGATTAGTTTCTTGGCTAAGCAAGAAATAAGAGGCAATATCTCTGTCTACAACTAAAGCAAAATATATTGCAGCAGTAGGTAGTTGTACTCAAGTTTTGTGGATGAAGCAGATGCTAAGAGATATCAAAGTAGAGTATGAGGAACCTATCACAATCTTTTGTGATAATTCAAGTGCTATAAGTATATCTAAGAATCCGGTGTTGCATTCAAAGACTAAACACATATCCATCTGTTAGATCTAGGGCACACAACTGAGAGGGGGGGTGAATTAGTTGTACAAAAACTTGCTTTTACTTCAAACACTTGATTCTTCTTTGTTCTTTAATAGCATATCAATTAACCATTCATGAAAGCATAATGCATAAACACCAGAGCAGATAAACATCAACACATTAGACACCAAGATTTTGACATGGAAAACCCGGTCAAGGGAAAAACCACGAGGTGATTAACCCAAGGATTATTCTCTGTTAGAAGAATAAGAAAAATAGATGGCACATGCCAATTAGGACTCACTACCCAAGCACACTGCTCACAAGGAGGCACACTGCCTACAAGAGACACACTGTCTACAAGATAACAAGTATTACAAACTTAAACCAGAGATTGACATCTTTACCATGCCTGGATTAGTTCCATTTAATCCCAAAAACTCCTGCTCTGCCTTTCATACTTCTCTTCACTATATCACACTCATCACCACAAGATACACTTCAAAATGAATTCACAAACCCTTATTTATACAAGGCATCAACTTAGGAACAATCATCTAAGTCAGCAAACACCTACAAGATCATTCACAAGATGTGTAATACATCCGGTCGGCCAATCTTAAGAAGAACACCAAAATCCGTGGTTATTCTTCGAATGCAAACTCTAACTTCAATGTGGACCACCAATAAGAATAGAACATGATCCAGAGATCACCAAAACCTTTCCTGAGTCATCAAGAATATCCGCACTTTATCAGCTTACTCAAATTCTTCTGTTCTTCATCCAGAACTTCAAGAACACAGTCTGTCATTACTGTCATAATGCAAAAGGTTCTTCTGGACCTCTAAATCATTCACAAATCTAGTTGTCACTTCACACTAACTTCTTCAACACTCCTTCCAATCCACAGAATGAGATAATGTAATTCTGGATCTCACCGGACCAATCTGTGACACTCTGTCTCCACTGAACACCTGCCAGAACTGGTTCTACACAAGCAGCCATAACTTCTTCAGATCTTTATGCAGAACTCTAAAATCTTAACTGGAACATCTCAAGACTCATATCTACAAACCCTTTAAACCACATCCTCTGATCCTCAACCTATTGAGTACTTTTGCCTTCTCATCATTGTTCTTCGTTGTTCCTGATGGAGACTAGTTTCCTCAATAACCTCAACACACAGCTCATCTAATCCTTCTTATCAATGCAATATGAGTATGTTGACATCAATGACAACACTGGTTAACCTCATACTTGCAACACCATCAAGTTTCACTTCTTGAGAGAGCAAGTGAACAAGAATGAAGTCAGATTGGAGTTTGTACCCTCCAAGGATCAGATTGCAGACATCTTTACTAAACCTCTACCTAAGGACTCTTTTGAGCATCTCAGGGAGAAGTTAGGGGTTATTGCCCCTCTGGTGATGAACTAAGGTGCACTGAGGTGCATCAGTCTGGTGGATATCACAATCATATCTTGTGATCTGGATTGATGGGAGCTGCTACTCAGGGGGAGCAACAGGTATGATTCTAAAGTGGTGAAATTGCAAGTATGTGCCCTTTGCCATTGATGTCAAAGGGGGAGAGAAGACATGTGAAAAACAAGTGGTTTCTAATCAAAGGGGGAGCAGTAAAGGGAAAGAAGACATGTGAATGGTTGTTGTTGATAGGGGGAGTTGTGACAGTAAGGAGAAGTTCTTGTCTTGATGGTTTTTCACATCATATGTTGCCATCAATGACAAAGGGGGAGACTGTTGCAAATATGGGCCTAACCAGTGTTGTCATTGATGTCAACATACTCCTATTGCATTAATGATAAGGTTTGGGTGAGCCATGAGCTGAGGATATTGAGAAAATTAGTCTCAATCAGGAACAGTGAAGAATAGTGATGACTGTAAGACAAAAGTCCAAGATAGAATGATGATCAGAGGATGCAAATTAAAGGGTTTGTAGATATGTGTCTGTAGGTGATCTAGTAGAGATTTCAAAGGTCTGCATGAAGATATGAAGAATTTGTGGCCGCTCAAGTAAAACCAGTTCCAGTAGGTGTTCAGAGGTGACATTGTGTAATAAGAAAGGTCCGGTGAGATCCGGAAATGAAGTTTCCTATTCTGCGGATTTAAGGGAGTACTGAGGAAGTCTTTGTGGTGTATCAACTCTATTGGTGTGTGGTTTGAAGGTCTGCAAGCATCTATTCTTTTGTGATAGTTATGACAGACTGTGTTCGTAAGGTTCCAGATGAAGGAGAGAAGGATTTTAGTAAGCAGAAGAAGTGTGGATGTTCTTGGTGATTCAGGCAAGCTTGTCGAGGTCTTTGGATCATGTCTAGTTCATGTTGGTGGTCCGCATTGAAGTTGGAGCGCACAATTGAAGAGTAACTTCTGTATGATGGTGTTCTTCTTGAGACAGGCCGATCGGATGAGTTATGCATCTATCGGATGATCTTATGAATGTTTGCCGACTTAGATGATCATTCCTAAGTTGATGCCTTGTATAAATAAGGGATTGCGAAGTCAGTTTGAACTCGCCTTTTTGTGTGGTAGCGAAGAGGAGAGCGAAAGGTAGAGCAGAAGTGTTGAGCTTAATGGAACTAATTCAAGCATGGTGAAGATACTATTCTCCAGTTCATGTATGTGATACTTATTTCTTTGTAGACAGTGTGTCTCTTGTAGGTAGTGAGCCTCTTGTGAGTAGTGTGCTTGGGTAGTGAGCCCTAATTGGCATGTGCCATTTTGTTCTTTCTATTCTTCTAACAGAGAATACATTCTTGGGTTAATCATCCCGTGGTTTTTCCCTTAACCGGGTTTTCCACGTCAAAATCTTGGTGTCTTATGTGTTGATGAGTTTCTGCTTTTGATTTGAATGCATTATGTTTCATGTTTAATATACTGCTAATGACTAAGAGGATTTAAGTGTTTAAATTAGAGAAAATTTTGCACAATTGATTCACCCCTGCTCTCAGTTGTGGGCCCTAAGTCTAACAGCAACAACTCTAAGATAGAAATGTGGGCCGGAGTCTTCAATAGTTGGTCTATGATGCTATACTGATGGAAGTTGGACTGAGAAGGTGATGACCTTGGAGGAATGGTATTCAACTAGACCTTACCACTGCAGGTGATGATAATGCAATCCATCCTGTTTGTTTCTGATTGTTGGTTGGGCATGACCATATTGATTTGTAGTATGTGCTCTAATATGCAATTGATGGTATAGTCGAATGGCACACTTGCATAATTGGCATTACTATTCCCATTATTTTGATTTTGCTAATTGCAATTGTTATTGTTGCCATTGTTGTTGTTGTTGTACGGCCTATCATGATTGAGAAGTGGATCTTTGTAAGCCACATGCATCTCATTAGAAGTATGTTGTTGAGTGCCTCCTTGATTTTGATCATGCACATTTTGAATAACATGTTTGAGATGGATACAATTGTTGGTCATATGTCCTCTTGCTCTATGATACTCACAATAGTCGGTGTCTTTCCAATAGTGAGGTTTTATTTGAGGCTTGTAATCGCTTGTTACTGGTAGAGAGATTTCATTGTTGGCCAATAGCTTCGTTAATGCAGATTCTTGGGACTCACCTAGCGGTGTGAACTTTCACCTTGGATTTGAGTTGAACCATGGTCTTGGCTCCTGAGAGAATGTTTTGTTGGGTGTAGCATTTCTTGCCTCTCCTTTGAGAGTGAATATTGGTTGTTGTTTGGGAGCTGTCACCTTGGCATCAACTACTCCATCGTTGACGACATTTTTATTCTTAGTCCAAAACTTTGATTTGTCAGTCGTGTAGTTGGAGGTAGGTGTGTCCTTGTATAACTTGATTTTCCCCTTGGTGATCATAGCTTTCTCGATGAACAAACCCATTTCAATGACTTTTGAAAATGAAGTAGGGCATTGAATTTGTATTTGGTAGCTAAGATCAGAGTTGAGGTTATGGACAAACATCTCCATTAATTGCTTCTCTGGTACATCATATGAGCATTTGCTTACTAGTTGTCTCCACCTTTGTAGGAAGGAGGCGAATGATTCGCCACTCTTTTTCTTGGTGTTGCATAGGTCAAGCATGGAGATTTCATGTTCAATATTGTATGAGAAGTGCGTGATGAATTTGTTGACTAACTCATCAAAAGTTTTGATGCCCAGTGGAAGCCTTGAGAGCCACTCCATGGCTTGACTACCTAGAGATCTAAGGAATAGTCTCATTAAGAAAGTCTCATTGTGAGCTACTTCCATGCATGCGGCGTTGAATTCCCTAATGTGATCTCTAGGGTCCCCTTTTCCTTTGTACTTGTCAAACTTAGGAACTTCGAATCGAAAGGGGAATGGTACCATGTTCAAACTCTTATCAAAGGGGTATGGTACAATATCTTCCAAGGAGTATGTTTTTGTGTTTGTACCCGTCTTGAGATCCGTCATTTGTTGTGCTAGACCCTCAATTTGTTTCCTCATTTCTTCCATAGTTGTGTTTGGGTCCATGGCTTTCTTTCCTTTGTCTTCACCATTGTGGTGTTCATGATTATCCTCTACGGTCTTTTGAGTTTGCTTAGATCGAAGTCAACAGGGAGCTTAACTCCAAGACTCGCAAGATGATAAAAATACTTGTGAGGATCCTCATGGAGCACTTTCTCTAGTAAGTGTTGGAATTTCTGATCTTGGAGGTGTCCTTGATAATCTTCATGAGAGATTTCCTCATCACTATCATGAGGCGTGACAATATGGTTAGATGATCTAGCCATTTCACGTTGCTTTTGGTATTCAGATCTAGTAAGAACCATGCAAGGTGACGTGGGATGCGGTGGGATGAAACTAGAGATTTTGGCAAGATACCGATGGAGACTACTGAGAATAGGATACTTATGACAAGATTTGGACAAGGGACTCTTTCGATCAATGATTCCAAGTAAGATGGCCGATACAAGACAGTAGCCACTAGTAAGGGTACTCGATACCTCTCTTACTATGTAGGGACTAGTCGTGCACCAAGACCACTAGCGAAGTTCTATGACTTACTAGAGTTACTTGAATCCAAAATGATATGAAAAAGGGACCTATGCTGATCTGATATGGGATACTTTGACTTTGGACTAGGAAGACCTGATAGAAGGTGAATGAGATGACCAATGAAAAGTGGGTATGCTATGGAATGGATGAAAAAGTGACTGCAAGGTAAGATCTAATCTCATAACTTGGAACTAGGCTGAAATGGGTACCCAGAAATGATAAAATTTTTCTCTCAAAGACTGTGGAAGTGCTTACTGTCACGCATGCGCTGGAACAGATGCACTGTTACAACTAGTAAATGCGCAACAAGTTGGCATAGAAGTGCCACACTGGTAAATTACAGATCCACTATAACAGGTTATAAAAGTGTTGTAAGTTAGTACAGATGCACCGTAGGTTGACACAAATGCACAGCAACAGAGGACGGATGCGTCGCTCTAGTTTTTTTAGTGATTTTTGCAAGTTTTTGGCAATTTTCTGATGTTTTTGGTAGCTTTGGTTGCAAGAAGGTCTTTTTGATTTAATTTTCTGAAATCATGGCAAGAAGACATAGCAAACACAAAGAATGTTTTTATGGTTTTTTATTTTTTTGTGATTTTTTGACTCTTTTTGGACTAAAAGAAAGCAAGTACAAACCTAGGTTTCAAAGATAGTATAAAACTGAATTCTCACTATCTCTAGTGAAGCATCTTCGGGAGGTGATAATCGCCCTTCCCTACACTAGATTAGAGGGGTTTTTGGCCTACTAAAACAAAGGATGAGTAATAAAAGTAACTGTTCGAGTGGTTATACATGCGGCAACACTACTCTCCATTATGGAGTCTCCCAGCCTGCAAGGGTTGTGCCTTGGAGGGTTTTGGGGGAGATTGGTTGTTGGTATAACACAACTGTACTCATTGTTTGAAGCTTTCACTCTAAACACAATTTATTTATAGTGGCTTGGAAGGGCTTGGCGTCTAGCCTGTTACCACTTAGGGTCATTCCTACTTGGATGAACGGTATCCAAGAGCAGGCCCCTCTAAAGGAAAAACACATGCGAAAATGATATGTCTGGCATTTTGGTCACCCAAGATAGGGGAGAGCATAGGCCTAGTATCATTCCCAAAACATAGAATATAGTGGTTCTTTTCCCCTAGTTAAAATGAGAAAAACTAGATGAGCTATCTACTTGGGCAAGCACAGAAATTTGTTAACTTTGAAGTGATAACAAGATAGCAATGGTCCAGTTTTACCAAGATAGTAATGATGTGTTCAATTTTAGCCCAGATAGCATGAATTTGTTAACTTTGAAGTGATAATCGAGATAGCAATGGTTCAGTTTTACCCAGATAGCAATGATGTGTTTAATTTTATCTAGATAGCATGAATTTGTTAACTTTGAAGTGATAATCAAGATAGCAATGGTTTAGTTTTACCCAGATAGCAATGATGTGTTCAATTTTATCCAGATAGCAATGAGTTGTTAACTTTGAAGGATAGCAATATAGCAATGATTCAATGATATGAAAGATAGCAATGATTCAATTACCACCTTCCTAGTTAAAACTATGTGAGATTTGTATGAGCATTCATTACTTTCCCATTAGAAATCGAAGTGTGAGTTAACAAGTGCAACTATATGATTCTAAACTAGTACCTAGCTTGCAAAATAGATCAAGAGAATTCCTACAAAAAGACATCAGCGTTAGCAAAAAATTCAAGGAAACCCTAAAAATAACTGCCTAGATCAGATGCGCAGTTTGAGAGACTGAATGTGCAAAAATAGAGCTCAAAAGCACCACAGTACAAATGCGCTAAGATAGAGGTCAAAAGAACAGGAAAATAGTGTATATGTGCTGAATTGACAGATGCACCATATTAGAGGACGTATGCACCGTAATGGAGTCTGTATGCGCCGAAAGAGTGTATGCACTGGAACAGATGGAAGATGCATGTTAGGAAGTATCAAATGCATAGTTTCCTCCTGTCTACGGCTTTCTAAAACACAAAAACTTAGTTTTTGGGTTAAATTTAGGTCTAGGCCCCACGGTGGGCACCAAAAATGTTAAGGGAAAATTGGATTTCAAATGAATAATCAATAGCAAAATACCAAAAACTCAATGAAATATAGAAACAAAGAGATCAATTAAACAAAAGAACTTCAAAAACCTTTGAAAACCTCAAAGCATCATAGCTTCCATTGGTTGCCTATCTCAATCGATCTTGTATGTATGGATAAGGTCTTCAGAGAGTGCACTTCCTTGCTATTCCAAGATTGTCAATGGAGAACAGCTATGATAATGCTTTGTAATGAAGAGGAGCTTCACAACAATGATAGTAGTATGGTAATGAGTGTGATCACAAGCAATGAAGGAATTGGTGCCAAAGGCGTGTTGAAATTCCTGCAGAGTAACAATACTTAAATCTTGGATGAATGAAATGGAGGAATAGGGTTCAATTTATAGACTTGTGAAAAATAAGATCAACGGTATAGAAAGAATGAGAAGATCAATGGTTCAGAAACCTTGAGGAATGTGTGTGAACAAGAAGAAGACAAGTGTCACACAAAAGCTATTTTATTTGAGTTAACTACTTTCTTTTCTAAAGATAAGACATGCTTTTCATAAATTAGAAAGTTTTTTTCTAATTTAAGAGATATTGATAAAAAATAAGGTTGATTGATTGAATAGATAACTCAACTTGAGATTTGCTTTTGCATGATTTGAGAGAAATTAAGTAATAAATTATTTAATTTTGTGTGTAAGAAGAAGAAGACTTATTTTTAGAAGATTTGGAAGATATTTGAAGAATTAGAAGATAAGAAAGCAAATTAAATAAATAAATTTATTTAATTGTTTGTGCATGGTTTTGAAGAATAAATAAAATATTTGATTGTATTTTATTTTTGGAGATTGAGAGGATTTAAATAAATTTGATTTGAATTATTCAAATTTGGAAGAATGATTTGATTTAATTAAATAATTAAGAATTATTTAATTGTTTGGAAGAATTTAATTAAATAAAAGATTTTATTTAATTTTGACTTTAGAAGAGGTAATTAAATATTTCGATATTTAATTAACTTAGAGGAATACGAATCAAATAAATAAATTTACTTATTTATTTATTGATAGAGGAATTACACTTAAATAAATATTAAGAATATTTATTTAGACCGAGTTGTGTCATTTTTAGGCATATACAGTCTGCATTCAAAGATTTTGAAACACAAGAAGATTATACACTACTTGCATTTGGTGGTGGCAACAAATATAAAACTAGTGAGGTATCGTGGAAGACCTGCTAATAAAGAGCTATGGACAATTTCTATGGAAGAGCATGAGACAATCATAGATGTATTGCAAAAAAGAGAGGATGCAGATGGTACAATATAATAAATTCTTAGGTATATATATAGTTGTATATATTTACTTGATAGTTAATGTAGTTGTATTAAGTCATCCCCTTAGCTCCCTTTAATCCATCCTCTTACCTACCCTTAATCAATTTCCTATAAATATAGAACTAATTTTCTCACATGACACATAGTTTGAGTGGCTGGTTAATCACCATGATTCAAATCATGAAAATACTATTCTTATAATTTGTATTTACTCATGTATCTCCCCTTACACCCCCTCTCTTACATCCCCTTAATCCATCCTTTTACATCCCACTAAATCATCATCTTAGCTCCTCTTAAGCCATTCTCTTATGTCTTGTTAAGTCATCCTCTTATTTCACCTTCTATTTTATTCCTTTTATCTTTTAATCTGTATTGACTCATGTATCTCCCCTTAAGACATCATCTTACATCCCCTTAAGTCATCATCTTAGCTCCCCTTAATCCATCCTCTTACCTCCCCATACATTCATTATTTTTGCAAGTCCCCTACAAGTCTAGATCCTACATGATTGTATCGATAAGCATTTGTATATTCTTTCATTCTCATTTCACCTTCTATAAATTATTCCCTTTATCTTAGAATTTGTACCGACTCATGTATATATAGTTAATTTACTTACATTCATTATTTTGTAGGTGTAGCCTACAAGTAGATTTTTACATGATTGTCACTACAAGTTTTCACCATACAAATTTGTAGTCTTCAACTAAAAGTGAACGCATTAGGTAATTGTATGTACACTCATATCTTTCATATCACACATTATGTAGTTATATATTACATCAATGTTTTGTGTTTTTGATATATTCTTTCATTCTAATTTCACTTTCTATAGTATCCCCTTTATCTTAAAATTTGTATCGACTCATTTATTTTATGCTTATATATACACATTTAAAATTAATTTATTGTCATTTTGTATCCTTAAGCTATCATCACATTCATCACATACTTTGAAACAAAAAAGAGAGGATGCAGATTCAACCTACAACATGGAATACTTGTAAATACATGTAAGTATATATATAGTGGTTGTATGTCATCTTGTTGATTGTATCGATGAACATTTGTATGTTCTTTCATACTAATTTCACCTTCTATATTATTCTCTTTATCTTAAAATTTGTATCGACTCATGTATATAGTTAATTTACTTACATTCATTATTTTTGTAGGTGTACCCTACAAGTAGATTTTTGCATGATTGTCACTACAAGTTTTTACCATACAAATTTGTTAGATCAAATTTGTAGTCTTCAACTAAAAGTGAATGCATTAGATAATTGTATATATACTCATATATTTCATATCACATGTTATCTAGTTACAATTGCATCAATGTTTTGTGTTTTTGATATATTCTTTCATTCTCATTTCACCTTCTATATTATTCCCTTTATCTTAACATTTGTATCGACTCATGTATTTTATGCTTATATATACATAGTTAAAATTTATTTATTGTCATTTTCTATCCTTAAGCCATCATCACATTCATCACATACCTTGAGCCAAAAAGGAGAGGATTCAGGTTCAACCTACAACATAGGATACTTGTAAATACATGTATGTATATATAGTTTTATATAAATTTAAATACATGTTTTGATGATACATTGATATTGCTTATATACATAGTTAAAATTGATTTATTGTCATTTTAATATCAGGTAGTGTGAAGAGGCTACATTTTGACAATCCACCACAAGTTTTGGATTTCCTTGAGATGGCATAGCCACATTTTGTGAATATTGTTTTGAGTTGGAATGTATATGCCAAATTTGTATATGTACATACACAATTACTCTACACTTTTATATATAAAAATCAATATTTGATATATTTTGTTTGTTATGTGCATTTTTTCCTACTTTGAAACTTAAAATTTGAATGTATAATCACTTTGTCATGTATATTACTGTTAAATTTGGTTGCCTTGGGAAACATCACCAAATTTATATATATTCTAATTAATTATATCGAATGTGATTGAACATGAGACATACTTTGAATTCTTTGATCCCCTTAAGACATCCTATTAGGACCCCTTAAGCCATCCTATGAGGCCCCCTTAAGCCATCATTTCTTCTAAGACCCCTTAATTCATATATATCCTAATTAATTATATCAATTGTGATTGAACATGAGACACACTTTGAATTCTTTGATCCCCTTAAGATATCCTATTAGGACCCCTTAAGCCATCCTACGAGGACCCCTTTAGACATCATTTCTCCTACGACCCCTTAATTCATATATATCCTAATTAATTATATCAATTGTAATTGAACATGAGACATATTTTGAATTCTTTGATCCCCTTAAGCAAATTTTGAATTCTTGTATATTTTTTATTATCATGATCTTGAATAGCATCAAAAGTAATAATGTATAGCATCAAAAGTAAAGATATATAATGTGCTTCACATTTGTATAATTCCCTATTCCTATTCTAATACTATCAAATGTCTCGACTACATGAATCAAATTTGTCAAGTAAAAATATTTGAAATGCTTATATTTTTGCTAACTTGTAAATATTTTATTATTGTTATCACTACTATAAGTAATTAAATTTCATAAATCTTTAACTATAAGAACCTTAGATAACATTAGTGTTAAATTATTTTTTAACTCCTAATTTAAATCATGTATGAAAAATTTGAAATTTAATGATAAAATATGGTCTCATAAGGATAACTAATTTGTTCAAGTTAAGATGCATATATGTACATGTGTAAATTACTAAAACAATAATAGTCCATAAAATATTGAAATTAATAAAGTTCATGAAACAATAAATAATGTCCATGAAAATACTGAAACATGTACATATAGAGTCCATGAAATACTGAAACATATATAGAGTTCGTGGAATGTACTAAAACATGAAATGTACTAAAACATATATATGTCTAACTCCTATCGTCCCTATAATCAAGAGACCTCTTCACTCCAGGCAAAACAAGATGATCTGAATTAGTCTGTACAAGAGAAAGAAATTTGAAATTAGATTTAAAATGTTTTAAAATGATTTAATTCATTTTAATTTATAAAATCATAAAAATTACCGTATCAGGCTACTCATCTCCTCTGACGACCTGCTTTGCATGCTCTATTACAGGACTTGTCTCATGCTATAGAAGAAAAAGAATTTAATACACGAACATAAATTCAATTGACATTTACTTTAAGTCATTCACAATGTATATTATATTTGACTTTAAATATAATCTAAATGTTAAATTATACCATATGAGGCTTCTAATCTCCTTTGTCGTTCTGCTCTGCATGTGCTGTTGTAGGTGGTATGGCATCAGCAGGACGAAAATTTTCACTAACAAGGTCCTACAAGGTCATTTATAACTTTTAGCACATGTGTATAAATTAGGTTAAAATATATATATATATATATATATTTTCGTGGTTTTTAGATAAAGGATCTCCCTATAAGAGAGTCCATCAGAATAAAACTGTCACCTCTCCTCTCTCCAAACTCGAAAACTATCTAAGTCCACATAAATGGACCTAACAGAATCTACAATGTTTTGCATCAAATATGCAAAATGCATTAGGTAAGGTGGCATAAAGGATTCATTTTGAATGACATTGATTTTTCTTCAATGGAACTGATATTATCATTAATTCGAGCTCGTAAGGGAGCCTCATTAGATCTAGGTGGGGGTGGAGGTGGGGGGTTTTGAGGTGGAGGTGGAGGTGGGGGATTTTGAGATTGAGGGTGTTGAGGTGAAGGGGGTGGAGGTGGTGCTTTGAGGAAATCCTCAATATCAAAGTTAATATCCATGATATAAAAAATGTGAATCTGCATATTTATAAATATACAAACAAATACAAACTTAACTTTCAAGAATCTATATATAAATTATAAATAAAAATATTAAAAACTAGATATTATACTTGTTGAGAAATTACAAGAAATATTTAAATTAAACACACATGACTAGATTTAAAACAAAAATTAGGATACATACACATACATACATCATTCAACTTAAGCATACATACAAATTTCAAAATTTAAGATCTAAGTTCTATGTAATTTTAATACATGTACATACTAAAAAATAAACTGAAAACATACACAAAAAGGGTAAATTTCTAACAAAATGTGTAAGGCTCATTTATGTCTAAGGCATGTAAAATTTTGTGGCTTTCAATACATACTTTAAAGTGTTTACAAGGAATAGTGAAGTTTCCCCTTAAAGCCTATTTTATTAAATCCCCTTAATCCACATGTCATCTTTCCTAGGTACATAAATCATGCTAATGAGATGATTTTGTCCTAAGTTGATGAAACTTAATAAATAGGTCTTTAACAAGTTTGTAAAAACTTCAAGCATCTAACATTATAGAAATTGATAAAATGTGAATGATCAATTTGACTATTATTAGTGGCTTAAGGGGATTAATGAGTAGATTTCAAGTTGTACCATCTACATCCTCTTAGGATGAGCCTTAAGCAATTTTCTTAAATCTCCTTAATCCACATGTCATCTTTCCTAGATCCATAAACCCTAAACCCTAAACCCTTAACCCTAAACCCTAAACCATAAACCATCTACATCCTCTTAGGACGGGCCTTAAGCAATTTTCTTAAATCCACTTAATCCAGATGTTATCTTTCCTAGGTCGATAAACCCTAAATCCTAAACCCTAAACCCTAAACCCTAAACACTAAACCCTAAACCATCTACATCCTCTTAGGATGAGCCTTAAGTAATTTTCTTAAATCCCCTTAATCCATGTCATCTTAAATCCTAGGTCCATAAACCATGATAATGGAATAATTTTATCCTATGTTTACCAAATGTAATATATATATCTTTAACAAGTTTGTAAAAACTTTGAAAGTATCTAACATTATAGAAATTGATCAAATGTGAATGATCAATTTGATTATTGTGAGGGGGAAAAACTTAGGATGGAGAAAAATGGGATATGGTTCAGAGAAAATGACATGGGAAGTAGCCACAGTTGTCATGCAGTCAGGTATGGGTCATTTGCTATATAAAGGAGCTGGGTCCACAGATTCTAAACATTTGTACGCTTACCCATAGTTGATTAGTCCTCTAGAGAGCTTAGGAGAGCATGGCAGCCAGACAGGTGGACATTCCTCGTGAGGAGCACCGGTTTGAGCAGATTCGACGGTTCGATCAGCCAGCGGAGGCAGGACCCCCAGTATGTAGTTCTTCAAAACTTGTCAAAAGTCAATTTTTATGCATATTAATGGCTAGGAAAACCAACTAGGACAGATGCGCCAAAACACTCTTTTGGCACATATGACCTCCAAAGTGGCACATCTATTGCGTTATGGCGCATTTGAGCTTTGAAGCGGTGCATTTGAGCTTTGAAGCGGCGCATTTGATAGTATTACGCTTTTAATTCTGAAAGTGGCACTTTTGATGGTTTTTACGCATTTGAGTCATGAATTGGCGTATCCGTCTCTGTATGGCACATTTGAGTCATGAATTGGCACATTTATTAGAAAATGGCGCATGTGACCTAAGGATAGGTGCATGTGCCAGGACGGCGCATACAAGCCCTCGATTGGCGCATTCACGGTGAAGCGGCGCATACAAGCTCTAGATTGGCGCATTCACGGGGAAGTGGCGCATGTGATATGGATCGGCGCATCTGCCACCTGGATTGGCGCATTTGCACTAAAAAAATCAAATGACTTAACGAAATTAATCCAATTGGCACCTTGATCGATGCGTCAATTCTAAGATTGCCGAGAATCTAGTCAAGAGATGATATGTTGTTTTGATTAATTTGATATGTCAAGTCATTAATAGGATAGTTTGATTGCTTTGAGTAGGTTTGATATGGATATGGATTTCATTGACGGTATGCTTTACTTGGATATGGACTTCTTTGGCGTTATGCTTTGTTTGGTTGCAGGTGGATATTCAGAATGTCCTCACGTCATGAGAGCAGTTCCCATTGTCATTGTTGTAGCGGTATATGTTGACCGAGATAGAGCATGAGGCTCTAGGTACTATGGTTTGCACTATGTTTGCTTTAAGCCCGAGGTTCGCGCGAACTGGGCTATGTTGATGGCAGCGGTGGAGCAATTTCATAGCGAGGATGGCACATTCCATCTACCGATGGGGGAGATGGCAGTGACTCTTGAGGATGTGTACCAGATTCTGCACCTCTTGATTTAGGGAGAGCTGGTTGAGTACGAGTCACAGCGGGATGCTGGCTTGGAGGAGTGTAGATGCGTTTTTGATGGCCCAAAGTTGGTAGAGGAGGAGATTTCGTGGCAGGACATGTATGACTGCTATGACTACTTCTCGGGCATAGTGGCTGGACTGATCGGTGGCATGATATGCCCCGATAGGAGGTCACACGGATTCCCGATCGATTGGGGGAGGGTACTGGAGAGCATGATCACAGACGGGACCCGGTATGCGTGGGGTGTGTGTGTGCTTGCACACTTATATAGAGACATACACCAGGTGGTTTATCACAGAGGAGCCAGTTTGTATGTGGGTGTTTCACTATTGCAGTTTTGGTTGTGGGAGCACATTGCTATCACACGGCCAATATGCGTATTTCACAGGCAGAGGGGTGAGCCCTATAGTTACGGCTATGCAGGTGTGATTTCCCAGCACAGGCCAGGGAAGTTGGAGTATTAAAGGCATGCTTTTGATGGCGTAGATGTAGTTGTTTGGCATCCCTACATAGACTGCGAGGTATGGGATGATGAGGGAGATGAGCTTCCGTATTGCTTCCAGACGTGATGGCTCATTGGTAGGACTAGGTACATTCTGGAGAGGTAGATTGTCAGGAGAGTGCAAAGGTAGTTTGGCCAAGTCTAGGGCAGACCACAGGGGGAGGCACGCTTTGCCAGGACCCATGCAGAGAGGTATAGATGGGGTCCCGTGGCATCATACAAGGAGGTGTTGGCCGACTTTCAGCAGATCCCCTATGCAACTTGGCCTATCTGGAGGGAGATAGTGGACATTGGCATGACACCAGATTATGAGGAGTGGTTCGCTGCCCATCCCTTTCCCAGATACTCAAGGCCAGGAGAGTTGGCTCCTCGTATCGACAAGGAGGATTCAGATGAGGAGGGTGTAGCTGGTAGGAGGAGGGGAGGATGGAGGAGGAGGAGGAGAGATCAAGGAGATGATGGGAGACCGAGACAAAGGTATAGGTCCAGAGAGGGACTTGTGGGCCAGCAGGTAGTTGTGTGGCTACAGGTAGTGGGACAGGGATAGGTCTAGGTGCTAGTTCAGCTAGTGGTAGCACGATGATAGATGCCTTTGCCAAGGCAGGTGGCGTAGCTGGTACAGGGGTAGGTGCCAACACAGCAGGTGGCACCGGGATAGGTAGAGCAGGCTCCGCAACCTGACTTGTAGCAGTAGGCCAGGGTGGCATTTCAGAGTTAGATTAGGCATCTGAGGGCTCATCTAAGAGCAACAGAGTCACGAAGAGAGTCTGACGCGACTCAGTTATCAGAGTTGATGAGGGAGAGAGATGCATCCCTAGCTAGCATGCGGGCTATGAGGGCAGAGAGAGACGCAGCCATGATGGCCATGGGTACAGATGGGACATCCAATTTTTTGGTTTCACAAGTGTAGCACGCATAGGCACAGGTGGTCCAGGTGTAGAGTGAGCTTACTAGAGCCCAGGCACAAGTCCAGTAATACAGAGGGTTATACCATGGAGCTATGGCAGCGGATCAGCGTGTCCCTAGCTTCAAGAGTCAGTTAGAGGCATTCCAGTGGGTAGACGGGTCTCAGTCTATAGGCTCAGTGAGGGGCCCACAGCAGACAGGGGGAGATAGAGGAGAGGCCAGCGCAGGGAGCAGTGTTCCTCGGCTGCAGGGTTAGGCATACCCAGATAGTTGTACCATTTGTGATCATATTTGTACACATTTTTGATGGATGGCTGAGATAGCCGATATATGTACTTATTTTGTCCTGAGACATGTATCACCATTTGTTATGTTTTGTATACACTTATGATATGACTATGAGAGATTGGACAGAGATTTTCATATGTTGTACATTTGGACATGTTTTTGATGATTATATGATGATGCAGTTGTTCGTGGTCTACATGCATGTGTTCTTATGTTTATATGCTATGGATGCAATCTATTTCATGATGTATTTGTATATGTGATGCATGCTAGATGGATTTGGGATGATTTGATATGCAAATGTAAATGTGACCTGTGTATGGATATGATTATGCAGCTCTATATGGCAATGTCTATGTTTTTCTATTTTGTTGCTATTGATATACTGACGCAAATGTATGTATGCAAAATGATTTAATCATGTGGATGACTATCTCATGTGATAGGATATGTTTCTTATGCTATGTTTTTGATATGTCCAAATGTACTCAATCGACACAAAGATGATATAGATATGTAGAAGAAAAAGAGGTGAAGAAATACTGACTTTCGTTTGATATGCTGCAGGATTTTATTTATTGCATGGGTGGTATGGATATAGGATGGATATGGATTGTCATCTTTGCAAGGTTTTTCTTTCATCATTGGGTACTTTTTTGGTATTTTTCACTTTTTGAAATGTTGTAAGAAAAGGCAAGCATCTAAGTATAATTAGACCGAGATGACCTAAGTATTCCTTACATGGATTTTGATATAGCAAGTTGATACAAGCATCTAGTCAAACTTGAATCTAGATGACCCGAGTACTTCTTGCATTTTAATAGACAAGGATTACCCCTTTTCATGTTTAGACCTCGGAGTCCTTGATGATCTTTTGCTGATCACGTCGTTAGATAGAAGTCATCACATTACTAAAGTTTAATCTACAAGCAGCAGACAAAGAAAAATTATGCCCCCATCATAGCATCTCTAGCTTTTGGCATCCTCAAGTAGCATAGGAAGACATAATGACAAAAATTCAAGACCTTGTGAGTTAACCTGTTGACAAAACTTCTTTGTATGATATGTGTCTTTTGCCATAAATGATATAGAATTAGTTTTAGTGTTTTTGGCATGGTACTCTGCTTTGTTTAGGACAGGTTGATGTTTTGCTTCAAGATCTTTGTTTTTGGGTAGCTTTCTTTGTTGTGCTTTGTTTGCTTAGTGAAAAGTATCACAATCCTTTATTAGCCTCCTCTTAGAATAGTGGCATTCAGGAATCCAAATCCGTAACTAGGTCAAGGAGTTGCCCCCAGTTGTAGACAAAGATTGACTTATTATGGGTGAGATGACAGACAGACATGAAGAGACGGACCCTAAGGGACTGACCTAGTGCCTCGGGGGCTCATTGCTAAATGGTCTTGCCTACGTGACAACACAGAGGCAACGTAGTTTGGGGTAAACCCTAGCGGACCTAAGACCTAGGCGATGGAAAAGTCGTGCAGAAATAGCACGGACTCAGGTTGACAGAAGGACTAGATATGGGACAGACGGGATAGTGGGGTGGAAAGGAGCCTCGGGGGTGCATTAAGAATGGCCTTGCCTACATGATAACTCAGAGGTGACGTAGTTCGACAATGGTTCAAAGGACTGGTTCAAGATGGACGATACGATGGACACAAGAGACCTGAAGTCAGAACAGATGGAGGAAGTGGTTTGTTGTAGATAGCACCTATTTACCAAGTTTTTACCACTTCCTTTTATTTGCACGAGAAGCTAAAAGTACACATGACGCCGGTTTGCCAAGTTTTCACCATGGTATCTATCCTAGGTGCCTGTTTGCCAGGTTTTCACCATAGGATGATTTTTTTGTTATTTTCTCATTTTTTGATTTTTTTGTTCTTGTTTTTTAGTACTTTTTTTATTTTTTTGCATTTTTTCAGGACTCCCTTACATTGGGGTTTTCAGGTATAGAACTTGTGAAGGTGCATGTTGTTGATAGGATCATCAAACAGTTCACCTTCAGATGTAGCCAATTGATATGCTCTGATCCATAAGCTGTGATGATGATATAGGGACCCAGCCAATTAGGTTCGAACTTTCCTTTCTTTTCTTTGTCTTGCTGATTTCTGGGATTTTCTCTTAGGACTAGGTCACTGACTTGGAATATCCGGGGTTTTACTTTGTGGTTGTAGCTTCTGGACATGCGTTGCTGATATGCTTTCAGGTGGTTAAAGGCCTGTTTCCTTCGCTCTTCAAGTAGCTCTAATTCTTGGAGTCTGGTTACTCTGTACTCTTCATCTAATATGAGGCCTTTTAATGAGACTCGCAAGGATGGGACCTCGACTTCAATGGGCAAGATAGCTTCAGATTCATAGACTATGGAGTATGGTTTTGCACCTTTGGGTGTGCGGATGCTTGTGCGGTAGGCCCACAGCACGGGATTTAGTTAGACATGCCAATCACGACCGGCATCATTGACAGTCTTCTTTAGTATTTTCAAAATGGTTTTATTTGATGCCTCATCCTAGTCATTGCCTTATGGGTAATAGGGGGTTGAAAAGTGGTGCTGGATATGGAATTTGTCAAATAGTTCCCTGACATCTTGGTTTTTGAAGGGTCATCCGTTATCCGTGATAATGGATGAAGGGACACCATAACAACAAATGATATAGTTCAGGATAAAAGAGGCAATCTGCTTGCCTGTGATGTTGGCTAAGGGCACAACTTCAATCCACTTTGTGAAGTACTCTGTGGCAGTGATTATGAATTTATGGTCGCTTGAGGAGGGAGGATGAATCTTGCCCACTAAGTCAAGTCCCCACTGACAGAAAGGCCAAGGAGTTGTTAATGGTTGTAGCTCCTACGCTGGTGCATGTATCAGGTTCCCGTGGATTTGGCATTTTTACATTTCTTTACAAACTGATAGGAGTCTTGTTCCATAGTTGGCCAGTAGTACCCCATGCGGATGAGTTTCTTGGCTAGGGTAGGGCCACTAGAGTGAGCCCCGCATATACTGTCGTGTATTTCGCTCAGGGTGGTTTGATATTCCTCACTATCGAGACACCTAAGGAGAGTACCATCGAGACCTCTGCGATATAAGGTATTGGCAACAATGGCATACCGGGATGCCTGGCGGATAAAGGTTCATTTTTTATTACTAGAGAGATCGGGTGGGAGGGTATTCTCTTTAAGATAGCAAATATCTTTCCATAGAGAGGGGAATTGGCTCCTACAATGTGGCATATGACATGGGATTCTGGGGTATCATATGTAGGATAGGAGACTGGCTCACCAAGAACTCATATCGTGATTGGTTATCTGGGATGTCGAGAAGAGAGGTGATCATGGCCATAGCATCTGCAGCTTTGTTTTCAATCTTGGTATCTGCTCAAAAGAGATCTTGACGAAGTATTCTTTGAAGTCATCTACCATTCTCTTGTAAGGGATTAGTTTCTCATCTTTTGTTTGGTAGTCGGCATTCACTTGATTTATGACCAACTGTGAGTCACCATACACCTGCAATTCTTTGATATTCCATTCAACTGCTAGCTTGATACCAATGACTAAGGCTTCGTACTCTACCATGTTGTTAATGTAGGGAAACATTAATCTATATGATTTAGGGATTGTATCGCTGTTAGGTGTGATCAATAAGATACCTATCCCCGATCCATGTTGGGTGTATGAGCCATCAAAGTACATTTTCCAGGTTGCTGTATTAATGTGGAAGATAGATTCATCTGGAAACTCAAAGCTTAGAGGGCTGTCATCCGTTAGAGGTGCCTCTGCCAGTTGATCTACTAGTACTTGTCCCTTTATTTCTATCCTGTCTACATATTCGATATCAAACTCGCTGAGAAGCATGACCCATTTGGACAATCTACCTATTAAAGCTACCTTGTTGAGTAGATATTTGAGTGGATCGATCTTCACCACCAGTTTGATAGAATGTGACAACATGTAATGTCTCCATTTTTGTGAGGCGAAGACCACCGCTAGACATGCTCTTTCAATAGGTGTGTATTGTAATTCGTACACGACAAGTGTTCGACTGATATAGTAGATTGCCTGCTCTTTTTCTTCATAGTTTTTCTATGCCAGGAAAGCTCCCAGAGCTATGGGTGCAGCTGAGATATATAGTAATAGAGGCTTTCCCTGAATTGGTGGCATTAATACTGGTGGTTTCATGAGATATTCCTTTAATTGTTGAAATGTCTATTCACATGACTCGTCCCATTTGAAGGGGACATTCTTGTGTAGAAGGTGGGAAAATGGGTGGCACTTGTCTGCCAGTTGAGAAATGAACCTTCTAATGGACTGTAACTTTCCCTGTAGGGATCTTAGTTGAGTCAGATTTTTAGGTGGCATCTCCATGATGGCTTTTACCTTAGCTGGATCAACTTCGATACCATTTGCAGACACTATGTATCCCAGTAATTTACCTGATGTAACCCTGAACACACACTTCTTTGGATTGAGTCACACATTAAATTGTTCCAACCTATTGAAGATTTTGTCTAATACTGCTAGATGTCCTTCTCTTGTAAGTGATTTTGCTAGAATGTCGTCGACATAGTCTTCCATTATAGTGTGCATCATGTCATGGAAGATTGTAGTCATGGCTCTCTGATATGTTGCCCCAGCATTTTTCAGACCAAATGGCATGACACACCAATAGTAGGTGCCCCAAGGACATGTAAATGCTATCTTGTGCTGATCTTTAGGCGCGATCTTTATTTGGTTATATCTAGAAAAACCATCCATGAGTGACAACATAGTGTGCCCTGTTGTAAGATCTACAATCATGTCTATGTTGGGTAGGGGGAAGTCATCTTTGGGACAAGCTTTGTTCAAGTCCATAAAATCATTGCATATTTTGACCCTGCCATCTAGTTTAGCCACCGGTACTATATTCGAAACCCATTCAAGATAGTCTATAGGCCTGATAAATACGACATCTAAGAGTTTCTTTAGCTCTTCTTTCACCATGAGGGCCACATGCGGATGCATCTTTCTGAGTTTTTGTTTGACCGGTTTAGCTCCTGGAGCTAGAGATAAATGATGCATGATAACATTCGGATCTAGCCTTGGCATGTCAGCGTATGTCCATGTGAAGTTGATTTGTTTTCTCTTGAAGAAATCTGTAAATGCTAGTTTTTCATGTTCTGTGAGAGCTTTTGCCATGTGGATCATTCTGGGTTCATCTCCTGTGCTGACATTGATTGGTTCTGCCAGTTCTATCAAGATCGACGATCTCTCCTAATGTGTAAGATTGGGGAGAGGGTCAAGACTTCCATCCTTCGGTGCCTCGGAGAGGTTTTCACCATTGGATACGTATTTATTTTTATTATTTGGATGATCTAACACTGCCATAGAGCAGTTTTCACCGTTAGATCACTCCTTTATCTTGATATTTTTATGACTGAAAGGCTTGGCACTCTCTCCAAAATAGGCCTTCTCGTTGAATTCAATAGAATAGCCAGCTCTGTGGTCTCCTACAGGTATGTGATCTCTAAGCTCAAGATAATCGATGATGGCTTTGTCATTTTCAAAGGTGTCTAGCTCAGGGGTGGTACCTTCTAGGTCCCAGTCGATAAATTTAGGGTGTACCAAAGGTAAGGGATCATTAGGTTGGTCTAGTTCAATGGCGTTGATGGTTAGGACAGAATTATTAAAGGCTCAGACAAATTCTATGATGGTACCCTCTATTAGTGGATCCGTTAAGGGGGTATCATTCCTTCCTCATGATTTTCACTATTGTTGCTATGCAGGTCAGACTCTAGTGGTCTAGCCCTTGGACCTTGTCTCTCGTTTGTAGGGGTTAGGTCATACTCATGGACAACATCGATATCCTTTTCATCACAAGACAGGTCAGAGAGGCTATCCCACTTGTATTCATTAGAATCTATTTCACTCCCCAGTTGCATTCGCTGAATTTGTTCAACCAAATTGCTAGTAGAGGCTTCTGGTTGTTTTCCTTTATTTTTGCTTGCTCGGTTGTTTCTCGGTGCTCCAATGTAGCCTAGCCCTGTAGTGTCTCGGGTTGTTAAGGTATGAGGTTGGATGGGTTCAGTGATGCCATCCTTTCTTGAACCAAGTGGATCATGTCCTTCATACCCCATTCTCTGGAGCATTTGAAAGCCTTGACCATATTGTTCTATTGGTATAGTGGGATGGGCCTGTTGCGTTGAGGAACTAGTTTTATCCTTGTATAGCCATTGTATGATATCTTTTTCATCACTTTCATCTTCTAGGCTTCCCCATTTCACAAATGGTCCTTTGGTGGTTCTCTCTACTTTGGGTGTCCTTAGGATGGGTCTCCCATAGGATCTAGGAGATAGAGGTAGTTGTGCCAAACAGAGGGATTGGGAGACCGTGTACTCACCCAGGCCCTTATCTTTGAGTTGGAGTTTAGGTTGAGACACTCCTGAAGAGGAAGCAAGTGTAGCTAGATCTACACGAGATGAAGAGGTGGCAGAAGCACGGTTGGTGGGGATTACAACTTCTGGTTTGGGCTGAATGGAGTTGTAGTATTGAAAGGGGTTAGGGTCACCTTGGATGGTGATCTCTTGACCTTCATGTGGGAACTTGATACATTGATGGTATGTGGAAGGTATTACTTTCAAAGGATGGATCCATGGTCACCCAAGAAGAATTTTGTATGCTAGCTCCATGTCAAGGACTTGACAAGCTACATCTTTCACTATGGGGCCCACCCTGATTGGTAGGGTAACAATTCCTTTAGACATTCTTTCTTCCTCATCATAGGCTTTTATGGTGATTTTTCTTTTCAGATCAATAGCCTTCTCTGAAAACCCCAATGTAAGGATTAGCTTCAATGTGTAGATATTCAAACTAGCCCCTCCATCTATTAGGACTCTTTTGATCTTGTGTTTATGTATGAAAGCTTCGATATGTAGGGAAGTGTTATGGGGTTGAGTGATTGACATATCATCCTTCTCAGTGAATGATAGGGAATGTGGTGAGGTGATGTGACCGACCATGGTTTGGAATTGTTCTTCAGCTAAGTTCGTGGGGACAGAGGCTTCTACTAAGGCTTTGTCAAGTATGGACCTATGAGAAGGAGACAGACGCAGAAGTTCTAACATGGAGATGTGTATAGGTGTTTTGTGGAGTTGATCCACGATACTGTATTGACTAGACGAAGGAGCGAAAGCTCCTCTAAGGGTGACCCTGTTACTACAAGTAGTAACATTGCAATCCGGATCCTTATTGATAGTGATCACATTGATGTGCGAATCACCTTCTGAGATATGGTTAACAACATAGTCGAAGCTGACATTTGTGTAGTTTGCATTGTTAGAGCAACTGTTATTTCTGTTGGAAGGTCCTCCCTGCTCGTAGTTAGGAAGAGGATCCTTGAATGCCTGATGATTGTTGTTGGAGGTATGTCCGTGAGATTGTTCGTTAATGGATATTTTATTTTGCTCTATTAAGTCTTGGATTATATGCTTGAGTGCAATACAATCATTTGTCTTGTGCCCCCTATTTCAGTGGTATTCGCAGAAGTCATTGTTGTTCCACCAGTGGGGTTTGACCTTTGGTTCATACTCTCGTGCTAAGGGAAGCGTTATGAGATTGTTGGTGATTAGCTTCTGTAGGGCAGTTTCTAGTGACTCATCCAAAGGTGTGAACTTTCTCCTAGGCTGAAAGTTGGTAAACCTAGATTCAGTATTTCTTGGTTTGTTTTGCGGGGGGTTATTTTGAGGTGTTGATAGGTTGAAAATTGGTTGCTTAGGTGCCGCATTTTTGGCATCTACTACCCCGTCATTTACAATGTTCTTATTTTTCGTCTAAAATCTAGGGTTGTCATTGTTGGTGTTGGTATTAGGAGTGTCTTTATAGAGCTTGATTTGACCTTTCGTGATTAGGGATTTTTCTATGATGAGGCCCATCTCAATGACCTTGCTAAAAGAAGTAGGACATTGGATTTGGATTTGGTAGCTTAGGTCTGTTTGTAGATTGTGGATGAACATTTCTAGCATCTGTTTCTCTGGCATTTGGTGTGGGCACTTGCTTGCCAGTTGTCTCCATCTCTGTAAGAAGGTAGCGAAAGATTCTCCTCCTTTCTATTTGGTGTTACAAAGATCCAATATTGAGATGTTGTGCTCAATATTGTAAGAGAAGTGGATGACAAATTTGTCTACAAGCTCATTGAAGGTTTTAATACCGGGTGGCAGTCTAGAGAACCATTCCATGGCTTGCCCACCTAGGCTTCATGGGAAGAGTCGCATAAGGTAGGTGTCGTTATGTGCGACCTCGAGACAAGCAACATTGAATTCTCTGATGTGATCCCTTGGGTTACCCTTTCCTCGATATTTGTCAAACTTAGGCACCTCAAATTTTGAGGGGAAAGGTATCATGACCAAGGCCCTATCAAAAGGATACAGTGAAATATCCTCTAGGGTGTAATGTTTAGTCGATGCTCCCATTTTCATGTCTGAAATTTGTTGTTGGAGATCTTCATATTTTTGGTTCATTAGACTTAGGGCATCCAAGGAGTCAATTGTTGCTTTGCTCTTATCTGTGGGTATTTCATCATGTCTACTTCCTTCAGGGATTCTTTCTTCATCAGTTTCTTTGAGAGCCTCCACATCATAATCCTTAGGGAGTTTGACTCCTAGACTTGCTAGATGTAAAAAGAATTTTGTTGGGTCTTGGGCAAGCACTTTTTCTAGTAGGTGTTGGAATTTTGGATTATGCTATGTTTGAAGGATCTCTTCCATGGAAATTTCTTCATCACTTTTGTGACCATTGGGAACACTTTTCTCTGCCATTTCTAACTATTTTTGTTTTTGTAATCTAGTTAAGACCATGCAAGGTGGTAAAGAAATGGGATGGAGTAAAAAAGATTTTTGAGCAAGATGCTAGGATGATACAAGGTTTTAGCAAGGTTTTTCTGAGATCTATGTGATGTCAAACAAGTTGGGTATACAAAGCTATAGTCAAAGTAGGGATGTTAGAAATCCAAATACTTGATGTTGACTAGTTTTATATAAACCACTAGTAGAGTGCCGAGAGAAAGGATAAGTAACCCTTGATATTGGACACTTACTAGGTTTGTTTGAGTATTGATTGTGATCTAGAATAATCTTGGTTCTAACCTTGTAGGAATTTGGGAATATTTGGCGAGATTGTGGATGAGCAAGTAGCTATGGTGCGAAAAAGAAGGAGAAATGGTTGATTTGCAAGGTCTTAATCAGATTTTTGAAAACTAAACAGGTTTGGAGATGGTTTTTGAAAAGTTTTTGATAGTTTTGCTCTTGGAAGGTACTAAATTTTGCTCTCTAGTTTAAATGTGTAGCAGTTTAAATGCATCACAACATAAGTCAAATGCGCCAGGAGTCAAAGTAAATGCACAACTCTGGTTTTGTTCAAATGCGTTACGAAATATATCAAATGCGCAAAAAGTCGAAGCAAATGCGCCGCTAGTCGAGGCAAATGTGCAATTCTAGTTTTGTTCAAATGCGCAGCGGAATATATCAAATGCTCAAAAAGTTGAAACAAATGCATTGCTAGTCGAGGCAAATGTGCAATTCTAGTTTTTGGCTTGGATTTTCAAAGTTTTTGAACTATTTTCAGGATTTTTCAGCTTTTTGGTTTGAAAAACTTGGTGTTCTGATGTTCAATTATGGCAAAAGCATAGTAAACACAGAATTTTTCCATGATTTTTTTTTTTATTTGTATTTTTTGGACTATTTTGACTCAAAACAAGTACAACCTAGGCTAGATATGACAATATTCATTGAATCCTCTAGTTGTGCCACTCAAAGCATGTAGCTCCAGGATCTAGTAGCACCAGCTCCCCTCCATAGCACTCACTTCTCACGCATACCAGATTTGGGTTTCCTTAGGCTCGTACCCCCACTGAACCTTAGGATTGTCCCTGTTACCTCTACTAAGAGTCACTTGAATTGAGGCCGCTTCAAGGGCTCTGCCCTTTGCATCAACAAATAGGAGTTTTTGGCTTGCTACACAATTGGTTCTTAGTCAGGGCAACTGTTCGAGTGGTTACACGTGCGGTGGCACTACTCTCCGTTATGGAGTCTCCCATCCTTAAAGGGTTTTGGGGGAGGTTGGTCATTGGTGTAACATAGCAGCACTCATTGCTTGAGGTTTTCACCTCAAGTACAATTTATTTTAAGTGGCTTGGTAGGGCTTGGCTTTAGCCTGTTACCACTCAGGGTCATTCCCACTTGGATAGGCATGCATCCAAGGGTAGGCCCCCCTAAAGGTTTAACAAATAGAATGACAAGTCTGGCACTTTGATCACCCAATTAAGGGGAGAGCATAAGCCTATTTCCATTCGCAAGCACACAAAACACTTGTTAATCCAACCTACTTAAAAAGTAGAAAAACTAAATGGGCTACTCTACTTGTGTACTCACACGATTGTTAACTTGGAAGTGTTTAGATCATAGCAATATTCATTTTCCCATTTGTTAACTTGGAAGTGATTAAGACATAGCAATGTTCATTTTCCCATTTGTTAAGATAGCAATGGTCTAATCTAGGAAAATAAATGAACAATGCAAAGATAGCAATTGGGTTTAGTTACTTCCTTCCTAGTCATGAACTATGTGGAGTTTGTATGAAATGCACTTGGTTACTTTTCCCTTACTTAGCCTAAGTGAACTAGGTAAAGCATCTAAATGACCTAATCTAGCCACTAACCCTACAAAACAACTATTAGATCCAACGTACAAAATTAGAAACCCTAAAAATAGAAAGCAGAATCAAAGGTGCCGCACTGCAGTCTAAATGCGTAGAAACAAGACTCGCATGCGGCATTGTACAAAAGCACAAAAATAGAAGGTAAATGTGCCAAAATGTGAGGTATATGCGCAACTAGATCAGATGCGTCATTTTACAATGCAAATGCGCAAAAAAAAATTGGGTATAAGCGCAATTCTGGTAGATGTGCCATTGTGCAGAATGAATGCACCAAAAGAATAGGTATATGCGCAACTAGTACGCAGGTGCCAAAACAGAGATCAAATGTGCTATTGCGGAGGACGGATGTGCCAAAATGTCATAAGCACCGAAACAGAGGGTAGATGTGTCACTTGGGAGGTCAGATGCGCCAATTTTCCACATGCGCCAATTTGGGAGGTAAAAGCATCATTTTAGAGGGTAGATGCACCAAAAGTTTCTGTCAGAACCCTGTACCTGCACCTGTATGGACCTGTCACTTAAAAACACTCAATTTTTTATTAGATAAAGGGGCAAGGGCCCCATGGTGGGTGCCAAAATGTGAGGGGGGAAATGGATTAATCAATTAAGAATAATAAACCCAATACACTAATGAAATCTGAAGATAAAAAAGGAGATTTAAAGTAATAAACAAGAACAACACTTACAACCTCTTTCACCTTGTGTCTTCCATAGTTCGCCCATCCTTCCTTGACCTTGATGTTGATGAAGCCCTCAGAAGCTATTGCTCCCTTGCTTGTTGAAGGTGACAAGAATGGAATGGCTGAGACATTCGTGTGGTTGAAGATGAGCTTCAAACACACTAACAAATGGATATGAAATGCTTATGGAAGTGGGGGTGCCAAAGGCACACCAGTATCTCTGCAGCATTAGTTTACACAAATGATTGATATGAAATGAGGAAGAATAGTGTTGTATTTATAGAGATGTGTAGAAGAAGATTAATGGTTTAAAAGAAAAGGAAAGATCAACGGAGGAGGGTTGTTGAGGAACGTGCAACAAATGGAAGAAAGACATGTGTCATTTGAAAAGTAGCTTTGTGGAGTTAACTCCTCTCTTGATGAGGATGAGATTTGATTTTCTTAAATTAGAATTTATTTTTCTAATTTAAGAGAAAGTTTGCTTTAAAGATGCTTTAAAACTGCTTTTGCTTTTGTATGAGAAGAGGAAAGTATTTTTAGAAGATAAGAATGATTTTTGAAGATAAGAATGCATAATTAAATAAAAAGATTTTATTTAATTATTTTGTAGATAAATGAGAGGAATAAATAAAATATAGAAGTATATTTTATTTTGTGGATATTTTTGAAGAATAAAATAAAATATAAAAGTATATTTTATTTAGTAGATAATTTAGATTTTATTTAAATAAAATTTGCATTTTATTTAAATTTGGAAGAATAAAAGGTTTTAATTAAATAATTAAAATTATTTTATTATTTAGCAGAATGAAGGTGATGTATATGAATTTAATTAATTAAATAAATGTGTTTATTTAATTAAATGAGAGGAAATGAATCAGATAAATAAATGAATTTATTTATTTATTGATAGAGGAATGTGATGATGAAATAAATATTTAAAATATTTATTTAAGTAGAGTCATGCCATTTTTAGGTGTATACAACTATTATTAGTGGCTTAAGGGGATAAATGAGTAGATTTTAAGTTGTACCATCTACATCCTCTTAGGATGGGCCTTAAGAAATTTTCTTAAATCCCCTTAATCCATGTCATCTTTCCTAGGTCCATAAAGCATTCTAATGAAATGATTTTGTCCTAAGTTGACCAAGTTTAATATATAGATCTTTAACAAGTTTGTAAAAACTTCAAGCATCTAACATTATACAAATTGGAAAAATGTGAATGATTAATTTGACTATTATTAGTGGCTTAAGGGGATTAATGAGTAGATTTCAAGTAGTACCATTAACATCCTCTTAGGACAGGCCTTAAGCAATTTAATTAAATCTCCTTAATCCACATGTCATCTTTCCTAGGTCCATAAACCCTAAACCTTCTATCTCCCTATCGGTCCTCTCTCTCTCTCTAAACCCTAAACCCCTAACCCCTAAATTGTAAATCCTAAACCCCAAACCCAAGGAAACCTAAACCTCTATCTCTCTATCTCTCCCCTATCTCCCTATCCCTATCATCCCTCTACCTCTCAATCTCTCTCCCTATGTCTCTTGACATGTCCCTCCCCTTTGTCTGCTCTATCTCTTTATCGTTCCTCTCTCTCTTTAAACCTTAAACCTCTAAACCCTAAACCCTAAACCTGAGAAAACCTAAACCCCTAAACTCTAAATAGATAGAGTAGTTAAAGGGTTGGGGGTTTAGGGTTTAAGTTTTAGAGGTTTAGGGTTTATGGTTTAGAGAGAAAGGGAGGACTAATAATGAGAGATAGAGGAGACCGAGGGGAGAGATAGGGAAATAGAGAGTGATGGACATGTCCAGAGACATAGGTAGAGAGATTGAGAGGTAGAGAGATGATATAGATAGGGAGATAGGGGAGAGATACAGAGATAGAGGTTTAGGGTTTCTTGGGTTTAGAGTTTAGGGTTTAGGAGTTAGGGGTTTAGGGTTTAGGGGCATTATTTAGGGTTTAGGGTTTAGAGAGAGAGAAGTGATAGGGAGAGATCGAGGAGAAAGAGAGATATAGTGTAACATGCAATCTCACATTACCCAAAATTAACCATAATTAACCATCTTATTAAGGTTAAGAATACATCATGATTAACATAATCCCAGCTAAGTAAGAATGAATCAACATCATCATGATAATTAAACATGCTTTTCTTTTCAGAATAATTCAAAACTTAGATTTAGAACATCCATAGATAACTTTTTAGTGAAAAACTTTCACTATACATATACAAACCTATGCTCATGGTATCATTTAGAAAAATATACATAATATTTGACTATCAAGTCATATATACAAAGTACATTGTATCTAGAACTTTGACATCTATCTTCATAAGCCTCATCTTGTCTTCTTCTTAGGAAGGAAAGCATCACCCAAGTGCTTTTCCTCCAACCATAGATCGGCGGTCCCCTACACAACTTCCTACCTTGAAGTAGCCCTACCCTTCACAGAGGGTATAGATATAAGGAACTATTAGGTTTGCCACCTGAGTATCTAGTGTTGTGTCCCTCATAATGTCTCTCGGTCATACAAATATAGATCCACTCTAACTATGTATACACTACTAGAAACATTATGCCATCTGGATCACTGTGGACTAACTAATCCATGCAGAGACGAATGCATTACTTTGGCCAAAGATTTACATACCACCTCGACTCGACTTAGAAGTTGTGGCATCCTACTATAATCATAGTTTGACCCCTTTGGGTCTAGGAAAGGTAAGTTAAATTCATTCTTAGTCCAAATTTGGGAAAATTGAATCCTATCTTGAGTGTACATTCAAATATGTTAAATTGTTTTTGCAATGGGGAACCTGTCACTCCACATCACCCTATTCCCTTCTTTTCAAAATGACAATAGCCAAGTCAAGTTTTTCAACTTATGACCTTCCTAGGTTCACAAGTTGCCTTATCACAAGGTTTACATTTGAGTTCATGTCATCAAAGACTTATATCATATTAGTCTAATAATACAGTCTTTTTAAAAAGACCCTAACTCAAGTATCCACATGAGTTTTTGATATTTTATACCCCATTTGTGGAGTATGGCCAATCGAAAAGAGATGGCTTCCATATATATTAAAATACAAGAGTTTCATACTAGACTTTGTATTCAATCTCATAAGGAAATGATTATCAAGAAAGAGTAATCTCTCCAATAAACTCAACATGCATTTAATGTTTCCTTGATAATAATATTATTTATTACTTATCAAAACCTCCTTCTTCAACAAGGAGTTGATATATTCTTTTAAACTCATAAGTTACACCATGGTTAACATAATAACCATCATTAATAGTCAAACATTAGTATGTCAGTCCTCAAGATCGATTACTAAGTGCCTCATGCACAGTCAAAGGTTAAAGATTCATGATAAATGTTATCATGGCTTGAGTAAGGCTCTCGACCTACTCCCAAGATGGTTTTCCAATACACATACACAGTCATAATGGTTCTTTATACTTTCATTATTGAGCACAGTCAGCTCAAACATAACAATGAGAGCTTTAGGGAATATAAGATGTAGTTTTAAGCCCTTGTCATATCAGCACACGAGATTCTTACATGCAACAACAATGCACAAGCTCATCCTCACGGCCTCCACAGTTTAGATATTAACAATGCTCACAAGCTTCACAATATAAATACACTTATGACCTTGAGGACATTCAAAGATAACACCATAATGTATGAAGTATCATAGTTAATCATAGCAAAGTCTACGGTCTTAAGGGACTTTAAACAATAATCATAGCAATCTTTACTACCCTATGTCGACACAATCAACCCCATACAAAAGCAGTAGTAATATTTACTTGTCATGCCAAGTAATAAGAGTCTTTTCAATACTATGATTCATACCTAAAAGATTTATATATATAATGGAGTTGGCCTGTCGAGAGACACTCTTGAATTTGTGTCTATGGCTCTAAACTGAGCATTATCACACTCCTAGCTTGCTACTATTGTAGCAGTCTCTTCACAAAGAATCTTGATTCTCCAATCTATTTCTTGCTCTCCCTGAGCACACCAAAAACACATAGCAAAAATAAAGTTATCAAGTATACTTTTACATGCCTTCATGCAATAAGGTTCTCCACCTTTTGTGTTCCACGTAGTGGTAAAACAGATAACCTTTGTACAATTAAATCATTTAATTCATTAATTCCAAACAATAAATAATTACAATATTTCATTTGAAATTACATAAGCATTTAATCAAAATGCATTAATATTTCACATTTCCTTGAAAACACCCAAATAAATCACTATGAATAACAAGGAAATAGTTAGTCAAACAAACTCAACTATTCCAAATAGGTTATTGTCATTTAACTCAATCTCATTCTAAAAAGTACAAACATGCCATACTAGGCATTTAATTTTCTCATTTAATGCAATTGAACTACCTTTTTAGGGGAAAATATCAAATTTTAGAATTAAATCGAAATCACTCAAATTTGTTCCACAAGCATATAATGATGCAACAAACATTTTCACTATATTAGAAATAGCAATTTCCAAATTAAAATCATTAATTTAATCCGAAAACACAGAAAACATGCTTTTCAAACCATTTTAAAATAAAGTGCAAGAATGCTAAGGAAACACACACAAATGATTCCAAACACACATCACAGGTTTCCATGACACAAGGATAAGGGTGAGATGGCTTAGCATCCAATGTCAATCTTCTCCACATTTCCCACATTAGTTAACACATGTAATTACCTACACACTCAAGTCAACCATCAGGGATACCTGCTCCACATATAATAGCCGAAGCAACATAATCCACTCCAACATGGTATAATCACACATGATATAAAAAAATCACATCCACTATAATCATCTACGACTAGCATGATCCAAAAACATGATGCATAAATGAAAACATTTCACAAAGTGGGAATAATACGACAATCACAACTATAACAAGTATAGTGAAAACATTGAAGCTGAAGCATTGGAATAATCTAGCATGTACAATCACAACATATGCATCCCATAATGCATAGTTGGAAACCAAATAACAAAGCACAACCCTATCAGAAACACCTCGATGGTCATGTAGAATACACCCTCAAAACCCATCGATGAAACCATAGACCTCATCAGTAAGTTTGGTACAATGCATCAAAGCACAATAATCACATAATACACTGATAAACACTCAGAACAACATATAACACATGAATCAAAAATCACACAAGGAACAAACTAGGGTGGGCATTTGATAGCACGCTCCCTTACAGCATGCACAATACCCAACTCAACCCTCGAGTGAAAATTAAGTCTCAGACTCAATAAAAGGCTTCTACCAATCTTCTGACATTACAATGAAAAGAACTATAAAGACTTGGTTCAAAATATGCAAATAAAATGATAGGAACATAAAGACTTCATCCAAAATGTAAAAATGATAGGAGAGCAGAAATACAGACAAGAGAATAAACTTCACAAGCTTCTATTGATACCAAAAATCTTGACATTACATTCATCCATTCGACCTATATTGATGGCCATACAAATGCAGAACAAAAACTAATTTATTCTCCTATTCTGTTATCACTCAGTTCTCTCCACTTTATTAACTCCAAACTATCACCTTCTACAAATATATTTGACCTCTCTCACAATTGTCTCTCTGATTTTCTCCTAATCAGCATTTCCTCAACCTCTTCCCCCAATGCTATTCATCTTCATTTCCTCTACTTCCAATTGATCTTTATTTCATTCTTCAGGCCACTATCTCTCTTTCTTTTCCTTCCCTCTACTCCCTTTGGCCTCCTCTATGCATTCGTTGTCTCTTGTTATATAAAGCTCCCATGACCTTTCTTCCATCTGCCCCCAAAAGTCTGCAACAAATAAATTAGATTTATAATTGTCACTATTATAATAAGATAATGGAGACACCAGTAGGGATACCCATGATGCCATCACCTTCCTTCATTGAATTTGCAACAAAAAAATAAAAATTTTATGTCTGTCGCTGTCATAATGAAGTCGTCACCAACCAAGTAACTGCTAGAGCAAATTAAAACTGTCACTGCAAGGAAGAAACTATTGATGCCTAAGAAACCATCGCCTACCAGAGAAAATATAGATCATGACAAGTAGAGGCTCATGAAAATTGAGTCATCGATGCAAAGTCTGCTCAGAAATGTGCAGCCTTATAGTTTTATTGTTGTTTCTAAAAATAGTTGATCCACCAAATAAGAAGGAAAATCAGAATGAGATCATTTAATTACTTTTCTATCTGGTCCACCCACGCTTGGTGGTCTTTTAAACTCAAAGTTGAAGATAACTGTCAGCCTTGACCTCAAAATAAATTAAATTGCCAAATAATGGACGATAAAGATAAAATTATAATAGCTAATCAAGCTACTGTCAAAAAGGTGACAGGAGGTTCGAACACACTCAAGGCTACAGTAAAGATTCCTACTTATTCACCAAGAAAAACCAAAACAATAAACCCAAAATTGAAAGAGGCAAGATGCCCCTGCATCAGACTCCCCCACTGAATAAAATTCATGAGCTCCTGCTCATGAGCGCTGCAACTTCTTCTTCCACTTCTTCCAATTTGTCTTATGCTTGTTGTTACTCTTCCTAATCTTCTTCCTTTGTAATTGTTTACTGTCCACATTCTTGTCATAGATCTGTCTGCTAATTTCCTTATCCATTATAAATTGCCATGGCTCTGTCTCATCAATTTCAAACAAAACTTCATCCTCTTCTTCTAGTTCTTTCACTACTGCCTCAAAGATACCTTTACCATTTTCTTTTTCTACCCCAATCTTCTTCACCAAGCCAACACTCTCTTCTTCAGTAAGCTCCTTTGCAATTTCAGATTTCTTCTCTTCTCCTTTATCATTGTCATCTTTAAAAACACAAACAAGATTTTCTTCATCCTCAGACTCTAACTTACTTTGTTTACCATCTTTCTTCAAATCCAGTTCATGTCTTGTTCCTTGTCTTCATGTCCTACAAACACCACAGAGTTAGGAAAATAACAATTCTCCAATGTATTCATCCAACCTAAAGTCTCTTTCAAATTCTCATATAACTTTCTTTTCTCCACATGCTCTACCTTCCTTAATTTTGCATTCATCATTCTATGTGCTCTTCCATCCTTCACAATATCATCCCCTTTTCTACTCATGCTTGCATAAGAAACAAATACATTATAGAAAACATATCTTTCTTCTACCACATACTTCATGCTTTCATATAGCTCCTGTTGTCTTCCAGACATTTCCTCTCAACATGCCTACAAAACGTAGGCTCCATCGCACCCATACTTAACCATTCAACACCTCCTATCTTTGCACTCCTCTTGACATCATCTGTTGCGGTCCATGTGTCCTTATCTTTTTGTCCATCATTAGCAAAATCATTCTTCCTTATCATCCCATACATGTTACAACTCATGATATTCATATATTAATTTTCTATCCCATATGTCAAAGCATCAACAAAATGAAAATCAATACAATTTACCTCTCCTAGTAGTTCTGTTGTCATTTGCCATCTTGCCTTCTTGGTCATTCCAACAAACTTTTCCAATGCACTCCTTGTACCTTCATTTGAACTTACTTTAACTATTTCCCCCTTAGAGGAATTCATATTTTCTGCTTGTAAATCTTCAACCTTTGCATCCTCAACTTCCTTGTCTGTTGTCTTTTGTTCAAATTCTGCATTGTCCTTCTTTTCTTTTCTCTCTATTGCCTCAGTTTCCTCTTCATTCTTCATGCCTTTTTCTACTTTCTCCTTTTCACATCCTTCTTTTATCATCTTTCTTTCACTTAGGGTCAGCCACATCTTATCCTCATACACATAAATTTTATTCAAAGACTCAATTTCATCAAAATCAAATTGGCTACCTTCTTCCTTGCACATACCATGTTGCTTTTTCTCATGCTCTTCAGTATGCTTTGGGGCATTATCCTCCTTTCCATTTTCTTCTATGGGCTTTATCATATGTTCTCCTTCCTTGGGCTCATCATCATCTACACATCTCTTCTTCTCTTGCTTTGGCTGCTTCTTCTTGTCAACTTCTTCTGGCACTGTTGCATGCTTCTCTACCCATGCTGACTCCTGCATCTTCTTGTATTATGTACTTGGCTTATCTTCTTGTCTCCTCTATTTCTATGTCATGTCTTCCACCCTTGATGCTATTTTTCTATCACACAGGTTAATACAAACCATTCCTTTTTGTTGCACATCAACAACTGATTTCTTTTGCCAAGATGAGATTATATACCCATGATCTACTAATTGACCATTTTCCTTTTGAACTACATTCCCATTACGACTTGCACAATAAAGAACATCATCAAAACAAACTTTTACCTTGCCATTGGTCTACTACCCCAATTTGTAAGTATTCTTGGTTGCATGTCTTGCTAACTCCTTCTCTTCATAGGTTTTCTTCTTTTCTTGATCAGCTCTCTTTCCACCTTCAGGTATTGATGCTAGAAACTATCTATATATTGCTGCAATCTAGCTTCTTTTGCTCTTATCTTTATCTTCATCTATGGGCTCTTTTCTTGCCCTTTCTTTCTTTGCCTTCAAAGGCTTGTCCTTAGTCTTTTTCATACCTGTATTCACAAATTCAAACAAATTATTAGAAAATAAATCAAGAGACCATGATGTCTCCTCAGGTGCCTCCTCCTTCTCTTCTTTTCCTAGTGCTCCTTGCTGCACCTTCTCTTTCCTTCTTTTCTTACTTTTATCCAAGTCCTATGCGATGAGAACTTTCTTCTTCTCTCCTTGTCTGCTTTTTGCACTCTCAAACTATCAGGAAAATACATTATTTCTAGGATTTCCATTCTTCTCAAGATCCCTTCTAATCTCTCATTGTACTTTCTTCTTTCCACTTCATTCCAATAGCTTTCCCAAAATGGGATCATGATAGATCTCTTTACACAAATGCCCATCCTCTCACTGCTGCAAATCCACAACTTTGCTCAAGCTTCAAGTGCAAACTACCTCTCCTCCAGCGATCTATTCACACATAACAACACACCTCTACACCTCACCTAGGGCTTCTCTCTTTCCTCTCTGCCTAGTCTTTTGGTGCTTCTCCTTTCCGTTACTGTATTAATCAGCAACTCTCATATACTCTCCTTCTCGCACAACCTAGCTAAGTTGCCTCACTTTGGCAATCTACTTAGCACTCAGGACCTTCTATGCTCTGCAAGGTTCATAAGACTGTACACTCATACACAATACCCATCAAAATCAAGAACACATATAGTGCTCGATGCCCATTTCTTTTGGGACTCTAGGTTTCTTCTTCACAACCTGTCAAAACATCAATACACATATTATTACAAACATAACTCTCCACTTCTCTTCCCCAGATCTTTAACTTGTGCTCTGATACCAATCTGATAGCACGCTCCCTTATAGCAAGCACAATACCCAACTCAACCCTCGAGTGAAAATCAAGTCTCAGACTCAGTAAAAGGCTTCTACCAATCTTCTGACATTACAATGACAAGAACTATAAAGACTTGGTTCAAAATATGCAAATAAAATGATAGGAACATAAAGACTTCATCCACAATATAAAAATGACAGGAGAGCAGAAATATAGACAAGAGAATAAACTTCACAAGCTTCTATTGATACCAAAAATCTTGACATTACATTCATCCATTCAGCCTATACAGATGGCCATACAAATACAGAACAAAAACTAATCTATTCTCCTATTCTATTATCACTCATCTCTCTCCACTTTATTGGCTCCAAACTATCACCTTCTGCAAATATATTCGACCTCTCTCACAATTGTCTCTCTGACTTTCTCCTAATCGGCATTTCCTCGACCTCTTCCCCTAATGCTATTCGTCTTCATTTCCTCTACTTCCAATTGATCTTTATTTCATTCTTCAGGCCACTATCTCTCTTTCTTTTCCTTCCCTCTACTCCCTTCGGCCTCCTCCTCTATGTATTCGCCGTCTCTCCTTATATCAAGCTCCCACGACCTTTCTTCCATCTGCCCCCAAAAGTTTGCAATAAATAAATTAGATTTATAACTGTCACTGCCATAATAAGATAATGGAGATGCTAGTAGGGATACCCACGATGCCCATCACCTTCCTTCATTGAATCTGCAACAAAAAAAAAGAATTTATGTCTGTTGCTATCATAATGAAGCTGTCACCAACCAAGTAACCACCATAGAAAATTAAAACTGTCACCTGCCAAAGAAAATACAAATCATGACAAGTAGAGGCTCATGAAAATGGAGTCGTTGATGCAAAGTCTACTCAGAAATGTGTGGCCTTATAGTTTTATTGTTGTTTCTAAAAATAGTCGATCCACCAAATAAGAAGGAAAATCAGAATGAGATCATTTAATTGCTTTGATAGCTGGTCCACCCACGCTTTGTGGTCTTTTAAACTCAAAGCTAAAGATAATTGTCAGCCTTGACCTCAAAAGAAATTAAATTGCCAAATAATGGATGACAGAGATAAAATTATAATAGCTAATCAAGCTATTGTCAAAAAGGTGATAGGAGGTTTGAACACACTCAAGACTACAGTAAAGATTCTTGCTTATTCACCGAGAAAAACCAAAACAAATAAACCCAAAATTGAAAGAGGCAAGATACCCCTGCATCAGCATTACATCCTTCCCCACTAGCATTAGGCTTACCCCTGGAAGCCTACAAAAGCACAAGGATGAAGTACCCTTAGTACACAATCCTTTACAACATAGAGATCTCAAAAGATTAGTCCTCCTAACCAAAACTAGATTGAGGTCTCAAAACAACAAAACAAATCTCCAAAGATGCACTAACTAGATCAAAACCAACTATCGTGCATACAACTCCTCTAAGACTACACCACTCCATCCTCCAACTACCACTACAATGAGAAGAGGCTCTAGCCAAAAGGTGCAATAGACTACAAGCAAGTCAAGTCCGTAAAACTCAAAACCACAACAATGCTGGGATAACCTCTCAAGCTCTCAACTAGTTCTAAAGAAACTCACAAGGCTACCATATCCACTCTCAAGGAAAGTTTCAAGCAAAGGATTACTCTCTCAACAGTCCTTCCTTAGGTACTACAGATAACAAAAGAACTCAAGGATCAGGGAAAGCTAACTCAAAAAGGTTATAGGCACCACTACTGTACCTTCATCCTGACAAAAAGCATGCCTCAACTCTAGACATGGTTTCCCTACATAAGGTACTTCCTCACGTTCCACTCCTAAAATAGAGGGTTTCTCTAACACTCTAGCTCTACATGACCAAAACTAGGATCAACCAAATTAGAAGTGAAACACTTGTTTACTTATATGAGACTATATTTTTATACCTTTGAGTGCAATCTTGATATAGGATAAGAGTAATAAGACTCTTAGTAACCATGAAGGAAAAAGCAATTGTTTTTGGTAACAATGTAGGGACTACATTAAGTGCATGTCAAATTTTATGGGTTAAGTGAGTAACCTTGACTATCATTTTATTTCCATGTAGGAAAGAATATAATCGAGCATGAAAACTCATTATTGAAAACATATTATGGTTTTATACCTTTACTAAATGGCAATGCTTCGTGGATGAAGTGTAGGGTGGCAAGAAAACCCATTTGAACTCTTTGATTAAAAGACTATTTACTATTGACTACTTAATAGCCTCTAATAGTATATGTTCTAGTCGATGTGATTAGATGAAAACCTTGAAACAACGTAACCATAGAAACTTAGACTGGGGATGGTCATCAAAAACTGAAACCATGAACTTGCAAAAGAAAGCACGTGAATAGGGTAAAGTGGAGTCACAGATTCCCTATTGCTTAACACCATAAGATAAATAATGATGCACTCCTAGAATCGGAGTCAGAAGTCCAAGATAGATGGATTGAGGGTGAATTGAACCCATCTTTTCTTCTATGACCTAGAAAGGTCAAAATTGAACACTGTAGGATGAGACAACTTCTAAGTCGAGTTGAGGTGTGTGAACATTTGACTATGTTCATTACGAAATGTTATGTATATAAATCTTTGGCCAAAGTAATGCATCTGTCTCTGAATGCATTAGTCCGTTCACTATGCTCTAGAGGGCATAATGCTTCCAGTAGTGTCATACATAGTTAGAGTGGATCTCTAGTTGTATGACTGTGAAGTATTATGAAGGACACAACACCAGATACTCAGATGGTAAACTGATTGGTTCCTTATATCTATTCCCTTCATGAAGGGTAGGGCTGCTTCCAGGTAGGAAGTTGTGCAGGGGACCCCCAGTCTATGGTTGGAGGAAAAGAACTTGGGTGATGCTCTCCTTCCCAAGCAGAAGACAAGCCAAGACTTATGAAGACATATGTCAAAGTTCCAGATACAATACATTCTTTTATATGAATTGATAGCCAAACATTGTGTAAACTTATCATTGATGCTATGAGCAAAACATTGTAAATGTATAGTGAAAGGAATTCACTAGTATGCTATCTTTGGAATTGTTGTAAATTTCAATTTTGATATATCCAGAAAATATATGCATATTAATTTTGATTATGAAATTGATTATTTCTTTGCTTAACTATGATTATGTTAATCATGACCTTGTACTTAATGGAAATTAAGTGGGTTATTTTGGAAAATGAAAATTGGTATGTTATAGTGAGCAAGGATAAAGTAATGTAGCTTCTACATTGTATTGTTCTCCTAGAGAAAATAATCCAACCAAAAGTATTGGATTGAATGCGTCCTCATAAATTCTTGTTGTTCATTACCAGAACTTCAAATACAATCTTGGAGTCAGAAGAATAGTTAAGCAAATTAAGACATGTTATGTATTCATCTTTTGCATAATTGTAGTTTGTCTAGCCACTTCATTATTGCCTAGATTAATGTACTCCATCTCAAATGTCTCGAAGCGACATACTAGATTCATTGCCTTGTTATAAAAACTTCACAATTTGCTTTGTGCATTCCAGAGTTGGTTGATTTGATTGCAAACCACCCCAAAATCTACATAGAAAAGAGTGTGAGTGACTTTTCGTTCAAGGGATTCCTTAAGACCCCTTATGAGTCCAACATAGAATACTTGTATTCTTGTATACATTTCATTTACAAAAAATCCTTTAACAACCATGTCATTATTTCTTGAGTCCTTCAAAACAAACCAACTGCAGCATAGTTTATGTTTTCTTATGTGGATGCAGACAAATAGAGATATCAGGGATGCCTTCTAGGTCCAAAAGAACCCATATCAACTACTCATTTTTTTTAAGTTCTATGTATTTGGTTTGCTACTGCCTAGAAGCCCCAAGGATGAAGAATCTGGTCAGTTATATCTGAATTATTATTGCTACTTCTTTTAGTGCTACTCTTGGCAAGCCTGAGGACACCCATAGCAGAAAAAAAATAGAGATAGAGAAGTAGGTTGTAATCATGCTGATCAAATTTAACACCAGCAAATGATGAGCTATCAAATAATGAAATGGCTTCCAATAAATCTCCTCTTTTAGAACATATGTTGAAGCCATGTCTTAACTACCCTTCTAAAGACTTCCTCATCTTTTTTTCAACCCGGTTTAATTTAATTTTCTTCTAGATTTCATTATTCACAAAAGGGGTACAATTGTAGTGTTAAGTAGAATCTTTATGAGCTAAAATAAAGTTGTCATAATGCCATAGGAAAGAGTCCCTCAATTGAAGTTTTATGCTGATTTTGAAAGGACTTGAGCTTCTCATAGGTTTCTGTTCTATAAAATAGTGGAAGGTTTTAAGGAAACTATGGGGCCTTTTCTGCCTATCAAGGTACACAAAAGAAACCCTAAAGGAGTAGAGGTGCTTATAGCAGTAGACCACAATTAACAGTTTCTTCCACATGAATTAAGGAGACCTTATTTGACAGTGATAGAATAACTAGCATATATGAGAGTTTGATAGAAGAGGATAAGAATTTTCACCCACAATAATGATATTTGGGAAGAGGGAACACACCACAGAAATTTTGCTGCAACTTATTGAAAACATGACACAAACAGAAACAAACCAAAATTGAAATCAGAAATGAACTATGTACAATGGGATGATGGAAAAGGGAACAAACTAGATATGACCATTTACTGGTTGAGTGAAGTATGAGCCTCTCTAACTCAATATGGGGTCACATGAGGGGAGCATTAGAAAAGATACATGAGCAATAATAACAGCTAGATTTTGATTGCATCGAGATGGAAGACATGATGTACAGATGGAATAATAAATGTGGATTCAATATTTTGATCACAAAATGCAAGGATACACAAGTTATCAATTTCTATAGCACAGTTATTTTTTGGAAGAACAATAGGGGCATGTTTCAAAATGATATTTGGAATTTGAATAGTATACGGTATACCTCTAAAATTGATACTTGGTGGTTGTTTTTGTGGATCTTCAACTATGACTGGCTGACCCAAATCTTCTTCTAATGCTTCTAATGGAAAACTTGGAATTTGAACTTCAAGAATTTCAAGATTTTCTCATTGTTGATTCTTTTTTGGATTGGTTTCAAGGTCTTCTTTAGGCTTGTGTTTAATGTCACCAACTTCATCTTTATGTCCATCCTCAAATGAATCAACCCAAAGGAAACTATTGCCTGAAGAACAACACCCAACAGAAAAAGAATTTTAAGAGGAGGAAATCAAACTAGAATCTTCATCCTCAAACCTTGATTGTAAGTGCACTGGGAAAGTAATTTCTGCTTCATCTTTACATTTATTCACTACTTCATCGGAGAACATTTCTTTAGAAAATATTTCTGCCTCTATAATGTTGTCCTCATTCTACGAATGATGTATTGCAACATGAGATTCCTCATCTAGTGCAACTTCTTCATGGACAAGGTTATGGTTACAAACAAGAAAATTGGTATCGGTCCCATCTCTTTGTTTGATCTTTTTCAAATTTTGGAGCAAAGTTGGATGTACCTTATTAGACTGAAGTTGCATATTACCATTTTTTTAAAAAAAGCTCACTTGCACCAGATCATTAAGTACCTGACTATTCTGAGATGCAGATGTGGAAGAAGAGAAGTCTTCGTCATCGTTATCATCATTGTCATCTTTTCTTGGATGCCAAACCATTTTTCTATAGAGTCGCCAACCTCCTTTTCCAGTGAGTTACCTTAGATTTCTAGAGAATAAAATTGCACTGATCTTCACATCCACATCTCCAGCGGAGTTACCAAAAATATGTTAGTAAATAGATTTGTCACCACCCTTTTATATATGCTTTGCGCAATTTGCGGTGGCAAATTTCACCAATAGTTGAACAATTGTCATGAATTGTTCTTTGAAAGTTTTAAAAGTTACAACTCCCTTCGTATGATGGGTTTAATAGTTTTTAGTGCTTTTAACCTGAAAGTGAGAAAGGGATTTTCTATGAATGAAAACTTGTAACAAAAACCATAGCACTCACTGCACTGCAGATGAAACTAAATATAACTCATAATAACTAAATCATCATATTCTTTCTTAGGCATATAGAAAGAAAAGAAACCAATGAATGGACCAAAACAACTAAACCACCAATTTCGCATCAGATTCTGGCATTTGAAAGAAGACACTCCATTGGCAACATAAATATCCAAAGGCAGGTTATCAATATTTTTATACAAGGAAATTGAAGATGATCATACATTCATCATACCATGTGTTCAATATACGAAGAACAAATGGTAACACAAAAAGTCTATGGACATACTATCCATTTTCCCTTATATTAATGAATGAGGTAGAACAAAGTGCTCTATTATTCGCAAAATGATATTACATTTGATGTACAAAAATGTTCCCCTTTCCTCCATATATCAAATGATTTATTTGAGAATTACTTTTCCAGACCTTTTTCTCCTCTCCCTGCAAAATGGAAATTTTTTTTTTTAAAGGTTTTACCCATACGTGAGTAGTTTTGAAACTACCGTAACTTCCATTCACCCAATTTTAGTGTTTAAATTTTTTTTTTACCTCCTCATGGAAATTTTCAACCTTCCTAAACCAACTACCCCACATTTACATATTAATTTATTTACATACGTGTAAATGAAACTATAATAATTTTACCCGCTCACAATGTTAATTCATTCTTTGAAAAGAATTAATATTATTGGACTTTAAAATTTGGGGTAAAATTACTTTACCTAAAGAAACTAACTAATAATATTTCTTTTAGGGAAAACTTCTTGTATGTATGTAAGGAAAATTTCTTAGTGGGCTCGATTTTGAGGGTAATGAAAAATTAGAGCCAACAATTGTCACATGTTGTAAGCCATGTATGTGAAGATGAAAACATAGTTTATGCAGTTTCATGAGAAAGTAAGGGATATAACATGTAATGATGACATGAACAACACTACTACATATTATTAAGTATTGTAACTATGCATCTTCTTATTTCATTATGTTGTGTTTCATTGTAGCATGTATCACTTGTAAACATGTCCAATTATAGCATGTTATGCACATAACAAATGAAGGAAGGTTATGCACATCACAAATAAAGGAATGCAATTATTGCAAGATGTGCACAAAATGGATTTTTTGATAAGGCTTTAAAGAAACTTTCAAGCAAATGCAATTGGCAGGCATAAATCCAAATTCCACAACCTTATCCACCATCCTCCTTGCCTATACCAAAATGAGATCTTTGAAACAGGGTGTGGACAACCATCAAAGCATAAAGGATATATGAATTTTGTCAGATGTTGTATTTGTAGTTGCCCTTGTAGACATGTATGCAAAGTGTGGAAGTATAGACAAGGCATGTGAACAGTTTGGCATGACACCTCAAAGAGATGCCATCTAATGGAATGCAATGATTGCAAGATATGCACAAAATTGATTTTTTGAAAAGGCTTTAGAAACTTTCAAGAAAATGTAATTGGAACGTACTTCAATGGATTTTTTGAAAAACAACTCTTGTACTTCGATATATTCAAAAATATTCTTTATGATTGAATTCCTAAAAAAATTGAATATAATATGACTTCTTAAGAGATTGTATAGACACTTACAAAATAATCACAGAAATAGTCGTTGCTGGGTCGTACATACAAAAATAAAAGTTGCAAAATTTAGTCGTACTACATTTTTAATTAAAGAAAAACATAATGGATAAATAAGAAACATGTGCTGTTTATAAATAGGCACCTATTCCTTTTTCTAATAACATGCATTTATAATGGGTGCCCATTTCATTATAGAATGGGCGCACGTATAGTTTTAGAACAAGTGTCTGTTTTCTTTAAGAACAAGCGTCCATTTGTAGGTGCCCATTACTTCAAATTTGAATTTTGAAACTCAACTTTGAATTGATTTTAGGATTGGAAACCCAACCCTTAACCTTGGATCTCCAAGTACAAGGCCATGTTAATTTAGCAAGACAAAAATCTGACTTCACCAATAATGATTTATTTTTAAATTTTTTTGTTTTTATTTTTATTTTTATTTGTCCAATTTCTTTTTTGGTTCCATTGATTTTCTTATTTTCAATTTCTTTTTTACTTTTTATTTTTAACTTTTTTCCAATTTCTTTTTTAGTTTTTTATTTTTTATTTTTTCCAATTTCTTTTTTTGGTTCCATAGTTTTTGTGATTTTCTTATTTTCAATTTCTTTTTTGGTTTTTATTTTTATTTTTTCCAATTTCTTTTTTAGTTTTTATTTTTTATTTTTTATTTTTTCCATTTTTTTTTGGTTCCATAGTTTTTTTTATTTTCTTATTATCAATTTCTTTTTAAATCACCAAAAATATCAAACAAAAAAAATTGAAAAATTAAAAAATAAAAAATGATGGAAAAAATAAACTATGGAAAAGAGATATTCTTCGGCGTACTTTAGATATATTTTTTTAAATATAAATATACTAGTTTGTACATCCTATACAAAACCAACTTTTATCATCTCGATATTAGAAAAAATGCTACATTTCATATTTTTACATCATATTAATATTCTATGTGTAAGTATTATAAGGCCTATTAACTAAGTGTGTTTTTCATTATTATGTTTCCTAACATTCTAAGGTGGAAAAATCTTTTGATTCTTTGCAAATCTACAAGACAATTATTTAGTATATCCATGATTTTGTCAAATTTGTTAGATATACAATAGGTGGTTTGCTAAGATTACCACTTTAAGGAGGAAACAACTTTACATCTGCCTTCTTAATATCTTTGCTCGAAGATCTAAAATTCCACTTTAGTCTTAGGCATAAGATTCCCTTAAGGTCCAAGTATCTTTATCTCTAAGGAAAAATCATATCTTTGAGTTTGAAAGGCTCCACAATACAAAACTAAGCATATGAGTTTGGCTATTGATTATTCTTTCACTCCTCGAAGGTGAGAGAAGATATGTGAACAAAAAACTTTATTCCAATATTGTCAAAGGCTCCTATTTTTTTTGGAAGCATAAGAAAATTTAGTTGCCTTTTTTAAGTTTCGTCTCTGCCCCTACGTTTTAGCACCTCTGGCAGGTCTGTTAATATGCAATTTTCTCAGTTATTGATTCGTGTATTCTTTCAACTGCCAATTATCTAGCCGATAAAATCAGAAAAAAATCATAATCATTAGCAAGTTTCTTTAATTTTTGTTCTGCCCGATTTAGAACGCCAAGCTCTCTGCATTTATATTCTTTCACTTAATCTCTGCTGTTTCATTTTCATTTGAAATAATCTCTGTTGTTTCATTTTCATTTGAAGTAATTACAGTATCTGCAGAAATGTCAAAGTTTTCGACATATCAAAGTCCGGCCATTGATTCTGCTTTATCAGCTACGAGCCTCCGACCAACAAGGCTTGCTTTCGTAGCCATTCTGAGCGTATGTTTTTTTTCTGCTCTCTCTATACTTTTGGCTCATGGGTTTGCTCAGATAACAGCAACTCTTGTATTCATGGCAGCCATGTGGGCTCTTGTTAAGGCTGTTTTGTTAAAATTCAGGGCAGATTATGCATTTATTATTTTGAATGAATATAGACAAAACAAAGAAACAATACCAATACCAATCCAAAAATGTCTCTTGTCACCTCTTCTTAAATTTTCGAGAGATATGCCTGCCAATATAACTTATCCTATGTTTGTTCCACCACAATCCCAGTATTTTGTTACCACAGCTTCCCCTGAGGTGAAGTTCACATGGCCATGGTCAAGGCAGAATCAAGAAATACACACAGAAGAAGACCTTCACCAGTTTCTCGTCTCAAGGTATGAGCCTGCAACAGCTGCCTTTCGGCCTATCAGGAGTTTAAAGTTTAGCTGGCCCCCTTTAAATAATAAAGGTCTTCCTCCGCCCATGTCAATGGAACAATCAATTGAAGCCTTGGAGAAATTTGGTATTTATCCTGATATTGTGCAGTGGAGAGACGAGCTCCGCCAGTGGTTCTCCATTGTTCTCTTGAATCCTTGCTTAATAAAATTGAAAGCAGTCATAGGCGGGTGATTGAAGGAGCATCACAGTTTGGGATTTCTATCCGTTATATAAAACAAGTAGGAAGCAGCATAGCAGAAGATAATCTCTGCTGGCAGTGCATTCCACACGAAGATTATCTTCGTAAGTTGCTTGCTTTTCTCATACAAACTCCACAGCCATCCCTTATCATAGAAGAATATGTGAATGCTGTGAGAGAACATCTCAGGCTAAGTGAAAGGAGAGTGGGTGAAAGGCCTTCTACCCTATGCTTCTTGGCGCTGAGTACACTGTACAAAGGATTAAACAATTGGGGGAAGGAACATGTGTAAAGAAGTATGAGTTTGGTGAGAGAATTGCAAGTGGGTATGATGGAAGAGTGCCTTCAGATTCCCATTTTTTGCTCTATCTTTTTTGTGCACTTCTCAAGTATCCCCATTTGATGCTGCATGCTGATCCTATGTTGCCTTCCCACATTCCTAACAATGCCTTGTATGTGAGTGAGACATTGCCTCAAAGCCTCATGGAAAGGTCTAATGTGGCACTAAAATATATTGCCGTTTTATCTAGTGTCCCCAGTGTTATACACCGCGGTGCTACAGTGTTGGTGATTGGAAAGCAGAGTCCTCCTGTGTTTGCAATATATTGGGATCAAAAGCTCAAGTTCTCTTTGCAAGGGCTTACTGCTTTGTGGGATGCAATTTTGATTCTTTGCCACAAAATCAAGGTGGCTCATGGGGGATGGTAAATGGAATTAGCCTTGGCGCTTCTTCTTCTAACCTGCTCTATCTCGAGAACTTCTAATTTGTAATACCTGATTCTATATGTTACCTTGGCATGCCATATGATCCACCTCTTGACAATTACCCTGGTATGTCATATGATAACATCTCTTAATATATTGATTCTTTTTAAAATTAATCAATTATTTAGATGAGTTTAATTATTTTAGGAAAAGGAAATATTACTGATGCTATTGTGGTGTTATTTGTAGGTGAAGTTGTTGGAAATTAGATGTGGCAGTTTCAATCTACTCAAGGTGACAATGACTTATCGCCACCTCACTTTGTCCTTGTGTTTAGTGGTGATTGTTCCTTGTTGTATAAGTCATCTTCAAGTACATATCAATTTAATATTTACACATGTTTAAATTATTTTAGAAAAAAACAAATATTGTTGATGCTACTTGTGGGTGCAGAGGTAGGGGGGGAGTCATGGGAAAATACACGTGGAAGTGGGTAAGTTGCAAAAGGGATAAAAGAATGACGAGGGCATCATTTCAATCTTGTGGCAAGGTAGTAATCAATTATCACCACCTCCCTTTTGCCCTTGTGTTTATAGGTGTATACTTCGTTGCTATTTTGCTAATATGCATATGTTGATAGTCACATGCATGTCATTAGTATTTAGTGGCGATTATCACTTGTTGGATAGATCATCTATCCAAGTGATAGATCATCTATCTTTAGACAATTATTTTTAACTTATTCGGTAAATCCATCACATAGAACCAGAGACAAAAAATACTAGCAATACTTATTCAATCTTGTAGAAGATTATCTTTACTGTCTTTTAGATATGAGGATTTTTTTAGTTATAGAAGCAATTCCAAGAAGAACACTTTTAGACTATAAAATTAGAATGCATAGATAATACTATCAGAAGTATTGAATGTTTATTAGCAAATCCAACATACTCAAAAATATTCCCTAAAAATTTATTCCTTACCTAGACATAGGCTCACCTACACAACTTTTATGATGAGCTAAGGAAAAACAAAATGTCTGCTTCAAAGCAAATAAGTATTTGTTGGCCAATCCCAAGGAGATTGTCTTATAGGCACCAAAAGTGACCAAACAAAGCAATCCTAGCTAGAGAAGATCTTGGAATGATGACAAAAATATTTCAAAAATGGCTAGGGTTTATTCCATTATGGGTTGAATCCACCTAGAGGCCAAATTAGGTAGGTGTTTAAGACTTCAAATTTTTAATCTTGGGTGGAAATCTAAATGTCTCAAAGTCATTGGAGCCATTTGTGCAATTGGTCAATATGTTCACTTTCGTATCAAGGTGATTGTGTTTCAAAATGATGAATTCCTAATAACCTAATCAATTTTAGAGAATGAAACTCATAACTTTATAATTGTGGATATGGGGTCTTTAGCAAGCTCTTAAAAGAACAAATCAAGTCCTCGTAAACCAAAGTGAATTTTGATAGATGAATAGGCTACGCATAGAAGTCCAATACAATTACTTGCCTTGAAAATATATTGGGAAGTTCAATGAATTAAAAATTTATCTTGTAAACAACATGATTGATCTATAAAAGTATTTTCTGCTCCTGTGGCTTGCACGTGCACATATAAGAACACTACAACATTGCAAAAATCCATGCACAATGTGGTCCTCTACGTTTCCAAGAGGGCAAGCTGAATTTCAAATTTCTTTGTGTAAGGAAATGAAGACCAACGGACACATTGTTTTTCCCGCCAATAGCTTGTCTTTTCACATTCCTCTTGTGATGTATAATGAAGCATTATATATGCTTGATATCTCATTGTAAAACACAATTCATTATCAATAACAATTCCTCTGCTCAGTGTGGATGTAGCCAAGTTTGGTGAACCACGATAAATCTGGTGTCTTATTCTTTTTGCTTTCTAATTACATTTGTATGTTGTTTTTACTTCTCTCTTTCTGCAGTTGAGTTGTGCTTTCAGTCTTAACAATTGGTATTAGAGCTGTACGGTGACGATATAGCTGATTGCAAAAATCGGTGTTGGATTTTTGAGCCATGGAGGAACCAAAGATTGAGAAGTTCTCCGGTCAGAATTTTGGACTGTGGAAAGTACATATGGAGTCTTTGTTGATAAAACAAGACCTCTCACTCGCACTTGAAGGGTCAGCAAAGAAGCCAAGCTCAATGACGAATGAAGAGTGGGACAAGATGGATAAGAAGGCAAGAGCTACGATTTTCCTCTCGCTGTTTAGCAATGTATTGTTTAATGTTTCAGCAGAGAAGACTTCAAAGGAGTTGTGGGATAAACTTTGTAAGATGTATGAGATGGCTTCAGCATCCAATAAAGTTTTTATTATGAAAAAGCTTTATAACCTGAAAATGAAAGAAGGCAGAATTATGTCTGACCATTTGAATGAATTTAATACCTTACTTACCCAACTAACTTCAGTGGAGATAAAGTTGGAAGATGAAATTAAAGCAATCTTGCTGCTATGCTCATTGCCCAACAGCTGGGAAGGTGTCGTGATGGCCATAAGTACTTCAGCTGTAGCCAAAACAAAATTGGTTTTTGATGATGTAGCAGCTACACTCCTTAGTGAAGATATGCGTAGAAAGAACCAAGAAATATCTTCTAGTGAAGCCTTAACCATTGTTAGTAGAGGAAGGCCTCAGAATAGAGGCAAAGACAATAACAGAAGAAGATCAAAATCAGTGAAGAGGTCAAAATCTAGAGGTAGAGTTGGTGAATGTTGGTTCTGTGGTAAGCCCGGTCACACCAAGAAAAAATGGTATTCCTATAAGAAGGCACAAGAGAAGGTTAAAGATAGTGAGGTCAATGCTCTTTATGACAAGGATGATAATATTTTGGTTTTGTCCGTAAGTGAAACCACTTTAGATTCATGGGTTCTAGATTCGAGTGCATCCTTTCATGCCACCTCTTGCACGGATGCCTTCTCAAATTATCAAGGAGGATAGTTCGGGAAGGTCTACTTGGGGGATAACAATTCATTGGACATCATTGGTAAAGGTGATATTCTCCTACAATCCAAGAATGGAAACAAATGGCTTTTGCAAGATGTTAGACATGTCCCAAAATTGAAAAAGAATCTAATTTCTATAACCCAATTGTTCTCACAAGGCTGCAATACTACCTTCTATCCAGATTCATGGAAGGTTACTAAAGGTGTCATGCAGATTGCCAAAGGAAATAGAGAGGGCAGTTTATATGTTTTTGAGAATGACTCTCAAGTGGGAGCTGCTATGATAGTGACGGATAGTGAAATCGAGCTGTGGCACCAACGACTTGGACATATGAGTAGAAAAGGTCTTGAAGTCATGATCAAAAGAGAACAACTACCGGGGTTGAAATCAGTGGATTTGGATTTTTGCCAACATTGTCTCTATGGCAAGCAGAAGCAGATCAGCTTCATAAAGACGGGTCATGAGAAGAACACCTCACCTTTGGAGCTGGTTTATTCAGATATTTTTGGGCCAACTGAGGTAACTTCTCTTGGAGGTGCTAATTATTTTTTAACTTTCCTTGATGATTGCACTATGAAAGTTTGGATTTTTATGCTTAATAAAAAATCTGAAGTGTTCAACAAGTTCAGAATTTTTAAAGCTCTAGTTGAAAATTAGAGTGGGCATAATATCAAGTGTTCGCAAACTAATAATGGCGGCAAATTTTGTTCACTAGAGTTTGATAGTTTTTGTGCTAACAATGGTATTCAGAGAATCAAAATTGTTCCTTATACACCGCAAGAAAATGGGGCTGCGGAGAGGTTAAACAGAATGATTTTGGAAAAAGCACGGTTATGCTTTCCAATGCTGGATTGGGAAAAGAGTTCTAGGAAGAAGCTTGCAACACAGCGGTTTACCTCATTAATCGAGCTCCCTCATCTCGGTTAAATCTTGACATTCCCGAGGAAAGGTGGATGGGCAAGCCTATTTCTTATAGTCATCTACGGGTGTTCAGATGTGAAGTGTTTGCTCTTATTCCTCCTAAGAAATGATCCAAATTGGATCCCAAGTCGCAGAAGTGTATCTTTGTTGGGTATGGCAAGGATCAGTATGGATTCAGGTTGTGGGATCCCGTCGCCAAAAAGGTCACTCGCAGTCGGGATGTCATCTTCAACGAAAAAGTTTTCCCAGGTTTGCACAAAGAAAATAGACTTTCAAAAGATTTCATATCAATTGATTTGTTTGATAATTGAAATGACATGGTTCAAGGAAATATTTCTTCTGTTAGTGTTTCTCTGCAGTCTCCTACCACTTGCTTGTTATCTCCTAATACCTCCACATAGCCTTTAATTAGCTCTCAGCTCCCTTCACATCCCACACAGTCCTTTGTGGTGTCAATGCTGCCTCCAAATGTAAGTTCACAGCCCCTCACAACTCCAACGCAGTCCTCTTTGGATAATTCGCTGCCTCTATTTGCAACGCAGCATGGTCATTTTTCAATGCAAGGTGAATCGCTGCACCCAGACATAAGCTCTTTGCCTTTATGTGAAGCACAATAGGTAATAACTCCTACGCAGCCCCTTTTGACTAATATGTTGCCTCCATTAAGTATCACACAGTTTTTATTGTTGCCTGAGGAAAGTTCAAGACCCCCAGTCACTAGTCAAACACAGTTGACGTTTCCTCAAACATGTTCGCTGCCTCCAAATGACTGTTCGCTGCCTGTATTTGATACGCAACCTGCCTTAGCTTCCACGCTGCCTCCCCTAACACATACCCTGCCCCCATACACAAGTTTGCTGCCTTTAACTTCAATGCAGCCCCTGTCAGCTCAAACGCAGCCTATGTCTGATGCAATGCAGCCTATGTCTGATGCAACGCAGCCTACCATAATTGATTCACATTCTCCTTTTATTGAAGCATCTAATGAAAGGTGTTTACATGTCACTATGCTAGATCAGGGTAGTATTCAGAGACGGGGGAGTTTTCATGTGAAAAATATTGGAGAATTTGCACAAGGAAATATACAGATGCAAGGGACTGTGCAACAAGGAAATGTACAGAGGCAGAGTTATGAGGCTAATTTGCAAAATGACATAGCAAATATTCAAAACCAGTTACACAGAATGAATCTGGATGATTCAAATTTGCAAGAGGAGGTTTCTCAGTTAAGGAGGTCTACCCGGGAGAGGAGATGTCCTTCTAAATTTTTTGATTATGAGTTATTATATTCAGAGGAGGCAGAGCCAGAATTATTGATTTATGATCAACCTGAACCAACTACCTATCAACAGGCTTGCAAGGCAGTTGATTCTTCGAAATGGCAAGAGGCGATGCAAGATGAAATGACTTCATTGCAGGCTAATAACACTTGGGATCTAGTGCCACTTCCGCCTAATCGAAGACCCTTGAAGAATCGCTGGGTATACAAGTTGAAAGAGGAAGATGGGGGCAACAAGCGCTATCATGCTAGACTAGTTGTCAAAGGGTATGATCAACAGAAAGGCATAGATTTTAATGAGATTTTCTCACCAGTTGTGAGAATGACCACAATCCAGGCAGTTTTGGGTTTGGTTGCAGTTTGGGATCTTGAACTTGATCAGTTGGATGTCAAGATAGCATTTTTACATGGTGATGTTGATGAAGAACTGTACATGGAATAGCCAGAAGGATTTAAAAAACAAGGACTGGAACATCTTTATTGCAGATTGAAGCATAGCTTGTATGGGCTCAAGAAAGCCCCGCGCCAATGGTATCTCAAGTTTGATCGCTTTATGATTGAGCATAACTTCTTGAGATGTGAATCAGATCCTTGTGTCTATTATAAGCGACTTCCTAATGGTGAGTTTGTCATTCTCTTGCTCCATGTTGATGACATGTTGGTAGCCGGTACAAGTATGAGGATTGTTTCTAAATTGAAGTCACAATTAGCTAAGAGATTTGCTATGAAAGACTTAGGCCCAGCCAAGAAGATTCTTCGAATGACCATCACTAGGGATAGACAAAAGAAGGAGATCATGTTGTCACAAAAGGCATACATTGACAAGGTTGTAGACAGATTTGGTATGGCTGATGCAAAGGTTGTTTCTACTCCTCTTGCTGCCCATTTTCATTTATCTTCTGATTTGTGTCCAAAAACACAAGAGGATAAAGAGTTTATGCAAGGTGTTCCTTATACATCAGCTGTTGGTAGCATTATGTATGCTATGATCTCCACTCGTCTCGATATTGCTCATGCAGTGGGAGTTGTGAGCAGGTTCATGAGCAATCCCAGTAAGCCTCATTGGGAAGCTGTCAAATGGATATTAAGGTATCTTAAAGGTACTTCTGATTATGCTTTGTGTTTTGGTGGCAATAAGGTACAACTGCAAGGTTTCACTGATTCTGATCTTGCCAGAGATTTAGATAAACGGAGATCTACTACTGGCTATGTTTTCATGTTTGCTAGAGCTGCCATTAGTTGGGTCTCGAGGCTGCAACATTCTATTGCTCTTTCTTCTGCTGAAGCTGAGTACATGGCTCTTTCTGAAGGTGCTAGGGAGATGATTTGGTTACAGCAGTTGTTCAGTGATTTGAAATGTCAACAAAGTGACTATGTTATGTTTTGTGATAGTCGCAGCGCCATTTTTATGGCTCATAATCATTCATCTTAGCGTCGTTCTAAGAATATCAACATACATGCTCATTTCATTCATCATGTAGTTGAAGAGGGCAAGTTACAAGTTGCAAAAATTGACACAAAGGTCAATCCGACAGACATTTTCACCAAGGTTGTTCCCAAAGAGAAGTTCGAATGTGCCAGGACTTCTCTTGGTCTAGTTAAGAAGAAGTAATTAGAAGTTTAGAGCAGGGGAATGATTGGCAAGTTGCAGCATCCATTGACCTTCAAGTGGGAGATTGTAAGGAAATGAAGACCAACGGACACATTATTTTTCCCGCCAATAGCTTGTCTTCTCACATTCCTCTTGTGATGTATAATGAAGCATTATATATGCTTGATATCTCATTGTAAAACACAATTCATTATCAATAACAATTCCTCTGCTCAGTGTGGATGTAGCCAAGTTTGGTGAACCACGATAAATCTGGTGTCTTATTCTTTTTACTTTCTAATTACATCTATGCGTTGTTTTTACTTCTCTCTTTCTGCAGTTGAGTTGTGCTTTCAGTCTTAACACTTTGTTCAACCAAAGTACAATTTGATGTCTTCAGTTTTCTCCATTTGCTTATTCATGTCTCAAGTGTCACCTGTCCGTCCAACTTATGGAATCCAGTTGTATTACTGGAATGACCAAATAATCTTATATATGACTGCTAGGAGAAATTATGCTTAGCTTGTCAATTTTCACCGTGTTGCATCTCAAAATCTAGATTATGCTTTATCATTTTATTTCAAGCCACTTATCTTTTACTAAGCTTAATGCAAAGCATTACACAGTTTATATTCTCTGCTTCAATTTAAGTTAAGTTTTATGGGTGTTAGCTAAAACAACCCCCTATAATTGTTTGCTCATGGTTACCTATCCAGTTATTATTTCAAATACTAACTGGTATTATTATCTGCCATGGTTTTGTTTTTGGTCATACTCACAAGAAATTGTTCTGTGTGTTTTTTGTTGTTGTTTCTGAAACATGTCTACCTAATGTCCAATGTGATTAGTTCATATTTCTTGTGACAACTATAAATATATTATTATTATTATTTAGTGGAAGTACTGATGATTTAGATCATTTAAAATGGGTTTCAATTTTTAGTGGCTATTCATTAAGACTGCAGATATTTACTTAATTGTTCATAAATTTCTTCTTGTGGTTGGTGGTTCAAAATCGTTGTTTTACTTGGGATAATCTAAGTAAGCGGGGATTCCAGGGTCCCTCAATGTGTGTCATGTGCCGTAATAGTGAGGAAAGTGTTTCTCATCTCATTTTTCCAATGTTCTTTTTCTAGGGAGATTTGACATTTTTGGTGGAGTGTGTGGAATCAGGCTTGTTGGCATGTCTCCTCTTTGGCTGAGTTTTTTGATCATTGGGGCACAGCCCCTGTTAAAACCTCTTTTCTTCAAGTTATTTGGGCTCTTGGACCTTCCTTTATAATTTGGAATATCTGGTTGGAGAGGAATCGTAGGATCTTTCAAGATGTTTTGTTGGGAGCCCATCACTTGTGGTGGAAAATTCTTCATTCTTTGGGTGAAACTGTTTCAGCAAATTGTGATTTGGCGGAATCAGTGGATCCTCAAGATGTTGATTGCTACAAGCATCTTCATCTTCCTCCTTAACAAGGTCACCTCATGAGAAATAAATGTCGACACCCTCTTCGGAAGCTAAATAGGGAGTGGCATTAGACTCCTCCTCCTTGGGGAGTTTTGAAACTCAACACAGATGGTTCTTCTCGAGGAAACCTTAGTCATGCTGATATTGGTGGAGTTGGTCGAAATAGTTCTGGGTCTGTGCAGTTTATCTTTTCTATTTATAAGGGTCTTCATTCTAACAATCTGATGGAGGCTCTTGCCATTTTATATGGGGTGGAGCGTGGTTGTCATCTTGGATGGAGAAGGATCATTTGTGAGTCTGATTCCTAGGTGGTGGTGAATTTGTTGAATAGACAGCATTTAGCTAATGTTAATTGGCACTTAGCTTTGGTTGTTTAATAGATTCTTAATCGGTGTGATTCTCTGGATTCGGTTTCTTTCATTCATATTCCTAGAGAATGGAACGGAGTTGCAGATTGTTTGGCCAAATGGGCTTCTGATCACATGCAACACTGGAACCTTGTGAATTGGGGTCAATTACCCTTGGAGCTATCTCAAAAGTTGAATAACTTAGTGGAGCTTGACAGGGCTAAGTAATGCCCTTGCTTTGTACTTTTTCTTGTTTGAATAAATTTTTACCCCTCTTTTAGTAAAACTTAATTGTTCATAATAGTTTTGTCTTTATGTACATATTCTTTGTATTTTATTGATCCGTGTTACATTTTTCTTAATGGATTTCAACTTTTTAAGTTGCAATAGTTATATATTAAGATTGTACAAGTTTACAAAATGTAGCATAGTTATATTATATACTTTTAATGTGTTTTGTATTTTTTTTTTTAAAGATTTCAGGTACAATCCATTTGAGGATTCAGTGCTTTTGGTGACAAAGGAATACTACTACTCCTGTGATACTTCTAATCCTGCTACATCATATAATGATGGTAACATAATCATTAAACTTCATCATCCTAGTCCCTCTTTATTCATCAGTGGAGCTCCTGGTCACTATGCACATGGACATAAATTAATAATTGTAGTTTTATCACCATCAATTCATATTATTTCACCATCTCCTACTCAAGACAATAATGAAGTTCCAAACACTGCAAGTACTAGTCTAGTCTGTGCAATAACAATTTCTATCCTCGGTCTTGTCATGCCTTTCTAAAGAGTGGAAGGCATTGCATAATGTATGTATTGGAAATACATAAGCTTTCCAGTATAAATTTTGGAGTCTTGTTGAGTACTTACATTTTAATTTTGTGACCTAACATGTTCTGGTTTTGGGGAATGGCAATTAAAAATATAGTTTTCAAAAAGAGTAAGCTTTTTTAAATGTTAATATTTTTTTTAGTACCCAAAAGCTTCCAATGACTTGAAATTTCTCTGATCCATATCAAAAGCGAGTCTCATTTGTATCTCTAAGTTTCCCAAAAGCTTCCAATGACCTGAAATTTCTCCAACCCATATCAAAGCCTTCTCCAAGAACTCTATAAACAACTTTTCTGATTTGCTTTTAAACTGCTTTGATAGTGTAGCACATCATTATTTTCCTTTGTCCACGGTCAGCACCATGCTGCTTTACTATTGGTACACATGAAATTTTGGTTGATCTTAATCTGTGTGAATCCAAATTTACATTAGTGCCAAAATAATATTTACTAGGGACCTTAAGCCAAGTGGGTGATCATGGCATAGTTATAAACCCAGTTTGAATCTTGTATTGATAAAAATCTCTTCAGAACTCCTTAAGAAATACTCTTCACATCTCACTCCATGCCACTAGTACCAGAAACCTCTCAAACAACCCACTTCTCTGAAGTGGTGTGACAGGTGATGATTTTGGCAAGTGAGTTTGCTTCATAATCATCTATTACAGCTTTATTGTAAGAACAAGCCCAATAAACACCAAAAGATAGGGCAAAACATAACAGCAACAAACAGAAAAGAGGCAGGGCAAAACATAGTTGAATAACCCAGCAAATTATATTCATCTAACATTCATTACATCAAAAATGCTGTGTCTAGTAGCTATCCAGATGCTATATCTAATAGCAATCTAAATGCTATATCCAACAACCATCTAGAGGCTCTGTACAACAGCTCTCTATAATCACATATATATAGCTACAGAACCTTTAAAGCCTAGAAGCTTCTAACTTTCTAGAAAACTCTTAAACCTAGAATGTTCTTTTCTAGAACATATCTTAGAATATTCTTTTCTGGAATAGCTTTAGGAATATTCTAGCTTGTGGAAGGCCCTAGAAACATTCTATCATTTTCTAGACAATCTTAATCCTTAACATCCCCCCTTAAGATTGGCTAGAATAATATAGAGAAAATATAAATGAGAGGGGAACATTATAATAATATCCCCCCTTAATGTTCACCTCTAGCATACCAATCATTCTTCGATCATATTCCTCTTTCATGGCTTGCTCCCATTCTCTCTTTCTTCTAGCTTTGGCCATGAGATCTCTAGTATTCTTTCCTTGGATCTTTGAGTCTTGCTTATATATTTCTTCAACACTCCTTATCCTTTGTCTAGCTGAAAAGTCATCTTCATCATCACAACCAATAATACCTCTAGCTTGTTCCAACTTGCATTTTCAGCAATATAACACCCATGCGAACAAAAGCCACTCTAGCAATATACCAGCCATGTAAACAAATCACTCCAGCAATATATCTGCCCTGCAAACAAATCACTCTAGCAACACATCTGCCCTGCAAACAAGTCATTCCAGCAATATTTCTTGCTGAACCTCTAGCTGAATCTAGCTAAACCTCTAGCTGAACCTGGAAAACATTCCAGCTGAACCTCTAGCTGAACATGGCTGAATCTCTAGCTGAAACTTTTTTCTGCCAACAACCCCCTCAGCGTTACCCAAGGGGATTCGAACCTGTAACCTCGCTTTGATACCATGTAAGAACAGGCCTAATAAACACCAAAAGACAGGGCAAAACATAGTTGAATAACCCAGCAAATTATATTCATCTAACATTCATTACATCAAAAATGCTATGTCTAGCAGCTATCCAGATGCTATATCTAATAGCAATCTGAATGTTGTATCCAACAACCATCCAGAGGCTCTGTACAACAGCTCTCTATAATCACATATATATAGCTACAGAACCTTTGAAGCATGGAAGCTTCTAACTTTCTAGAAAACTCTTAAACCTGGAATGTTCTTTTCTAGAACATATCATAGAATATTCTTTTCTAGAACAGCTTTAGGAATATTCTAGCTTGTGGAAGGCCCTAGAAACATTCTATCATTTTCTAGACAATCTTAATCCTTAACATTTATTTTTTCCTCTACAAAAATTCAAACGAGCAAAAAGGTTTTGAATTATTTAGCTATTGCTAGTGAAACAAAGTGATTCCCTGTATCAACTCCTAAATTCGTATTTCTTTCTGTGTCCGTTGCACTGCTCCAGCTCCCTTGAAATTCTTCCTGACACTTTTGTTTTTTCCCTCTACTGCATCATTTAGCTTATTTCTTTTATGTTTTTTAGTTATTCTGTCTTTGTTCTAACTGAATTTATTTTCTCTATTAGCACGAATTTGATCTATTTTTCTCACCTTAGGTTCTCTTTTTCTTTGCATCTTCTTCACACCACTCAACATTTAATGAATTTTGGAATGCAACATGCTATTGTCTATCTCGGTAGGAATTTTGCCACCGGATTCCTCTAGTCCTGCCAGCATTATCACCATCTCATACTCTGACCGGTTCTTTTCATTTGACAATCTCTTTATGCTTCTAAATAGTCTGGAAGTTGTGGCACAACTCCCTCTTTGATGAACAATGCCTTAATCAAATTGGCAATATATCAATGAACTTGGCTCTTCACATTGGAACTCTTGTTTAGTCAAGGAAAAGGTTTTGGTTGTATTAAATTTGATTTCAGCTATATAAATTGTTGATGTTTTGTAGTGTCGGGAGGTTACGCTAATGGTCTCCAAAGTAATAATAATCAAACAGTTAATTAATAAGACACAATATTGGAAGGGTGCGATCATTCCAACACATGTGTCCCCTTCTAAATATATATATCATTCAAAGACAAGAAAAATATACAAGGAATCAATTAAACATATCTGATATGGAAAAATAACATGGTATCAGAGCAGGTTCAGGTTTACAGATGAAAATTAATAGGTTTGAATGTCCCAAGGACTCCATGGCAGAGAGAAGAGTATCAACCATGGTGTCAAACAAATTGGTTTAGGATGAATCTCCATCTGTCACAACAGGAGATGAGGAGTTAAAGAGCGCATAATCTAAAATGATGGAATCCCTGTTGCTGTCGTAGCTGAAATAGGATAGACGTTGGCCATGAAAGGGAGCCATGGTCTTGGAGGAATTAGAGAATAGAGCTCATGCTATCTTTCACTGCGTCACTGAACATTCCCTTTGATGGAGGGAAGTTGGTGCCAATGACGGTCGTGGCATGAGCTGTGGATACCTTGATGTTGTTCTGTAGATTGGTGATTTCAAGCACTGTTTGGATGTTGTTAATCGTAGGAACAAGATATGATACATACTGAGCATTGTCTAGCATTCCCAAAACCTCGTTTCCTATAGCAATAGTGTATCCCTTGTTTACATGGCTTTCAAAGATAATGTAGTTGCCTCATATCCATATGTTCTCCGAGGGGTTTTCTTCTATTTTCTCTAGTCGGGGCACTCCATGGAACAACCGATAATCAAAGTGCCCAAAGCCACCTGGATGTCTAACGGGACTCACTGGCCTGGGACATGGATTGTTTCCAACCAAGATCATTCCCGTGGAGATCACGCTGGAATCATCCAGGTGATGCTAAAAGCTCCAGGAAAGACGCAGATGGTGATGGTCGATAACAACACTATTCCATATTGGTCCACTAGAGAGTGGACTGCGAATTATTTCACCAAGATTTTGGAGATGTCAGATAAGAAGACATTCCAAATGTGTTGTGTGAGGGTTTCTCCTTCAAGCATATACTTTAATTTTAGCCTAAACCCAGTAGCTCATACCCTCACCGAGCAGATCTTGTTAGACGAGAATAGCGAATTAAAACTTTACTACTTGATTGATGACTTGGAAGTAGTGAGGATGATTGCAATGGAAGTGGGCAATCATGTCGACGATGATGGTTACATGCCAGTCATCTATGGCCTCTCCATATGCAACAAAGTTGACATTCTCGGCAATGCTGGATGCTTCAAGGAAGCCTTTGACTTTATCAGAAAGATGCAAATAGAAGATCTTGCTTCTGTGTGGGGGATTTTTCTTGGTGCTTACAAAATTCATTGCAACATTGAAACTAAAGAAAGTATGCCTAAATGTTTGAACTTGTAGAAGAGTCACAAGTAGATCTTCTAAGAGAATTGGAGTCTGGATCAAGTGGATCAGTAAGAAATATATCTTTGACAGAGATAAGTCAAGGCAAGGATCTTGCAAGGGGTTGTGAAGTCTGGGACTCACAACTAAGAGGGAGTTTAACAAATCAATAGAGGCAACCTTGGACGAGGAGGTCAAGAGGTTGATGCTAGTACTTGGAGCTTCAGAGGGAGTCACATCATCATCAAGATTCCTTGTTAATGCATTTTTTTCTCTGAGAGGGAGAAATTTGAGGTGAAAGCCCTTGTTAATGCATTTCTCTCTATGAGAGAGATTTGAGGTGAAAGCCCTTGATAATGAGTTCTTCTCTGTGAGAGAAGTTCAAGGTGAAATCCCTTGATAATGAGTTCTTCTCAGTAAGAGAAGTTCAAGGTGAAATCCCTTGATTCCACCCTCTGAGAGAGCCATGGTGGATGTCATGTGTGTGACTCAATGACAACATCACGTGAGAGAGTCCGTGATGGTTTTTTTTGTACTTGTGTTTCACCCTCTGGGAGAGCTATGGTGAAAGTCATGTTGAGGTGACAACATCACGCAAGTGATGAACACTTGTACATACCATACATGGTTGTAGCCATTATGGTTGATATCATATTGAGGTGATATCTGATATCATGATGAGGTGGTATCTTTCTTTTCCACATATGGGTGTAGCCATTGCAGTAGACATCATGATGAGGTGACATGTCTTGTGCAGCTGGAAGTATCCTCCCTAGCTAAGAGGGAGTGTTATTGTTTGTAGCTTAGGGAGGTTACAGATTTCACGGCCGAATAGTTCTAGCGCTAGAGAAAACAATACATCCATTGGCCAACTCCCTCCTTATGCACTCCAATGACAATAGTTAATCATAATAACTATTATTGATTATGGAAAACTGATCTGGGAAAGCAATCGGTCAAATAAACTAAAGATAAACAAATCAATTCCATGAAATGGCGCCTTTTGAAAGGGTAGTGGCTGATGGTAAGAAAGCAACCCTTCAAGGCACATAAGGACTCACTGGAGACTTTGCTATACCTCCCTAGCTAAGAGGGAGTGTTGATGTTTTGTAGCATCGAGAGGTTATGCTAATGGTCTCCAAAGTAATAATAATCAAACAGTTAATTAATAAGACACGATATTGGAAGGGTGTGATCATTCCAGCATATGTGTCCCCTTCTAAATATATATCATTCAAAGACAAGTAAGAAAAATATACAAGGAATCAATTAAACATATCTGGTCTAGAAAAACAACATAAATAACTTCATAAATTATTGGATTTGTCCAGGGTTTGCAAAACAGTGCCTTTGATCATATTTTGTGCACAGATATCCTCTTTCCACTCATGTTTTTCCTGCAAACCCTTACAAATGAACTCCATAAATTTTATCAAATAGCTTGTGATCTTTATAGGCCTCTGGTGATATTCTGATATTTGGTTCCTTGTCTTCTGTAAATTGATTCAGTTTCTCCTCGAGAAAAACAAACCCTTACAAATGAACTCCATAAATTTTATCAAATAGCTTGTGATCTTTATATGCCTCTGGTGATATTCTGATATTTGGTTCCTTGTCTTCTGTAAATTGATTCAGTTTCTCCTCGAAAATTTCTAATCTTTCATTATGTTTCTAATTTTCTAATTTTCTAATCTTTCTAATGGCATTGTCCTCCTTCAACATTCTGTGTCTTGATTCTTTTGCTATTAATATTGTAGTTTATGTATTTTCATTCGGGTTACCTTTAACATAGTGCAATTGTTATCAGAAATTGTTTTATATTATCCCTGTATGATTATTTGTGTTCAATTATGGGCACATGCTCATAATATCTCTTTCCATAGGATAATATGTAATAGCATTTATAACAATATGCAATATTCAATAACATATGTAAATAACATTGAGCAAATGGTGAAGAATGAATATGTTATTTGGATAACATAATGGGGCTAACATTTGCAAATTATATTTATATATGTGCATATGAGAGAGATTCAAAATCTAGTGAAGGCAGGTTCATATTTGAGTGCATCACATATTTGTTTAAGGTGATGCAGGTATGGACCTGTCTGGATCTGTACAACTCTAGTCTTCTTGGCAGCTGTTCTTGGAAATTATGCATCCTATTTATCTTTTGAGCCAAGTACCACTGATACAGAATGGGTTTATGACATCATGTAATGTCCCCTTCTAACAAGCCAAAATTTCTGCAATCTTGCAAACAATTTCAACTTGTAAAGAGCACATTAGTATTCTATCTTTTTCTTTTAATATTTAACTATATATTATTTCTTTCACAACTATATGCTTTTCTTGTTTATACTTCATGAATTACCTTGGGTGAGATAACCTTAAGCCTATTAATCATTCTTTCCAAATTATGGGAGAAGATACTTAAGGATGTAATGTCACCCCAATTCTCATGGGTCCATCATTATTCCTTCAATTCTCTAATTGAAGGCCTAATCCTTCGATTCTCTAATCGAAGGCCTATTATTCCTTGGTTCATCAACCAAGGGCTATTAGTCCTTGGTTCTTCAGCCAAGGCCTATTATTTCCTTGGTTCTCTAACCAAGGCCTCTTATTCCTCGGTTCTCTAACCAAGGCCTATCCCTTCAATGCTAGATTGAGGGCTTCATTCCTTGGTTCTCTTACCAAGGTCTACCCCTTCAATACTAGATTGAGGGCTTATTATCTTCCTTGATTCGTCAATCAAGGCCTATGACTTATCCCATGAATTGGTCAACTACAATCCTTGTTTTCCACCCCATCTCTATGGTGAAGATGATTAATGTTTAAGGACTATTATCTACCCCTTGGGTAATCATGCCTTTACAAATCTATTTCATATTCATAACTATGTACTTATAACCTTCTTGTACTCATTATCTTATTTAAACAAGAATCATGCATTTATGTAGAACATCTATTAGTCTCATATTTACTTGAGTTTATAAGACCTCTGCCTTTATATCTCATTCATAATGGATCATCTTTTCTTACTTATATGCAATTCTAAGACTAATCTTATATTGTTATTTTCATACTTGTAGATTCCAATTATATAATTCTATTATAATATTTATTATAATCTCTATATTATATTATATATATTATATTATATATGTGTGTACTATGCACAATTTATATTTTATATTATTTATATAAAATATTAATTATTATTATTATTATAATAATTAATCACTATTATTATAATGATCATTACTATTGTCATCACAATATTATTATATCATTATCCATATGATTTTGTAATTAATTCAAATTGTATCTTGGTTCTTATCTGAATATTACAATTCACTTTAGAATATCTATATACTCTTAGAAATCCAAAAATATATTATTTTCTTTATACACCCAGCAGATATATATATATATATATTTGCTAGCACTTGAATTCTATTGTTGTATTATTAGTAACATAACTTTTATAATATATTACTTATTTATTATCATTATAATATTATTATTATAAATATATATATAGACATCATTTAATTATTATATAATATATGTTATATTATAATATTATTTATTATTGTTATTATAATATCATTATTATTATAGTATTATCATAAATATAATTTTTAATAATGTTTAATCGTGTCGATCTCTATCGGGACATCACAACCTTTATGTACTATATATATATATATATATATACTTGAATCACTTCTCCCTTTTACTGCTGATGTACATATCTCTATATATTGATTTATGATATCTTGCCTATGATGTTTTCCTTCTATCTCACAACCTTTATTTATTTCCCTTTCAAGGGATATGTTCGAAGAGGCACGTCTTTTATTATGCTTGGTGGTAAAAGACATACTTACCCTCTTATAATTTTTATATTAATTCCCTTTTATGGTAAAACTAGTTCTACCCATACGTAACTCCCTTATCATAAGACAATAGGTTAAAAGATGTTTATTTATATTATATCATTATAATAAATGATATATTATTTATTTTGTATTCTTTATATTACATCATTTATATCATAATAAATGATATATGATTTATATTATATTATTTATGTGTTATTTATAAATATAATAATAATATATTTTGTTAATTGTGTTAAATAAATATTATTTAAATATATTAAATAGACTTCATTTATAATATTATTCATATCTTTAATTTGAATGAAACACATAATGGATTCAATTATAAATTACTAATATAGGGACATGACAACCCTCCCCACTCAAAATTGCTTGTCCTCAAGCAATCACAACAAGGATTAAAGGATTAGGTGAAAATATCAGTAATTTAATATTAAAGTATACATTAAAAAAATTTAATAATAAATTTAATATTAAAGTATATAATACTTTTTTATTATTTATTTAATTTAAAAGTTATAGTTATGTTTAGTAGGATTGTGGGTCTAATCACATGGTTATTATGATCACAAATTTTATATTTATATTCATCCTTAATTGTTTCTTGAAAATACATCTCTATATAAACTATATATGATGTGTTTATACAACACCCAATATTTATAATATTATATATTATGATATAATTTTATAGCTATAAAATAACATTAAGTTAAGATGAAAATAATTTTGTCAAATATATTACTTTATAAGAAATTAATAGGGTTACTTTATTTTACTATTTCATTCAGTGTATTTACTTAATGTAATTTTATTGTTATTAAGAGTTATTTTATTTTTATTTATTTTTATCTTATTTACTCATTATTTATTACATATTTGTAACTAAATTTAAAATTTCTTTTGTTTTGCTGCATCATAACATATTGAGTAAATTTTAATTTTTTAATATTGCATCATTGATTTTTATTTTTATTTATAGAATTGGAAGTCAACTATTATTCATAGGATGGCAGGAACACTGCTCTGATACCACTGTAATGTCCCCTTCTAACAAGCCAAAATTTCTGCAATCTTGCAAACAATTTCAACTTGTAAAGAGCACATTAGTATTCTATCTTTTTCTTTTAATATTTAACTATATATTATTTCTTTCACAACTATATGCTTTTCTTGTTTATACTTCATGAATTACCTTGGGTGAGATAACCTTAAGCCTATTAATCATTCGGAGAAGATACTTAAGGATGTAATGTCACCCCAATTCTCATGGGTCCATCATTATTCCTTCAATTCTCTAATTGAAGGCCTAATCCTTCGATTCTCTAATCGAAGGCCTATTATTCCTTGGTTCATCAACCAAGGCCTATTAGTCCTTGGTTCTTTAGCCAAGGCCTATTATTTCCTTGGTTCTCTAACCAAAGCCTCTTATTCCTCGGTTCTCTAACCAAGGCCTATCCCTTCAATGCTAGATTGAGGGCTTCATTCCTTGGTTCTCTTACCAAGGTCTACCCCTTCAATACTAGATTGAGGGCTTATTATCTTCCTTGATTCGTCAATCAAGGCCTATGACTTATCCCATGAATTGGTCAACTACAATCCTTGTTTTCCACCCCATCTCTATGGTGAAGATGATTAATGTTTAAGGACTATTATCTACCCCTTGGGTAATCATGCCTTTACAAATCTATTTCATATTCATAACTATGTACTTATAACCTTCTTGTACTCATTATCTTATTTAAACAAGAATCATGCATTTATGTAGAACATCTATTAGTCTCATATTTACTTGAGTTTATAAGACCTCTGCCTTTATATCTCATTCATAATGGATCATCTTTTCTTACTTATATGCAATTCTAAGACTAATCTTATATTGTTATTTTCATACTTGTAGATTCCAATTATATAATTCTATTATAATATTTATTATAATCTCTATATTATATTATATATATTATATTATATATGTGTGTACTATGCACAATTTATATTTTATATTATTTATATAAAATAATAATTATTATTATTATTATAATAATTAATCACTATTATTATAATGATCATTACTATTGTCATCACAATATTATTATATCATTATCCATATGATTTTGTAATTAATTCAAATTGTATCTTGGTTCTTATCTGAATATTACAATTCACTTTAGAATATCTATATACTCTTAGAAATCCAAATTTATATATGATTTTCTTTATACACCCAGCAGATATGTATATATATTTGCTAGCACTTGAATTCTCCCTTTATATATTAATTTATGATATCTTGCCTATGATGTTTTCCTTCTATCTCACAACCTTTATTTATTTCCCTTTCAAGGGATATGTTCGAAGAGGCACGTTTTTTATTATGCTTGGTGGTAAAAGACATACTTACCCTCTTATAATTTTTATATTAATTCCCTTTTATGGTAAAACTAGTTCTACCCATACGTAACTCCCTTATCATAAGACAATAGGTTAAAAGATGTTTATTTATATTATATCATTATAATAAATGATATATTATTTATTTTGTATTCTTTATATTACATCATTTATATCATAATAAATGATATATGATTTATATTATATTATTTATGTGTTATTTATAAATATAATAATAATATATTTTGTTAATTGTGTTAAATAAATATTATTTAAATATATTAAATAGACTTCATTTATAATATTATTCATATCTTTAATTTGATTGAAACACATAATGGATTCAATTATAAATTACTAATATAGGAACATGACACATCAATTATGTGAGCCTAGCTGCAGCCATATTCTATGCATATATAGGCCTTGCACCGGTTGGATTCTACTTTCTACACCAATTCTTCGGCATAACCTCAAGCTTAGTGCAGATTTGGTGTTTGTATGGTTACTCTCTGTTCATCTTCATTCCTGCTTCGGTATGCATACACTTGATGTCCATTGTCTAATTTTAACTCTATTTGTTATTCATTCCATGCCTTCAAACAAAAACTAATCTTATTATTTTTTATTTGGCAGTTCCTCTTGATCATCCCACTGGAAGTTTTTAAGTGGATTGTCATTGTTCTTGCGGGCCTGGTATCAGCTTTTTTTCTTTGTCACAATATGCAGTCTCAAAGAAAGGCTCATAGCAATAATTGGACAATACCAGTTTTGACTTCATTTGTACTGCAGCTCTGCTTAGCATTAGTCATGAAGTTCTGTTTTTTTGCATGAATATCAAGGTTCTACTTCTCTTTTCTTTTTTATACAGCTCTGTTAAAGAGCATTGTTGTGCTGTAACGGTATGAAGATTTATGTCTATTGTGCTTGTTTCTTCAATATTTTCCTTCTTATGAAGTTTTATGTCTATTCTGCTTGTTTCTTCAATTTTTTTTTGAAAGAAGGAAAATAGCAGTGAAATATGTGAGTGAGATATAAATTGTTCTTACTATTAGTGCAGATTTCATTGCTCTATGTGATTCCTTGTGGTCGGTATCTATGTGATGTCCATAATTTACAAGCATTTAACTATGGTGCAGCATCCCTATGATGGGTTTTTGTTCCATGTTTAATGCAGTTTCTTTCCATTTCAAGATGGAGGAAGTAGCTCTTTGACTTGTATTTTAAATGACAAATGTTTATAGCGTTCTCTTAACTAGGTTCTGTAGGTCGTGTTTTGTTGGTGTATTCTAATAAAAACTTATCAAGTACCCCCAATAATTTTGGGTATATGTGTTGCCTACTAATGCATTCATGTTTAAATTGGTTTTGTATTCAGTAAATGGATTTTTAACAAGCAGTCAGAAATTAAAGACGGATAGCAAATGAAATATCATTGTCTAATGCTTGTTTAACTGTCAAGACAATAAAAAAAAAAAGTGCTTTTATATTTGTATAGATTACAAATAACTGAAGATAGAAGATAGTAAGATAGTAAATTATTTTTAATATGATCTCAATAGTAAATTTCTTTCAGTGTAAGGCAGGGACTGCAGTTACACGGCAGCTCTTGTTGATAAAGTTCTCAAAATGCTCTTAAAAATTAAAAATACATGGAATTCCAAATTACAAATTAAGAAAATCTTAGTTTCTTTTCCTTTACTTGACCATGTATATCAATTATCATGTGAATATTTGAAATTTTCTATATTTTTTAAAATTTCCCTATTTTTTAGTAGTAATCTCCTGCTATCCCCTAAAAAATAGCCTCCCAAAAATATCTTCACTAAAAACACATTCCCTGTCCCTTGCCATCCCCATCCTAGAAACTTGGTTAACAAGCTATTTGCTTCTTTCTTGGATCATTTTTATTTACTTCCCAATATTGTTAAATTTGTTAAATTAGTTGAAGTCAAGGGTGATAATGCAAGCCCTATCTATAAGTTCTTGAAAATCAAGCAGAGGTGGCATTTTTATGAGAATATACGATGGAACTTCTCCAAGTTTTTTTATTGATAAATACTTATTTATGTTTGATGATATGCACCCACTACTTCTCCATTAAATATTGACTACTTGATAACAACATATTAGAAATGTCTTTGATTCATATACACCTACTATTTCTCCCATTAAAACATAGTGAAATTGGACTTGATTTTCGTCATTTTTGGGAACCATTGATTGATGGGGCTGTTCGTGGGTTTCAGGTAATTTGTGATACATAAACACCAATTGGAGAGCCTATTCCCGCCAAGAAATGGGCAGTTGTTGCAAAAATATTTATCAACCCAATTTTTGTTGTTGAGGAACTATGGTATAGAGATGGTAGCTATAAATTTTATATTATTTTTTTTTCATCAAACGAATGATTTGGGTGATTTTTTTAAGATCAGTTGTCCACAATAGGTATGGGATTATGGGATTGAACAAGAGTATACTCTTGTGCAAAATGACATGTGAACTGGGTAGTGGAATGGCTTTTGGGTGGTTTTGCTAGTCCTAGGTACTATTTCAACTTTCAACAAATGTTGCCTTCTCATACATTTTGTTTCTTCTTTGTATCAGATAGTATATCTTAATTCATTTAAATCATATATTAAGATAAAGGAAGTTTAATAATCAATTGTTTTCTTTAGGTTGTTAATCTTTTAATGCTCCACAACTAGAAAATCTATCGTAGGTAGAACTAATTTGCGTGACATTATAATTTATATTGTAGTGTTGATTTGTTGATGATTTTTTTGGTCATGATGAATAGGGGCTCTACTTCTATGGTATTGTGGTAGATAAAGCCTATGGCTATGATATTGTTGATGTTCAAGGCATGTTGTATGCAAGAATCAACAGTAGTGGTATCAATGGAGAAGTCACACCTTGTCAAGTAATAATAATATGTAATGGCTTCAATTCTATATTATTGAGAAGAATTTAAATGTCATGTTGAATTTAGGACTCGGTAGTTTTTTTCTTGGAACAGTGAGAATTCTAAAATGGTCCATCAATTGGCATTTCATCTGGCAATCAAGTTTGGACTACTCTTTACATCCAAGTTGAGGTAGGATGCAAAAGCTTTTTTAGGAAATAAGTCTCATATTAGATGGTTAGTTCTTTTTCATATTTAATTACAACTTTGGGTGCAAAGAATCAGAGTTGTTGATGTTGTAATCTTGTTTGGCCCCAAACCTATTCTAGTCAATCTTTCATTCTACTTAACAAGACAAATTTTAGTTCATCTTGGGTAAGTGCATGGAAATGGGCGACCAAACTTTTTTTTGAAATCATAAAAAACTGATCTTGCACGAGGAATTGAAGATAGCCACTCTCAAAATTAAAAGATGTGATAAGAACACGTTTTGTAGTGCTCCGAGTCTAGTTTCGAAACTACTATTTTTTTTTCTAAAAATGGTGGAGATTAAGAGGTTCAAATAGGGGGAGCACACAAAGTGCTCATGTTTTTGTCAGAAAATTGTAACATAGTGTTTGGTGTGCTCCCCCTAATATGTCAACTTTTTTAAGTATTAGACAAATCACAACAGTGGAAAATTAGCTAACACCATGTAGTTTATGCATGCTTTTTCTGTTAATTTTTTTATGAATATATGAATTTTCAAAGTGGACATATCTTGAAAAATGAAAATTTGAGCGTGCTCCCCCCCCCCCCTATTTTTTAAAAACTAATCAAAAATAAATAAATAAAATTTTATGTGTATAGAATTGAGTCTTGAATCTAAAAATGTAATTTGTTTCAAATTTTGATAAACGTGTAAAAAATGACACCAAAAATATTAGACATAAGTTTTTTGAAAAATAGAGCACATTAGCAAAATAATTTGAAGATGGAAACTTTGTTATCATATTTTTGAAAAAATACATGGTTAGAAAGATAATAAAAAACTTGAATCTGTCTTGGCATTTTTTCTTATTGACATTGAAAAACGTGTAAACCATAAGGGAGCATGCACGATATTTGGTCAAAAATTCTAACTTTTATGAAAAACACGTCCTTGGCATCCAAAAGCCACCTCCAACCCTTTAGGTTGGATGCCCAAGGCAAATCCAACCCTTAGGGTTGGAATTTCCCAAAGCAAGGAAAAACATGAGCGTGTTATAAAACAATTAAAATGAATTTTATGCATATCTCTCTCCCTCTCTCTATCTTGTCTTCTTTATGACCCTCTCTCTCTCTCTCTCTCTCTCTCTCTTGTTCCAGTCATCTTCATCTCTTTGTGTCCATTTTGTTGATAACTAAGAGGGGGGGTGAATCAGTTATCTTAATTAATTTAACTTTCTGTTCTTCTTTAATAGTTAGTGCAACATCAAAACAAATAAGCATCCATAACCATGAAAGCAGAAACAAAATCAATACACATAACACATTGATTTTGACGTGGAAAACCCTGTTAAGGGAAAAACCATGGGGTGACTAACCCAAGATTGTATTCTCTGTTAAAAGAATAGATGTACAAAATGGCACTTGTCAATTAGGGCTCACTGCCCGAGCACACTGCTCACAAGAGGCTTACTGCTTACAAGGGACTCACTGTCTACAAGGTACAAAGAAAGTAACAAGATACTTGAACTAATGAGAAGCATCCACATATGCTGGGGTTCAGTTCCGGTTAGGCTTAATACACTGATCTACTGCACTTCATTCTTCCTCTTCTTTGGTACTGTTGTCCTGTCACATACCGAACCTGTATTACTGCTTCCACACTGCTCTCTACTTTTCTTCGCACTACACAACACACCACACACACCTTCTCATCGAAATCCATCTGGTATATATATCCGCACAAAGGATTTCAACATCTTTCTAGTCGGCATCCGGAATACTCAATATTTTCCCAAACTCTGGTCTGTCGGCTGAATCCTTGCTTACCAAGTGATGCGTATCAAAGAGATGCTTATAGAAGTTATCAATCATGTCGGTCAATCATGAATGATCCCTTAAGAAACTTGATTACCATCAATATCTCATCCAAATTAAGATCTGAAGCTCTGCCGGTCAGTTCTTCCTCAGTCTACTCTACTAAACAGGAACCCAACACTTAGTTGTTCATATCTTTTCACTCTTACATCACCGGAGGCTCAATCTTTGGAATATATTAGTCATGGTACTCCTCTTGACTTCCCCAAGTCCGTACTTTACTGAAATGCTTCCTCTGAGAGATCTGGACTTGATTGTCGAACCTTGCTACATGCTCTGTTCTTGGTCACCGGACCAAAATACTCTTCAATCTGACTTCTGGTATAGACACACCATGTCCTACAGATGTGTGGGATGGACGTTGTTGCCATCAATGACAACACTCATGAAGCCACACAGTGTCTCTTGCCAACACATTTGACTTCTTTTCCACCTCCTCACCTCTCTATTTCACCTCTTAATCCTAGCTAAGTTCCTAGTTTTCATTTTCCTTTCCAATTTTCCTTTAGAACCCACCAATTTTCTCCTATTTTACTATTTTCCACCTCTCCTCTCATCATTCTTTCCATCCAATTAACTTTCATTTTATCTTGTTTCCATTTTATCATCCCAATTTATATCTTCATCCCTCTTTGCATGTCCTAGTTTTCTTGTTTCCATTTGCTTTGGTCATAAGGGAGAGGGAGAGGGAGGAAAAGGGAAAGAGGGGGGAGGTGGAGGGGAGAAAGAGGGGAGAGATAGGGAAATGGGTAGAGGGAGAGATATGGAGAGAGAAACAGAAAGAGAGTCCTAGTTTTCTTGTTTCCATTTCCTTTTTCAATAAGAGAGAGGGAGGGAGAGGGGGGAGATAGAGTGGAGAGATAGGGAGATAGAGGATGATAGGGAGAGAGGTGAAATATAGGGAGATAGGAAGAGATAGATAGGTAGAGAGAGGAGATAAATAGGGAGAGATAGGGAGACAGGGAGATAGGGAGAGATAGAGGAGACAAAGGGGAGAGATAGGGAGATAGAGAGTGAGAGAGATGTCTAGAGACATAAGGAGAGAGATTGAGATGTAGAGGGATGATAGAGATAGGAAGATAGGGGAGAGATAGGGAGATAGAGGTTTAGGGTTGCTCGAGTTTAGGGTTTAGGGGCATTATTTGTTGGTGTGAATAGGGGTTTTTTCCTAACTAGTTTAGTATTTCCTAGTTAATTTCTCCTTGTGTGAATAATTCATATTATTTAACTATTTATTAGTTAAATAATATTCACACATCACACATAATTCACATTTTAAGTTGACTTTAGTGAGTCTACTAGATGTTTCTAGTTGTTTCTAGTTGTTGATAGTTGTTGGTAGTTGGCATCTTATCCTATAGTTGGCACATGTCATATGATTAAGACACTTGTCACATAACTACAACATCTTACATTTCATCCTTGTCTTTATAAGTAAAGCATATCATATACATTGTAACAATCCTTTGCATTCATTGATAAAATATAATTATTCTCTCATTTGATCTCTCCAGTGCTTTCATGAAGTCCTAGATCTTGGGTGGCTACCATCATAGCCAACTCTAACATGGTATCAGAGCTCTAGGAAGAATCACTTTGTGTTAGTCAATTTTTGAGAGATCTTGAGTGCAAATCATGGTGGATCTTGATAGTTGAGTATGCTCTTCTATTGCATTGAATGATGACTTGGAGAATCATAAAAACTTGATAGAAAAACTATATTTGAAAGATTTTTCTCTTTATGGACTTATATTGTAGGTTTCAACATGCATGTTCTTGACTTAGGTGGCTGATTCATCTTTTAGATGTCAGTTTTTTGTTGTTGAAGGCATTTTTTTACATTAGATCCACATCTTATGCATGTCAAAAAGAAGAAAATTTATGTTTGGGTTTTGTTTACCAAATCAAAAAACCATCTGGGTATCTGGTAGTTTTAGCATGCAGCAAACAATCGTCCACAAATGTAATCAGAAATTTATATTTTTCTCCATTTTGGTTCATTTTGTTGGAGTACAATACCACTGAGAGGGGGGGTGAATCAGTGGTATACAAATTTTAACAAGACTTAGTGACCTTAAAATCTGTATTTCAAAACTTTGATACAAAAACAATTCCCATTGACTGTAGATGACATCATGAAAGATTTGGACAACTAAAACAAATTGATCAAAGTCAAGAATGCATCAACTCAATGTAGGGACTGAAAATAATGACTCATTATCATAAATCTTAACACATAGAGACTAACTATGAAATATGATTGTTCATAAAGTGGACATGCACAGTATCATTGTTTCAGACAGTGATATAAGACAAGTATGTGTTCATATAGACCAAAGTAAATTAAATGACTTTAAAACAAATGACACATGATAAGAAAATAAACATGAGAATCAAACTCATCAATGACAATCCATAACACAGATATTGTCTTGAGTGGAAAACCCTCCAGGGCATAAAAACCACTCAAAAAAGTGCCTCACTGGCTTAATAAAAGAATCTCACTGATTACTGGCCTCACTAGCTATTAATTTAAGCCTCACTGGCTACAGTTGCCTCACTGGCAGAGCCTCACTAGCTACACAAAATGCCTCACTGGCTACACAAAATGCCTCACTGGCAAAGGTCATTTCTTGTCTCACTGACTTGACCTTTCAATACATGTTGCAATCATGAATAAAAAAACAAATACAGAGGGACATTGTTTCACTGATCCTCAGACTTTGATCTAATATCAATGATAATGCATTCAGTCATCTATCCTCAATATTACATTAGGTGTATACACAGCCATACACAATTTCTGTTCAAAGCCCTTTTTATACAATTCATAGGGCAAGTGCAAAAAGATGGGGGGCCAAAAAAGGGTCTTAAGTGGCTACTTTTTTTCTAAAATTAGGAAATGCTGGCCTTGGATGAGAAATTGAGCATAATTACACTCAAAATTTGGAGATGCAACCAAAACAATGTTCGTAGTACTCCGAGTCTACTTTCTAAACTACTTTTTTTTAAATGGTATAGATTAAGGAGTTCAAGAAAGGGAGCCACACAAATTGGTGTTGTTTCTGTCAAAAAAATAACATAGCATGTTTTGTGGCTCCCTCAAAAGGTCAACTTTTTTTTGGTATTTTTAAAATCGCTTCAGTGAGAAATTAGCTAACAACATGTAGTTTTTGCCTAATTTTTCTGATAATTTTTTGATGAATATTTGATTTTTTACTAATTTACAAAGTGGACACATCCTAAAAAATAGAATTTTGGCCGTACTACCCCTATAAATTTTGAAAACTAATTAAAATTATTTTTTTTTTATGTGTAGAATGGAGTCTAATTTCTAAATATGTAATTTTTTAAAAATTTCAATGAATGGTTAATTTACAATGAAAAAAAGACCAAATAGTGGTTTTTGCCCAAAAATGGACACACAAACAAAAGAAATTAAAGATGAAAGGCTTAACATTGTCAAAATGTGAAAAAAAATCACATTGTCAAATAGCTAAGAGAAAGCCTAACATTACCCAGGTGTTCGATTTGTTTGACCTTGAAACACGTACAAATTTAGGAAGGCACTTTAAGCATTTGGGTTGGAAATTCAAAGCAAATCCCAAGCCTAAGGCTTGGGATTCCCAAATCAAAACATAATGTGAGTGCGTTATGTTTTACTTTGTATTTTTTCCTTTTTTGTAAAAGTTTGTGCACTATTTGTCATGTTTGACATAACACGAGCACGTTATAATGCTCGTGTTATGTCCCCCTTGAATTTTTTTATGTTCAAGGTTATTAATCATGTATGTATGTATGTATGTATGTATGTATGTATGTATGTATGTATGCCTATATGTATGTATGTATAGTGTCGAGGGTAGAGGAGGGTAGAGATGGAGGTGAGCCAGATAGGGGAGGAGAGGGGTGGATAAGGGTTGAGTGATTAAGGTTTAAGGTTGACGGTTGAGGGTTTAGGGATAGGATTCAGAGTTTAGGGATAAGGGATTAGAGTTTAGGACCTTGAGGGATTAGGGTTTAGGGTTGAGGCTTTAGGGATAGCATTTAGGGTTGAGGGTCGAGGGATTAGGGTTAAGGTAGAGTGTTAAGGGTAGAGGGATTAGGGATAGGGTTTAGGGTTGAGGGATTAGGGTTTAAGGTATAGTTTTGAGGGTTGAGGGTTTAGGATTTAAGGTTTAAGTGTTGAGGGTTGAGGATTTAGGGATAGGGTTTATGGTTTAGGGAAAGGGATTAGGGATTAGGGTACCATAAATTATAATTAGGGATTAGGGTTTATGGTTTAGGGACTAGGGATTAGGGTTTAGGGTTAAGGGATTAGGGTTTAGGGTTTAGGGATGTACAATTAAGGGGTACCATAAATAAATTGGAATTTAGGAAGGGTTGGGAAAATTTTGTGAATCATCATGGGCTATAGATTAGAGATTTTGTTGTGTTCAAGTACATATCCAAGTCATAATTTAAGGTTAAGATATTTCAAAGAACAAGGTGTGTGAAAAACATCAATGCTCTTCGGCTTATGAATACCAACATTGATACAGATAAAAGATGCCCTTATTCTAATAGAGTATGCAGTTCAAGTCAATCGATGGGCAGCAAGTTGTCGAATGAGTTAGTTTAATGGGCGTGCCTCCTTCTTCAAAGTTATGCTTGGAGACTTTACACAAAAACTGGTAACTCTATACATTATTTTTCATTCTTTTATTTCTTGTACACTATTAAGAACTTGTAAAATCTAATTGTGTAATGTGTTTATGGTAGCGCAATCCTCCTGCATTTGTTTCATAGTTTATAGACAACACAGACGAACATATGGTGTTGCAAGGCCCAGGTGGGCAGGAGTGGGATGTACAATTAGGGGGTACCATAAATAAATTGGAATTTAGGCAGGGTTGGGAAAATTTTGTGAATCATCATGGGTTGGAGATTGGAGATTTTGTTGTGTTCAAGTACATATCCAAGTCATATTTTAAGGTTAAGATATTTCAAAGAACAGGGTGTGTGAAAAACATTAATGCTCTTCAGCTTATGAATACCAACATTGATATAGATAAAAGATGCCCTTCTTCTAACAGAGTATGCAATTCAAGTCAACCAATGGGCAGCAAGTTGTCGAATGAGTTGGTTTAATGGGCATGCCTCCTTCTTCAAAGTTATTCTTGGAGACTTTACACAAAAACTGGTAACTCTATACATTATTTTTCATTCTTTTATTTCTTGTACACTATTAAAAACTTGTAAAATCTAATTGTGTAATGTGTTTATGGCAATGCATTCCTCTTGCATTTGTTTTATAGTTTATAGACAACACAGATGAACATATGTTGTTGCAAGGCCCAGGTGGGCAAGAGTGGAATGTAGAACTAAGGGGTACCATAAATAAATTAGAATTTAGGCAGGGTTGGGAAAACTTTGTGAATCATCATGGGCTAGAGATTGAAGATTTCGCTGTGTTCAAGTACATATCCAAGTCATATTTTAAGGTTAAGATATTTCAAAGAATAGGGTGTGTGAAAAATATCAATGCTCTTCAGCTTATGAATACCAACATTGATATAGATAAAAGATGCCCTTCTTCTAACAGAGGATACAGTTCAACTCAAACAATGGACAGCAAGTTGCTGATTGAATTGGTTTAATGGGCATGCCTCCTTCTTCAAAGTTATGCTTGGGACTTTACACAAAAACTGGTAGTTCTCTATACATTATTTTTCATTATTTTATTTCCTTTACACTGTTAAGAACTTGTAAAATCTAATTGTGTAATGTGTTTATGGCAGCGCATTCCTCTTGCATTTGTTTCATAGTTTATAGACAACACAGACGAACATATGTTGTTGCAAGGCCCAGGTGGGCAGGAGTGGGATGTACAATTAGGGGGTACCATAAATAAATTGGAATTTAGGCAAGGTTGGGAAAATTTTGTGAATCATCATGGGCTGGAGATTGGAGATTTCAATGTGTTCAAGTACATATCCAAGTCATATTTTAAGGTTAAGATATTTCAAAGAACAGGGTGTGTGAAAAATATCAATGCTCTTTAGCTTATGAATACCAACATTGATACAGATAAAAAATTCCCTTCTTCTAATAGAGGATGCAATTCAAGTCAACCAATGGGCAACAAGTTACTGATCTTGAATTGGTTTCTGATGAAGAAAACAATGATGTTGAAGCAATGGAATAAAATCAAAATTGTAAGTCTAATTTAATTTATTTCAACTTTCAAAGTAGGCATTTGAATTGTAGCTTTACCTAGAGGATTGGTATCACAAAAACTTAATTATGTTACAAGCCTTTCCTTGAACAACCCTGGACATTATGGACCCTATCATCTAGAAAAGCACATGATAGTGAACTCTACCCGACCTTTCAAATCAGATATTTACCTTTTTATTCAATGAAAATGAAGTCACAGAATGTAAACCGATCATGCATACTAGTAAGATCAAATTCTCTACCCTCTATTCTTATTACTCTTACTTTATTAAGAGAAGAGTGTCAAAAAGAATGGGTTTAATTGTAAACTAACATAAGGCAAATCAGTTTTGTTATTACATTTTTCTGAGGGATCTCTAATAGTCTAATATAATGCAGTCTTCTATAGTATGATCTGCATTTGTGTGAATGCTAAGCTTTAATATAGTAGAGTATTAAATCAATGCAATCAGCTATTTATTGGGTTAAAATAACTTAGTTTTTGTAATGGTTTGGGAATGCAGGAGTTACCAAAAATAGGTGAATGTCCTCTACAATTACTAAGAGAAAAAAGTTTAGTAGTTCTTGTGGATAGAGCCAGTAAACAATGGGAGCTTATTTTCCTGTTTCATAACAATATACCTCCCCTAAGTGCAGGGTGGACAATAAGAAACATAGATTTAAGTTTAGAGTTCATATAGATCAAAAGATAAAATAAGGATTCTTCTGAAAGAACTTCTAGGAGGGAAAATATAGGCTAAAGATAAAAGGAGAAAATTATACAAGAAAAGATCTTCATGAGGATTGTAATATTTTGTCTAAAATAAACAAAAATTAGTTAATTAAAAATAGAAAATCAAGAAAGAAATGGTACTAAAATGTATAGTTACTAATATCTATTTTTAAAAGACTAATTGATTTTTATGGCCAAAGTTGTTTATTTTATCTAGTTGATGGTTTTAATTACACCCAGGTTATACATTGGGAGCAGATGTCTGCACATTTTTATGGCCCCAATTTAAATTCAAGCAAATAGGTGGAGAGAGTATACTAATCTTTTAAAAAAATCTTAATAAAAAAATGTTCACTTAATGTTGATCAGGGGTTCTGATTTCGACCATTCATTGCCCACTATGGATGTACCCCAATGCAAAGCTTTTCTCATAATGATCATCCTTATGATTTCAACTATTAATTACTCACCATGCATGTACCATACGCAAATATTTTCTCATAGTGTGTACACCTATTGGCATAATGAACCCCAGATGGGCCAAAAAAACATGCCATATAACATTACTAACATTAAAAAAGTTCAAAGCCATTTTTTTGACATATTCTTGCAACTCAGATATCTTTAAGAAAAGAGTGTCAAAAATGATGGGTTTAACAACCTAACATAAGGAAAAGTAGTTTTGTTGGATTTAGGGATAGGGTTTAGGGTTTAGGGTTTAGGGATTATGGTTTAAGGTATAGTGTTGAGGGTTGAGGGTTTAGGGATTAGGGTTTAGGGTTGACGGATCAGGGTTTAATGTTGAGAGTTGAGGGTTTAGGAATAGGGATAGTATTTATGGTTTAGGGATGAGGGATTAGGGTTGAGGGATTAGGATTGATTTTATACAATAAATAAACTAGAATTTAGGCAGGGTTGGGAAAATTTTGTGAATCATCATGGGTTGGAGATTGGAGATTTTTCTATGTTCAAGTACATATCCAAGTCATATTTTAAGGTTAAAATATTTCAAAGAACAGGGCATGTGAAAAATATCAATGCTCTTCAGCTTATGAGTACCAACATTGATACAAATAAAACATGCCCTTTTTCTAACATAGTATGCAGTTCAAGTCAACCAATGGGTAGCAAGTTGCTAAATGAATTAGTTTTTGATGCGGAAAACAACAATGATGTTGAATCAATGGAAGAAAATCAAAATTAGGGTTGAGGGTTGAGGGTTGAGGGATTAGGGTTTAGGGTATAAGGTATAGGGTAGAGGTTTGAAGGTTGAGGGATAATGTTCAAGGTTGAGTATCCAAGGTTAAGTGTAAAGGGTATATAGGGTTTAAGGGTTTAAGGTTTGAGGGATTAAGGGTTTAAGAGTTGAGGGATTAGGGTTTAAGGCATAGTGTCAAGTGTAGAGGGTTTAGAGACAAGGTTTATGGTTGAAGGTTTAAGGGTTGAGGGTTGAGGCTTTAGGGCTGAGGGTTAAGGGATTAGAGTATAAGGTATAGTGTCGAGGGTAGAGGGTTTAGGGATAGGGTTTAGGATTTAAGGTTTAAGGGTTGAGGGTTGAGGCTTTAGGGATAGGGTTTAGTGTTTAGGTTAAGTGAGACACCTAGATGACTAAGGATAGATGAAGAGGCAGACAAGGAATGATTGAGAGACCTAGAGAGGGGAGAGGTAGAGAGGTGAATGGGAGATAGAGGTGAGAGATAGAGAGGTGAGGGGAGAGATAGAATAAAATGAGAGAGTGAAGTTGACAACTTGAGGGAAAGATGGGTAAGGAGAAGGGAGAGAGGTGGAGAGGAAGGGAAATATCTAGAGAGCCCTGAGAGATATACAAGTGAGAGACCTACAACCTAGGGAGAGAGGGGTGAGAGAGATAAGGGAGAGATGGGGGTGAGGTAGATATGGAAGGAGAGGGGTGGATAAGGGTTAAGGGTTTAAGGCTTTACGGTTTAAGGGTCAAGGGTTTAGGATTTAAGGGTTGAGGGTTTAAGGGTTGAGGTATTAAGGGTCTAAGGGTTGAGGTATAGTGTCGAGGGTTGAACCCTAATCCCTCAACCCTCGACACAATACCTTAAAACCCTAATCCCTCAACCTTGGGGTTTAAGGTATAGTGTCGAGGGTTGAGGGATTAGGGTTCAACCCTCGACACTATACCTTAAACAATAATCCCTCAACCCTAAACCCTAATCCCTCAACCCTTAGACCCTTAATACCTCAACCCTTAAACCCTCAACCCTTAAACCCTAAACCTTTGACCCTTAAACCATCAACCCTTATCCACCCCTCTCCTCCCCTATCTACCTCACTCCCATCTCTCCCCTATCTCTCTCGCCCCTCTCTCCCTAGGTTGTAGGTCTCTCACTTGTATATCTCTCAGGGCTCTCTAGATATTTCCCTTCCTCTCCACCTCTCTCCCTCCTCCTTATCCATCTTTCCCTCAAGTTGTCAACTTCACTCTCTCATTTTATTCTATCTCTCCCCTCACCTCTCTATCTCTCACTTCTATCTCCCCCTCACCTCTACCTCTCCCCTCTCTAAGTTTCTCAGTCACTCCTTGTCTACCTCTCCATCCGTCCTTAGCCATCTAGGTCTCTCATTTAACCTTAAAACCTAAACCCTATCCCTAAATCCTCAACCCTTAAAACTTAAATCCTAAACCCTCAACCCTCGACACTATAACTTAAACCCTAAACCCTATCCCTAAAGTCTCAACCCTCAACCCTTAAACCTTAAACCCTAAACCCTCTACCCTCAACACTATACCTTAAACCCTAATCTCTTAACCCTCATCCCTAAATCCTCAACCCTCATCCCTTAAACCTTCAACCCTAAACCCTCTACCCTCAACAGTATGCCTTAAACCATAATCCTTCAACCATTAAACCCTCGACCCTTAAACATTGGGCAAACTTTTGCAAAAAAGAAAAAAATGCAAAGAAAACAATAACACGCTTATGTTATAGCACGAGTCACTTTTTGGCCCCCCATCTTTTTGCACCTGACCCACAATGTTTTCCTCTTCTCATGAAATAGTTTGAAAAATGTAACTACCTTTTTTTATCAACTGTCTAAAACAGTTTGTAACTATCAAAGATTTGATGTATGGTCGAGTAGACCCATAACAACTTAACTCAACTTCTTTTGAAATATTACAATATGAAAACCATAATCTCATCATAAACTTTATCAAAACATGAATATCAAAAACATAGGTTGCCTCCATGCTCATGAAAACCTTAGGGTAAACTGCCAAACCCTAGTTACTAACAACTTTCAAACCCTTGTCAAAGAAACTATTCAAGTAATAACTGAATATTAAACCACAGTTTAGGGTCAAACTAACCCTTCCAGTTATAACTGACATGTAATCCATAACTGTCATGTAATCAAGAAAAGAAATAAACAATGTGTCACTGCGACCATAGGATGATACTATCATCAAAGTATGATATGTGCATCACATAACTAAAATTAAATGCTCAGCATAGTTGTCACACATAACACTAGTTATATGATCACCAACATAAAACCATTCATACTGTCTACATAAGCCTTTTCCACTGTCCATAAATCAAACCACTTTTCATAAATCAACATAGTGCCACCGACAGAGTTCAAACAAATCATAGTATAATCATAAACTGGCATAAACAGCCAAGCAAGAAGAATACATGTGTTGATGACTGTTTTGATGCAATCATAACAATAAGTTAAAATTCACATAAAATGAACTGAAACTATACTTGAAAGACAAGAAGGAATCACCTGGTGATTCAACTAATCCCAAGTCTACAATGGTTCGGTTGGTCAAGTTCAGTTGGTCAATGTGAAGCTGTAATGTTCAAGGGGCCTTACGTAGTTTAGGTTTATTTTGTGGTTTACTGGACTAAGAATATGCAAAGAGGTCATAGATTTCAACAAGTATTCTGTTCATTTGCATACAAGTGATATCGGGCTGCAAGTTTCAGAGGGTTTTCTTGGATTTTTGCAGCTTTCTTCTTTATCTGTTTATGAAAACTGTCTACTTATAGCTCTGTTATGCATGCTTCTTCAAATTTGAGACAATTTCCTTTGGATTTCTACGTTTTCAGCTAGATATTTTAGATGGGTTGGGAAAAGTTAGAAAGATCTACTCTATACCTCACTTAATCTACCGAAGGATCTAAGTGTTTCTGTTATGCACTATGTAAATACCACAGTAGTTTGATCAAATCCACAGTAAAAACCCTAAATGTAAGTTCTGAGCATTTTCACAAACATACATTTAAAATTGCAAGCTCTCAAAGAAGATATTTCAAAACACAAAGAAGAGCAGGAGAACACTCAGAAGATAGATGCAGAACTCCAGATTCTATTGTATTAGAAACGAATAGCCATACATGATTTACAATGTAAGAATGACTCTTAGTTTCATTGATCATACTACAGAGAACTTACAAGCTTTACAGATACAGTAAGGCAGCCAGACATTCCACGCGCACCTTACTGCAGACAAACAGGCGACCTCCTTCTTCTACTTCTAAACTATGCTAAGCTAACATGCTGTGTTTTCCTAGAATCTCTGTTGTAGGCCCTAAAAATCCCTGTTGTAAAGTATTACAGTGTAGAGAGGCACAATATAAAGACATTTTGATTGTCCTCACTACAGCAAAAAACCTAACTGAACCCCTGGTTCAAACCCCTAGTTACAGCAATAAATGCAGGTGAACCAGTTCTCAAAAATATCTCAGAGTAGTGGTCAAATCTGGGCGAAATATTGCCCCTTCTGAGAAGTTCCGGCAGCTGGGTAATAACTTCTGTTTGTCTTTTGTGATAATACCCTCAGCTGCAACCTTCTTCTTTACTTGAATGGCCTTGACCTTTTGCATTTCATCTCTATCTTCTTGCTCCTGAGATCAGATCTTCTGCCTCCATGAGGTCACTGTGTTGACTTTCCAGCTGCTTCCTCAACTGCAAGCCTGCAAGACAAGACAAGCAATAAGTTTCACATTTATCATAAAAACAACATGAAAATAGAATAAGCGTTTAAATCCGGGTGACTGCGCAAGATGGAGAAAATCGGATCCAGAATCCTCTCAAAACACGTCCAAAATGCGCTCAGACTGCTCAAGATTCACGGGTCAACCATCGCTGACCGAAAAATGCCAGAGGCGCCAAAAAAAACACTTTAAAATGTCCACCGCCTCATTTCCCGCCCATCGGCATGATATTCGCTGTCGGTGCGTCAAAAAAAACATACTGGCCAACATACCTCATCATCATGATATTCCGCTTCTGCATATTGGGAAAAGAATCAACATCATCATCATCATATTTAAGAAGAATATGAGGATGCAAATATGATCATGCTGCCGAGGAGAGGAAGATGATGGTGACGTCATCATGATATTCGGGCTTCATTGAAATGCTAAGGATGACATCATCGTCATGTTCGGTTAAGATCAGGGGGATATTTGTGATATCGGGTCACCTAAGGAGCATGATCAGGATGATGAAGTGAATATGACCCTTTCGCGGCCAAGGTAACCCTCTCGAAAGATCAGGATGATGATGATCATCATCGAATTTGGGGTTTTTGTCAAACTTGGAATAAGACGTCATCATCATATTTCGTGAACCTGATCGTGTTTTGGAAAATATCCTGCTGAAAGAAAAAATGATGATGATGATCATCAGGATATTAGCTTCTTCGTTTATCAGATCGGGATGACGTCATCATGATATTCGGGGCCTTTGTTAAACTTAAAACATGACGTCATCATCATATTTCGCCAACCGGATCATGTTTGGGGAAAAATCCTGCCGAAGGGAAAATGTGATGATGATGATCATCAGGATACTTGCAAAAGGTTGTATTTCATCGGCAGGAGGACTTTGCGAAATATCAGGTGGACAAACAAGATCATGATGATCTTGACTACAGGACAGGATAAAAATATGATGATGACGTCATCATCATATTTACGCTAGGGTGATATTACAAAATATGATGATGCTGTTGAGAAATGTAATATCGGCTTCTTCTTAATAGATAGGGTGATCATCATGATATTACGCTAACCGGAGATCAGGAGGATATGAAGATGATGATCCTCTTTGTCGAATTATCATGATGATTTCTCCATCACTTAGCGAATTTCAGCGAATATGACCTTCTTGTGAAAGATCAGGATGATGTGAAGTCGTCGTCATCATAATTCGAAGTTCAGCAAATATCATGATGATGACCTTGCGATAGGATTATAACACGCGCACGCAAATATGCCGAAGGTGGATTTTCTAAGTCTGGGTGATCAGCATGATAATATAAGATTAGGTAATGTTGAAATATCATGATGATGCTCGCGATACAACAGACCACTTTGACGGGGGAACTTACCCTGACTTAAAGCCGATGTCATCATGATATTTGAACCTCAAGATATTGTCGGGGGGGTGCGTTTCAAATATGATGATGATGTCCTCATACAGCAAAACCAGGTTTATAAAATATGACGCTCCTAAGAAAATCATGATGCTGATGATGCGCCTGAGGCCATTTGACGGGTAAAGGGAACTACCACCTAAAATTGACGTCCAGATATTGCGACTGCATGATTTTTAGCGGGTGATAGACCAAGATCATGATGATCCTGTCAACATGACTTAGGATATAAAAATATGATGATCCTCCTGCGAATATCAGGTTTGACCAAGACTTTGACCGTGCATAACTTCCACATATGGACGAATTTTCAAGTGAAGTAAAAGGCAAACCTGCATGGAATTTCAAGCTCTTTTAAAATATGAGGTCACAGAAACAAAATATGAACTTTGACAAACAGACCTCATGATGATGACCTACCTCATCATATATCATGATGATGATGCACCTGACCTTCATTTTTACCAGACCGCCAGGAAGCAGAAAAAACACAAGCAGAAGCAAAAAGCAAGACATCAGCAGGGGTCCTCGTTTTGCTAAGGAGCAAAATGGGGCATGTTGTGAACATCACAACAACTAGCAACCAAAACAAAACAATTAAATTCAGAGTGTTCAAGGAAACTAGGTGAAATGAACTCATAACTTCCAACTATCTTTCCTGCAAATTACTATTCAGCTTGAGACTCAAAGTGTTCAATAAAGATGCATGAATTTCCATTTTCAGTTTAGTTGTGTGCATGTGATTAATTATCCTCATCTTGAAGATCGGTTGAACAAACCAGTGACTGACATTAGCCTACGTAGGTGAGGATATTCCCTCATAGCCGACCGGATAGAGCCTTGCTGCCAGCGAGCGTCTATAGCCCCGGCAAGGTTATCGTTACAATTCTCCTAAGTAGAGCCCCACTGCCAGTGAGCGTCCATAGCCCCGGTAGAGTTACTTAGATGGCTTAATCTGAATTTTTAGTATAATCCGCTTTATTCATTTATTTATTTATTTATTTGTTTTCTAATTTTGAAAGATTTCATAAGATATAGCAATTTGTAACTTCATGATGCAAGGAGTGGGCACTTGCTGAAATTAAGCTGAGAATTGTAATGGTAGCAAGGGTGACCTCTGATTTTTCACCTAATATCTACACTGGTAGGTTCAACAAACCCAAGGATTTTAGGTGTGTCATCGTGAGAAACCTACTTCGAATTCTCAATCACATTTATTGAATACGAAACTTCAGAAGATGAACAACTCTCTACATTCATGACAGTGACAAGTTATGTGTAAATTGCAAATGGTTAACCTGAATATCCTAAATTATATACTGTTTTGAATGGTTGCTAGTTCTGCTCCTTAATACTCTACAGTAAAATAAAGATCCCTGCTGAGGAGACAACAAACAAACCAAACAAACAGGCTGTACAAACAACACAGCAAAAGAAAAAATTGTACAAACAGAAAGAAACAAAAAGAAGACAAGCTATACAAACAACCAACCTAAAAAAGAAAACAGCAAAAGAAGAACACAAAAACAAAAACAACTACCCTACCAGACTATATACAAGCCTCTACGAGGCAATTTAGAAACCCAGGAAATAGACCCAAGAACACCCCTACTTGCATATTTCTTTAGGTTGTGCAGGAGTAACAGGGTACTAGTTATGGTCCTCATCATAGCAGATTTATCTTTGAATTCTGAAAAAAATTCTGATATTCTAGATTCATTGTGTTTATCAGAATAGCTCTTAACTAGTAACTGAGGCTGCTCATCAGGGTTATGATTAATCCATAAGCATGTCCTATCTCTTGAATTTCCATAATCAAAATAGCATTTATCATTGTTTACTAAGGAAAGGAAAGAGACAACCTGATGTGCCTTTAGCTCTGTGGAACACACTTGTTCATTGATAGCTGGCTCTTCATTTAGCTTTGCATTTTCATTGCCCAGCTCTATGTCTAGTCCTTCTTCAAGTTGAAAGAAGAATGACTCTAGATGTATCATTTCTTCATCTTCATCCAGCTTTGTTTCTTCATTCTGGATGTTCAGTTTATCCTCAAATTTAGCACACCTCTCAATGTTCTCATTAGTTTCCTGCACATCAGCACTTAAGTAAGTATCTTCATCATCATAATCTAACATACAGAAATTAATCATTTCTAAATCACTTGAGAGTAAAGGTGGGACGACATCTTTTGATTGATAGGAATACTCCCCTGTTTTACTTTCAACATGGTGCTGGGGCGATGTCTGATTATGCACAGCAGCTCCATGATCTTTTGTATTTTCAATTTTTAAGAATTGGTCATCAACTGACTCACATTTATCGTCCAGTGTGGAGTCTGCTTCTATTAACCTGCAACAATCTGGAACTTGGTCATTCAATTCAGAGAAATCAGTCATGGGATTGGGGTTTACTTTCTCCTCTATGACTTCACTAGTTTTTATAGTAGGGATCTCATCAATTTCAGTGCACTCTAATTTTTTCATTTGCCCACATTTCTCCTTTCCATAAAATGACTTAAGGAAAGATGTTTTACTGTCTTTACCAAAACCATTAGGGTCAGCAATAAAAACCTTATCCTGACAAATGGTTTCCTCTCTACAAGATTTAAAAAACTTATACTTGCACTCCCCTTTTCCTGTATTAGGAAGTAGAGACCTACTATCAATCCCTCCATAATATGACCTAAGAAAAGATGCTCTGTTATCATTCCCTTCCAGAATTAATTTTTCTATTGTATTTTCTAACCACCTATTAGTTTCTAGTGTTGTATTAGCTTGTTGCTGCAAAATTTCTTTTTCCTGCCAGCTTTCAGCCCTGAACACATCTGAAAAAATAATTAGTCCTTTCAAATATGAATCTATCCTAGTGAGGAATGTTAAACATTTAAGTTCATTGTGTTCAATAGTCCGGTGTATCCTGCAACAACTGGACAAACAAAAATTAGATAAACTTTGAGAATAAAACTGTTCATTCAAAGCTCCCTGAAATAAAGGACTGTTAACTTGAAAACTGTCCCCATATGTGTCCATTAAAAAAAAAAAATGGGACCTTCTTTTCACCCTTTTAGGCCTTTTGAAATTTTATGAGATCTAACATATCTCAGAATATAGCATTTGAACTCAGAAAATTAACCCTAAACCAAATCAGGCCCTCCTTCTAGCGCCAAAAAACTGTTGATGACTGTTTTGATGCAATCATAACAATAAGTTAAAATTCACATAAAATGAACTGAAACTATACTTGAAAGACAAGAAGGAATCACCTGGTGATTCAACTAATCCCAAGTCTACAATGGTTCGGTTGGTCAAGTTCAGTTGGTCAATGTGAAGCTGTAATGTTCAAGGGGCCTTACGTAGTTTAGGTTTATTTTGTGGTTTACTGGACTAAGAATATGCAAAGAGGTCATAGATTTCAACAAGTATTCTGTTCATTTGCATACAAGTGATACCGGGCTGCAAGTTTCAGAGGGTTTTCTTGGATTTTTGCAGCTTTCTTCTTTATCTGTTTATGAAAACTGTCTACTTATAGCTCTGTTATGCATGCTTCTTCAAATTTGAGACAATTTCCTTTGGATTTCTACGTTTTCAGCTAGATATTTCAGATGGGTTGGGAAAAGTTAGAAAGATCTACTCTATACCTCACTTAATCTACCGAAGGATCTAAGTGTTTCTGTTATGCACTATGTAAATACCACAGTAGTTTGATCAAATCCACAGTAAAAACCCTAAATGTAAGTTCTGAGCATTTTCACAAACATACATTTAAAATTGCAAGCTCTCAAAGAAGATATTTCAAAACACAAAGAAGAGCAGGAGAACACTCAGAAGATAGATGCAGAACTCCAGATTCTATTGTATTAGAAACGAATAGCCATACATGATTTACAATGTAAGAATGACTCTTAGTTTCATTGATCATACTACAGAGAACTTACAAGCTTTACAGATACAGTAAGGCAGCCAGACATTCCACGCGCACCTTACTGCAGACAAACAGGCAACCTCCTTCTTCTACTTCTAAACTATGCTAAGCTAACATGCTGTGTTTTCCTAGAATCTCTGTTGTAGGCCCTAAAAATCCCTGTTGTAAAGTATTACAGTGTAGAGAGGCACAATATAAAGACATTTTGATTGTCCTCACTACAGCAGAAAACCTAACTGAACCCCTGGTTCAAACCCCTAGTTACAGCAATAAATGCAGGTGAACCAGTTCTCAAAAATATCTCAGAGTAGTGGTCAAATCTGGGCGAAATATTGCCCCTTCTGAGAAGTTCCGGTAGCTGGGTAATAACTTCTGTTTGTCTTTTGTGATAATACCCTCAGTTGCAACCTTCTTCTTTACTTGAATGGCCTTGACCTTTTGCATTTCATCTCTATCTTCTTGCTCCTGAGATCAGATCTTCTGCCTCCATGAGGTCACTGTGTTGACTTTCCAGCTGCTTCCTCAACTGCAAGCCTGCAAGACAAGACAAGCAATAAGTTTCACATTTATCATAAAATAGCATGAAAATAGAATAAGCGTTTAAATCCGGGTGACTGCGCAAGATGGAGAAAATCGGATCCAGAATCCTCTCAAAACACGTCCAAAATGCGCTCAGACTGCTCAAGATTCACGGGTCAACCATCGCTGACCGAAAAATGCCAGAGGCACCAAAAAAAACACTTTAAAATGTCCACCGCCTCATTTCCCGCCCATCGGCATGATATTCGCTGTCAGTGCGTCAAAAAAAACATACTGGCCGACATACCTCATCATCATGATATTCTGCTTCTGCATATTGGGAAAAGAATCAACATCATCATCATCATATTTAAGAAGAATAGGAGGATGCAAATATGATCATGCTGCCGAGGAGAGGAAGATGATGGTGACGTCATCATGATATTCGGGCTTCATTGAAATGCTAAGGATGACGTCATCGTCATGTTCGGTTAAGATCAGGGGGATATTTGTGATATCGGGTCACCTAAGGAGCATGATCAGGATGATGAAGTGAATATGACCCTTTCGCGGCCAAGGTAACCCTCTCGAAAGATCAGGATGATGATGATCATCATCGAATTTGGGGTTTTTGTCAAACTTGGAATAAGACGTCATCATCATATTTCGTGAACCTGATCGTGTTTTGGAAAATATCCTGCTGAAAGAAAAAATGATGATGATGATCATCAGGATATTAGCTTCTTCGTTTATCAGATCGAGATGACGTCATCATGATATTCGGGGCCTTTGTTAAACTTAAAACATGACGTCATCATCATATTTCACCAACCGGATCATGTTTGGGAAAAAATCCTGCCGAAGGGAAAATGTGATGATGATGATCATCAGGATACTTGCAAAAGGTTGTATTTCATCGGCAGGAGGACTTTGCGAAATATCAGGTGGACAAACAAGATCATGATGATCTTGACTACAGGACAGGATAAAAATATGATGATGACGTCATCATCATATTTGTGCTAGGGTGATATTACAAAATATGATGATGCTGTTGAGAAATGTAATATCGGCTTCTTCTTAATAGATAGGGTGATCATCATGATATTACGCTAACCGGAGATCAGGAGGATATGAAGATGATGATCCTCTTTGTCGAATTATCATGATGATGTCTCCATCACTTAGCGAATTTCAGCGAATATGACCTTCTTGTGAAAGATCAGGATGATGTGAAGTCGTCATCATCATAATTCAAAGTTCAGCAAATATCATGATGATGACCTTGCGATAGGATTATAACACGCGCACGCAAATATGCCGAAGGTGGATTTTCTAAGTCTGGGTGATCAGCATGATAATATAAGATCAGGTAATGTTGAAATATCATGATGATGCTCGCGATATAACAGACCACTTCGACGGGGGAACTTACCCTGACTTAAAGCCGATGTCATCATGATATTTGAACCTCAGGATATTGTCGGGGGGGTGCGTTTCAAATATGATGATGATGTCCTCATACAGCAAAACCAGGTTTATAAAATATGACGCTCCTAAGAAAATCATGATGCTGATGATGCGCCTGAGGCCATTTGACGGGTAAAGGGAACTACCACCTAAAATTGACGTCCGGATATTGCGACTGCATGATTTTTAGCGGGTGATAGACCAAGATCATGATGATCCTGTCAACATGACTTAGGATATAAAAATATGATGATCCTCCTGCGAATATCAGGTTTGACCAAGACTTTGACCGTGCATAACTTCCACATATGGACGAATTTTCAAGTGAAGTAAAAGGCAAACCTGCATGGAATTTCAAGCTCTTTTAAAATATGAGGTCACAGAAACAAAATATGAACTTTGACAAATAGACCTCATGATGATGACCTACCTCATCATATATCATGATGATGATGCACCTGACCTTCATTTTTACCAAACCGCCAGGAAGCAGAAAAAACACAAGCAGAAGCAAAAAGCAAGACATTAGCAGGGGTCCTCGTTTTGCTAAGGAGCAAAATGGGGCGTGTTGTGAACATCACAACAACATGCAGACAACCTTCAAGATTAAAACAATGAAAAGGAATGATAGCACCTAAAAAGGTGAAATGATGGGTTTGACACTATTGTCAACATCCTTGATGCACAACACTTCCTGTCACCTCACGGATTCAACAAACGAACTCCACAAACTATCAAAATACCAGATTCTACATACCCTTCTATGATGGTGGCCAAACCCTCATGGAGTGGATAACAGATAGTGAAAAATGAAAATGATTAAACATAATTTTTTGCCTTTTGAGCTGAGTGACCAAATGAGCTGGTTAACCCTAAAAGAAACCTGTTTATGCTTTGTCAAAAACCTTCTTTACCAGTTACCAAATTAATCCCAAAACATCAATAATGTTCTCTTAATATTTTAAAAGGTGTTTAATTGAGCGCTAGGAAAAAGTGCTCGTGGTCATCAAAAAACATGTCATCAAAAACATATGATATATCATATATTTCAACTTAATACGAAGTCAAATGTTAGACTAGGGTAAGTGCAAAAAGATGGGGGGCCAAAAAGTGCCCACATTGTTTTGAAAAAAAAACAATACATAATGCGAGCGCATTATTACTTCCTATAAATAAAAAAAGAGCAAAGCACTTCATTTCATTTCTTTTTCCTCCTATATACCCGTGGCCTGCAAACCCTAGGAAGCGCGCTCGTGTTTTGGAGATATCAATTCAACACAAAAATCTTTGCAACTCATCGCCAAAATGCCTCCATGACATCGAGCACGTCAAAGGAGTGAGTTTTATTTGTTTATTTGTTTGAATTTGTTTCTAAATAGGTAGGTTTGAGTTGATTTTTGATGTAAATTTCATTAATTGTCAGGAAACATTAATCCACCACCACCACCTCCTCCTCCTCCTCCTCTAATGCAGAGGTAAGGGAGAGTCCTAACAAGGTTTCATCAAATTTCATGATTGACTGTCCTAAAGGGGCAGATTGTCCCCTTAACTGTCATGGATAACAAAATGTGCATAGTGCTCAAAAGAAGGATGGAGGTATATCCCAACTTTTTGACCTTTCCAAACACCATGAAACACTTTCTTTTGACAGACTAAGACCACTCTAGGTCACAAAGACCCATAACACCATGCATTCCTAGTCACTTGCTTGCAAACAATACTTATTGCTTGTAGCCCCCTAAAAGGGACTGTTGCTCTTTATTTCTCTAACCAAGACCAATAACCCAACAACCTTGACATATTTGGATACCTATTATTGATTTCTAAAACATACTAAACATGCATCACAAGTTGCTTTGGGACACACCACCCAAATCTTGACTGTCCCCTGCTATAGCAAGCCTAATTAAGCCTCTTCTAGACACCACAAGGACTCCAAACTTGTCCTCAGCCCCTATACTCTGCTCCAAGGTATTGATCATGCTAGAAAAGGTTTGTTTACATAGATTATGGGCTTCTTGGGTCAACCCAAACCACTGTCCCACTTGAACACTCACTCTCCAACCTTACAAATACCCAAAACATTGAAGACATTGGGCTTAGGTTGCACAAAGACTCACTCCAGCTATGTCCTGCTTCTGTAACACAAAAATTAGTTGAAAACATGCCAAACCAAGATCATTTCATCCACTTCATGTTTATGGTGTTAGGAGATTGACATGCCAAACCACCGATTTCATAAAACCCATATAAATCCTCTAAAACCCTAGGTAAATGAGTAGTTTTGGAAGAATGGATAGAAAATCCTTCAACTATAATGGGAACACTCCCAAATCAACTCAAATGCAAGGTGACTCCATGAACTTCAAGTTTTTTATGCATTTAAGCTAATGACAAAGCAGTACAGACAAGTGTACCCAAGAGAAATAGCAATAAAATAGTGATAAATTGGAAAAGTAGGGCAGTGGCAAGAAAAAGGTTTGTCAAACCCTTCAATGACAATAAAATTCCTCCAAGTTTGCTTTAATACACAGGTAGCACCATCTAATTTATCATCCCATGCATGAGAATATATGATAATACTATACGGCCATGGGGAAGATGTAAAAGAACAGCAAAATATAGGAAACAGTGAAACTACAGGAAAAGGACTAGTAAAATGTTTAATCTCTCCTTGAACTTATCTAAAATCATTCAACAATGCATGCATAAGATAAAAGAAGGCAGAAACCTCTAACATTTTCCTATATGGGTTCATGACAGTACGGTAGGTACGATTTTTGGGGCAGAAAGTAAGAAAAAAATAGTGAAAAGGCAGCAAAAAGACTTTTTTTCTATAGTTTTCCTTTATAAAACTGCTTCCCATTACATTTTTCCATCTCCTTGCCTCCATTAGGAATACAATCTAGTGTTTCCAATTTAAAATCAACCCTTTTTCTCCCACTCCATCGTGGGGAAAGCTATAATTAAGGCAAAACTGACTGCTTTTACTAAAAAGACTACTTTTGTCTATAAATAGACTGTCCTAGTTGAGAAAACTGCAGACCACTACACAAAATGACTAAACTAAACTCCACTAACTGACTATGCCTTAAAAGGCTACAAACATAGAAACTTAATGCCTATCCTATACAAACATTAAAACTTAAATGACTCCCTATGACTGCCTTTTTGCCACAAGACTGTCCTCTTGAGGACTTACAACAAGAAAAAAGATTCTTTTAGACATTTGGACAAAGTCCTATTACTAACATGGCATTGAGCCTTATTACAACATTGAAGATGGTCTCAAGGACCTTATTAACAAACAAAACAACTTGAAAATTTAACCAAAACCCTGATGTCTTGGTGCTCCTGCACCATCCTCCACAAAATCCTGCAAAACAACCTCCTCCATCCATTCCTTGACATGCCCCTGAAACACAAGAAAATATAATGGGGCAAATTGAAAACAACAAAAAAGAAATTGAAGATATAATTGCAAGGTTGAAAGATCCTTCCACTTCAACCTTGTATAGGTCCATGCTTGCTGAATCTCTTGAATCTATGTTATCAAATGTAGATTCAATTAGCAAGCAAATAACTAGTTGGATGGATAAGAGGAGAGAGTTTAGAGATTATTATGCAGACAAGCTATCATACCATGATGTGAAAAAATTACAAATCACAAAATTAGACTTGTGTTTGATTTTCACAAACCCACAAACAAATCAACCTCCACCCATTACATGCAAGAGGTTCCCTATCCATTGGTGCAACAACCAAGTGATAAGGGGCAATTTTGGGCAAAGGTGGTGGATGGTTTTTGACCATCCTCCATGCAATAATAATGAGGTCCCGCAATACTTTTTGAGGAAACTCTATTGTGAATTTGTCCTCAATAAAGTGCCAAACTATTTTGATATGTGGGACTTCCATGGTAGAGGTGGGGGGTCAGCACAAGATAGATCAGGGGCACATCTTGACCCACAGTGGGTAGTGAGACGAGTAATCAGCAGACTAGCCCATGAGCATGTTTCTATCCCTTCCATTGTGAAGGAGAGTGTTGAGCTCGATACACTTCAGTCCATTAGTGCCTTGACCCAGAGCATCATAGAGCATGCCAGTCCTGCAGCACAGAGTGGGTTGGGAGATAGTACGAGGAGCAGGGTCCCACCCCATACTTGTCAGACTTGTGGGTCAGCCTATGGTTATGACCCCATGGATAGTCAAGATGCAGGTGCATAGACTACATCTGCAGCTAAGCAGATGGTGATGACAGATACCCTCCTGAGTGAGACTTTCAGCCTTGATACTCAGGTAAATATTAGCAAGTTTATTGAATTGAATTTATTAAATTTCATTTTTGAAATGCAAGATTAACTAATTTAAATTGATGATTTTAATGAAATTTCAAGGTCATAGTGTTGATGCAGTTTTCAGTGGTTCTCCACCTGTATTTTACACTAGATCGTCTACTATCGGGGTATGTAACTAGTAAACAATTATAAATATTACATGTGAATAGCATCATTATATGAATGGTATTCTAATATCTGATTTTGGATGTTGAATAGGTTAATACTATAGATTTCACGGCAACACCTGCCAGCGGTGGTGGACTTCAAAGCTTTACGAAGGTAATAAAATAAATAGTTTAATGAATGAATTGTACTTACTAGATTTTTCTATGTGACTTGTGTGCTTTATTGTGTGTACTTCCATGTTTAGATGAACCTGTGTGTATGTTAGGAGCCATGATTTGTATCACTATTATAGTTTTCGTAATTGAATAATGTTGTTTTATTTCCAGATGAAGCCAGCTGCGGAGACACCTCCCCATGTTCATAGGGCAATGGAGCAGGGTGTGGCCTCTATGATTCATAGCTCCATGGCATTGACAGGGGTATGAGGCAAATTAGTAAATTTCAATTTACATTCATTGTTATAGTTGTCTATTTTTGAAAAATCAAAAGATTATTGATTTGAAGTTTAATTTATATCTGGATGGTTTCTATAGGACATGACATCACCAGGGCCTATTCCTGCTATTGAGGCAAGTGAGGAGATAGATCATATGTTAGCGGTAAGTGATTATTTTGTTAAATGTTTCATTTTTTATAACATGTAATTTCTATATATTAATGTCTATACTTTTATTGTAACAGCTAAAGATGCAGGAAGAACTAAATAGGAGGAGTAGCCCTCGGGTTCGTAGTAGACCACCCACATGCACGTCTCCATCCCCTAGAAGATCAAAGGCTGCCCGTGATCTATTCTCTTCACCAGCCAGAGGGGAATGACTTTTTATTGTGTTCCTTTGTTGTATGCCTATATGACATTTGTGGACCTATATTTTGTATTGTATATAGTTGACATTGTATGCCTATATGGCATTCTTGTAAGCCTATATGGCTATTTTGTATATATGTTATACTTATATCAACAGATATTGATGTATGCCTATATGGATATTTGGTTAATACAAATTTTTTTTATTGATGGCATCCATACTTGCATTATAAATCCACGTTTGAATAGATATTTGTAGATGGCTACTTCAAATATTTAAAGTCCAATTGTATTACATAGGATGTTTGTTGATCCAATAAGCTAGCTATTGTTATTCAAGTATCACTTAAACCTCATTTTGGAACTAAAAGATAAAAGTTGTATTTAAAAAAAAATGAATCATCATGTTGAACAGAAAATATTAATATTCTTTATGAGTAGCATAGAATGTCAACTATATGCAATACAAAAAAATGAATCATCATGTTATTCTTTATGTTTGAGATCCTGAAAATGACTAAGTCTGGTAGCCTAATATCCTGAAACACTAGGATGAATATCCAAGTCATTAGGATGATTGTGCCTTGAGAAAAAGTCATTAAGATGAGTGCCTAAAGGAGATTTTCTTAAACATTGAAACATTGAGCAACAAGCATGAAGGGTTAAGGTGCAATTTGCAACTCATAAAGCCTCAAAAGGGCACCCAACTTACAGAGAGCATTCATTTAAGACAAGGCACCCATTGACACTTGTTCCACCATAAAAGTGCACCTTAGGTGGAAGGAGAACAAGCCTCTAGTAAGTGAAGCGCACCTATTGTCTAAACCACTTCATTATGGCACCCTAGCATGAGGAGGAGTATATAAGTCAATAGGAAATGATGCCTAGAATGAAAATGAAGGACTAAGTGGCATTTTCAATAAGCATCAATTTGCCTTGAGCTTTCAATAAATACATCAAATTGAGCCCCATAATCCTAGGTGCCCTTTGCCTTCAAAAGAACCTTGTATCAACATCAAGAGTTGGTTGTATCGGCGTATCGGCAGACCTTGGTTAGGCTTCACCGATAGTGGTCTGTCTTGCCGACGAGTGTGGTTCAAAGTCGAAGACATCGGTGTATCGAAAGATAATCCCATCGGCACATCAGAAGAGAAGTTGAGAGCTTCACCGATGAAGGGGGTCACACCGACAGTCAAAATCCATCGGTGTATCAGCCCAACGAGATTACAGTTCACCGATGTTTGGAGTCTCACTAACGGGTGTGGTCCGAAGGTTGTCATTGGTGAGATCGGTGTGTTGTAACTTATTGAACCACTATGATTTTGAATATTTAGATTTAGAGGGCATTAGACACCAAAACTTCTTGACCTTTAACAACCCAACCTAGAATCAATAGATTTTTGTCCATCCCAACTATTCTAGTCAAGACAAAGCATGTTGATTCTCATTTAATCCAAAGTTCATTAACAGGATTATCTTATCATAATATTTAGGGAAATGACCACCTAGATGGACAATGATGTGAGCTATCTATAAAGAAACTTGCAAGAAGTATAGGAGGCATGAGAATCCCTCCATGTTGTTTATCAAGTTGAATGATCTATGACACATCATGTATCATTAGAAAATATTCTCGAAGAGAAAGCAAGTGAAAATACTCAAAACAACCCATAACAAGGTGGAGAAGTTTAAAGGATGGAGGTTGCAACAATTTCCAACCTCATAGCCACACTAGTCCAATGGATCAGGATGCTAAAGGCTAGAGGTGTTGAGAAACCTCTAAAGGACAAAACTATAGAAAGACCAAAAGTTCAAACGAATCCATTCAACACTAGGGTTGAGAAAAACTAGGGGGCAACTCAATCTTCCCTATCTAAATTTTTTTTTTCAAAAAACTAGTAATGACACTTTCCCACATCTTCAACAACCTAGTGGAGCTTATGCACCACAAAATCATGTGACTCCCATAGTGTATCATCCCATCACTATCCAACCAGTGTATCTAGGATATCAAACAAATGTGTAAATGAAAAATCAACTTAGTACACAAGCCCCATCCATGGGTCTCATGTTCATAAGAACTCCAACTATTACATTCCAAAGGTCTCTATACATTTCTTCATACAACCTATTGGTGATTTTGTGATACCTTTCAATATGAACAAATTGGTCAAGGAAAGAATTTGAGAGTTCCTAAGTATGAATTTGAGAATAGATAATCTTATCAAAAGTCATAGAGAAATTTGTAAGGACCATAGTGTTATCCCTATGACTTGACACATACTGCTTGTTTCATAAAGCAAAGGGACATGATATAAATATTGTTGTTATATGGAGCCTAATCAGACTCGAAGGTTAAATTTACCCAACTTTTATCAACGTGGTTTCCCCCCAAATATTTTCCTACTAGTTTTGGTGCCTTGAAGTCTGCGTGCATGAAAATCATTCTAAGTTGGCAACCTAATCCAATGACTTGACACAAATCCCAAAACCACCTATTGGACCAATAGGATCCTAGGCACCAGTTTGATGCTCCATCACAAGGAAAGTGCACCCACACTTGCAAGTGTTTTTCTTTAGGATCTAGGCGCCAGTTGAAGGTTGTAGTTGCCAAGAAGAGCACCTAGCAAGAGGAAGTCTTTTGGAGTCTCTAAACCACATCAAACACTTGACTAACAACAAGATAACTTTTTCCCAAGTTAGGCACTTCAAGAGGGAAGTTAAAACATGAATAAGCACCAACTTGTCTAGGCGCAAACTCAAGCTTGTTGAGGATACACATGGCACCCAACATTCCTTGGTGATTTCACGAACTTCAAACGCTCAGAACTGTTCAGGGAATGCCCAATGCCCCTTCTTAATGATAGGCACCAAAGTGAGGGTGGAATTGCGCCTTGATAGCATTAGGTGCTATCTAGAGTATGCTACTCCATGGAAATGTGCCTTCTTGCTTAGAGTAATTCAAACACTCCAAGGTCTTCAGTGATCAATTCCCCAACTTATGAAATGCCCTCCTTCATTTTAAAACACATTGTAATGCTCTAGAGAGATGACTATACCTAGGCATCAATCTGGGTTAGAAATGCCTCCAAAGTGCACCTTCTCTTTCAGAATGCAAAACAAGGTCCAAAGGTGCTAATAAAGTGAAGCACTTCTTTGGAAAAGTCCCAGAGGTTAAGATGTGCCTTGTCTTAATGAGGTGCAACTCTTGGGTAAGAAATCTTGTAAAGTGCGCCTAACTTAGTGAAGAAGTTGATAACTTCTAAACCCTTCCTGGAACTTGCATTGCTTCAATTGAAGATCATCTTGCACCAATACATCACCAAACTTTTAATCATAAGATCAATTCAGACTTAGGCGCTCATTAAGACTATTTCCAATGTTGGCACATCTGAGAGATTCAACTGGAAAGAGATGGCACCTACCTTCCTAGACCTTGTTTCAATATGTTTGAGTTCCAAAGTTGACTCAATGGTATCAAGATGGCGCCATAGAGTCTTTGGACTAGTTCCTTAGAGTTTCAAAAATATTCTAGCTCCTTGAAAATTTCTCCTACATGCTTGGGCGCCATTTCAAAGTCCTGGAACCATGATGTAGCGCCTTATTGTTCTAGGTGCCCATTCATGATTGTGCAACTTGAGATTGGCGCCTAGAGTGAATAGGCTTTCATCCTAACTTAATACATTGCCTCCTTCTGACGATTTTTGGGGCAGCAGAAAACCTTTCACCATGGGCAAATGTCTCAGAGATATAAAAAATTAAGAGAGGTTATTGTAGAGGCACTCTACGTGATCGCGTTGCCTCAAACGGAATGTTTCTAAGTGACAATTTTTTAGTAACATCTCGTCAAAGATTGCTGCCTTTTTGCACTTTGGACTCTTCAGGGATATCGTCGATACAATGTAGCTCAAACTGTTTTGACATGTTTGGGTGAAAAACATGACCATGCTTAACCTAAATGTACCCATCTGGATGCCTTGGAATAGTCAGTTTGGTTGCATCAGGAGTAGGATGAAAGTTACACCCCTTTGCAACTTTACACTGCCTCTTGACGATTTTTGGGGCAAAAGAAAACCTTTCACCACGGGCAAATGCCTCAGAGATATAAAAAATTGAGAGAGGTTATTGTAGAGGTACTCTATGTGATCGCGTTGCCTTAGACAGAATGTTTCTAAGTGACACAGTTTTTGAGTAACATCTCATCAAAGATTGCTACCTTTTTGCACTTTAGACTCTTCAGGGATATCGTCGGTACAATGTAGCTCGGACTGTTTCGACATGTTTGGGTGAAAAACAGGACCATGCCTAGCCTAAATGTACCCATCTGGATGCGTTAGAATAGTCAATTTGGTCGCATCAAGAGTAGGATGAAAGTTACACCCCTTTGCAACTTTACACTGCCTCCTTCTAACGATTTTTGGGATAGCAGAAAACCTTTCACCACGGGCAAATGCCTCAGAGATATAAAAAACTAAGAGACGTTATTGTAGAGGCACTCCACATGATCGTGTTGCCTCAGACAGAATGTTTCTAAGTGACACAGTTTTTGAGTAACATCTCGTCAAAGATTGCTGCCTTTTTGCACTTTGGACTCTTCAGGGATATCATCGGTACAATGTAGCTCAGACTGTTTCAACATATTTGGGTGAAAAATAGGACCATGCCTAGCCTAAATGTACCCATCGATACACATTGGAATAGTCAATTTGGTCGCATCAGGAGTAGGACGAAAGTTACACCCCTTTGCAACTTTACACTGCCTCCTTTTGATGATTTTTGGGGCAGCAGAAAACCTTTCACCACGGGCAAATGCCTCAGAGATATAAAAAACTGAGAGAGGTTATTGTAGAGGCACTCTACATGATCATGTTTCCTCAGACAGAATGTTTCTAAGTGACACAGTTTTCAAGTAACATCTCGTCAAAAGACTGCTGCCTTTTTGCACTTTGGACTCTTCATGGATATCATCGATACAATGTAGCTCAGACTGTTTCGACATGTTTGGGTGAAAAAAAGGACCATGCCTAGCTTAAATGTACCCATCCGAACACATTGGAATAGTCAGTTTGGTCGCATCAGGAGCAGGATGAAAGTTACACCCCTTTGCAACTTTACACTGCCTCCTTCTGATGATTTTTGGGGTAGCAGAAAACCTTTCACCACGGGCAAATGCCTCAGAGATATAAAAAAATGAGAGAGGTTATTGTAGAGGCACTCTACGTGATCATGTTACCTTAGGCAAAATGTTTCTAAGTGACACAATTTTCAAGTAACATTTCGTCAAAGATTTCTACCTTTTTGCACTTTGGACTCTTCAGGGATATCGTCGGTACAATGTAGCTCAGACTGTTTCGACATGTTTGGGTAAAAAAAGGACCATGCCTAGCCTAAATGTACCCATCCGGACGCGTTGGAATAGTCAGTTTGTTCGCATCAGGAGTAGGACACCAAAAATGCAAAAGTTGCTTTTGCAACCTGACAACATTGACACTTTTTTTTAACATGACTCAAAGACTCAAACTGACCCCAAGTGACTCAAATTGACTTAAAATCACCTTGATTTTGGTGCTCAATGTACATTATAGAGGTCAAGGCACTCCTTATCATTCAAACATCTTAGATGAGCGCCTAGGAAAGGAAAAAGCTCTAAGTTTCATCATCATGAGCGCTTAATATCAATAGAATTTAATGGCTCAAACCTTAGCATGGAGTCCTAAGGCGCATTTCATGTCTCCTTTCATCCATTTTGGTGCCCTTATGTAGATTTTTCAACTTGATTTGGTGCCCTGTATGTGAAGGAAGATAAGGCATGAAAGTGGATGTCATTTTGCAAGAGTTTGGATCAGCAAAATTGAAAGAAATAAGTCTATTAAGCTTGGGCACCCTTGGTCTTCTTTTCATTCATTATGAGTGCCTTGGGAGAATGGTATATAGGTCATCAATATGATTGGACGCCTTGGATCTAGAGTGTTGGAGAGATCATCAAATGTTGTATAGAGGAAGTGGGGTGAGTTATGAGTTTGGTCGCATCAGGAGCAGGACACTAAAAATGCATAACATGATGATGTAAAAATATGTATATGTGTAAAAATGCAAGAGGAAATAAAAAAAAGACAAACCTTACAAATTAATGTGCATACTTACAACTCAATGTAACATGAATTTACAAAATCAATGTGAATACTTACAAATTAATCCAATGAACCATCCGGGTCTGCTCTACTCTTTATTGTGTCAAGTATTGTTTCATGGTTAGACTCATGCACCTTCCACAAGATTTTGTTCGAAGGTCTACCCCGATACTTTATCAAATGAACATTGGATGCCACGACAAGGTTCAAGTAATGAAGAATCTTCCGATGCGTGTCAAAGTCCTGAAACAGCCAAATATTAAGACTCTTATGTGGGTACCTTCTAAGCCATGTTCCAGTAATAACCACTAAGCCTGTAGGGTATTCGATGTTTTCTCCATCTATAACAGGGGCCTCCAATTTATTTTTGGCCTCAACACAATGACATAAGTAATAATCTGTTGCTTCTTCATTATCTTCATCTGCAATAACTGCATATATGTGCCCTACATTGATATGTGTAGCAAATTAGATGAAATTAGTCAACATTACAAAAACACTACAAAGTAAGATGACATTCCCTGGTTGAACTCGATGAAATTAGATGCATATACGTGCCCTATATTACCTGGTTGAACTAAATCTGATATGTGGTCAAAGTCAACTAATGATTCCATCTGTGTTAGTTCTAGTGCCGTCAGGGGTTGATACGTGTCAAGTGGGCTAAGATAACTTAACTGCCATTCGTCAACCCACTCCTTTGACTCATACTCATCCCATACTTGAATTGTATAGGAAGAACAAAAGCATGACATCTTTCGTGTATGGATACTCCATGAACCTATAATTGAGCTTTTGAAAGAGTGCATCTCATTTGATCCTATCAGTGTACAACAGTCCTCATATGATACAATGTTATTATCATCTATCAACCAAAAAAATCTATGAAATGAAGACTTACCTTCATTACCTGGACCCATGGAAGCATTACACCACTCGACAATCAATTTTGCATTTGTCAACTTTGCATTGTCTTTATACTTTAACTCTTCTCGTGCTATGGCTCTTTTGATACATGCTCCTACACCATCATGCTCCCCCTTTCCATGCCCAGCCTCACAAAAGTTCCACATATGCTGAATACCTGTAAAATTATGCCTCCTACTCAACCAATAGAAATTCTGTGAGTTCTTGAATTGTGACGCACAGTTATCCGACCATATGATATGCTGACTGAACGATATGCCCCTTCTAGCCAAATCATTGTAGAACACCTAAAAGCAACCTTGCATGAACTCCGTAGAATGCGTGCGATCATCACTAATATAGAAATTATACTCCCTTATGATCTTCCTGTCATCCTCTGTACTATCATTCGCATGAATGAATGCGATGTGCATAAATATAGAAACCTATGTGGAGTTGTAATAGTGTGATTGCACCTCACGTTGTGGCTGTAGATTGTAGTTCTCTGCAAAGTCAATGACTGAAACAATGCTACCAACTGGAAATGTGTCCTTACATAACTTGAATTGCAAGCCCAACCATCGATCTCTATGGGCATGTCTTGCATACTCATACACTATGCTGTCACGAAATATAGGCATAAACTGATACACTAGAATCTTTTCAATAACCAATTCACACATCTTTGCTTCTTTACCTTCTTTTGTATTGTATGCCACTGTTTTATACTTGCCAAACTCTACTAGTTCATTTCCAACCGCATGTGTTCTTTCCATATGTTCACATATTGGCAAATGTTGCAAGCCACCGCAACGATGACATGTGCCATCCAAGCATAATTTCTTGTAGAATATTTGACCTTCCTCTCTTTGACATAAAATTCTTGATATGAAGTCTCTTGAAGATGTTGGTGGGGCACATATGGCACAACCCTACAAATCATCGTTAGTATGCATATCTAAACATATAGACCTATAAGCATCAAAATGGTTAGAAAATTCAATATGTAATCTACAACAACAAGTAGTGCATGTGTGATTTATCTTAACATAGAAAGGTTTTAGCATTTCAAAATATCTTTGACAAATTTTAATTTGAGGATACTTCTCTAGAAATTTACCATAAAACTGTGTTTGAGTCTCATCCAAAAAATGCTTTGGATGTGGCTCGTGGTTCTGACTACCAATTCTCCTTCTTACCACATCCCTTTGATTTAAAGATACCCTTGTGTAATTCTTCCAAAAGTCTTCAATTAGTGATCTCAATGCTTCAACAATTGGTTTATCTTTTCGTGGTAGTCTCCCCGAGAATGCCCATAATTCATTGGCATTAGTGTCTTCAATTCTTTGGCATCTTCTAACGACTCTTGATAAAGTTTTCCTATTAATTCTCAATTGTTGACTCGTCTTTCTAATGAGATGAGCTTTCCTCGTTTGACTACTTACTATAGTCGATGTAATCACATGCCGTGTTGCATTACTATCTTTTGTGTGTGAGGTGTTACCCACACTCTCATATGCACTCATTAGATTCTTGAAAATAGATTTTTCACTTGAAGCCTCTGATGTTGTCAACCCAAGAATCTTCATGATAGACCTATACTTTATACTTCACATCATTTCAAAAAATAGTTGACATCTTGCAGTCTCATTTAACTTTTCAAAGAACAATCTCCAAATCTTATTAGCATATCTTCTACAAGTGTGTTTTGGAATCTTACCTTCCATTGGCTGCAAAATATTCTCATCAATATCAATCAAATACTTTGGCTTTCTATGCAAAATTCTAGGTGGTGTTAAGTTAGGTAAATTCATCTCAGCATTAGGAATTTCATCAATATTTAAATGAGATGGGTTAGATGGCATACCTTTGATTGAAGATGGAATAGATTACATACCTTGAGGTTGAGGTGGGAACGATGGCGTACCTCCTTCATCGCATGTGAGTGATGATGCACTCTCAACTTGAGATGTGGTAGATGGTGTCCCTACATGTTGACTTGTGGTAGAGGACATGTCTCCAACTATGGTATTCAAATCTCTTGTACCACGAAGTTTTTGCATTCATTCTCTTTGTGCCGCCAATACCATATCTCTTTGTGATGGTTGTGGTTCCTCTTCAATTGGTATGTCTTCATTTATTGTGTCCAATTTCCTCTTCTCACGAAGTTCCCTCATAGCCACTGCTTTCTTTGCATTCTTAGCTTGTATCTCTTCCTGTGTTGGTTTAATTCTTGATTGTTTCCTTGGCATGACGGAGAATTTGTCTGTAGCATGATAAAGAGACCAATATTAGTTCCTAAGAAATGAATACAAGATAATAGTGGGATTGTATTTTTATTATGTTGTAAGGATTTATTCTTGTATAGTTTGGCATCATGGTATGTTAAGGTCTATTTATTACACATAATTATTAAAGAGCCCAAGTGTAGAAAATACACATGGCATCATGTGAGATTGTAGGCTGCTTTCTTGATTGGGAATGTGTCTATTTTAAACATGTATGATAAAGTATGATAAAGTAATTTAATCTGAAATAAGGAAAATGTAAACAACATGCATGTAAAGACTTGACATACCTAAAAAATGAAGATTCAAATGGAGAGGGTACCCAATTATGTAGTGTTTTTTTTCTTCTTTCATCAAACTCCTCAACAATTTGAGTTTTTTACCACTTGCTTCCTTTTCAATGTTAAATTGAATAACACTCAAATATAATTACTAACAACAATACTATTAACCAATCTATAATGTTAAATTCCTAAAATTGAATCACAATTAACATTGCAACACTACAAAAATTGAAACTTGAATAGATATATATCAAACTTGGTGTGAAAACTATGTTATTTCCTCCTTCTCAAGTTGGCAAAGCAGAAAAGGTGGTGGAAAGGTCATGCAAGTGGTACAATGTGTCAAATGTGCATGTGAACTTCCCAACAGCATGAAAGCACTTCTTTTTTGTCAGAGCACGCATAGAATCAGTAAGAAAACAAAGCATGTGGGCCTGGATCACGCTCGGGTCAACACTTTTTTACCATTTCAATAGCAAGACAAAACACGAGCGTGTTATAATGCGCTCGCATTTTTTCCTGCTATAAATTGATCACATCTCTTTCCAAACCTTCCCCTTCAGACTTGAATGACCACAAGGTTTTTGAAGGAGAACTTTTCCTGTTTCCTGTAAGAGCTTGCCAAATGCTCTGCCATATGATAGGCACAACAATGAAGGGGCAAGCCCTCATAATCAAGTTCTTAATAGAAAATGCCCATCAAGGAAGAAAGATAGATCTTCTTTGGAAGCAGAAGTTCTAGTTTGTGACAAATCCTTATCCAAGCATAAATATCAGGGGTTCTGTCAAGTGATTTCCAATCCACTTCCACAAAGTCTCCTGAAGACTTCCTGATTGATTCCAAAACATCCACACCCCAAAACTGGAGAGGCAATCAATATAATCAAACCCATAAATCTACATTTGACGAAAGAAACCCTCAACACTATACCTTAAACACTAATCCCTCACCCCTCAACCCTAAACCTTATCCCTAAACCCTAATCCCTCAACCCTCAACCCTAATCCATCATCCCTCAACTCTAATCCCTCATCCCTAAACCCTAAATGCTATCCTTATTCCTAAACCCTCAACAGACTCGATACTATACCTTAAACTCTAATCCGTTATCCCTAAACCATCCAACCCTATCCCTAATCCTTACACCCTCCACACTATACTTTAACCCTAATCCCTCAACCCTCAACCCTATCCCTAAACCCTTAACCCTCGAACCTCAACCCTCAACCCTCAACATCAAACCCTAATCCCTCAACCCTTAACTCTGATCCCTCGACCCTCAAATCTATCCCTAAACCCTAAACCCTAATCCCTCAATGTCAAATCCTAATCCCTCAACCCTTCACTCTAATCCCTTAACCCTAAACCCTATCCCTAAACCCTTGACCCTCAAACCTCAACCCTCAACCCTCAACGTCAAACCCTAATCCCCTAACCCTTAACTCTGATCTCTCGACCCTCAATCCTATCCCTAAACCCTAAACCCTCAACCCTCAATGTCAAATCCTAATCCCTCAACCTTAAACCCTATCCCTAAACCCTCAACACTATACCTTAAACCCTAATCCCTCAGCCCTCAACCCTAAACCTTATCCCTAAAGCCTAATCCCTCAACCCTCAACCCTAATTTGTCATCCCTCAACTCTAATCCCTCATCTCTAAACCCTAAATGCTATCCCTATTCCTAAACCCTCAACAGACTCGATACTATACCTTAAACCCTAATCCCTTATCCATAAACCCTCCAACCCTATCCCTAATCCTTACACCTCCACACTCTACTTTAACCCTAATCCCTCAACCCTCAACCCTATCCGTAAACCCTTGACCCTCGAACCTCAACCCTCAACCCTCAATGTCAAACCCTAATCCCTCAACCCTTAACTTTGATCCCTCAACCCTTAACCCTATCCCTAAACCCTAAACCCTAAACCCTCAACCCTCAATGTCAAATCCTAATCCCTCAACCCTTCACTCTAATCCCTCAACCCTAAACCCTATCCCTAAACCCTCAACCCTATCCCTAAACACTAATCTCTCAACCCTAATCCGTCATCCATCATCCCTCAACTCTAATCCCTCATTCCTAAACCCTAAACGCTATCCCTATTTCTAGACCCTCAATGGGCTTGATACTATACCTTAATCCCTAATCCCTTACCCCTAAACCCTCCAACCCTATCCCTTAACCCTAATCCCTTAACCATTAACCCTATCCCTCAACCTCAAGATTCAAGCCTCAACCCTCAACCCTCAACTCTCAACATTAAACCCTAATTCATCAACCCTAAACCCTAATCCCTCAAACCTAAACCCTATCCCTAAACCATCAACCCTCAACACTATACCTTAAACCCTAATCCCTCAACCCTCAACCCTAAACCTTATCCCTCAACCCTCAACCCTAATCCCTAATCCCTCAACTCTAATCCCTCATCCCTAAACCCTAAATGCTATCCTTATTCCTAAACCCTCAACAGACTCGATACTATACCTTAAACTCTAATCCGTTATCCCTAAACCATCCAACCCTATCCCTAATCCTTACACCCTCCACACTATACTTTAACCCTAATCCCTCAACCCTCAACCCTATCCCTAAACCCTTAACCCTCGAACCTCAACCCTCAACCCTCAACATCAAACCCTAATCCCTCAACCCTTAACTCTGATCCCTCGACCCTCAAATCTATCCCTAAACCCTAAACCCTAATCCCTCAATGTCAAATCCTAATCCCTCAACCCTTCACTCTAATCCCTCAACCCTAAACCCTATCCCTAAACCCTTGACCCTCAAACCTCAACCCTCAACCCTCAACGTCAAACCCTAATCCCCTAACCTTTAACTCTGATCTCTCAACCCTCAATCCTATCCCTAAACCCTAAACCCTCAACCCTCAATGTCAAATCCTAATCCCTCAACCTGAAACCCTATCCCTAAACCCTCAACACTATACCTTAAACCCTAATCCCTCAGCCCTCAACCCTAAACCTTATCCCTAAACCCTAATCCCTCAATCCTCAACCCTAATTTGTCATCCCTCAACTCTAATCCCTCATCTCTAAACCCTAAATGCTATCCCTATTCCTAAACCCTCAACAGACTCGATACTATACCTTAAACCCTAATCCCTTATCCATAAACCCTCCAACCCTATCCCTAATCCTTACACCTCCACACTCTACTTTAACCCTAATCCCTCAACCCTCAACCCTATCCGTAAACCCTTGACCCTCGAACCTCAACCCTCAACCCTCAATGTCAAACCCTAATCCCTCAACCCTTAACTCTGATCCCTCAACCCTTAACCCTATCCCTAAACCCTAAACCCTAAACCCTCAACCCTCAATGTCAAATCCTAATCCCTCAACCCTTCACTCTAATCCCTCAACCCTAAACCCTATCCCTAAACCCTCAACCCTATCCCTAAACACTAATCTCTCAACCCTAATCCGTCATCCATCATCCCTCAACTCTAATCCCTCATCCCTAAACCCTAAACGCTATCCCTATTTCTAGACCCTCAATGGGCTTGATACTATACCTTAATCCCTAATCCCTTACCCCTAAACCCTCCAACCCTATCCCTTAACCCTAATCCCTTAACCATTAACCCTATCCCTCAACCTCAAGATTCAAGCCTCAACCCTCAACCCTCAACTCTCAACATTAAACCCTAATTCATCAACCCTAAACCCTAATCCCTCAAACCTAAACCCTATCCCTAAACCATCAACCCTCAACACTATACCTTAAACCCTAATCCATATCCCTCAACCCTTAACCCTTAAAACTTAAACCCTATCCCTACACCCTCAACACTTGACACTATATCTTAAGCCTTAAACCCTCATCCCTAAAGCCTCAACCCTCAATCCTTAAACCTTCAACCCTAAACCCTATCCCTAATCCCTCTACCCTTGACACTCTAGCCCTAACCTCGACATTAAATGCTAAGCTGTCAACCCTAAACCCTAATCCATCAACCCTAAACCCTCAACCCTCAACACTATACCTTAAACCCTAATCCCTATCCCTCAACCCTTAACCCTTAAAACTTAAACCCTATCCCTACACCCTCAACACTTGACACTATATCTTAAGCCTTAAACCCTCATCCCTAAAGCCTCAACCCTAAATCGTTAAACCTTCAACCTTAACCCCTATCCCTAATCCCTCTACCCTCGACACTCTAACCCTAGCCTTGACATTAAATGCTAATTCGTCAACCCTACACCCTAATCCATCAACCCTAAACCCTATCCCTAAACCATCAACCCTCAACACTATACCTTAAACCCTAATCCCTCAACCCTCAACCCTAAACCTTATCCCTAAATCCTAATCCCTCAATCCTCAACCCTAATCCGTCATCCCTCAACTCTAATCCCTAATCCCTCAACCCTAAATGCTATCCCTATTCCTAACCCTCAACAGACTTGATACTATACCTTAAACCCTAATCCCTTATCCCTAAACCCTCCAACCCTATCCCTAATCCTTACACCCTCCACACTCTACTTTAACCCTAATCCCTCGACCCTCAACCCTATCCCTAAACCCTTGACCCTCGAACCTCAACCCTCAACCCTCAATGTCAAACCCTAATCCCTCAACCCTTAACTCTAATCCCTCAACCCTCAACCCTATCCCTAAACCCTAAACCCTAAACCCTCAACCCTCAACGTCAAATCCTAATCCCTCAACCCTTCACTCTAATCCCTCAACTCTAAACCCTATCCCTAAACCCTCAACACTATACCTTAAACCCTAATCCTAAACCTTATCCCTAAACCGTAATCCCTTAACCCTAATCCTAAACCTTATCCCTAAACCGTAATCCCTCAACCCTAATCTGTCATCTGTCATCCCTCAACTCTAATCCCTCATCCCTAAACCTTAAACGCTATCCCTATTCCTAGACCCTCAATGGGCTCGATACTATGCCTTAAACACTGATCCCTTATCCTTAAACCCTCCAACCCTATCCCTTAACCCTAATCCCTTGACCATTAACCCTATCCCTCAACCTCAAATCCCTAAACCATCAACCCTCAACACTATACCTTAAACCTTAATCCCTATCCCTTAACCCTTAAAACTTAAACCCTATCCCTACACCCTCAACACTTGACACTATATCTTAAGCCTTAAACCCGCATCCCTGAAGCCTCAACCCTAAATCCTTAAACCTTCAACCCTAAACCCTATCCCTAATCCCTCTACCCTCGACACTCTAACCCTAACCTCGACATTAAATGCTAATCTGTCAAACCTAAACCCTAATCCGTCAACCTTAAACCCTAATCCATCAACCCTAAATGCTATCCCTAAACCCTCAACCCTCAACACTATACCTTAAACCCTAATCCCTCAACCCTCAACCCTAAACCTTATTGCTAAACCCTAATCCCTCAACCCTCAACCCTAATCCATCATCCCTCAACTCTAATCCCTAATCCCCCAACCCTAAATGCTGTCCCTATTCCTATACCCTCAACAGACTCGATACTATACCTTAAACCCTAATCTCTTATCCCTAAACCCTCCAACCCTATCCCTAATCCTTACACCCTCCACACTCTACTTTAACCCTAATCTCTCAACCCTCAACCCTATCCCTAAACCCTTGACCCTCGAACCTCAACCCTCAACCCTCAATGTCAAACCCTAATCCCTCAACCCTTAACTCTAATCCCTCGACCCTCAACCCTAAACCCTAAACCCTCAACCCTCAATGTCAAATCCTAATCCCTCAACCCTTCACTCTAATCCCTCAACCCTAAACACTATCCCTAAACCCTCAACACTATACCTTAAACCCTAATCCCTCAACCCTAATCCTAAACCTTATCCCTAAACCCTAATCCCTCAACCCTAATCCGTCATCCATCATCCCTCAACTCTAATCCCTCATCCCTAAACCTTAAACACTATCCATAGTCCTAGACCCTCAACGGGCTCGATACTATACCTTAAACCCTAATCCCTTATCCCTAAACCCTCCAACCCTATCCCTTAACCCTAATCCCTTGACCATTAACCCTATTCCTCAACCTCAAGCCTCAAGCCTCAAGCCTCAACTCTCAACATTAAACCCTAATTCATCAACCCTAAACCCTAATCCGTCAAACCTAAACCCTATCCCTAAACCATCAACCCTCAACACTATACCTTAAACCCTAATCCCTATCCCTCAACCCTTAATCCTTAAAACTTAAACCCTATCCCTACACCGTCAACACTTGACACTATATCTTAAGCCTTAAACCCTCATCCCTAAAGCCTCAACCCTAAATCCTTAAACCTTCAACCCTAAACTCTATCCCTAATCCCTCTACCCTCGACACTCTAACCCTAACCTCGACATTAAATGCTAATTCGTCAACCCTAAACCATAATTCGTCAACCCTAAACCCTATCCCTAAACCCTCAATCCTCAACACTATACCTTAAACCCTAATCCCTCAACCCTCAACCCTAAACCTTATCCCTAAACCCTAATCCCTCAACCCTCAACCCTAATCCATCATCCCTCAACTCTAATCCCTAATCCCTCAACCCTAAATGCTATCCCTATTCCTAAACCCTCAACAGACTCGATACTATTCCTTAAACCCTAATCCCTTATCCCTAAACCCTCCATCCCTATCCCTAATCCTTATACCCTCCACACTCTACTTTACCCCTAATCCCTCGACCCTCAATCCTATCCCTAAACCCTTGACCCTCGAACCTCAACCCTCAACCCTCAACGTCAAACCCTAATCCCTCAACCCTTAACTCTGATCCCTTGACCCTCAACCCTATCCCTAAACCCTCAACCCTCAACCCTCAACGTCAAATCCTAATCCCTCAACCCTTCACTCTAATCCATCAACCCTAAACCCTATCCCTAAACCCTCAACACTATACCTTAAACCCTAATCCCTCAACCCTAATCCTAAACCTTATCCCTAAACCCTAATCCCTCAACCCTAATCCGTCATCCGTCATCCCTCAACTCTAATCCCTCATCCCTAAACCCTAAACGCTATCCCTATTCCTAGACCCTCAACAGGCTTGATACTATACCTTAAACCCTAATCCCTTATCCCTAAACCCTCCAACCCTATCCCTTAACCCTAATCCCTTTACCATTAACCCTATCCCTCAACCTCAAGCTTCAAGCCTCAACCCTCAACTCTCAACATTAAACCCTAATTCATCAACCCTAAACCCTAATCCCTCAAACCTAAACCCTATCTATAAACCATCAACCCTTAACACTATACCTTAAACCCTAATCCCTATCCCTCAACCCTTTACCCTTAAAACTTAAACCCTATCCCTACACCGTCAACACTTGACACTATATCTTAAGCCTTAAACCCTCATCCCTAAAGCCTCAACCCTCAATCCTTAAACCTTCAACCCTAAACCCTATCCCTAATCCCTCTACCCTCGACACTCTAACCCTAACCTTGACATTAAATGCTAATCTGTCAACCCTAAACCCTAATCCGTCAACCCTAAACCCTATCCCTAAACCCTCAACCCTCAACACTATACCTTAAACCCTAATCCATAAACCCTAAAACCTAATCCCTCAACCCTCAACCCTAAACACTATCAATAAACCCTCAACCCTCGACACTATACCTTAAACCCTATGAGAAAAGCTTTGCGTATGGTACATCCACAGTGAGTAAACTACTAAACTATACCTTAAACCCTAATCCCTCAACCCTAGACTTTCAACCCTAAACCCTATCCCTAATCCCTCTACCCTCAACACTCTACCTTAAACCTAATCCCTCGACCCTTAGCTCTAAATGCTATCCCTAAAGCCTCAACCCTAAACCCTAATCCCTCAAGGTCCTAAACTCTAATCCCTTATCCCTAAAGTCTAAATCCTATCCCTAAACGCTCAACCCTCAACCTTAAACCTTAATCACTTAATCCTTATCCACCCCTCTCCTCCCCTATCTGGCTCACTCCCATCTCTACCCTCCTCTACCCTTGACACTATACATACATACATATAGGCATACATACATACATACATACATACATATAGGCATACATAGATACATACATACATACATACATATAGGCATACATATGTACATACATGATTAATAGCCTTAAACATAAAATAGATTAAGGGGAACATAACGCGAGCACGTTATAACGTGCTTGCGTTATGTCAAACATGATAAACAACATACTTGCAAGAAAGGAAAATGCAAAGCAAAGCATAATGCGAGCGCGTTATAATGCGCTCGCGTTATCTCTTGCTTTGGGAATCCCAAGCCTTGGGCTTGGGATTTGCTTTGGATTTCCAACCCAAAGGCTTGGAGTGCCTTTTGAATAGTCACAAATGTGTTTTTCCATATTCTTCAAGATTTCACATAATTTCATTCGTGCTAACCCTCAGATTTGCACGTGTTTCAATTTCGAACAAATAGAACACCTGGGTAATGTTAGGCTTTCTCTTAGCTATTTGACGATGTGATTTTTTTCACATTTTAACAATGTTAAGCCTTTCATCTTTAATTTCTTTTGTTTGTGTGTCCATTTTTGGGCAAAAACCACTATTTGGTCTTTTTTTCATTGTAAATTAACTATTCATTGAAATTTCAAAAAAATTACATATTTAGAAACTAGACTCCATTTTACAAATATTAAAAAAAGAAAAAAATGATTTTCAATTAGTTTTCAAAATTTATAGGGGTAGCATGGCCAAAATTCTATTTTTTAGGATGTGTCCACTTTGAAAATTAGTAAAAAATCAAATATTCATCAAAAAATTATCAGAAAAATCAGGCATAAACTACATGCTATTAGCTAATTTCTCACTGAAGCGATTTTAAAAATACCAAAAAAAAGGTTGACCTTTTGATGGAGCCACAAAACATGCTATGCTATGTTTTTTTGATAGAAACAACACCAATTTTTGTGGCTCCCTCTTTTGAACCCCTTAATCTATGCTATTTTAAAAAAAAAATAGTAGTTTAGAAAGTAGACTCGGAGCACTACGAACATTGTTTTGGTTGCATCTCCAAAATTTGAGTGTAACTATGCTCAATTTCTCATCCAAGGCCAGTATTTCCTGATTTCAGAAAAAAAGTGGCCACTTAAGACCCCTTTTTGGCCCCCCATCTTCTTGCACTTACCCACCATCAAGTGCCAAGTCATCAAATATTCCAATGTCAAGGTGCCAAGACAACAAGTCATAATCCAGGTTTGACATCATTGCCAATATGCCACATTTAATATATGCCTATTATCATAATATCATAGTGCCAAAGACCAATCTACCTATTAGGAAACCATCTCAACTGAATAAATGAGTGTATCAAACAAAGTGTCAAAGTAAGAAAAGAAAATCATCAAACTGTCTATTCTCTTAGCATCAAACTATCCATCACAACACATATCAAGTTGTGTATTGTCATCATGTCAATTACCAACAACCATCTCAACTAAATGAGTCACATGTACCAAGTTGTGGTTTGATCATCAAGGACAACAACTGATGGTAGAGTTAACAAACTCCCCCTTTGTCCATGATGGGCAAAACAGAACTTCCTCTCCCCCTTTTTGACATCAGGGCAAAGGGAGGGAAAGTATACAAATGCCTCCAATATATATACAGAAATCCTAAAATGTAAAACCATACCAACCATACCAATCTGATTGTCCCATGAGAAATATCTAGAACATCTGAAACAAAAATGAGATGTTAGCACCATAAGGAAATATCAACAAGCCTAAAGAGCATGTAGCAAAGAAGGACAACAACTAAGGAGACTGCCCCCATTGTTCAGAACATCAAAGAATATCATTGAAGCAAAAAAGTTTAACATATTGCAGATTACAAATAACTCAACAGGGCTATAAAGTTTGCAAAACACTCAAAACTTTGAGCTGATAAAAATGCCTCTCTTACAATCATTGTTTCATGACAACATAGATTTCATACCCTGTTCCAAAGCCTTCCCATACATCATTGTCTTTTCATCTATTAACAAAACATAAGATTTGTTATCAGGACACAAGTTTCATTCAAAGCTGTCACAAGATGGTCTGTTATAAACCAATATGGTAAAGATTGTTTATCAAATCCACTATATTTTGTCCATGGCACAACTACAATCATAAAGCATTGAGCATGTATCATTTACCAAGAGACAGAAAATACTGTCACTACACCGCAAAACCTTGTTAAAGCATTGTGGCTTAGCAATTCATCATTGTAACTTTGCTCATCAAAAAGTTCATGTTGCAAGTGAAAACACCAAGAAAACTTCATTCTTCACACTTCACACTCTATTCTTATAAGCACCACAATAGGCAATAGGCAATGTAAATCTCTGTTTAAACAACCATTAAATACACTTTGTCAACTCTGTCAAAGACATCAAGATGAGTTCAAGAGCAAACTCAAGCATACATCTCTAAGTATGAAGTTCTTGAAATTGTTACCAACCAAAAACTATTACCATTAGTCACCTCATCATAAAATATAGCATGGTATCACTGTCAAAACAAAAAAAAAATCTCCTTTTCAACTGATGTGAATTCAATAAAACCATAGCATATGCTCAGATCAAAAACTCACACCATACATACTAGGAAACCTTACAATGATCACTGAACCTCTGCATATATTGTGACTGTTATATTGATACTTTCTAGAAACAACACTGATCATATAGGTTCATGAATATCAAGTCAAACTATCTTTTTGCCATATAGTGATGAATGTTTTCTTGCATTTTCAGCATGAAATCAGCAAATGACAAATATTGTCCTTATTCATTATATTTGCCAAGAGATATAATAGTTACCTTTGTCTTTGCACTTTCTGCACCATGCTCAACTGCAATTAAGAAAACTAGTCAACTTTGCACTGTATTAACAACATCAATCATTGTCTTCAAACAGGGATTTCACTGTCATCATTCATGAAAACTCAAACAGAGAATACTATCACCATATAGAGAACATTCCAAACACCATTTAATACAATCCATACTAGTTTCAAACACCTGTGCCATGATCTCAGCTCTAACGGTCTATTTTTAAGACATCCAATCATATGTCAACAAATAATAAGCAAAAACCATACATCCTGTCAACAACACAATCATATCCTTGATATCTTGAGATCCAGTTATGACATGAGGAACAATTGAATGATGAACACGAGAGCATATCAAAACAACATTATTGTGACACAATGAGATGAAATAGTTTCTGAGGTAACTCTGTAATACCAATCTCCAAACTTGACTCACTCAAAGACTGTCCTAACACTGTTCATTTAGTCATATCACTGTATTAACTATTGCATTGTCAAGTAGGACCCATTGTATAGGACTATTGGCATATACAAATATTTGTATCTGAGTGCATTAAATAACATCAGTAAACAAATAACATCAGCATGTACTCACTTCTATAACATTGTCCAAGAGGACTGTCATCTGTTATTTTGTACACTGTCATATCCCATAACTGTCTGAAACTAGATAGGAACCACTGTCATAACAAACATAGTAATAACTAGCAGAAACCCCCGTCAAAACATTCATAGCATGAACCTTGCAGAGAAGAGGTATGGACAACTTCATTTTCAACATGAGTAATGCTTTTCAACATTAGAAACACCACTATCAAAGCATGAACAACCAAGCAAGTCAGAAATACACTTCACTTGGATTATCTACACCTTGTAATGATATAGATAATCATATAACTGCACCTCTATGAAGAAAGTGAACATTATCAACTGAAATTCATAAGATGACATACATCAAACTTCTTTTAACAACATATCATACTAACACTAACTTATCTTTGTATAGCATCAAACCTCCGAACTCCTTGGGGATGAAAGATAAACAATAAGCATCTCCCCTTGACATTAAGCCAGTTCTCATGCAAAGGATAATGTCTTTTGTGTAACATGCGTGGGTTTTGGTTTATCATCTCTTGGTTGTTTTCTTCTCCAAACCTTCCTAGGTTCATTTGTTTGCTTGTCCATAGGATTATTCTAACAATATTGTGATTTATGTCCAATCCTGTTGCACCTATAACATATAATATTGCTAGATGAATAATGACGTTTGTTTCTTGAACTTTTATAATGCATCCAACAATCTCTTTTCATGTGCCCAAGCTTATTATAGTTATAGCAAATAACATTTTAGTTTTGATTTGACAAACCATAATAACTACAATTTCTAGCTCTATGACCATACTTATGATAGACATAGCAATAACCATGAAACTGAGAATAGTTATACCTGACCGAATGATATTGCCTAATAGATGAAGATCTTGAAAAATTGTTAGTTCTTTTTCTCCCAATATCAATAGTTTTATCCTTTGCTTTCTTCTTGTCATCATCAGAAGTAGAAAAATGATAATTTAGATCTATCTTCTGCCTAGGAGTCTGCTTAACCTTGAAACTCTTCCTATCTGCTATTGTAAAAACTATTTCCCTTTTAACTTCATCTTTAACACCAAAGATTTCCCCTTTTTCATATCCTAAGCCAAAATGGTCCTTGTAGTTTTTCTGACTACTCAATATTTCATCTAAAGCATTTGTACCTTTCACAAACTTCTATATTTTGACATCCAGACTATTCTTTAGATTGACAACTTCACTTTCAAGTCTCAAACATTCAATTCTTTTCACCTCAAGATCAGAATTCTTTACATCTATTATTCTTTTTGCTTCCTCAATCTTAGTTTTTAGACTAATAATCAATTTATCAGATTCATTAACATGACTTTTTAATTCTGCAATCTGATTTCTGGCATTTTCTAACTCTAAAGAAGCTTTTTCAAAATCTGAACATGCCTTGTCCTTGGATTCTTTTTCTTGTTGAAGCTGGTCTTTTAGTCTCCTATTTTCTTCATTAAGTTGTTTGATTGTATCTAGGGCACACAAAAGTTCTCCTTCAATATCAAATCCACAATCTTCTTCATCCTCAAAGAAATCTTTCTTCATCATTAAATTCTTGTTCTCCTTCAAAAACAACAACTCCTTTAGGGTTACTAACATACTCTTCTTCTACATAATTATTCCTATTATCACTTATTGACTCAACTGATAAGAACTTTTCTTGAGACAAGATTACATTTGACTTAACACTGGTGTTTTTCTTTTGAATTATGTTTCTTTTACACTTACCCATCACAATACTCCATGACCAGGAAACCCTAAGGTTGGTTAGACCTACTGAACAAGGGTCTAGCTCTGATACCACTTGTTGGAGTACAATACCACTGAGAGGGGGGGTGAATTAGTGGTATACAAATTTTAACAAGACTTAGTGACCTTAAAATCTGTATTTCAAAACTTTGATACAAAAACAATTCCCATTGACTATAGATGACATCATGAAAGATTTGGACAACTAAAACAGATTGATCAAAGTCAAGAATGCATCAACTCAATGTAGGGACTAAAAATAATGACTCATTTGTTGGATCTAGGGCATACAACTGAGAGGGGGGGGGTGAATCAGTTGTATAAAACTTGTTCTCATTCAAACACTTAATTCTCTGTTGTTAGTTAGCAGCATATCAAATAATCATCCATGAAAGCATAATACATAAACACAAGAGCAGATAAGCATCAACACATTGAACACCAAGATTTTGACGTGGAAAACCTGGTTAAGGGAAAAACCACGGGGTGATTAACCCAAGAATTATTCTCTGTTAGAAGAATAAAGAAAAATGAATGGCACATGCCAATAAGGGCTCACTGCCCGAGCACACTGCTCACAAAGAGGCCCACTGCCTACAAGGAGACACACTATCTACAAAGTGATGAAAATCACAGTCTTGAACTGGAGAATGACATCTCTACCATGTCCGGATCAGTTCCAATTAAGCCCAACATCTCTGCTCTGCCCTTCGCACGTTTCTTCGCTATGCCACACTCATCCACATACCACACACTGAAATGAACTTACAAACCGTTATTTATACAAGACATCGACTCAGGAACAAGCATCTAAGTCGGCAAACAACCATAGGAGTATCTGCAAGATGACTAACACATCCGGTCGGCCATCACAAGAACATTCGTAGGATGAACAACTCATCCGGTCGGCTACACAGAGCAAGAACTTCATCTGGAAGAATAACTTCAATTCCGGGCTCTACCATCAATGCGGACCAACAACACAACCTAAACATGATCCAAGAACCTTCACAAGCCTGTTTGAATGTCCGGATACATCCGCACTTCTTCTGCTTACTGGGATCTCTTGTCTTCCTCATCCGGAACTTTAAGAACACAGTCTGTCGCCACTGTCATAATGCAAGAGGTACTTCCGGACCTCCAAATCATACACAAATCAGGATGATACATCACAAGGACATCCCAAACACTCCTTCCAATCCGCAGATTAGGATAATACAATTCCGGACCTCACCGGACCTTTTTGTGATCCTCTGTCACCTCCGGATACTTGCCGGACCCGGTTCTATACCGGCAGTCACAACTCCTTCAGATCTTCATGCGGACCTCTGAAATCTTAACTGTAGCATCTCAAGACTCATATCTACCAACCCTTTAATCCGCATCCTCCGGTTCTCATCCTATACAGTACATTTACCTTCTTCTCATCACTGTTCTTCACTGTTCCTGACTGAGACTAATTTTCTCAATATCCTCAGCACATAGCTCATCAAATCCTTCTTGTCAATGCAATATGAGTATGTTGACATCAATGACAACACAGGATAACCTCATACTTGCAACAATCTCCCCCTTTGTCATTGATGGCAACAAATGATGTGAAAAACCATTAAGACAAGAACTTCAACTTTTCATATGTCTTCTCTTCCTTTACTGCTCCCCCTTTGATCATCAATCACTTGTTTTTCACATGTTTTCTCTCCCCCTTTGACATCAATGGCAAAGGGCTCATACTTGCAATTCTCATACATCAGAATCATACCAGTTGCTCCCCCTTAGTTGCAGCTCCCCATTAGTCCGGATCACAAGATATGACTGTGATAGCCACCGGACTGATGCACATCAGTGCATCTTAGTTCATCACCGGAGGGGCCATGACCCCTAACTTCTCCCGGAGATATTCAAAAGAGTCCTTGGGAAGAGGTTTTGTAAAGATATCTGCAATCTGATCCTTGGAGGGAACATACTCCAATCTGACTTCTTCCTTGTTTACTTGTTCTCTCAAAAAGTGAAATTTGATAGATATGTGCTTAGTCTTAGAATGCAATACCGGATTCTTGGAAATATTAATTGCACTTGAATTATCACAGAAAATTGTGATAGGCTCCTCATATTCAACTTTGATGTCTCTTAGCATCTGCTTCATCCATAAGATTTGAGTGCAACTACCTGCTGCTGCAATGTATTCTGCTTCAGTTGTAGACAGAGATATTGCATCTTGTTTCTTGCTTAGCCAAGAAACCAATCTCTTCCCCAAAAAGAATGCTCCACCACTAGTGCTCTTCTGGTCATCCACATCTCCTGCCCAATCTGCATCTGTGTAAGCATGAAGAGAGAAATCCGGATCTCTAGGATACCATAGACCATACTCAACTGTTCCTTTCAAGTATCTAAAAATTCTTTTGATTGCCATAACATGAGATTCTCTAGGATCAGCCTAGAATCTTGCCACAAGACCAACAGCCTGCATTATATCTGGTCTAGTTTGAGTGAGATACAACAATCCACCAATCATTGATCTATACTTTGTCTGATCTGCCTTTGGAGAATCATCATCTTTGCTTAACTTACATCCAGTTGCCATAGGAGTGTTCATAGGCTTTGAGTCTTCCATACCAAATTTCTTTAACAATTCTTTCACATATTTGGTCTGAGAAATGAAGATCCCTTCTTTTGTTTGAGTAATTTGTAGACCCAAGAAGAAATTCATTTCACCAAGCATAGACATTTCAAACTCACTTTTCATCTGATTTGCAAAAGTTTTGCACATACTATCTTTTCCTCCAAAAATGATATCATCCACAAACACTTCAACAATCAGAATGTTTTCATGATCAATTTTGAAATATACGTTACTGTCAGCAGTACCTTTGTTGAATCCAATCTGCACAAGATGCTTATCCAACCTTTCATACCATGCTCTTGGGGCTTGCTTCAATCCATACAAAGCTTTCTTCAACTTGCAGACCATATCATTATTATCAGACAATTGAAATCCATCCGGTTGTTCAATGTAGACTTCTTCTTCCAGATCACCATTTAGGAAGGCAGACTTGACATCCATCTGATATACCTTGAAGTCTTTGAAGGCAGCAAATGCAAGAAGTAATCTGACTGCTTCAATTCTTGCTACCGGAGCAAAAGTCTCTTCAAAGTCAATTCCTTCTATTTGAGAGTAGCCTTTGCAGACCAATCTAGCTTTGTTTCTGATTACTTCACCAGCTTCATTTAGTTTGTTCCGGAAGACCCACTTGGTTCCAATTACATTCCTGTCTCTAGGTCTGGGAACAAGATCCCAAGTATGATTTTTCTCAATTTGCATCACTTCATCTTCCATTGCTTTGGTCCAGTTTTCATCATTGCAGGCTTCATTTATTGTTTTAGGTTCAATCTTTGAAATCAGACAACATTCATTCTGATCTTGAGCAATATTCCTTCTAGTTTGTACACCTTTGCTTCTGTCACCTATGATCTGATCTTCAGAGTGATTCAGTCTTACATACCTTGGAATTTTGGGAGTATCCAGCACTGCTGTTTCTTGATCAGGCTCATTCAAACCTATCTCTTCTTCCTGATTTACCGGATCAGGCTGACTCTGTCTCACCGGAGAGGATTGAGGTCCTTGAACACTGTCTTGGTCATCTTCATCAAACTCATAAAATCTTGAAGGCTTCTCAATTCCTTCATCAACCTTTACATTGGTACTTTCTATCATCTTCCTCAATCTCTTATTGTAACACCGGTATGCTTTGCTTTGAGTGGAGTAGCCCAAGAAAATTCCTTCATCACTTCTAGCATCAAACTTTCCTAGATCTTCATCTCTTTTAATATAACACTTGCTACCAAATACTCTGAAATATTTCACAGTAGGAGTGATGCCAAACCAGAGTTCATAGGGGGTCTTACCGGTGTTGTTTCTGATTTGAACTCGATTGAGAGTGTAGACTGCAGTGCTGATAGCTTCTTTCCAAAACATTTGAGGAACATTTGCTTCCAACATCATTGTCCTAGCAGCTTCCTGGATGGTCCGGTTCTTTCTCTCAACTACTCCATTCTACTGTGGAGTCTTAGGAGCAGACAACTGTCTCCTTATACCCTGTTTCTCACAAAAGTCAATGAATTCACCAGATGTAAATTCACCACCTCTATCAGACCTTAGACACTTTAGTTTCAATCCGGTTTGATTCTCCACCATAGCTTTGAAGATTTTGAACTTCTCAAAAGCTTCTGATTTTTCTTTTAGAAAGGTAACCCACATCATCCGGGAATGATCATCTATTAACAACATGAAATATCTATCACCTTGCAGACTCTTGATTCTTGTCGGACCACATAGATCAGTATGTACTAATTCCAACAATCCGGTAGAAGACTGATCTTTGCTTTTAAAAGAGACTCTGCTTTGTTTGCCTAACTGACATTCTTTACACACACTATTTGTAGGTTTTATCAACTTTGGAAGATCTCTCACAGCCTGAGTATTGCTTATTTTGATGATGTTATCAAAATTTACATGACACATTCTTCTATGCCATAACCAACTCTGATCAATTTGAACAAACAAACAACTTTTATTTGAACCAACCAGATGAAAGATGTTACCTCTTGTCTGAGTACCGGATGCAATTTCAGTTCCGGAGCTTGTAAAGATTCTGCATTTTCCATTCTTGAACCGGAGATCATAGCCTTTGTCCACCAACTGACCAACACTGAGAAGATTGTGCTTCAATCCTTCAACATACAGTACATTTCCTGTTTTGCTCTTACCATCAAAGGAAATAGTTCCCCTACCTCTGATTCTGCCAGCAGAATTGTCACCAAACTTTACCATTCCTCCTTCATATCTTTCCAAATCTAAGAACTTATTCTTGTCACCAGTCATATGGTGAGAACATCCACTGTCAATAACCCAATCATCCTTTTCTTCCACTTGAGCAGCCAAGGCTTTTTCAACAACTTTGTGATTGACAGATTCAGAGAGTATTGAATCTTCTTCCTTGATGGCTATAAACACCCACTCATTTCCGGATTTGCTTCCTTGTTCTGATTCATCATCTGTTACTCCTTCATTGTCATCTTCTTCATGAACATAATAGCAATTCTTTTGAAACCTTTGTCTGTGAGTATTAGATCTTGCAGATCTCTCCGGACATCTTGAGGCAAAATGACCAATCTTATTGCAGTCGAAACACTTAAAGGGTAGTTTTCCTTCATACTTACCGGATCCTCTTGGCAGTCTCTTTGCAATGAGGGCTTCAAGTTGAGCTGTTTCTGCTTCTTCTTCTTCCATGTCTCTTCTTGCTTGATCATACCATGACATTTTCCTTGATGAGTTTTCACCCGGATCAAATCTCTGTTTGCCTTTCACATAGGCACTGGCTTTGAAAGCAGATTCAGTCTTGGGAGGATCATCTCCAAACTCGGTCATTTCAAATGCAGCTAGTTTGCCAGCCAGTTGTTCTCTTGTGACAGTTGTGTGGGCTCTGAATTCATCAATGGCAGCAACTTTGATTTTGTAGGTAGCAGGAAGGGATCTTAGGATTTTGCAGACAATCTCATTTTCATCTAAAGTTCCACCAGCATTTCTGATTCCACATACCAGCTCATTTACTCTTGGCATAAAGGTAGTGATGTTTTCATCATCTCTCATTTTCAATCTTTCAAATTTCCCTTTCAGACTTTGCAACCTTGCACTTTTGACAAACTCATCTCCTTCATACAGAAGTTCCAGTTTAGTTAGGATCTCATATGCAGTGGGTAGGTCAATGACATTCGAGAGATCTGAGTCATTCAATGCGCTTAGAAGAGCTTCCTTGGTCCGCAGATTGTTTTCAGCTTCTGTGATTTCATTCAGAGTTGTCGGACCACCTTGTGGAGGTACATATGGTTTTGAAATCATACCCAGGTATGCTTTTCCCATGCATTCCAAGTGACACTTCATGCGACCTTTCCAGAGAGTGAAGTTGGTTCCATCGAACTTCGGACTATCCTTCTTGTATGACGACATCCTAGATCTCCTCAAGCGGTTAAGCTCTTGTCAGAGGAACTTAGCTCTGATACCAATTGTTGGATCTAGGGCATACAACTGAGAGGGGGGGGTGAATCAGTTGTATAAAACTTGTTCTCATTCAAACACTTAATTCTCTGTTGTTAGTTAGCAGCATATCAAATAATCATCCATGAAAGCATAATACATAAACACAAGAGCAGATAAGCATCAACACATTGAACACCAAGATTTTGACGTGGAAAACCCGGTTAAGGGAAAAACCACGGGGTGATTAACCCAAGAATTATTCTCTGTTAGAAGAATAAAGAAAAATGAATGGCACATGCCAATAAGGGCTCACTGCCCGAGCACACTGCTCACAAAGAGGCCCACTGCCTACAAGGAGACACACTGTCTACAAAGTGATGAAAATCACAGTCTTGAACTGGAGAATGACATCTCTACCATGTCCGGATCAGTTCCAATTAAGCCCAACATCTCTGCTCTGCCCTTCGCACGTTTCTTCACTATGCCACACTCATCCACATACCACACACTGAAATGAACTTACAAACCATTATTTATACAAGACATCGACTCAGGAACAAGCATCTAAGTCGGCAAACAACCATAGGAGTATCCGCAAGATGACTAACACATCCGGTCGGCCATCACAAGAACATTCGCAGGATGAACAACTCATCCGGTCGGCTACACAGAGCAAGAACTTCATCTGGAAGAATAACTTCAATTCCGGGCTCTACCATCAATGCGGACCAACAATACAACCTAAACATGATCCAAGAACCTTCACAAGCCTGTCTGAATGTCCGGATACATCCGCACTTCTTCTGCTTACTGGGATCTCTTGTCTTCCTCATCCGGAACTTTAAGAACACAGTCTGTCGCCACTGTCATAATGCAAGAGGTACTTCCGGACCTCCAAATCATACACAAATCAGGATGATACATCACAAGGACATCCCAAACACTCCTTCCAATCCGCAGATTAGGATAATACAATTCCGGACCTCACCGGACCTTTTTGTGATCCTCTGTCACCTCCGGATACTTGCCAGACCCGGTTCTATACCGGAAGTCACAACTCCTTCAGATCTTCATGCGGACCTCTGAAATCTTAACTGTAGCATCTCAAGACTCATATCTACCAACCCTTTAATCCGCATCCTCCTGTTCTCATCCTATACAGTACATTTACCTTCTTCTCATCACTGTTCTTCACTGTTCCTGACTGAGACTAATTTTCTCAATATCCTCAGCACATAGCTCATCAAATCCTTCTTGTCAATGCAATATGAGTATGTTGACATCAATGACAACACAGGATAACCTCATACTTGCAACATCATTATCATAAATCTTAACACATAGAGACTAACTGTGAAATATGATTGTTCATAAAGTGGACATGCATAGTATCATTATTTCAGACAGTGATATAAGACAAGTATGTGTTCATATAGACCAAAGTAAATTAAATGACTTTAAAACAAATGAAACATGATAAGCAAATAAACATGAGAATCAAACTCATCAATGACAATCCATAAAACAGATATTGTCCTGAGTGGAAAACCCTTTGGGGCATAAAAACCATTCAAAAAAGTGCCTCACTAGCTTAATAAAAGAATCTCACTGATTACATGCCTCACTGGCTATTAATTTAAGCCTCACTGGCTACAATTACCTCACTGGCTACACAAAATACCTCACTGGAAAAGGTCATTTCTTGTCTCACTGACTTGACCTTTCAATACATGTTGCAATCATGGATAAAAAAACAAATACAGAGGGACACTTTGTTTCACTGATCCTCAGACTCTGATCTAATATCAATGATAATACATTCAGTCATCTATCCTCAATATTACATCAAGTGTATACACAACCATACACAATTTATGTTTAAAGACCTTTTTATACAATTCACAATGTTTTCCTCTTCTCATGAAACAATTTGAAAAATATAAGTGCCTTTTTTTATCAACTATCTAAAACAGTTTGTAACTATCAAAGATTTGATGTATGGTCGAGTAGGCCCATAACAACTTAGCTCAACTTCTTTTTAAATATTACAATATGAAAACCATAATCTCATCATAAACTTTATCAAAACATGAATATCAAAAACATAGGCTGCCTCCATGCTCATGAAAACCCTAGGGTAAATTGCCAAACCCTAGTTAATAACAACTTTCAAACCCTTGTCAAAAAAACTATTCAGGTAATAACTGAATATTAAACTAGAGTTTAGGGTCAAACTAACCCTTCCAGTTATAACTGACATGTAATCCATAACTGTCATGTAATCAAGAAAAGAAATAAACAATGTGCCACTACTGCCATAGGATGATACTATCATCAAAGTATGATATGTGCATCACATAACTAAAATTAAGTGCTCAACGTAGTTGTCACACATAACACTAGTTATATGATCACCAACATAAAACCATTAATACTATCCACTAAGCCTTTTCCATTGTCCATAAATCAAACCACTTTTCATAAATCAACATAGTGCCACCAATAGAGTTCAAACAAATCATAGTATAATCATAAACTGGCATAAACGGCCAAGCAAGAAGAATACATGCAGACAACCTTCAAGATTAAAACAATGAAAAGGAACGATAGCACCTGAAAAGGAGAAATGATGGGTTTGAGACTATTGTCAACGTTCTTGATGTACAACACTTCCTATCACCTCACGGATTCAACAAACGAACTCCACAAACTGTCAAAATACCAGATTCTGCATACCCTTCTATGATTGCGATCAAACCCTCATGGAGAGGATAACAGATAGTGAAAAATGAAAATGATTAAACATCATTTTTTGCCTTTTGAGTTGAGTGACCAAATGAACCGGTTAACCCTAAAAGAAACATGTTTATGCTTTGTTAAAAACCTTCTTTACTAGTTACCAAATTAATCCCAAAACATCAATGATGTTCTCTTAATATTTTAAAAGGTGTTTAATTGAGTGCTAGGAAAAAGTGCTCGTGGTCATCAAAAAACATATGTCATCAAAAACATATGATATATCATATATTTCAACTTAATACCAAGTCAAATGTTAGACCATCAAGTGCCAAGTCATCAAATATTCCAATGTCAAGGTGTCAAGACAACAAGTCATAATCTAGGTTTGACATCATTGCCAATATGCCACATTTAATATATGCCTGTTATCATAATATCATAGTGCCAAAGACTAATCTGCATGTTAGGAAACCATCTCAACTGAATAAATGAGTGTATCAAACAAAGTGTCAAAGTAAGCAAAGAAAATCATCAAACTGTCTACTGTCTTGGCATCAAACTTTCCATCACAACACACATCAAGTTGTGTATTGTCATCATGTCAATTACCAACAACCATCTCAACTAAATGAGTCACATGTACCAAGTTGTGGTTTGATCATCAGGGACAACAACTGAGGGTAGAGTTAACACATTTTTCATGTATTTTTTTTAATTTGGGCTAGAATTTAGTGGGCTTCATAGTGGTGGAATGAGATTTTGATTTTGGTTCCTGGTTTTTCCAGAAATTGTAGTTTTTTATCACTGTACCTAAGCAATTCCCATTTTCAGAACTTCAAAGGCTTCATTCGGGCTCATATAGTAACATTTTCTAGTTCAAAAGTTTTTTTTAAAGTGCATAATTTTTTGATTAGTTTCTAGATCTAAAATCAATTTGATCTAGTTTTTCTTAGAAATTGTACTTTTAGTTTTAGCCCAATCTTGGCTTTTGCATTGTACCAAAATCAAAGACCACTTTGTTGTTTTGGCTTGTGGAAATTGTAATTGGATTGATTATAAAGTCCCAAAATCATTTTTTCTGGGGGGGTTGATCTCATGTTTGAGTAAAATTTGAGGTTAATCTTGTGAGTTTTTGATCTCTAATCATCTAAAGAGACATCAATGGGCTTCTATCATCAGCATAAATCAAATTGCAGATATTGTGGGAGTAATCAACATTAGAAAGAGACATGTCCTTAGTTCTCACATCATCTTTTTCAATTCCTTGTTGAGATCTCTTCTCCTCCTATTGAGATCATTGCTCCGCAATCACCTATTGCTACATCAGAGTTCAGAGATGCTACTCTGAGAGCTTCCAGTGATTCTTTACAGTAGGATCATGTATTAGTCTTCCTGATCTGGACCTCATTGGGATTCCTATCTTGCAGACATATCATCTTTGTTTGTGGAGTCTCACATTGATGACTTGGATGACTCATTTGATGAGTTATCTCTCCTCTTTGATGATCATGATATCATCACATCTTCAATGTTTTCAAATGCAATTCACTATCCTTCCTCTCATGGTTCTACTTCTTTGATTGGGAATTGCATTCTTAATTTGGAGAAGACATTCTTTTCTAGCATGAGGATATCAAATTTGTATTTTGAGGAACACATATTGATTTGGATTCCCTTTTCATCTACGTTTTGGGAGTTGCTTCTACATTAACCACTGTATTGGTTTCTTCCTAAGGGCAGAAATGTTGTTTGCAGGCATTGGATTGTATTTTATATTGAAGTATTCTTTGGCACAAGAGCTACTTATTTGTGTGGGGGGATCTATCATATCATTCTTTCTCTCCTATGCAGGGATAATTAATTGTACATTTGTGATAGAAGTAGTCCTTGGGGGGTCATGTTGAGTCCTCCTAATATCACTTTTTCTTTCACTTTCATGTTTTTTCACTCTTTTGGAGAGGGGTTTTTTTCCTACAGGTTTTTCTCCTTTACTCCATTTGTGAGAGATTTTTTTGTACATGGGTAACTGACATGGCCTAGTAGCTGGGACCCATCATTGCATTTTTGCTAAGGTCATCTACTCCCTAAGTTGCACTTAAGGGGGGGTGTTGGTGTGAATAAGGGTTTTGTCCTAACTAGTTTAGTATTTCCTACTTAATTTACCCTTGTGTGAATATTTCATATTATTTAACTATTTATTAGTTCAATAATATTCACACATCACACATAATTCACATGTTAAGTTGAATTAGTCTACTAGATGTTTCTAGTTGTTGCTAGTTGTTGATAGTTGGCATCTTATCCTATAGTTGTCGCATGTCATAGGATTAAGACAATTGTCACTTGACTACAACATCCTACATTTCATCCTTGTCTTTATAAGCAAGGCATATCATGTACATTGTAACAATCTTTTGCATTCATTGATAGAATAGAATTATTCTCTCATTTGATCTCTAATGTGCTTTCATGAAGTCCTAGATCTTGGGTGGCTACCATCATAGCCAACTCTAACATTATTTAGGGTTTCAGTTTTAGGGTTTTGGGGTTTAGGGAGAGAGAGAGAGAGAGAAGAGAGAGAGAAGAGATATGGAGATAGAGAGTGAGGGAGATGTCTAGAGACATAAGGAGATTGAGAGGTAGAGGGATGATAGAGATAGGGAGATAGGGGAGAGATAGGAAGATAGAGGTTTAGGGTTTCTCAGGTTTAGGGTTTAGGGGTTAGGGGTATTATTTACAGTTTAGGGTTGCTCGGGTTTAGGGTTTAGGGGTTAGTTTTTTAGGGTTTGGGGTTTAGATAAAGAGAGAGAGGGGACCTATAGGGAGAGATAGAGGAGACAAAGGGGAGAGATAGGGAGATAGAGAGTGAGGGACATGTCCAAAGACATAGGGAGAGAGATTGAGAGGTAGAGGGATGATAGAGATAGTGAGATAGAGGAGAGATAGGGAGATAGTAGTTTAGGGTTGCTTGGGTTTATGGTTTAAGGGTTAGGGGTCAAAGTTGAGTGGCATTATTAAGGGTTTAGGGGTTTAGGGTTTATTGGGTTTATGGTTTAGGGGTTATAGGTTAGGGTTTAGGGGCATTATTTAGGGTTTAGGGGTTTAGGTTGCTCAGGTTTAGGGTTTAGGGGTTAAGGTTTAGGGGTTTAGGGTTTAGAGAGAGAGGACTGATAGGTAGAGATAAAGGAGATAGAGGGGAGAGATAAGGAGATAGAGAGTGAGGGACATGTCTAGAGACATAGGGAGAGAGATTGAGAGGTAGAGGGATGATAGATATAAGGAGATAGAAGTTTAGGGTTTCTTGGGTTTAGGGTTTAGGGTTTAGGGGTATTATTTAGGGTTTAGGATTTATGGTTTAGGGGTTAAGGTTTAGAGGTTTAGGGTTTAGAGAGAGAGGAATGATATGGAGAGATAGAGGAGACCAAATGGAGAGATAGGGAGATAGAGAGTGAGGGACATGTCTAGAGACATAGGTAGAGAGATTGAGAGGTAGAGATATGATAGATATAGGGAGATAGAGGAGAGATAGGGAGATAGACATTTACGGTTGCTTGGGTTTTGGGTTTAGGTTTTAGGGTTTAGGGGTTAGGGGTTTAGGGGCATTATTTAGGGTTTAGGGGTAAGGAGCTTTTTGCAGGTCCACCTATTAATACAATCAAACAATATGCACATTAATATAGAAAACATGAAATATATAACATCACATATGTAATCGATCACATACTGCTACCCAATGATCACTCTTGATCATCCCTTCTCTCTCTTCGTCTGTAGTTGGATGGGTTAGAGTTGTGACTTCCTATGAGAAGCATCAAGAAGAAAAATTGACTAAACATAAATATCATTTATGTACATCAAATGACATGAGATAAAACAAGAAATACAATATGACATTTTTGTGTTATTGGCTCATACCGTGGTCAAAGGATTTGAAGACAACACAGCTACAGCAATGCCTACCTGCACTGACTCATGAAGATAAGGAGTCTCAATATTCAACATCTGAAAATAGAGTTCAAGGTTATTCGACCAAAATAGATACATAAGATTATTTAAATGCATAATGATTACAAATGGTTAAATTTACCTCTTTATAAGTGGTTTTGTGTCTAGGGGACCAAGGAAGCTGAGGAGGTGTTGGTGAAGCTCCATGTTGAAATCAGCAAATTGTCACTAAATAACATTACCATTGATATATGTACTATATTTACGATCATGTGATAAATTACATACTTGCTAACTCGACCTCCTCTCATAACTTGCCAATGGACGGCTAATAGATGCAGGATGAAGACTCTAACCCTAGAATTTTATTGTCCAAATAATTACCTACATTAATTTTGAATTAAATATAGATAGTCATATAAAATTAATTACAAATTTCAAATAAGAATAGAATAAATCAACATGAAACTTGTAAAAATTTACCTGAGAGTCAAGACCAAATGTACGTTGTAAGACATCATCTATGAGAACAATATCATCCAATATGGATGTGTCCATCATTGGATGTTTCCCCTACATTGCAGCATCCTACCGAGAGTCCTGCCATGAGTCATGCATTCCATAATCGCACAAGTTCCCACATGAACTGAATAGATTTGGGGACAAATGACACATGTTGCTCTCACCTTCATCGGCCTGGGTGAGATCATCATTGTGTTGTGCTAGAGACTATGTGAGAGAACTCAATGAATGTAGTGTCTCCACCTCAACACTCTCCTTCAAAGTCGAAGGGAGTAACACACGTTTTGGGCTCAATAGGGGTCCAGGTACACGATTTTGGTCTTGTTGTGCCCCCTTTTTATCTTGGGCGAAACTACCACCTCTGCCCTGGAACTCTTAAATATCAAAATAATTAGGAATCTTCTTGAGGACAAACTTGCAATGGAGTTTCCTCAAGAAATATTGTGGCACCTCACTGTTGTTGAATGGACGCTTGTCAAAAACCATGTACCATCTATCTGAAAAGTTTAAGGATATATCTTGATTCCTACACCAATGAATAGGAAAGCAATTACAAGTCTCTTCTAATCTTTGGCCCATTTTAGGATTCCTAAAGTGTGAACATAATGTAGATTTTGTAATGCTTTCATTCTCCACTTGTTCATATGACAATTTGTTGACATAGTATTGCCGACACCTCTCCCTATAGTCATGAAATTCAGTGATTTGTTTTGTCACCGATTCGGTGTGAGAAACAATCATCTCTAATGAATTCGTAAGCACTCTCCTACAATCAGTGCTTGCATTTGCATTGTTTAACATTTCAATTAGGGTTTGAAGATGGTTTTTATTTTCTTCTATTTTCCCTAAATAGTTTTCTTGTGTATGTCTTTCATGGTGAGGACATGAATGTGGGGCGTTTTGAGGGTTGTTTTGACCCTCCTCAGCTAGATTTGTGTTTTTTCCTGCCTCATTAACTATAAATTCAATATAAAAAATTAATCAAACATTGTAAAAGTTAAAAATTCTTTTCAAACTCGCAAAAACTAGTCCAACCCTACTTTCTTCGGCCACTAGACCCTCTACATTTGCTTCATGACTTCTTTGGGAGCGAGTTTGGCGAGGTGGCATTGTGAAAACATCGATCTGTCTTTGCACTTTCTTGATTTTCCCTTCCTTGAACATACTTGTGCTATGTCATTGTTTTTTTCTCTCCAAACTGTGTTTTTAGCCACAGGTATGAGGAAATGTGTGTTTTTTACTTTTATGCAGAGAAAAATGTGAGCGCATTATAACATGCTCGCGTTTTGCTCTACATGGGACCAAAAAGTCATGTGGCAACTTTTTGGTCCCACAACTTCATGCATACACCCTACACACTAGTTTGGAGTCTTCCATTCCAAACTTCCTCAATATTTCCTTAGCATACTTTGACTGTGAAATGAAAATACCCTTTTCTGATTGACTAATTTGTAACCTAAGGAAGAAATTGATTTCCCCACACATCAACATTTCAAATTCTTTCTACATCCCTTCTACAAACTTCTTGCACATACCTTCATTACCTCCAAAGATTATATCATCGACATATACTTCCACAATCAAGATTTGATTTTATTCAACTTTAAAATGTAGATTGTTATTTCCAATGCCCTTTTTGAAAATTTACTGCAGCAGCTATCTATCCAACCTTGCATACCAAGATCTAAAAGCCTGTTTGAGTCCATACAATGCCTTCTTCAATCTGCAGACCATATTTGGATCATTTGATAATTGAAAGCCTTCTGGTTGTTCAATGTATACTTCCTCTTCCAATTCCCCATTCAAGAATGTAGATTTCACATCCATCTGATAAACTTTGAAGTCCTTATGAGCTGCAAAGGCCAAGAATAATCTAATGGCCTCCAATCATACCACTGGAAAAAATGTTTCCTCATAATCTATTCCTTCCACTTTTGAGTAGCCTTTACACACAAGTCTAGCCTTACTTCTACTTCCCCATTCTTATTCAATTTGTTCCAAAAGACCCATTTAGTTCCTATCACATTTTTCTCTGCTGGTCTTGGGACAACTTCCCAAGTTTTATTCTTCTCAATCTACATCAATTCTTCTTCCATAGCCTTGATCCAGTGCTCGTCTTTGCATGCTTTAGTCACTGTTTTGGGTTATATTTGAGACAATAGGCACAAATTTACCCATTCATCGGTCATAGCAATATTTCTCCTTGTTAAAGCACCTTTGTTCTTATCTCCAATGATTTGATCTTCAGAATGATTCTTCTGCACATACTTGGGGGTCTTAGGAATCTTTTCTGGAGCATCTTCTTCATCAACTTGCTTCTCCTTTTCCTTTTCTTCCTCTCTTTCTTCTTCTTTGCAAGGGGTCTCATCAAATTCATATCCTTCTAATAGCACTGAACTTTGATATGGTTCTTCATCCACTTTGACATTTACACTTTTCAGGGTGTGTGCAACAAGTTGAGTCCACTTTTTGGCTAAAAAGTGGAAGTGTTTTCCCTGATTATGAGAATTTGCCACATTTGACCTGAAAATTTGAAGCACTTAAAGGTGGAATCTTGGAAAAAGTCAGTAAATATGAAATGTAGTACTCAGAGTCTAGTTTCCAAATATGTAATTTTTTTTAATATCTAGATGATACAAATTGATTTTTAATAGGTGTTTCTAAAAACCACTATTTAAAAGTCACTTTTTTTTACTATACCATGCATGTGTACGTCATCCATATTTTGACCTAAATAATCATATTTTTATAAATCCTTTTGGGAAAATATTTGTAACTCAATGAAGCACGTTTTCCATTTTTTTTGTAATTTTTTATTGAATTTTTTTTTTAAAAAATTATTGGCCATTTTTAGTGTTTTAAAAAATCATCATGTACGTCATGCATAAGATGACCTAAACTTATCATTTTTTGATTTTTTTTTCAAATTGAAAAGAATTGTCTAGAGTACATTTTCATACAATTTTTTTACAAAAAATTATTTTGATAAAAAGTTATTAAAATATTAAAAAACCCTGATAATTCAAGTTTATGGACCCATTTCATCGTAAATTAATTGAAAAATAGAAAAATAATCCAATTGTAAATTTTTTTTTATATTTGGAATCTACACTATCTTATCTATAATGGGTTTTAATTTCATCAAAAAATTTTGTGAAAAAAGCCTTCAGACATATGCCCAAAGTCACTATTTTGTTGTGACATTGGCAGGACCTTTAACTTGTAGGTCAAACTAGGTCCAAAGCCAAGGGTTGGGTTCCCAAGCCTTTTCTCCGACCCAAAACCCATAGCAAAAATTAGGTCAAAAATTCATATTTTATGAAACGGGATCCTATTTCAAAATGGGATCCTATTTCTAGAAAATGAGATCCTGCTTTTGGCTCGGAATCCCAAAGCATAATGGGATCCCATTTCATAAAAAGCAGGATCCTGTTTTTGTTTACTCGATTTTGGGTTTTTTTCTAAGTCTAAAACTTCCACCTTAAGTGGACTCATCTTTGTGCATTTACCCTCCACTAATTTCTTCAGTCTCTTGTTGTAGCACTTATAAGCCTTGCTCTTTGTAGAATATCCAAGGAAGATTCCTTCATCTGACCTTGTATCAAACTTTCTCAAGTTTTCTTCATCTCTCCTAATGTAGCACTTGCTTCCAAACACTCTAAAATATTTTACAATAGGAGTTCTTCCATACCATAGCTCATATGGAGTCTTTGAACTATTGACCCTTGCTTGCACTCTGTTTTGTATGTAGACTACAGTGTGAATAGCTTCTCTCCAATAGATATCTAGTAAATTTGCTTCTTTCATCATTATCCTTGCTGCTTCCTGAACTATCTTATTCTTTATTTCCACTACTCCATTTTGCTAAGGAGTCCTAGGGGTTGATAAATGCCTCTTTATTCAATGATCTTCACAAAAGTAGTTAAACTCATTGGAGGTGAACTCACCACCTCTATCAGACCTCAAACACTTGATTTTGAAATCAATTTCATTTTCAACCATAACCTTGAATGCTTTAAACATGTCTAGAGCTTCTATTTTTTCTTTGAGAAAAGCTACAGGTCTAAGACATTCTAGAGTAATCATCAATCAACAACATAAAATACCTGTCACCTTGAAAGCTTCCTACTCTTGTAGGTCCGCATAGATTTGTATGCACCAACTCTAGAGCTCCGATGGTCGAATATTCTTTGCCCTTGAAATTCTTCCTTGTTTGCTTCCTAATCTGACATTCCTTATACGTTGCATTGATAGGCTTTGTAATTCTTGGAAAATCCCTCACAAGTTTTCTCTCTTGGAACGATTGTTTGCAAATAATCTTTTGTCAAATGAAATCATTTATAACCTTTTGCACATAACCTAATTCACATTCAATGCATAGCTTAATAAAGTTGTCAAACTCTAACTGCAGTACACGGTCACCTTCAATTGCTTTGTAATATTCTGCAACATGATATTTTTCATTGGTGCTTTCTCCAATAGATCAAATTTATTGATATACATCACATATCTTCGGGCTGAAATACCATTTCACTGGCAAGGGATGAAAGATTTCCATTAAATCTCCCCCTTAGCCAAATCTATCAACTTAGTTTCCAGAGGAAACATCTGCACCCGATACTGGCACAACCTCATTATTCACCTTATTTTCTTCTTTCTTTTTCCAAAACTTGTTCATTTCTTTCTTTATTTCTACTAGATCCACATTCTTCATTGGATCACTCTTATTTACCTAATCAACCTTCACATTCTTACTTTTGCAAAATTTAGCAATATGACCTAATTTGATGCATTCATAACATCTGACATTTTGAACAAGCTTACTTCCATTCATTTTAGATCTGGATTGATTAGCCTTATGCCCAAATCTACTGCATGTATAATAGTAACCATTGAAAGATGAAACCATCATACCCTTATTATAACCATTCATAATCTAATTTTTGCATTCACTAGCTTTATGACCAATTCTTTGACATGTAAAACATTGACCAGAGAATGATTGAACATTTTGATTCATCCTACTTCTATATTCCATAGCCTTATGTCCAAATTTATTGCAAAAGTAATGATAGCCAGAGTACCTTTGTATAGTTGGTTGTCTTATAGATGGTCTCTTGAAGTTCTTCTTTTGGTTTTGGACCTATCTGTTATTAGCTTTCTTGACTGCAACCTTCTTTTGATTATAGTTCTTCTTCTCAACATTGTTAAAATTCTTTGAACTTCACCCTTTTCAAATCCCAATCCTTCTTTATCCTTAGGTGCCTTTTAATTTGCAATCATTTGATCAAGTAGTATGGAGCTTTTCTTGAATTTATCTTCTTGAATTTTTGCCTTTTCCAGCTCTGTCTTTAAGACCACTATTTCTTCTTCAAGCCTTGAGCATTCTTCATATTTTCCTTTTAGTTTCTCACTTAAGCATTCTTCAACTCTTTTTCCTTCCTCAATTTTAATTTTCAAACTGGTGATTGTCTCATTTGATTGATTAATCTATTCATTTAGTTCCTTGTATGTTTCTTTGAATTTCTTGTTTTTCTTTCTCAACTTCTTGATGCATTCATCAACTTCCTTAATATTTTCTTCTAGATCTCTATTCTTACATTAAACTTTCTCCAGATCTTCAAGGATTGGTTCAAGTTCTCCATTCATGTCAACTATGCAGCCTTCTTTAGTAAATTCAACAGCAGGGATTTCTTTTGTCTAGGGATAAGATATCTCCTAGGTGCCATGTGTTCACACTTCAAGATCTTCCTCAAGCAGTTAAGCTTCTTCCAAGGAACCAGGCTTTGATACAAATTGTTGAACACCTGGAATACTGAGAGGGGGTGTGAATCAGTATTCTCTAAAACCACTTAATCATTTAAACATTCATTCCACATAACATATTTAATTTGTAATAAGAAAGGAAAGCATGAAATCAACCATTAAAGTACATAACACATGAACACCAGATTTTTACATGGAAAACCCTAAAAGGGAAAAACCACAATGAGGATTAGCTCACATATATATGAATAACAACACCGAAATCAAATAGGCTCACTGCCTAGAAGAGAGAAGAAAGAAAAAGACTGTTACAGAGAGATTTACTATCTCAAAGCAATAGGAGAAATCCACCACTACCACTCCTTTCCATCCATAACCTTTAGCTCATGGGCGGGTGCAAAAAGTTGGGGGACCAAAAAGTGGTCATTTTTAAAAAAAAAACTTGTAAGACATAATGCAAAGGCATTTTGTTTTAGTATTAAAAAAAACTTGCATGAGGCTCATTTCTTCATTTCATTTTCTTGCACCCATGGTCTGCAAACCCTAAGGAGTGCACTCGCGTTATTGGAGACCAATTTCAACACTAAATTCTCACCGATTTATCGCCAAAATGCCACCATGACATTGGAGAGATCAAAGGAGTGAGTTGTATTTTTTTTGTGTGTGAATTTGTTTCTAAATAGGTAGGTTTAAGTTAATTTCTGATGTAAATTTCCTTAATTGACAAGAATTGATAATGCACCTCCTCCTCCTCCTCCTCCTCTTGAAAATCCAGAAAATACTAAATCACCTAAACATGAAATACCTGTTGAAGAACAACCCCAACAACAAACACCTCCATTCATTCCTCAACATGCCCCTAGAACACAAGAAAATCTAATGGGGCAAATTGAAAACAATAAAAAATAAATTGAGGACATAATTGCAAGGTTGAAAGATCCTGCAATTTCAACCTCGCATAGATCCACACTTGCTCAATCTCTTGAATCTATGTTATCAAATGTAGATTCAATTAGCAAGCAAATATCTAGTTGGGCATAAAAGAGGAGAGAATTTAGAGAGTACTATGCAGACAAGTTGTCATATGAGCAAGTAAAAAATGAACAAATTACAAAATTGGACTTGTGTTCCATTTTTACAGACCCACGAACAAATCAACCACTACCCCTTACATGCAAGAGGTTCCCTATCCATTGTTGCAACAACCAAGCAATAAGGGACAATTTTGGGTAGAGGTGGTGGATGGTTTTTGACCGTCCTCCATGCAACAATAATGAGGTACCGCAATGCTTTTTGAGGAAATCTACTATGAATTTGTAAAAAATAAAGTGCCAAACTATTTTGATATGTAGGACTTCCAGGGTAGAGGTGGGGGGTCAGCACAAGATAGACCAGGGGCATGTGTTGACCCACAATGTCCAGTGAGACGAGCACTTGATAGACCATCCCATGAGCATGTGTCTATCCCTTCCATTGTGAAGGAGAGTGCTGAGGTTGAGACACTTTAGTCCATTAGTGCCTTGACCTAGCGCATCATAGAGAAGGCCAGTCTTGCAGCACAGCGTGGGCCGGTGGAGAGTTCAAGGAGTAGGGTTCCACCCCATACTTGTTAGGCTTGCAGGTTAGCCTGTGGTTATGACCCCATGGAGAGTCAGGATGCAGGTGCGTAGGCTACATCTATAGCTAAGCAGATGGTGATGACAGATACCCTCTTGAGTGAGACTTTTGGCCTTGATACTCAGGTAAATGTTTGCAAGTTCATTGAATTTTATTTATTAAATTTCATTTTTGAAATGCAATATTAACTAATTTAGTTTGATGATTTTAATAAAATTTTAAGGTCATAGCGTTGATACAGTTTTCAACAGTTCTCCACTTGCATATTACACTATGACATCTACTGTCAGGGTATGTAACTAGTAAACAATTATAAATATTACATGTGAATAGCATCATTATATGAATGATATTCTAATATCTAATTTTGGATGTTGAATAGGTTAATATTGGAGATTTCATGGCAACACCTGCTAGTGGTGGTGGACTTCAAATCTTCATGAAGGTGATAAAATAAACAGTTTAATTAATGAATTATACTTACTAGATTTTTGTATTTTATATTCATATCAGTGGTTACACTTCATTGTGCATCTTTCAAACTCAAAACATTACTAGACATTAGATAACTAATAACTAGATGTTGATAGATGACAAAATTTTAATTACAATATAGTTATTTAAAAAAATGCCTCAAAGAAATGTGGTCTCATGGAATGCCATGACAAGTAGATGCATAGACAAGGACATCACCATGAGACCACATTTCTTTGAGGCATCTTTTCAAGTAGCTCACTGCCTTGTCTATGCTACCACATTTTCCATACATGTCTACCAAAGCTTGTTGATCCCCTCCACACTATTCTTTGACAAATTCTCTCTAATAAACTTATCTAATTACCACCAATTAAACCCCAGGACATGACACTAGAGAGGGGTATGAGCCTATGACATCTTATATAGCATATGATTGACTCCAACATCATCTAGGTCCCTCCTTTGTTGACTCTAAAATTCCCCATGATGGTAATGTCTTCACCATTTCTCATAGCCCATACCAACTAGTTGTTACCTTAAGACACTTCTCCTTAGATTATATTTTGTCAACCCCTTTTAGTCCACCTCAACCTCATACTGATTCCCTCTTTCACCTTTAACCTATCTTATGCCTCTAAACACATTGCTGCCTCAACCCCACAACCTCTTTCTATTACTTCACCTACTCCACTAGCTATGCCCCTATCTTCCCCACCATATATCCACCTATTACTACTTCACCTTCCTCATTGACTTCTATCTCCCCTCACTCCTCCAAGATAAAGTAAAAGAAAAAGTGTAGGACCTTTCCCCATCCACTTCTAAAAGTAGGCCTAAGAAACTTCCCTAACACTACACCCAACCTACTAACCAACCCATATCTACCTTACTTATTTCCTAATATACCCCTACCAGATGTCCCAGACCTAGTTTGCTTCCAACCCACCCCCTAACAAACCTCAAGACAAAGAAAATGATAAGAAATTTTTAAAATAAGGTTTTTCTTCTCATATCTAGTATCTTTCTTCCCTCCTATTATCCCACAAACTCTTGATATTCCTCCTTCCCATAAACCCATAAACTTGCCTAATGTCTATGTGATTTCTAGTTTAGGCATTGTCCCATAAACCCACAAACTCTATCTTAGGCATTGTCCTACCTACATGACTACCAAACAAACAAAAATTTGAGCACAACCCTACCCCACCCTACCACCAACCTAAACCTAAACTAACACCTTCACTCCCTCTCTAACTTCTTAAACCTAAAATTTGATGCTACTAAATAGTCATGAATCTTCATCTAATTTGTATATATGCATGTGACTTGTGTGCTTTATTGTGTGTACTTCCATGTTTAGGTGAACGTGTGTGTATGTTAGGAGCCATGACTTGCATCACTATTATATTTTTCATAATTGAATAATGTTTTATTTTCAGATGATGCAGGCTGCGGAGACACCTCCTGATGTTCATAGGGCAATGGAGCATGGTGTGTCCTCTATGATTCATAGCTCCATGCCTTTGATGGGGGTATGAGGCAGATTAGTAAATTTCAATTTACATTCATTGTTATAGTTGTTTATTTTTGAAAAATCAAATGATTATTGATTTGAAGTTTAATTTCTATTTGGATGGTTTCTATAGGACAGGACATTACCACAACCTATCCTAGTACTGAGGCAAATGAGGAGATAGATTTTCGGATAGCGATAAGTGATTATTTTGTTAAATGTTTCATTTTTTATAATGTAATTTCTATATATTAATGTCTATACTTTTTATTGTAATAGCTACAGATCCATGAACAACTAACTAGGAGGAGTAACCCTCAGGTTTGTAGTAGACTGCCCTCATACATGTCTCCATTCCCTCGAAGATCAAAGGCTGCCTGTGATCTATTCTCTTCACTGGACAGAGGGGAATGACTTTTTATTGTGTTCCTTTGTTGTATGCCTATATGGCATTTGTAGACATATATTTTGTATTGTATATAGTTGACATTGTATGCCTATATGGCATTCGTGTAAGCTTATATGGCATTCTTGTAAGCCTATATAGCTATTTTGTATATATGTTATACTTATATCAACACATATTGATGTATGCATATATGGATATTTGGTTAATACAAATCATTTTTGTTGATCATTATGTTATATGGATAGGTGTAGTGTAGATCATTTTTGTATGCCTCTAGATTTTAAAGTTTAACTATCAAAGAATCCATTCCAATTGATGATAAGAGAATTTGAGTTATGGGTTGAAAGTTTTAGTCTCTCAAAACTAGACATGCTCGAGAAAATAGAGAAAGGAAGATTGGTTAAATGGATAAATGGAAAGCAATTTTTTTTGTTCACATCATGATCTACATGCTATTGCACAAGCTTGCATGTTAGCCTTAGTCACTCACATAGCAATGTACAGCCTCGTGCAGAAGTCCTTGCATCATGTGCCACCTAAACAATGCCACTTGATCCAACACAAAGTTCATGGTTCCTTGCACCATGCATAATTCACATAGTGATAGGAATCATTTTGTACAACTCAAAAGACACCCTATAAATCTTACACAACCCTTTAGATCATGTGCCATTTGCACAACACTAAGGATCATGTCTCATAGTTTCACAAACAACTCTATCTAATTTTTCAAGTGACCAAGGGGATATTGCAATAATATTTATATGATAATTTTAGCATGGGACACCCTCATACCTTGTGAGTCTAAATGGTCTCTACACTCATTTTAGCTTGGCCTTTATGGCCATTAAACTCATGAAGGACTTGTGTTAGAGCTTGTAAAATGATTTTATTTTGAGTGTATATGCTTAAGTTTTAATATTGTTGTAGAGGACTATATGGGGACTGAAATAAATGTATAAAAACACCTTCTATGGTTTTCCCTAGTAATCCAATTTTACATAAATGAAACCATATTTTTTTGGCTATTTCAATGCATCTTTTTTTAGTAGTTTTGTAATTATTGCATTCTATGTTGTTGAACTCTTGTGAAACATCTTTGTGCTTATTGTTTTATTTTAGTGACCAAAAGGCATGGTAATACCATGATTTAGTCTTGCTAGCCCATTTTGGGTGCATCATATAACTAAAATAATACTCTACAAATATCTCATGTTGGTATATTGAAAAGAGGTTGATTGTTGTAACATAGACATTTGTAATTCCCTATGTTCCAAAAGGATGTTCTTATGATTGCTCCTTAGTATGTTGATCCATATTATTTATGAGTTTCTCAATTGAAAATATTTCTTAACTTCTTGTTATTATACCATATTGGGATGCAAAGAATATGTTTGTCTTGAATAAGATAGTCAAAATCATATGCTTATGAGCACCTAATGACCATTGTGGTTGTTAAATGTAATTCCTCTTTCATGTAAGGTGAGGTTATGAGAGTATATTGAGTCTTACCTAATTTGAGTATGCAACACAACATTGGGGCTATAGTCTTCCATAATTCATCAGCAATCACATTGAGAATGTGGTTAATATTATAAATGTATACTTTGCATCTCACCATGTTAATATGTATCATGCCATCACATTTACCAATTTGACTCTAATTCCATAAAGCAATTCCCTACCCAAAAACTTGTTAAGATTGAAAGCCTTGTTGCGACATTGTATTGATCTTGCAAAAGTTTGCATACCACTACCCCAACTCTTTGCAAGATTGCTATGAAATATGATAAGAAAGATAGGTACAGTGTAGATCATTACATAATGATAGAGCAATGAAGTATAGAGGGTTTCAAATATCACAGAAGTCTAAGTTCAAGCCTAATAACATAATGACCTAAAGGTAGAAGAAGATGAGGGTTGACTGTGTTGACTGCTAGAACAAGTATGTTAACAACCATAAGATGCATGTTGACATGTGAAGACTATGACAGTTATAGCAAAGGCAATGTGTGAGGATATCATCGGTACAATGTAACTCAGACTGTTTCAGCATGTTTGGGTGCAAAACAGGACCATGCCTAGCCTAAACATACCTATCCTAACATGTTAGAATAGTCAGTTTGGCCGCACAAGGAGTAGAACGAAAGCTACACCCCTTTGCAACTTTACACTGCATGCATCTAACCATTTTTGGGGCAACAGAAAAACTTTCACCATGGGCAAATGCCTCAGAGATATAAAAACTGAGAGAGGTTATTGTAGAGGGACCCTACATGATGTCGTAGCCTTAGATGGAATGTTTCTAAGTGACATGGTTTTCAAGTAATAGCTTGTTAAAGATTGTTGCCTTTTTGCACTTTGGACTCTTCAGGGATATCACCGGTACAATGTAGCTCGAACTGTTTTGGCATGTTTGGGTGCAAAACAAGACCATGCCTAGCCTAAATGTACCCATCTAGATGCATTAGAATTGTCAATTTGGTCACATCAGGAGTAGGATGAAAGTTACACCCCTTTGCAACTTTACACTACCTCCTTCTGACGATTTTTGGGGCAGTAGAAAACCTTTCACCATGGGAAAATACCTCAGAGATATCAAAAACCAAGAGAGGTTATTATAATAGAGTTCTACATGATCATGTTACCTCAGACAGAATGTTTCTAAGTGTCATGGTTTCTAAGTAACATCTCATCAAAGATTTCTACCTTTTTACACTTTGGACTCTTCAGGGATATCACTGGTACAATGTAGCTCAAACTTTTTCAGCATGTTTGGGTGCAAAATAGAACCATGCCTAGCCTAAACATACCCATCCAGATGCGTTGGAACTGTCAGTTTGGTCACACCAGGAGCAGGATGAAAGTTACACCCTTTGCAACTTTACACTACCTCCTTCTGATGATTTTTGGAGCAGCAGAAAACCTTTCACCATGGGCAAATGCCTCAAAGATATCAAAACTGAAAGAGCTTATTGTTGAGGGCTTCTAAATGATCACATTGCCTTAGACAAAATGTTTCTAAGTATCATAGTTTCTGAGTAACAGCTCGCCAAAGATTGCTGTCTTTTTGCACTTTGGACTCTTCAGGGATATCGCCGGTACAATGTAGCTCAAACTATTTTGGCATGTTTGGGTGCAAAACAGGACCATACCTAGCCTAAACATACCCATCTAGACATGTTGGAACTCTCAGTTTGGTTACATCAGGAGCAGGATGAAAGTTACACCCCTTTGCAACTTTACACTACCTCCTTCTGATGATTTTTGGGGCAGCAAAAAACCTTTCACCACAAGAAAACACCTCAGAGATATCAAAAATTGAGAGAGGTTATTGTAGAGGGGTTTTATGTGATCACATTTTTTAAGATGAAATATTTCTAAGTGTCATGGTTTCTGAGTAACAGCTCATCAAAGATTGCTACCTTTTTGCACTTTGGACTCTTTAGGGATATCGCCGGTACAGTGTAGCTTGAACTGTTTTAGCATGTTTGGGTGCAAAACAAGACCAAGCCTAACCTAAATGTACCCATCTAGATGCATTGGAACTATCAATTTAGTTGCATCAGGAACAGGATGAAAGTTACACCCCTTTAGATTTTTGGGGTAGCAGAAAACCTTTCACCACGGGAAAACGCCTCAGAGATATCAAAACTGAGAGAGGTTATTGTAGAGGGGTTCTACATGATTGCGTTGCCTTAGACGAAATGTTTCTAAGTGTCATAGTTCCCAAGTAACATTGATATGTGTAGTAAATTAGATGAAATTAGTCAACATTACAAAAACACTACAAAGTAAGATAACATTAGGAATTTCAAAACTATGTAAGTAGATATATTACCTAGTTGAACTAGATATGATATGTGGTCAAAGTCAACTAATGATTCCATCTCTATTAGTTCCAGTGCCGTCGGAGGTCGATATGTGTCAAGTGGGTTAAGATAACTTAACCACCATTCGTCAACCCACTCCTTTGACTCACACTCATCCCAGGCTTGAATTGTACATGAAGAACAAAAGCATGCCATCTTCCACGTATGGATACTCGATGAACCAACAATTGAGCTTCTGAAAGAGTGTAGCTCACTTGATCCTGTTAGTGTACAACAGTCCTCATATGGTGCAATGTTAGTATCATCTATCATCCAAAAAATCTATGAACTAAAAACTTACCTTCATTACCTGGACCCATCGAAGCATTACACCACTCGATGATTGATTTTGCATCTGTCAACTTTGCATTATCTTTATACTTTAACTCTTCTCATGCTATGACTCTTTTTATACATGCTCCTTCACCATCATGCTCCCCTTTCCATGCCCGGCCTCACAAAAGTTCCACATATGTTGAACACCTGTAATATTATGCCTCCTGCTTAGCCAATAGAAATTACGTGAGTTCTTGAATTGTGATGCACAATTATCTGACCATATGATATGTTGACTAAATGATATGCCCCTTCTAGACAAATCATTGTAGAACACCTGAAAGCAACCTTGCATGAACTCTATTAAATGCGTGCAATCATCACTAATATAAAAATGATACTCCCTTATGATCTTTCTGTCATCCTCTATACTATCATTCACATGAATGAATGCAATGTGCACAAATATAAAAACCTATGTGGAGTTGTAATATTGTGATTGTACCTCACACTATGGCTGTAGACTGTAGTTCTCTGCAAAGTCAACGACTGAAACAATCCTACCAACTGGAAATGTGTCCTTGCATGACTTGAATTGCAAGTCCAACCATTGAGCTCTATGGTCATGCTTGCATACTCATACACTATACTATCACGAAATATAGGCATAAACTAATACACTGGAATCTTTTCAATAACCAATTCACACCTCTTTGCTTCTTTACCATCTTTTGTATTGTATGCCACTATTTTATACTTGCTGACCTCTACTAGTTCATTTTCAATCACCTGTGTTCTTTCCATATGTTCACATACTGGCATACGTTGCAAGCCACCGCAATGCTGACATGTGGCATCCAAGCATAATTTCCTATAGAATATTTGACATTCCTCTCTTTCACATAAAATTCTTGATATGAAGTCTCTTGAAGATGTTAGTGGGGCATGCATGCCATAATCCTGCAAAACATTGTTAGTATGCAAATCTAAACACATAGACCGATAAACATCAAAATGGTTAGAAAATTCAATACATAAGATTATATCCCCTTCATTGAGCTCTCCTAATGATTAAATATTTAATCCATTTAAAAAAATAAAAGATTCTTTATTTTGTCAAAAGATGCTTTCTTTTACTTTCTTAAAAATAATTCATTTTAACAACCTTGCAAGTTTATGAAAAAAGTTGAGTTAAATGTGAGTTAAATATTATTTAAATATAATTAAAATATTTATATTTTTATAGCAAGTTAGAGTTGGAGAATGAACTTTATTTTATTTTCTTAAACTTTACTTCAGTATGTTTTTTAATATTAATGTATTAATATTAATGTATGTGCATATATTAATATTAAAAATAATAATAATAATAATTGCAACTTTTTAACTTTTATTATGTTTATTATAAAATAAATCAAATAAATAAATAATATGTATTAATGTATGTGTGTATATATCAATAAAAAATTAAAGAAATAATTACAAATTTTTAATTTTTATTTATGTTTATTATAAAATAAAATAAATGAATAAATTATATGTGTATCTATATTAATATAAAAAAAAATATAAATAGTAACTGTGATTTTTAATTTTTAATTTTGTTTATTATAAAATAAAATAAATGAATAAATAATAAATATTAATGTATGTGTGTATATATTAATATAAAAAAATTGAAGAGTAATTGTAACTTTTTAATTTTTATTTATTTTATATGCACAATAGCATTTATAAAAAAACATAAAAAAATATTTTAATTTATTTTATTTGTAGCTTTTATATTGGCAATAGTAGCTAATAAAAAAAATTTATTTTAATTTATTTCTATATTCAACCATGTTAATTTTTATTTATTTATGTGACAACTATCTTATTATATATAATACGAAAACTAAAAAATTTAAAATTAAACAATTAAAAAATCATCTTCATTGGAATGTTCACAAAAAAATTCAATTCAAAATTTAAAAAGAAAAAATTATAAACATTTATTTATATAACTCAACTTCAAAAAATCTAATTTAAAATAAAAAATAAAATTTTAGAAACATTTATTTCTATAACTCAACTTCAAAAATCTAATTTAAAAATAAAATTTTAGAAACATCTATTTCTATAACTCAACTTAAAAAATCTAATTCAAAATAAAAAACAAATTTTAGAAACATCTATTTCTATAACTGAACTTCAAAAAAAAAAAATAGAAGCATTTATTTCATATAACTCAACTTTAAAAAATAAATTAACTTGGGTTAGCTTTTGAGTATTTTTAATTATTGTCTTTTTAAATTTTTTAGGGAGAACATGTGCATATTTTAATGATATATATAATTTATTAAAAACCTTAATTTAATTTTTCTAAATAGGAGAGATTTTGGAAGTGGAAAAACTTTATGTATGTAATCTACAACAACAAGTAGTGCGTGTGTGATTTATCTTGACATAGAAAGGTTTTAGCATTTCAAAATATCTTTGACAAATTTTAATTTGAGGATACATCTCTAGAAATTTACCAAAAAACTATGTTTGAGTCATATCCAAAAATACTTTGGATGTAGCTCATGGCTTCCAACTACCGATTCTCCTTCTTACCACATCCCTTTGATTCGGAGATACCCTTGTGTAATTCTTCCAGAAGTCTTCAATTAGTGATTGCAGTGCTTCCACAATTGGTTTATCTTTTTGTGGTAGTCTCCCCAAGAAGGCCCATAATTCATTGGCATTGGTGTCCTCAATTCTTTGGCACCTTCCAACGGCTCTTGATAAAGTTTTCCTATTAATTCTCAATGCTTGACTCATCTTTCTAATGAGACAAACTTTCCTCATTTGACTACTTACTGTAGTCAATGTAATGACACGCCATGTTGTATTACTATCTTTTGTGCATGAGGTGTTACCCACACTTTCATATGCACTCATTAGATTCTTGACAAAAGATTTTTCACTTGAAGCCTCTAATGTTCTCAACCCAAGAATCTTCATGATGGACCTATACTTTATAGTTCGCATCATTTCAATGAATAGTTAACATCTTACGGTCTCATTTAACTTTTCAAAGAATAATCTCCAAATCTTATGAGCATATCTTCTACAAGTATGTTTTGGAATCTTACCTTCCATTGGCTACAAAATATTCTCATCAATATCAATCAAATATTTTGGCTTTCTATACAAATTTCTAGATGGTGTTAAGATAGGTAAATTCATCTCAATATTAGGAATTTCATCAATATTTAAATGAGATGGGCTAGATGGCATACCTTTGATCGAAGATGGAATAAATGACATACCTTGAGTTTGAGGTGGGAACGATGGCATACCTCCTTCCTCACATGTGAGTGATGATGTACTCTCAGCATGAGATGTGGTAGATGGTGTCCCTACATGTTGACTTGCAATAGGGGACGTGTCTCCAACTATAGTATTCAAATCTCTCATAGCATGAAGTTTTTGTATTTGTTCCCTTTGTGTCGCCAATACCATATCTCTTTTTGATGGTTGTGGTTCTTCTTCAATTGGCATGTCTTCATTTATCATGTCCAATTTCCTCTTCTCACGAAGTTCCCTCATAGCCACTGCTTTCTTTGCATTCTTAGCTTCTATCTTTTCCTGTGTTGGTTTAATTCTTGATCATTTCCTCAGCATGACGGAGAATTTATCTGTAGCATGATAAAGAGACAAATATTAGTTCCTAAGAAATGAATCCATATAAATAACTGAAATATATGTCATTCAACCCTTCATACAAAATGTACATATAATCATCATGTAGAAGAGTAAATGTCACTCAACCAAAATAGGTACAAAGCATACAAAGTGTTATTGCAGCCATACAAAGCAATATGGTACAAAGTTCACTTCAGTCCTATGAGGATAAGGACAAAGGAGATGTTGCAAGTATGTACCTAATCGGTGTTGTTATTAATGTCAACATATTTGTGTTGTCATTAGTGTCAACTGTGCTCTTAATTTATTGAGGATATTGAGAAAATTAGCCCCTCTAGTGATAACAATGTGTTGCAGTAGAAACAATGCATTGCATGCAAAAGAACAGTCCAGAAGAATGCTCCACATTTCTTGTAGAATAAATATCTTTACCTGCAGATTGGAAGTTATTTAGAAGCCTATCTGAAGATGTTATATTCTAAGTTTGAGCCTTCGGTATAAAGAATTGAGTGAGTTATGTTCACCAGAGTGAAAACAACTTTTTCTGTATGCTTGGTGGTGATAAGGAGAAAGTGTTTTTCTCTGCATTCCTCTGCATTGAAGTATTTTGGTTTGCGGTTTTGGAATTAAGTTAGTGGTGATGTTAAGTGCCTTCAAATGCAATGGCTCATGATTTGGAGGTCTGCAAGCTATCTTTTACTCATGACAGTGGCTGACAGTGTTGTTCTTGTACTTTGGTTTGAAGAATCTTATTGATAGAGTGATTAGAGATTATGCGGCTGTTCCTGGTAATTACAATGTGCTTGTGGATGTCTCCTGATCATGCTCCTACATTCAGATTGGTCTACAAGGTGTAATTTAGATCATGCATGAAGCATGTTCTTGAGAATACTTGTGTTAACATCAGTCTTGGCCGACCTGGTTGAATTCATCATCTGTAGAGATGCATCGAAGATTGTGATAATGTGTTGTAGCATGGAAGATTGTTTTTAAGTCCCTACTAAGGTGCAGAGTGATCCACATTCATTCCTTTTCTTTGTAATCTATTTAGGTCTAGACCTATTATGATGTAACATATGTTTGCTGACCTTGGAGATTGTTCCAACGGTTGATGATTGTAATGCCAACCTTGATGATCATTCCAAGGTTGATGAAGTGTATAAATACTTGTAATTGAGTCATGAAAATGTATCCAAGTGTGAAGATGCGAAGAAAAAGTGAAGTAAGGTAGAAGAGCAGAGTAGAGGTGTTTGTGCTTCAATAGAATTGAACCTTGACATGGAGTAGATATTGTTATCTCAGTTCAACCTTTTGGCAATGAGCCTCCCTTTGGTAGTGAGCCACCCATAGGCAGTGAGCCTTTCTTTGCAGTGAGCCTCTGATTTTTGGTATTGATATAACTTATATATTTATGTGGACTAACACCCACCATGGTTTTTCCCTTTTAGGGTTTTCCACATAAAAATATGGTGTTTCTTGTGTTGAGCTTCTCATTTTATACTTTCATGGTTTTATCAGAATATAAGTAATTGATAAATTGATGATCATAATTGGTTAGAAGTTTTAGGACAACTGATTCACCCCCCCTCTCAATTGTCTGATGCAGTCCAACAATTGGTATCAGAGCTTGGTTCCTCTCAAGAAAGCCTAACATCTTGATGAAGATCCAAGATGTCTTATAAAAAGGAAGATCCACAATTTGATGGGATAATTATGCTCTTTGGAAGGTACGAATGAAAAGCCATCTTCTTTGTCTTGGTTATAAAGTATGGAAGGCTATAGAAAAAAAATATACCATGCCTCAAAATGGTTTGATGACTAAATATGAAATCAAATAATATGAGTTGGATGTCAAAGCAAAGGTTTCTTTGCTAAGTTCCTTAAGTGACTCAGTGTTGACAAAAGTTGTGGACCTTGAATCTGCAAATGACGTATGGGACAAGCTAAAAAATCTGTATGAAAGAGATGATTCTGTAAGAGAAGTGGTGCAGGAGCACCAAGGGCTCGGAGCCCATGTATATACTGCACATTTTTGGTGTGATGTGAAATTTTCTTATAATTGCATTTTGGCGTGATAAGCCTTGGCGGGAAAAAGTTTTTGCTTATCCAAAGTGGGTCATCAGTGTGAGCCTTGGCATCGGGCTGAGGAAATAATCGTGAGCCGACAGTGTATCATCTCACCGATCGGGGTGATAAACATCGAGTTTCACCGATGTGGAGTTGGCCGAAGACATCGGCGTGAGTATAAGTATCGGGCTGAGGATTTGATCGTAGGCCGACGGATGAAGGTCTTACCGATGTGTGATGTCCATCAGCATGAGGGTGGTCATCGGCGAAGCCTATGGTTGTGTCTCCGATCGCTTGGTGTTACCCCGATGGAGTGGAAAAGGTTGGTGAAGGCCATCGGCATGAGAATCACTATCGGTGAAGGATGTGGGTGTCACTCCGATATTATTTGTCTATCCGATGAAGTGTTGCCGAGGCTTGTCATCGGTATGAGGCTTGCTATCGGCGATGGCTGGGAAAGTCACTCCGACAGCTATGTGTTACTCCGATGGAGTTGGACGTCGGTGCAAGGACTTCTATCGGCGTAGTTTTAAGGCTTTAGGCTGATGCACAGTGGTCACGCCGACGGAGGGTGAAAACTTGGTATCGGTGAGACAAGGGACTATCGGAGTTCATGGTTGAATGTTGGCCGATAGTCTGGCTTGTGCCGATGGGGGTAGACAGGGGTCGTCGGTGGCAAAAGTGCTGACGAGAGTTTACTAAGCCGGAGGATATATAAACCATAGTGGCCGACTTGAACGGGTGCATGTGGGACTAAAATTTCTCATGAATGTGAAAGTCAATAGAATGCATATCGACAGGGGAAGAATATGATCGGTGCGACAAAGAATCTATCTTGCCGATGGGAAAGCATAAGCATGTTTCGATGAGACATCTGTGTTATCTTGCCGATAGCACAAAGCTGAATCGACAGTTGGAATACCAACCGTTCTGGAATTGGAACCGTCATGTAACAGACATGGAATACTTATAAAATGCAGCATTCTTTCTGTATGAGGGGGGAGCAAAAGAAACGAGAAAAAGATTTCAATTTGAGAAGCATTCTGATGTAAAGGCAATTTTTGAATAAGAATCAAATTCAGTAGTTCGATCATTTGAGTATTTCTTTTCTGTTCTTAGTTTACTATTCTGAAGTAGATTAGTCCTTTCTGTTTCTATAGTTTTGTTCTCTTTTGCAAACCATGACTCTGTATTGATGATGCCTCAAGTTCCATTGTACAGTATGGAGGTTATCTTGCAGAGCCATGCCCTTTGTTTGTTTTTCTTTTGTGTGGTGGTCGGATTGCCGGCTAGAAAAAATGCATGCTTGTTCTAGGCGAGCTCAGTGAGGAGTCCGGCTAGATAGACAAGTAGGAAAAATAGATTTGCAGAGGTGGAAAAGTAGAGAGAAAGAAAGTGAGCACCAAGCAGTCCAGACCCTTGAACAGAGTGAGAAGGGTGGGCAACGAGCTCAGAAAGTTATGTGCCATTGAGGCAGTATCTGGGAAGCAATGAGGACAATGTATGAGTCCCACACCAAGCAGAGAAGTAGAGTTTTCCATCTCTGCAAGAAGTATGTCTTTTAGCACTTTGAATTAGTAGGAAGGCTAGTGTTGTCAACAGTCTTGTACACCTACAGGATGCAGAGTAGGCAGCCTAGAGTTCCAAAGAAATGTTACTATGTTAGAGATTTTTATGATGAAGGAGTGACTGATGATGAATATGATGATGCTAGTACCAATGCAAATGAATGCCTGTTTATTTCTATTAAAGAAAATCCTTTGTCTACTAATTATGCTAGTTGTTTTCAAAGGAAGAAAAACTAGTGGAAGAAAGTGCTTTGGCTGTTCAGGTTGAGAAGGATAAGGATGAATGGATTATTGATAGTGGATGCTCACATCACATGACCAGTGACAAAAGTAAGTTTATAAGTTTGGAAAAGTATGACGAAGGACTGGTTAGGTTTGGAGATAATGCAGCTGGTAAGATTTGTGGAAAAGAATCTATTTCATTTTATGGAAAGCATAATACTGACAATGTTCTATATGTGAAGGGTTTGAAGCATAATCTTTTGAGTGTTGGTCAGATGTGTGACAAAGGATATGATCTAAGATTCAAAGATAATGGGTGCAAGATCATGGAAAGCTTTGGAACTGTGATTGCCACCAGTAAGAAGATGAAAGGTAACATCTATCAATTGAGAGGAACTAATGATTATTGTTTATTGGCTAAGGCAGATGAAAGTTGGTTGTGGCATAGAAGGATGTGTCATATAAACTTTGATAATCTGGTAAAGATAAGTTTAGGTTAGATTGTGAGAGATTTACCAAAACTTGTGAAACCATCCAACACAATCTACAAGGAATGTCAGTTAGGGAAGCAGACAAGAACAAGCTTCAAGAACAAAGAGTAATTCTCTACTAGTTTGCTGGATCTAGTGCATACAGATCTCTATGGTCCCACAAGGGTGAGAAGTCTACAAGGTGACAGGTATTTCATGTTTCTTATTGATGATTATTCTAGAATGACTTGGGTTACTTTTCTAAAAGATAAATCAAAAGCCCTAGAGAAGTTCAAATCTTTCAAGGCAATGGTTGAGAATGAAATAGAGTTGAAGATCAAATGCTTGTGGTTTGATAGAGGAGGTGAGTTCACATCAAATGAATTTAATATTTTCTATGAAGAGCATGGGATAAAGACATAGCTGTCTACACCTAGGACTCCTCAGCAAAATGGAGTTGTGGAAAGGAAAAATAGGATGGTTCAAGAGGCAGTTAGGACTATGATGAAGGAAGCATATCTACCGGAAGTATTTTGGAAAGAGGCTATTCATACTACTTTTTACATCCAAAATAGAGTTCAAGTGAAAGGTAATAGTACTCAAAGTCCTTATGAATTATGGTATGGAAAAATTCCTACAGTAAAATATTTCAAAGTCTTTCGAAGCAAATGTTATATTAGGAGAGATGAAGATCTAGGAAAGTTTGATGCAAGGTGTGATAAAGGAATCTTCCTTGGATACTCTACAAAGAGCAAGGTTTATTGGTGCTACAACAAAAGGCTCAAATAGATTGTTGAGAGTGCAAATGTGAAGGTAGATGAAGGAAAAGAAAGAATATCAGACCTGAGTTGTTATGAACCAGATGAATCTGTGACTATAGTAAATGAAGAGAAAGATAAGCAAGAAGACAGTCAGGATGAAGAAGAGGCCCTGGAAAGTGTTGTAAAGACTCCTAGGTATCTAAGGATCAATCATTCTGAAGATCAGATTATAGGTGACAAGAATAAAGGTGTGTTGACAAGAAAACAGGATGTAGAAGAACAAGTGAATTACATAAGTTTGCATTCCTATGCAATCTCAGGGGGAGTAGCTAGATGTTTCTAATAAAGTAAGTGGATCAAAGCAGTAGCATGAAAGTATGTACCCTTTTCCATTGATGTCAAAGGGGGAGAGAAATCATGTGAAAAACTTAGGGGGAGAAAGAATGCAGACGTGTAAAGACGAAGGGGAAAACCTTGTCTTCATGGTCTTTTCAGTTTTTCACATCATATGTTACAATCAATGACAAATGGGGAGATTGTTGCAAGTATGTGCCTAATCGGTGTTGTCATTGATGTCAACATATCTATGTTGTCATTGGTGTCAACTGTCCTCTTACTTTGTTGAGGATATTGAGAAAATTAGCCCCTCTGGTGATAACAATGTGTTGGAATAGAAACAGTGCATTACATGAAGAAGAATAATCTAGAAGAATGCTCTACATTTCCTATAGAATAAATATCTTTACCTATGGATTGGAAGTTATTTAGAAGCCTATCTGAAGATGTTATATTCCAAGTTTGAGCCTCTGGTATGAAGAATTGAGTGAGTTATGTTCTCCAGAGTGAAAATAGCTTTTTCTGTATGCTTTGTGGTGACAGGGAGAAAGTGTTTTTCTCTGCATTCCTCCACATTGAAGTATTTTGGTCTGGAGTTCTAGAATTAAGTCAGTGGTGATGTTAAGTGCCTTCAAATGTAATGGCTCATGATTTGGTGGTTTGCAAGCTATTTTTTACTCATGACAGTGGCTAACAGTGTTGTTCCTGTACTCTGGTTTGAAGAATCTTATTGATAGAGTAATTAGAGATTGTGTGGTTGTTCCTGGTGATTACAATGTGCTTGTGGATGTCTCCTGATCATGGTCCTACATTCAGATTGGTCCACAAGGTGTAATTTAGATCATGCATGAAGTGTTGGCAAGAGGCACTGCATAGCATTGATAGGTGTTGTCATTGATGGCAACTAAGATTGTTCCATACATCCGCATTGCAGTATCTGATCTTACCATAAGGCAGAATGATAATCTATCTAAGTTCGGGAACCTAAAACAAAGCATATAGAAGAGTCCAATATTTTGGTTAGTGGATCTCTCCAGTTAATAATTATGTGTTGCGGATCTGAAGGAGTGTAGAGGGACAACAGGACAATCTAGATCCAAGTTTTTAGCCTCCAGTAATAATGGGATCAGAAGTTATGAGCATCTGAATACCAGGTCCTATTATGACAGAACAGTTCAATGAAGAATAGGCAGACTTATGTAAATCCTTGTGCGGACCCATTAGAAGTGTTTTTGATGAACTATGTATGAGATAGGATGTTAGTGGTTGACATGTATGATGATCTACATGTGTTATTTTTGGTACGCATCAATATTGGTGTATGGATCTAGCCGACAGAGCAGAGCACTCTTAAAAAGTTCTAAGTGTTTGTTGTTGCCGACTGGCAAGTGATTGCAATTCAAGATAAGTATATATAGCCGATGATTGTGAATATTTCAGGTATGTATTGTGGTCATGGAGAAAATATGAAAAGAGCAAAAATCTAATATCTGAATGAAGGCAGAATAAAGATGAAGTGTACAAAATTAGTATTTGTACTTAACCAGAACTGATCTCTAGCATTGGCAGATGCATCTTACTAGTTCAAAATCTCTGTAAATCTCTTGTAAATTTTTCTATAGGTAGTGAGCCTCCACTTGAGTAGTGAGCTCAAGGCAGTGAGCCCGAATGCATGTGCATTCTCATTTGTAAAATACTTTTACCAGAGTATTAATTTTTGTGGGTTAACCCCCACCATGGTTTTTCCCTTAACTGGGTTTCCATGTCAAAATCTTGGTGTCAAGTGTGTTATTTATGTTTTTGTTTATGTGATGCTGAAATACTTATTTCATATATTTGTTGATAAGATGATTAAAGGATCAAAAAGGTTAAATAAGCATCAACTGATTCACCCCCCCCTCAGTTGACCAGATCTAATCCAACAATTGGTATCAGAGCAAGGTTCCTTAGAAAAGCCTAATAGCTTAAGGAAAAGATCTTGGAAGAAGTTTCCAATGGGTTCCTTAAGAGATCTTCAGTCAGTCCTAGAAGAGCTTGCTCAATCTAGAACAAAAATTAGTCATCTGAGAGGTGAACTTAAAGATGCTGATGACACCATTGAAGTCTTAAAAGATAAATGAAATAAATCTTTGCAAAGAATAAAGGAGCTACTTCTGCAACTATCCAGTTTACCTTAAGAAAATGGCTTGAATGAAGCTTTGGAAGAAAAAACAAAGGAATGTGAGAATCTCTCAAAAGAAGTCGATGTCCTAAAAATTGAAATGGAATCTGGGGTGATGAGGCAAACCAAAGAAAGTGAGGATAGGAAGAAAATTGAAGAAGATCTTAAACAAAAACTAAAAGAAAGATCTGAAGAATGTTACAAATTGGATGGAATAGCTAGCCATCTAGAGTCTAATCTACAAGAAAGTAGAGAAATGAGAGAGAACTTGAAAGGCAATTAGTCACTCTCAGACATGAACTAGATATTGCAAATGAATATAAGGAGAAGTTCAAAATAAGTTCAGCAAAACTTGAAGGACAGAAAAGGGCTAATGACAAGCATGGTCTTAGATATGAGAAAGGTGAAAGCTCCGGATCCAGATAGAAAAAAATTTAGTCTAAGAATGGGAGAAATAGATCTAGAAAACCTCTGGTGAGATAGCCAAATGTTCAAAGATATCCATCATTCAATGCAAATTGTTTCAACTCCACCAAATTTGGTCATAGAGCTACTCAGTACAGAAGTAGAGTAAATCAAAGAGGTCCATCCTTCTCCGATCAATGCTTTAAGTGTAACAGGTATGGTCATAGATCAAATGAATGCAGAAGTATGCAAATAAATAATTCCAATAACAGAAGAATTAGCAATTCTTTCAATGGTTATTGCTTTTTTTGCAATGGGTTTGGACATATGGCTAATCAATGCAGATCAAGAGAAAATTAGGCCTATAGGAAAAGAAATGTTATATGCTTCAACTGCAATAAATCTGGGCATATTGCAAGACTCTACAGAAGTAAAGACAATGGAAGAAGAGGTCCAGTAAATAGAAAACTAGATGAACAAAGACAAGACAAAGGCAAGGAGAAAATTGATACAAATGAGACTTAGGATGAATCGAACAAGATATGGGTCAGGAAAGCTACTATGAACGACAACAATGGATCCACACTGCAATCTAGTGCTGATAATTCCTCTAGGAATTAAGTTGGAAGTCTTGGCTCAAGGGGAGAGGCATTACAAATCAAATTCCCCCAACCAAAAAGTAAGTGCCTAGATCTAGCATAGTAAGAAAAGAGATCTTGGATTGTTTTAGACCATGTGGAAGGGTTTCTAAAAGAAGAGAGATGGATATGGTAGATTGCAGAGCAATACGTGAAAAAATACTCAAAATAGAACAACCAGATGTGCTAGGGTAGGGCATTTATTACAAAGGCAAATTAGGTAATGCGAAGCTTAAAAGGGTCATTTACTCCTCATTTCAAACACTTTGTATCAAGAGAAATTAAGAAGAAAGAAGTGGACAAGCTTAGAGATAAAAAATTCCCAAGAGCTGGAAGCGAGAAAAGGATTTCCAAGAAAAAACCCTAATCTGCATAGCAAGGTATTTTCTGTTTTCTGTGAAATCTTTTGAGTTCTCAATTTATGCAAATGGCTACACCTCTAGTGGTAGATGTTACTAAGAGACCACGTCCCAAATTCAAGAATCATCCATTCAAATCTATAGAGGTTGAACTATTAGGTGCTTTTTCTAGAGTTTCGTACGAGGTTTTACATGTCGAGGATATTAGGGCTTACATTCACTACAATATAGAGGAATTTGGAAATCTGAAACTACTGGATTTATTTGAAAACCACTTCAATAATGACAGTCACCAATTGAATCCAGAATATAAACCCCTAGAGAGAAAACACTTCATACAAGTTATTGAATTTCCATCTTTTGATGGAGTCAGATACATGATGAGTTTATGTGGTTATTGAAATTGTTCAAGATTGCAAAAGATATAATCTGAATTGTGACTGGACTGAATGCAATCGGTGGGCAACCCATACTCAGAGTTGTGAAAAATCAAATAGTATTTGATGCTACCGGAGCAAAATTTGATAGAAGAGCTATGACTATCAATGACATCACTGACCTGAATGTCAAGTTTGCCTTGATAGTAGTTGGGTATAAGATTTACCACTCTAGTAGGGAGAATTTAGTTTTTGGAATAGCTATTTATGCTGCATATCAGATGATAAAAGAAAATGTGGATTATGATTTGTGTGAGCTACTACAAAACCAACTAATAGAAACTTTGAACAAAATCAGAAAGTACAAGAAAAATTCCTTCAAGTATGGTTCCTTGGTGATATGTATATTCTTATACTTCATGAATGAAGTGCCGGGAGTTCTGAGTATACAATGGACATCAGACAAGCTAGTGGCATGGAAAATTAGGAATCATCTACATAGTCTTGGTGATACCCAGAATCAAAAGACTACTTTCTAGGGTTACTTCAAAAACTTCTAGAACTTGATGCATGCAAGGGAAAGAATTCCTAGTTCAGCTATTAAAAAGTATGAAAATGAAATATGTTTTATGGTAGACACAGATAAATGTTTGATGGAAGCTGTAGAACCAAGGACAGTGTGGATAATGCCCATAGGCTCTGAAGTGGATGAGGAAATTCTGGACATGTATGCTCAACATCTCCTGAGCAAACCTAAAGACACCTTTGTTGAAAGGTCCGGAACATACAAGGAACTAATCTTAAAGCTGCATGTGGAACTTAGATAGCTGGAAACAAAAAGAAAGGTACATAAGCAAGTAGAGATGTATGCAGAAAGCATTGGGATTACAAAAGAAGTAGTGAAAGAAAATAGACAAAGGATTGAAAAGATAAAGAAGAATATGGAGCAGGCAAAAAGTGAGCCTATAGTTCCCCCGGAAGCCCCAAGGAAGATAAGGAGCTCTACAACTCCTGCTAAACCTCTCAAGACCACTTCCACTAAGAATCCGGAAGCCACTCCATCCGGTGAAGGAGGGAAAAGAAGGAAAACCAAGGCAACAAGAACCCACAAGATCTCACAAGATGATGAGGAGACAAAAATAGATGAAGAAGTGAAAGAAATAAGATCCAAAAGGATCAACACCTCAAAGACTTCTAAAAATCAATCGTCTAAAAGCATGAGGGCTAGTAAAAAGAAAGTAACCAGTAAGGTTGCCATGACTATTAATGAAATTGTGAAAATAGTCACTGTTCATGGAAACTTAAAACCTATCAGAGTTTACTATGATAACCTTGATCCAGAAAATAAGAAAATTTAGAAGACACCATTATCTTATACCTAAATAAATTCAATAGAGCCTTGTTGGAAATATTACAAGAACTTCCTAAAAGTTTAAGGAAAGTAATGGAAATGTGGAAAGAAGCAGCCAAGGAAAAAGATATAGAACTCAGAGAATATGTTCTCTCCTCTTTGTGCCCTGTGATGATCAAAAAAGAAGTAGATGAAATCCTTAGAGAAGTCAAAGATAAATTTAGAAGCAAAGTCTGGATGAACAAACTAATGCTTGATGAAACTGAAGAAATTGTAAAGGAAACTGAGGAAATTCTGAGAAAGGCTTTGGACAAAAATAAATACTACATTATTTTAGAAAAGTAAGTTGAAGAAGACAATCCTTCTGATCTGGAACAAAAAGCTCCAGAAGAAGAAACTGACAAAAGAATTAATGACCAAAGTATTACTCTAGATCCTCCAGAACTTGATTCATCAAATCTAAATATTAGAGAAGTTCAGGAAGAGGAACAAGTCAATCAAGAAGACATAGAAATGATAAATAGAATAATTGATGAAGTGATAACTCTCCACCTGATCACTCTGGGAAGGAAAAGAATATTGCTACCAATTCGAGCCCTCCGAATCAAGCAACAAGTGGTGAGCAAGTAGAAATGAATCTCTCATAAGACAACACAGAGAAGATTAATATAGAGAAAGAGGAGGAAAAAGGAAAGAAAGACAAAGCAGAAGAAGATGGTGCAAATGTTGAAGCATCTAAAGCAAATGTAGAAAAATTTGATGAAGAAAATAATGGTTTAAAAAATGTATTAAGAGACACTACAAATGCAGTAAAAGGCCCTCTTGAAAATGAAGTGATTGAGCTTGATGAGTCTGAACTACTCTAAGGGCTAGCCAATCCGGATGCATTCTCTCCATTTCAATTGATGAAAATAGCATCTTTCACCCAAGTGAAAGCCAAAGAAAAGTTGATAAAATCCCACTCAGAGGACAATGAGCTGCTGGGGCTAGCAACCAGAGTTCTAGAGAAATAAATACCAACATATCAAAAGAATCAAAGTGATTCTCCCTCCGGTCATCTAAAAAATCTTGTAAGTTTAGTAAGTTCACATTTTAAATCTTTTGAAAAGTCTGCAGAGACAAAAGTTCAAAAAGAGTTCTTGAATAAGAAGTTCAACCAAGTCAAGAAACTGATAGGGAATGATAGGTTGATCTTAGGCATCATCATAAAGAGCATTTAGAATGCTCTAAATGATGGAGGAGACATATATCAGTTTTGTCTATCTTGTTCTAGAGTAAATAAAGACATTGAGAAGAAGATAAAAGAAAAAGAACAGAAAATATCAGTTCTATCTCAAATTTTTGATCCTTTAACTGTCTCTCCTATAAGCTAGGATTGTCAAGTTATTAGCTTGATAGATGACATAAAGGCACTTGTAAAAGAGAAAAGCAACACTATCAAGAGGATGTGTGAAATTAGGAGATTGATTGCTCCCAAATTAGAATCCATGCACAATACCTTATCCGAAGCTCAGAATGTACTTTAGGCAAGTGATCCTCTAGATCTGGCAAAGGCAGAAGTATATGCATTCTTGATGAGTGGGTACATTTCCATTTTGGATGGAATAAAGAATACTTGGGCCTCTAAACTTACCCAATTAAAAACTAGTTTTGCAGACGTCCTCAAGTTCATGTGAATGGAACTTAATGGTTACTTGTACACATGCGGCAATGTATATAGAAATTTTGGAGACTTTTGATTTGTGGATCTTAGCCTTTACCATTGATGTCAAAGGGGGAGTGAAGGACAGTGAAAAATGAAGTATTCAGTAAAGGGGGAGCATTGAAATAAGTGAAGTGCACAAATGTACAGACAAAGGGGGAGTTGTACAAAGACACTTAGTCATTTTTCACTAAGTATTGCCATCAATGCCAAAGGGAGAGATTGTTGGCAAGAGGCACTATATAGAATTGATAAGTGTTGTCATTGATGGCAACTAAGATTGTTCCACACATTCATAGTGCAATATCTAATCTTATTGGAAGCCAGAATGATAAGCTATCTAAGTCTGGGAGCCTGAAACAAAGCATATAGCAGAGTCCAGTATTTTGGTCAGCGGATCTCTCCAGTTAATCATTATGTGTTGCGGATCTGAAGGAGTGTAGATGGACACTAAGAAAATCTAGATCCAAGTTTTTATCCTCTGCTAATAATGGGATCAGAAGTTATGAGCATCTAAATACCGGGTCCTATTATGATAGAACAGTTTAGTGAAGAATAGGCAGACTTATGTAAATCCTTTTGCGGACCCATTAGAAGTGTTTTTGATGAACTGTGTATGAGATAGGATGTTAGTGGCTGACATGTATAATGATCTACATGTGTTATTTTTGGTACACATCAATATTGGTGTATGGATCTAGCCGACAGAGCAGAGCACTATTAAAAAGTTCTAAGTGTTTGTTGTTGTCGACTGGCAAGTGATTACAATTCAAGATAAGTATATATAGCCGATGATTATGAATATTTTGGGTATGTATTGCAGTCATGGAGAAAATGTGAAAAGAGCAGAAATCTAATATCTAAATGAAGGTAGAATAGAGAGAAGAGCAAAATAAAGATGAAGTGTACATAGTCAGTATTTACACTTAGCCAGAACTGATCTCTAGCATTGGCAGATGCATCTTACCAGTTCAAAATCTCTGTAAATCTCTTGTAAACTTTTCTATAGGCAATGAGCCTCCAATTGAGTAGTGAGCTCAAGGTAGTGAGCCTGAATGCATGTGCATTCTCATTTGTAAAATACTTTTAACAGAGTATTAATTTTTGTGGGTTAACCCCCACCGTGGTTTTTCCCTTAACCAGGTTTCCACATCAAAATCTTTGTGTCAAGTGTGTTATTTATGTTTCTATTTATGTGATGCTGAAATACTTATTTCACTTATTTGTTGATAAGTTGATTAAGGAAGAAAAAGATTAAATAAATATCAACTAATTCATCCCCCCTCTTAGTTGACCGGACCTAATCCAACATGAAGCGTGTTCTTGAGAATACTTGTGTTAACATCAATCTTGGCTGACCTGGTTGAATTCATCATATATAGAGATGCATCAAAGATTGTGATAGCATGTTGTAGCATGGAAGATTGTGTTTGAGTCCCTGCTAAGGCACAGTGTGATTTGCATTCACTCCTTTTCTTTGTAAATCTGTTTAGGTCCAGACCTATTATGATGTAACATATGTTTGCCAACTTTGGAGATTGTTCTAACGGTTGATGAAATTGTAATGCTGACCTTGATCATCATTCCAAGGTTGATGAAGTGTATAAATACTTGTAATTGAGTCGTGAAAATGTATCCAAGTGTGAAGATGTGAAGAAAAAGTGAAAGTGAAGTAAGGTAGCAGAGCATAGCAGAGGTGTTTGTGCTTCAATGGAACTGAACCTTGGCATGGAGTAGATGTTATTATCTCAGTTCAACCTTTTGGCAGTGAACCTTTCTTTGTAGTGAGTAATTTAGGCAGTGAGCCTCTGATTTTTAGTATTGATATAACTTATATATTTCTATGGGCTAATGCCCACCATGGTTTTTCCCTTTTAGGGTTTTCCATGTAAAAATATGGTGTTTCCTGTGTTGAATATGTTATTGTATTGAGCTTCTCATTTTATGCTTTCATGGTTTTATTAGAATACAAGTAATTGATAAGTTGATGATCATAATTGGTTAAAATTTTTAGGACAACTAATTCACCCCCCCTCTCAGTTGTCTGGTACAGTCCAACAGGAGAGTCGCCTATTGAGGCTACAAGTGAAGAGTGCATGGGACTTCATGTTGACTACAAGGTTAAAGATGTGGGGGAGACCTTGGTGCTAGTGGCATCAAACTACCTACACTTACTTACGGATAGAGATCATCTCCTCACATATGAAGATTGAGCTTGTAGCCATGGGAAAGAATTTAGGACACATGATACACTTGATTTTCACTTGGAGACATCTCGTGGGCCAGCACTTGTTGATAACCATCTAGTCATGAAAGGAGAGATGATTGAGATCATGGGATACATCACACTAGGGCATGAGGTAAGGATTGATTTTCTGATGTGTGACAACAGCCCCTTATCTTCACATTATCATGTTATGACAACCAAGAGGATCAGTCTCAGTGCTTATTGTTTTCATGGAGAAACTCATGTTGAACTTTGCACTATGTTGTGACTGAACTATCTTGAGACCCTATATCAATTCCATGGTAATGTGACTGATTTGTAGTATTTAACTTGGCACATTGTCATAGATATGGGAATGGAAACATTTGGTATACAAGGTTTGTATGAACTATCAACATGAAGAATAATGTAGCATAGCATGGATCATGATTGGATTAAGCCTATTGGGATTTACTTGTATGATCTTGGCACCTATTCATTTGTATCTTATTTTGTTATGACAAGATAATAGTATTTCATTATGCTTAAGGAATTGTATATTTATATGTTGTAAGGATTTATTCTTGTATAGTTTGACATCACGATATATTAAGGTCTATTTAATTCATTATTGCACATAATTATTAAAGAGCCCAAGTGTAGAAAATATACATGGCACCATGTGAGATTGTAGGCTACTTTCTTGATTGTGTCTATTTTAATTAATGTTGACCTTTGAGATATCTTTTATTATGTATACCATGAACTGATTTAAAACATAGTTTATTATAAGGACATTTGTGTGTGATGACTAAGCTCTTTGGGTAGTAAGAACTATGATGAACTATAAATGCAAAATGTGGAAGCATAAACAAGGCAGATGAATTATAAAATCAAAAAAGTGAGACTGATATAAACACAAAATATGTAAACCATACAAGTGATATAAACATGTATGATAAAGCATGATAAAGTAATTCAAATAGAATTAAGGAAAATGTAAAGAACGTGCATGTAAAGACTTGACATACCTAAAAAATAGAGATTCGAATGGAGAGAGTACCCAATTATATAGTGTTTTTTTCTTCTTGCATCAAAATCCTCAACAATTTGAGTTTTTCACCACTTTCTTCCTTTTCAACATTAAATTGAATAACACACAAATAGAATTAGTAACAACAATACTATTAACTAATCTATAATGTTAAATTCCTACAATCAATCACAATTAACATTGCAACACTACAAAAATTGAAACTTGAATTTATATATATAAAATTTGATGTGAAAACTATGTTATTTCATCCTTCTTAAGTTGTAAAAGTAGAAAAAGGTGGTGGAAAGTTCATGCAAAGGTGGTAGAATGTGAAAAATGTGCATGTGAACTTCCCAACAGCATGAAAACACTTTTTTTTTGGTCAGAACATGCGCATAAACAGAAGAAAATAGAGTATGTAGGCCTGGATCATGGGGGTCCATGACTTTTTACCATTTCTATAGCAATCCAAAATGTGCTCACCTTATAATGTGAGAAAGTTTTGGCCTGCTATAGAAAAATCTATATTATTCATTTTTCCATGTATTTCTTCTATCTCTCATCTCTCTATCTCTCACCTATCTCTCCCCCTCATCTCTCTACCTCTCACCTATCTCTCCCCCTCACCTCTCTACCTCTCCTTCAACCTTAAACCTTAATCCCTTAACCCTAACCCTTAATCCCTCAACCCTCAACCCTAATTCCTTATCCCTAAACCCCAAACCCTGATCCCTAAACCCTAAACCCTAGCCCCTTATCCCTAAACTCTAAACCCTATCCCTAAATGCTCAACCCTCAAACCTCAACCTTAAACCTTAATCCCTCAACCCTAAACCTTAATCCCTCAACCTTAAACCCTAATCCCTCAACCATAAACCTTAATCCCTCAACCCTAAACCCTAAATGCTATCCCTATTCCTAAACCGTCAACCCTCGACACTATACCTTAAACCCTAATTCATTATCCCCAAACCCTCAACCCTAAACCCTAATCCCTCAACCCTAAACCTTTAACCCTAAAGACTATCCCTAATCCCTCTACCCTCAACACTCTACCTTAACCCTAATCCCTCGACCCTCAACCCTAAATGTTATTTGTAAAGCCTCAACCCTAAACCCTAATCCATCAAGGTCCTAAACCCTAATCCCTTATCCCTAAACTCTAAACCTTATCCCTAAACCCTTAACCCTCAACCCTCAACCTTAAACCTTAATCCCTCAACACTAAACCTTAATCCGTCAACCCTCAACCCTAATCTCTTATCCCTAAACCCTAAACCCTAATCCCTCAACCCTATCTCTCACCTCTCTATCTCTCACCTATCTCTCCCCCTCACCTCTTTACCTCTCCCTCAACGTTAAACCTTAATCCCTTAACCTTAAAACTTAATCCCTCAACCCTAAACCTTAATCCCTCAACCTTCAACCCTAATTCCTTACCCCTAAACCCTAAACCATGATCCCTAAACCCTAATCCCTAATCCCTCAAGGTCCTAAACCCTAATCCCTTATCACTAAACTCTAAATCCTATCCCCAAACCCTCAACCCTCAACCTTAAACATTAATCCCTCAACCCTAAACCTTAATCCCTTAACCCTAAACCCTAATTCCTCAACCCTAAACCCTAGATGCTATCCCTATTCCTTGTTGGAATTAGACCAGACAACTGAGAGGTGGGGGTGAATTAGTTGTCCCACAATTTAAATTTTTTTTGCTTTTAACCTCTTTTATTAACTTGCTACCAAATTAATGATGTGAACAATAAAGCATAGATCAACAACATAAGAGTAGAAACATGATCAATACACTTGACTCCAAGATTTTGATTTGGAAACCCAGTTAAGGGAAAAACCACAGCGGGGGTTAACCCACAAAGATTTATACCCTATTAAAAGTACTTTAGAAAAATAGAAGGCACATGCCTTTGGGCACACTGCCCAGAGCTCACTGCTCAAAATGGAGGCTCACTGCCTACAGAATTTATTTAGAACAGAATGAATTAACTGATAAATAGCATCTCTTTCATGCCTAGTTCAGTTTCAATGAATGCTTAAAAACTTCTCCTTTTCCCTAAATTCTTCTTTATGAACTTCACACTCTATGCTACTCTCACTCCTTTTCTTCTCTGCTCTGCTTCTAATCCTTTATTCAAATTTGATCTGTTCTTACACAAAGATGATGTTTGACAACTCTTCAACAAGTATTAATACACTTCATCCATCTTGGAATGATCAACAAGGTCAGCCAAACGTAACCTAGATCTTTACACTGTCGGCCAATCATAGCTAAAACTTGAATCTTCCTCTATTAACATGCCAGCTTCATAAAATGTTCTTTAGATCATCCATAGCATGCTAGGAACATCCGATCGGCCAAGACTGGGAAGAACAACAACTAAGAGAAAAACTTCAATCACAAGCTTCTTTGTTAATGCATACCTCCAACACAATAGCCACATGATCCAAAGACCACCACAAGCACAAATAAGTCAATAGGAATAGCCACACCACTTCACATCATCAGAATCACTTGCATCTTCACACTGAACCTCAAGAACACACACTGCTATGACTGTCAAACTAAAAAGATTGCTTCCAAACCACTCAAGTTGAGGGAACACACCAACATCCCAGACAAGCCTCTAGATCTGCAGATCACAATATGCTCATATCAGACCAATCCAGACCAACTCCTTGCCACTCTGTCACTATAGAACAACTGCAGAAACCTGTTTTACTCAGAGGACCATAACTATAGCAAATCTTCATGTAGACCTCTCAAATCTCAACTGGAGCAACAATAGACAACCCTGTACAAGCCCTTTAATTTGCATACTTTGATCTTCACCTTACTGGAAGTACTAATCAATCCACTGCGTTGTCTTCACTGTTACTGACAGAAAGATATGTTGATATCAATGACAACACATCAAGCATATATTTGCAACAATCTCCCCCTTTGTCATTGATGGCAACATATGATGTGAAAAATTGATTCAACCATCAAGACAAGAACTTCTCCTCCTTCCTCCTGCCACACCTACAACCGCTATCTTCACTGCTCCCTCTTTCATCGGCAACTGCTTACTTGCAAGTTTTCATGTGACTTCTCTCTCCCTTTGACATCAATGGAAAAGGGTACATAATTGCAATCATCTCTTTCCCTTTTTATTTCAGACTGATTCTCCAACGTTTACATACTAACTACTCCTTAGAGTAGCATTTTCTCAACATCAATCTGGACTTCAAGATGTGACTGAGAATTACACTAGACTGATGTACCTTGGTGCATCTTAGTTCTAATTCGGAGGAGTAATAACCCCTAACTTCTCTCTGAGATATTCAAAGGTATCCTTGGGAAGAGGCTTAGTGAAGATATTTGCAATCTGATCTTTGGATGACACAAACTCCAACTTGACTTCATTCTCATTTGCCTTCTCTCTCAAGAAATGAAACTTCATGGATATATGCTTTATTTTTGAATGCAACATTGGGTTCTTTGAGATACTTATTGAACTAGATTTATCACAAAAGATTGTGACTGGCTCCTCAAACACAACTCTAATGTCCTTCAATATTTACTTCATCCATATAACCTGAGTACAATTATTTGTTGCTGCTATATATTCTGCTTCTGCAATAGACAGAGATATTGCCTCTTGCTTTTTTCTCATCCAAGAGACCAATCTTCTTCCCAAGAAAAAGGCACCACCACTAGTACTTTTTTTGTCATCCACATCTCCTGCCCAATCAGCATCTGTATATGCATGAAGAGTAAAGTCATTGTCTTTTGGATACCACAATCCATAATCAATTGTCCCCTTGAGATATATGAAAATTCTTTTAACTACCACGACATGGGATTCTTTTGGATCAGATTGAAATCTAGCAACAAGTCCAATAGTATTCATGATGTCAAGTCTAGTCTAGGTCAAATAGACCAATCCTCCAATCATTGATCTATACCTTTTCTGGTTTGTCTTGGGAGAGTCATCATCTTTACTTAACTTGCATCTAGTTACCATATGTGTACCTACTACCTTTGAATCTTTCATTCCAAACTTCTTCAGCAATTCTTTCACATACTTGGACTGAGATATAAAGATACCTTTGCCTGACTAAACAATTTGTAGACCTAGGAAGAAATTCATCTCTCCAAACATTGACATTTCAAATTCACTTTTCATTTGGTCAGTAAATACTTTGCACATACATTCATTTCCACCAAAAATGATATCATCAACAAAGACCTCAACAATCAGGATGTCCTCGTGATTTATCTTGAAGTAAAGATTACTATCAGTTGTACCTTTGCTAAAACCTATCTTAAGAAAATATTTGTCCAATCTTGCATACTAGGCTCTTGGAGCTTGCTTGAGTCAATACAAGGCTTTTCTCAGTCTACAAACCATGTCACCCTGATCAGATAACTGAAATCCTTCTGGTTGCTCAATGTAGACTTCTTCCTCCAAATCTCCATTCAGGAATGCTAATTTGACATCCATCTGATACACTTTAAAATCTTTGAAAGCAACAAATGTAAGAAATAATCTGACTGCCTCTATCCTTGCCATTGAAGCAAAAGTTTCTTCAAAATCAATTCCTTCTACTTGAGAATAGCCTTTGCATACCAACCTTGCTTTTTTTCTTACAACTTCACCATCTTCATTTAGTTTATTTTGGAAGACCCATTTGGTTCCAATTACATTTTTGTCCTCTAGTCTAGGAACAAGATCCCAAGTGTGGTTCTTTTCAATTTGCATTAATTCTTCTTCCATTGCTTTTACCCAATTTTCATCAGTGCAGGCTTCACCAACTGATTTAGGTCCAATCCTTGAAATCAAACAAATCTCTTCTTGATCTTCAACAACTCTTTTTCTAGTTCAAACACCTTTATTTTTATCCCCTATGATTTGATTTTTAGGATGATTCATTCTTACATACCTAGGGGTTTTGGGAATTGCTTAGGCTTCTGTTTCTTGAGCTTGTTCCTCAACATCTGTACTAATTCCTTGAGTCTCTGGAGTTTCTGGATCAATCTGCATTTGAGTCAGAGTTTGAACTAACCTTCCTTGACTTTGACTTTCATTTTGATCATCTAAATCATATCTGTAGAACCTAGAATGTCCTTCCTTACTCTCATCAACTCTAACATTAACACTTTCAACAATCTTTTTCAACCTCTTATTAAAGCACCGGTAAGCCTTACTTTTAGTAGAGTATCCCAAAAATATTCCCTCATCACTTCTTGTATCAAATTTGCCTAAATCCTCATCTCTTTTGATATAACATTTACTACCAAAAACTCCAAAATATCTTATAGTAGGAGGATGACCAAACCATAGTTCATAAGGGGTCTTACCAGAATTGCCTTTGATCTGTACCCAGTTAAGAGTGTAGAAAGTAGTACTTACAACTTCTCTCCAATAAACTTGAGGAACATTTGTTTCCATCACCATGGTCTTGGCAGCTTCTTGAATGGTCTGGTTCTTTCTTTCCACAACTCCATTTTGTTGGGGAGTCCTAGGAGCAGATAACTATCTTTTTATGTCATGATTTTCATAGAAAGAATCAAACTCATGGGAAGTAAATTCTCCACCTCTGTTGGATCTTAGACATTTCAATTTTTCAACCAACTTCAATTTCCACCATCACTTTGAACACCTTAAATTTTTCAAGAGCTTTTGATTTTTCTTTTAGGAAGGTTACCCACATCATCCTGAGTAGTCATCTATTAGCAACATGAAATATCTATCTCCTTGCACACTCCTAATTCTACCAGGACCACAAAGATCAGTATGTACCAGTTCCAATCGTCCATTTGAAACTTGTTCCTTACTTTTGAATGAAATTTTGCTTTGTTTCCCCAATTGGCATTCTCTACACATGCTATTAGGCTTCACAAGTTTTGGAAGATCTCTCATAGCCTGAGTGGTACTTATTTTGACAATATTATCAAAATTCACATGACAAATCCTCCTATGCCATAACCAACTTTGATCTATCTAAGCAATCAAACAGCGTTTGCCAGAGCTACTCAAGTGAAAAATGTTACCTCTAGTTTGAGTACCGGATGCAATTTCAGTTTTGGAACTCTCCAAAATTCTATGCTTTCCATCTTTGAATCAAAGATCATAACCTTTATCAACCAGCTATCCAACATTGAGAAGATTATGTTTCAGTCGTTCCACATACAGAACATCATTGGTGCTATTCTTACCATCAAAAGAGATGGATCCTTTGCCACTGATTCTACCAGCTGAGTTATCTCCAAATTTCACAAGCCCACCTTCATAATTTTCAAAATTCACAAACTTACTCTTGTCTCCAGTCATATGATGAGAACATCCACTATCAATCACCCATTCATCTTTCTCAATAACCTGAGCAACCAAGGCACTTTCCATATTTGCATAGCTAGCAGATTCAGTAGACAATAGATCTTCTTCTTTAATGGCAATGAACACCCAATCATTTTCAGGGGAACCTCCATGATCAGATTCATCATCTGTGACTCCTTCTTCTCTAGTTTCTTGGACATAGTAACATTTGTTCTAATTTTGATATCTGTTAGGGTTTGGTTTTGAAAACCTCTCTGGATATCTTGAGGCAAAATGATCAATCTTATTACAAGCAAAACATTTGAGTGGCAATTTTCCTTCATACTTACCAGATCCTCTTGGCAATCTTTCGGCAAGAAGAGCTTCAAGATCAATAGTTTCAAGTTTAATATCTTCAAGATCCTTCCTTGTCTTCACTAATTTGTTTGATCTTGCAGAAGACCTTTCACCCAGATCATATCTTTGTTTTCCATAGATAGTGGCCTTAAATGCAGATTTGGACTTGGGAAGAGAATCACCAAACTCACTTAATTCAAAAGCTAAAATTTTGCCAACCAGATAATCTCTTGTAACATCTGAGACAGTCTGGATCTCTTCTATAGTAGCTACCTTATGTTTGTATGAATCAAGTAAAGATTTGAGTACTTTTGATACAATCTCTAATTCTTTAAAAGTTCCACCAGCACACCTGATACCACACACAAGTTCATTTATCTTTTGCATGTAGATTGTGATGTTTTCATCTTTGCTCATCCTTATAATTTCAAATTTTCCTCTCAGACTTTGCAGCTTGGCACATTTGACATATTTATCACCTTCATACCAGAAATTCCAACTTTTTCTAAATTTTATAAGCCATTTTTAGACCAAAGGCATTTGTCATTTCTGAATCAGTCAATGCACTCAACAAGGCTTCTTTAGCTTGAAGGTTATTTTTAGTATCTTTGACTTGATCTGGAGTTGAAGGACCTTTCTCTGGAGGTTTATACTCAACACTGGTTATCACCCAATAGGCATCGCCCATGCATTGTAAATGGCACTCCATGCGATTCTTCCAAACAGAATAATTTGTTCCATCAAATCTCAGACTATCCTTCTTGTAGGTCGATATCCTAGATCTCCTCAAGAGGTTAGGATTTTATAGGAGGATTTGGCTCTGCTACCAATTGTTGGAATTAGACCAGACAACTAAGAGGGGGGTGAATCAGTTGTCCCACAATTTAAACTTTTTCTACTTTTAACCTCTTTTATTAACTTGCTACCAGATTAATGATGTAAATAATAAAGCATAGATCAACAACATAAGAGTAGAAACATGATCAATACACTTAACACCAATATTTTGACGTGGAAACCCGGTTAAGAGAAAAACCACGGTGGGGGTTAACCCACAAAGATTTGTACCCTATTAAAAGTACTTTAGAAAAATAGAAGGCACATGCCTTTGGGTGCACTACCCATAGCTCACTGCTCAAAAGGGAGGCTCACTGCCTACAGAATTTATTTAGAATGGAATAAATTAACTGAGAAATAGCATCTACTTCATGCTTGGTTCAGTTTTAGTGAATGCTTAAAGACTTCTCCTTTACCCCAAATTCTTCTTTACCAACTTCACACTCTATGCTGCTCTCGCTCCTTTTCTTCTCTACTCTGCTTATGATCCTTTATTCAAATTTGATTTGTTCTTGCACAAGGATGATGTTTGACAAATCTTTAACAAGTATTAATACACTTCATCCATCTTGGAATGATCAACAAGGTCGGCCAAACTTAACCTAGATCTTTACACTGTCGGCCAATCCTAGCTAAGACTTGAATCTTCCTCTATTAACACGCCAACTTCATAAAATGTTCTTTGGATCATCCACAGCATGCTAGGAACATTTGGTTGGCCAAGACTGGGAAGAACAACAACAACTAAGAGAAAAACTTCAATCATAAGCTCCTTTGTCAATGCGGACCTCCAACACAATAGCCACATGATCCAGAGACCACCACAAGCACAAATAAGTCAACAGGAACAGCCACACCACTTTGCACCATCAAAATCACTTGCATCTTCACATTGAACCTCAAGAACACACACTACCATGACTATCAAACTAAAAATATTACTTCCAAACCACTTGAGTTGAGGGAACACACCAACATCCCAGACAAGCCTCTAGATCTGTAGATCACAATATGCTCATACCAGACCAATCCGGACCAACTCCTTGCCACTCTGTCACTATAGAACAACTACAGAAACCTATTTTACTCAGAGGGCCATACCTTGGCCAAATCTTCATGCAAACCTCTCAAATCTCAGTTGGAGAAACAATAGACAACTCTGTACAGGCCCTTTAATCTACATACTCTGATCTTCACCTTACTGGAAGTACTAATTACTCCTCCACACTGTCTTCACTATTACTAACAGAAAGATATGTTGACATCAATGACAACACATCAGGCACATATTTGCAACATTCCTAAACCCTCAACCCTCAACACTATACCTTAAACCCTAATCCCTTATCCCTAAACCCTCATCGCTAAACCCTAATCCCTCAACCCTAAACATTCAACCCTTAACCCTATCCTTAATCCCTCTACCCTCAACACTCTACCTTAACCCTAATCCCTTGACCATCAACCATAATGCCTCAACTCTAAATGTTATCTTTAAAGTCTCAACCATAAACCCTAATCCCTCAAGGTCCTAAACCCTTATCCATTATCCCTAAACTCTAAACCCTATCCCTAAACCCTCAACCCTTAACCCTCAACCTTAAACCTTAATCCCTCAACCCTAAACCTTAATCCCTCAACTCTCAACCCTAATCTCTTATCCATAAACCCTAAACCCTAATCCCTCAACACTATCTTTCACATCTCTATCTCTCACTTATCTCTCCCCCTCACCTCTCTACCTCTCACCTATCTCTCCCCCTTACCTCTCTACCTCTCCGTCAACCTTAAACCTTAATCCCTCAACCCTAAACCTTAATCCCTCAACCCTCAACCCTAATTCCTTATCCCTAAACCCTAAACCCTGATCCCTAAACCCTAAATCCTAATCCCTCAAGGTCCTAAACCCTAATCCCTTATCTCTAAATTATAAACCCTATCCCTAAACCCTCAACCTTAAACCTTCATCACTCAACCCTAAACCTTAATCCCTCAACCTTAAACCCTAATCCTTCAACCCTAAATCCTAAACAATATCCCTATTCCTAAACCCTCAATCCTCGACACTATACCTTAAACCCTAATCCCTTATCCCTAAACCCTCAACCCTAAACCCTAATCCCTAAAGCCTAAACCTTCAACCCTAAACCCTATCCCTAATCCCTCTACCCTCAACACTCTACCTTAACCCTAATCCCTCAACCCTCAACCTTAATCCCTCAACCCTAAACACTATCCATAAATCCTCAACCCTAAACCCTAATCCCTTAAGGTCCTAAACCTTAATCCCTTATTCCTAAACTCTAAACCCTATCCCTAAACCCTCAACTTTAAACCTTAATCCCTCAACCCTAAACCTTAATCCCTCAAACCTCAACCCTAATATCTTATCCCTAAACCCTAAACCCTAATCCCTCAACCCTAAACCCTAAATGCTATCCTTATTCCTAAACCCTCAACCCTCAAGACTATACCTTAAACCCCAATCCCTTATTCCTAAACCCTCAACCCTAAACCCTATCCCTAATCCCTCTGCCCTCAACACTCTACCTTAACCCTAATCCCTAGACCCTCAACCCTAATCCCTTAACCCTAAATTCTATCTGTAAAACCTCAACCCTAAACCCTAATCCCTCAAGGTCCTAAACCCTAATCCCTTATCCCTAAACACAAAACCCTATCCCTAAACCCTCAACCCTCAACCTTAAACCTTAATCCCTCAACCCTAAACCTTAATCCCTCAACCCTCAACCCTAATCCCTTATCCCTAAACCCTAAACCCTAATCCCTCAACCCTAAACCCTAAATGCTATCCCTATTCCTAAACCCTCAACCCTCGACACTATACCTTAAACCATAATCCCTTATCCCTAAACCCTCAACCCTAAACCTTCAACCCTAAACCCTATCCCTAATCCCTCTACCCTCAACACTCTACCTTAACTCTAATCCCTCGACCCTCAACCCTAAATGCTATATGTAAAGCCTCAACCCTAAACCCTAAACCCTCAAGGTCCTAAACCCTAATCCCTTATCCCTAAACTCTAATCCCTATCCCTAAACCCTCAACCCTCAACCCTCAACCTTAAACCTTAATCCCTCAATCCTAAACCTTAATCCCTCAACCCTCAACCTTAATCTCTTATCCCTAAACCCTAAACCCTAATCATTCAACCCTAAAGCCTAAACGCTATCCCTATTCCTAAACCCTCAACACTATACCTTAAATCCCAATCCCTTATCCCTAAACCCTAATCCCTCAACCCTAAACCCTATCCCTAATCCCTCTACCCTCAACACTCTACCTTAACCCTAAGCCCTCAACCCTCAACCTTAATCCCTCAACCCTAAATGATATCCATAAAGCCTCAACCCTAAACACTAATCCCTCAAGGTCCTAAACCCTAATCCTTTATACCTAAACTCTAAACCCTATCCCTAAACTCTCAACCCTCAACCCTCAAACTTAAACCTTAATCTCTCAACCCTAAACCTTAATCCCTCAACCCTCAACACTAATCTCTTATCCCTAAACCCTAAACCCTAATCCCTCAACCCTAAACCCTAAATGCTATCCCTATTCCTAAACCCTCAACCCTCGACACTATACCTTAAACCCTAATCCCTAATCTCTTATCCCTAAACCCTCAACCCTAAACCCTAATCCCTAAACCCTAAACCTTCAACCCTAAACCTTTTCCCTAATCCCTCTACCCTCAACAATCTACCTTAACCCTAATCACTCGACCCTCAACCCTAATCCCTCAACCCTAAACACTATCCCTGAAGCCTCAACCCTAAACCCTAATCCCTTAAGGTCCTAAACCCTAATCCCTTATCCCTAAACTCTAAACCCTATCCCTAAACCCTCAAACCTAATCCCTTAACCCTAAACCCTAATCCCTCAAGGTCCTAGTTCCTAATCCCTTATCCCTAAACTCTAAACCCTATCCCTAAATCCTCAACCCTAAATGCTATCTATAAAGCCTCAACCCTAAACCCTAATCCCTCGAGGTCCTAAACCCTAATCCCCTATCCCTAAATTCTAAACCCTATCCCTAAACCCTCGACCCTCAACCCTCAACCTTAAACCTTAATCCCTTAATTGTAAACCTTAATCCCTTTACCCTCAACCCTAATCCCTTATCCCTAAACCCTAAATCCTAATCCCTCAATCCTAAACCCTAAATGCTATCCCTATTCCTAAACCGTCAACCCTCGACACTATACCTTAAACCCTAATCCCTTATCTCTAAACCCTAAACCATAATCCCTCAACCCTAGACTCTATCCCTAATCCCTTTACCCTCAACACTCTACCTTAACCCTAATCCCTTGACCCTAAACCCTAATCCCTTAACCTTAAATGCTATCCCTAAAGCCTCAACCCTAAACCCTAATCCCTCAAGGTCCTAAACCATAATCCCTTATCCCTAAACTCTAAACCCTATCCCTAAACCCTCAACCTTAAACCTTAATCCCTCAACCCTAAACCCTAATCCCTCAACCCTAAACCTTAAACGCTATCCCTATTCCTAAACCCTCAATCCTCGACACTATACCTTAAACCCTAATCCCTTATCCCTAAGCCCTCAACCCTAGACCCTAATCCCTCAACCCTAAACCTTCAACATACATACATACATACATACATACATACAAACATGCATACATATATCCATACATACAAGCATGCCTACATACATACAACCATACATACATAAAAGCATACATATATACATACAAGCATACATATTGTTGTCGATTAAGATTGCACTCATGATGCAAAGTTGTGATACTCAACAATCCTTTGAAAAATGGGATCAAACGCAGGCTGTGGGTGACCTCTGTCGAGTTTGAACCTCGAGATTGTGGGCTGGTTCCCTTAAAATATTCAATTGGATCTATGACTTTGATGTGGAAAAGAGTAAAAAGGATCTTTCTAAAAGTAAATAAAACTATAAAAATATGGTGATGCACCTAATGATGATGAAAACTTGGCAATCTAGCTCACAATAGAACTCAGAAAATCTATCTACACATACCAATTTTAGAAAATTGATCACAAAAATGTTTCTAAGGGAGGCTAGAAAATATTTCTGTTTGAAGGAAAAGGGGGTTTTTCACAACATAAAAGAAAGGTTTTCCAATTGCATAGCCTAAGACCTGTGATTTTTAATGCTATGTAACACAAACAAGTACTAATGAGACAATGATTTTAAAGGTTCTGATGTTAAACACAATAAAATCTCATCAAATCACTCATACAAGTTACATTAATGGAAGGTAGATACTTGATCAAACTAAAAAATAAAGGAAATAATTGCATAAGACAAAGTATAGAACTTGTAACCTATTGTAATCTCTATAAATCTATAAATAAGTGAGTTCCAAAACCTCTTTCTCTCTCAAAGTGAAAAGAGCAAAAAGACAAGAACTAGAAAAACCTAAGTTTTTCTTACAATATATAGTTTCCTCTCTCCAAGAGGCATGAAAAATCAACTGTAGTCAACTACCTCTAAAAATAGGCTCTCCAATTTGATCAATGAGCAAATAATGAAATCCCTAGAAATAAGGGTCAAAACATCCTCAAAATGAGCAAAAATAGCTCCAAACTGCTAGTCTCCATGTGTTTGACCCAAGAGTTGACCAAATATCTTCAATTTAACCTCCAAGCCATGCAAAAAGACCCCTAAAGTCTTCAGTTAACTCAACTCCTCCATATTGCATGATTTTACATGTGTAGATCATGTGGAAAATTAATAAAGTAATCATTTGCATAACTTACTCTATTATGAGTTTCAATTTGTCTAATTTCTCCAATTTTACAACTTGTGACAAAATAATAGAGTAATCTATAAAATATTACTTTATTAATTTGTTTACATGATATATAGTTGTAAAATCATGAGGAAATGGAAGAGAAAAGAATACACCTTATCTCTCCATTACATTTGCATAATTTTGCATGATTTTACATGATAATGATGCCAAAAATAAATTAGGTCGTCATGCATGAAAAATTAAAAAAATTACCCCCTTATGCCTCCCATGCAAATATTAGGTCATTTACATCAAAATAATATAATGAATTATCAAGAAGAATGATAATTGCATCATCATCACCTTATAACGCCATGTAAAAGAAAACCTTATAGTTGCATTACACATGCATCAAGGTAAAAAATATCTCCTTATTACTCCATTACATTGTAAAAGAGAAATATGTAGTTTGTATTACACATGCATCACCTTTGTCTTCATATTATATCCATTCATAATGCATTTGTATTTTTGACCTTACCTGCATTAGTCTTAGCCATATCCCTTGTCTTGAATTTGACTATGTCTTCATACACCTTGTCTCTGCCACCTTGTATTCATTGTCTTCATATCTCCATGCAAATAACCTTACCCTTGAATGATCCTTTGTTTTGACTTAATGTACCTTCAAAAATGCATAAGGCATGAAGGGATTTTTGACATTGACTTGGTTTGCATATGAGAAAAAGGAATCTTCGACCACTACCTTTGTCGACCATTATGTGACAAAGGGAAATAAAAGGTTTAAGGCTTACCTTCTAACGATTTCTATCTTTGACTTAGTAAAAATCAAATGCAAAAGAAATGGTTTTTGGCCCATGGCCCCTCCTATGGCATAATCATTAGGTTTAATCAAGACCAAAGTCTTGACCTCAGCATAGATAAGGTAAATGATTTTTGTTTTTTGCTAAGTCAAAAGAAATGAGGAAAAGGCAAAAGATGCCATCGAACAAAAAGCAAGTCATGAACCCTAAAAGTCATTTCGCTCCTTCATTTGGACTTCATTCTGGCTCTACAACTCTAAAGCTGACAGCCAGGGTTTGAATATCATATGTTCTTCACTGATTTTCTCCCTCCATCTTCGGTTGATTTTGTAGTATTTCCAGAGCATTTTGATACAGGTGAGCTCTCCTGTGTATGATAATGGACTTTTCTTTGATTTTTTCTACGATTTGTTGTTCTTTTGGCTGTGGTCTGATATATCCTTCTGAGCATTAAAAAGTCTTACATTACACATTTTAACCTGGCACTTTCTCTGTGTTCTCTTTATTTGCAATTGTAACTTCATGCTTCTAAGAAGCTTCAAACAAAAAGAGGTGAGCTTCCATGTTCTTTAACCTATATCTCGTTTCTTTTTTCACTACGCCTTTATTTTTGGTAAAGGTTTAAAAAATGCAAGTGGGTACTTGTGCTTATTGAAGAAAAATTCTCCTCTACCATGGCCGTGGCTATATCTTGTTCTTTTCATATTTTCTGTGAATGTAACTTGGAAAATGCATCCAAGTTTCAAGAAAATTATATTGGTTTTTATTTCTTCAAAAAGATAGGCCTTTCTAGTCATGGACGTTTCATTATCTTGTTTCTTGTACATTTCTTTTCACTTGTAGATGTAAAAGAAATGCAAGTGAGGGCTTTAAACTTCTGAATATGAAATAGTAATCTTTTTAAAGGCCACGGCCTGCTATAGCTGTGTTCTTCTCCTATGTTCGGCCTTTCTGTAGATACAAATTTTGTAAGGGTTTTAAAAAATGCCGACAAAGGGTTTCAACTTTTTTGAGGAAATAAGTCTCTTTTGGCCATGACCATGCTATAGCTTCTTTCTGTATCTCTTTTTGACTGTATATAAGAAAAATGATACAAGGGTTTCAAGAAATATTGATGGGTTTTGTCATTTCTGAGTAATGAGATTTCTCCCTCTGACTCTCATTTGGCATATACAAGAACTGGTATCCTTAAAACTGTATCTTCTTGTTATTCTTTCATCTATACTTTATTGCATGATCTGAATTTGAACATGATATGCTCATTTACATCAACTATCTCCTGTAGTATGTACACTTAGATCTAATCTTTTCCATGCTATCTCCTGTAGCTATAACTGTCACTTCATAATGGTTCAATATGGTATAAAGATGCAATGATTGCATGATGCTCTGGTTTTGTAGCATGAGATGTTTGATATCTATATCTTTTTGTAGCAAAACAACCTATACCTTTGTATATTGATTAAGCACATGTCTCTTCATACATTGTTATTCCACATGCCTCTTATCGGGCATTGTTGTTCTGGCACTTTTATTTGGCATCATTCTTCTTATATATGTCTTAAAAGGTATCATAATAGTTTTATAGCATTGTATGATATGGTATCATGACAGTTCATCATCTTGTAATGGCTCTTGTAGCCTTTACTTCATGTAAATCAACATTCTATGAGGTTGCTTGATTTGGTTAGCTTCATGACAGTCTTGGCAAATTTCATTCATTTGATTCTCCATTTATTACAAGGCTGTACTTCATTGCACTTTATGTACTTTTATGACATCTACTGTTAGTCTATCATAATGTTCACCTATTAGGTGACTGTCATACTTATGACACACATATGGATAACAAAAACATAATTCAATCATGATAAAAATAAAGAAGAATACCTTCTCATGACTGCACTTCTGTATTCTGCATATTGATAACTTGATTGGAATCATTACTTCTTTTGTAACATGTGTTGAAGCAATTTGAACGTGATTGATCTTATTTTAACAATCTTTACCTTGAAATGGCATAGTTTATAGGAGCAACTGCTCCTCTTCACTTTTATCATGATGACATCACTCCCTTTGTCAGTTGACTGTTCTGATGCATAGTATCTCTTTGAAAAGTGCATTCTATCTTTTGCAGTCTAATATCCTTTTCAAATGAATAAAAAGGGAACATGCTGGGCTCTACCCTTGTGGGAGCTACATTTTCTCCACATGTTTTAATGTCTTCAAATCAGCAACATTACTTTTCCTATACCTGCACAGTGAACAAACAAGTTAGCATAAAAACATACCTCTTGAAGTTGATTGATCTTTCTCATGATGATCTAATTTATTGCACATGTCTGATCTGATCCATTCACATAAAATGCATAATGTCTACAAGTTGATATATCTATTGATAAAAACATGTGATGATTTTAAATATCCAGAGCTTCTAACAGGGCTTTTCCCCAATTCTGTAGGTACACTATCATGATCAGGAGCTGAAGATAAGGACATGAAGACCAGCTATCAACCAAGGACATCAACCTTCTAAAAAAAGGCAATGATGGATATTTAATATTCTCATATGTTATTTCTCTTTCCTTTTATCATTAGATGTATAGCTTGCACATGTCTGCATTGCTCAGTTTAGTCAATCCCATGGCTTGTGTGGGACACATTTAAACATTTCTTTAAATATGATCAGTTACTTTACCTTATGCAACTAATTTATGTATGTTTACTTTTTTGAATCAAATGCATAGGATAGAATAACTAAAACTTATATGAAACATATGTTCAAAACATGATATGAAATCACAGTTTTGATAAATACTTTTCTTTCACACTGAATTGTGATCACTTGAATAATTCAATTATCTCATAATTGAAAGATAAAACCAGTTAGATCTTCTATCATTCATTGACTATCTGATATCTTGTCATCAAATCTTTCACTTGTCAAGATGGTTTGACAGTTCTGATTGGACTATCAGATTATCTTGACAAATAATCCTTCTTTGTCTCTTGCCAAGACATCATACATTCACTGATTGATCACCACTCTTAAAAGTTTTTCTTTTACTCCTTTTGTGAAAACTGTAATTCAAGTCTAACTAAATTAGGTGTGAACATAATTTAGTAACACATATATACATACATACATACATATAGGCATACATACATACATCAATACATACATATAGGTACACATACATACATACATACATACATACATACGAGTATACATACATACATGCTTAATAACTTTGAACATAAAACATTCCAAGGGAGACATAACGCGAGCGCATTATAATGCACTCGCATTATGTCAAACATGACAAACATCGGGCAAACTTTTGTGAAAAGGGAAAAAATGCAAAACAAAACATATCGCAAGGGCGTTATATTTTGCTTTGGGAATCCCAAGCCTTAGGCTTGGGATTCGCTTTGGATTTCCAACCCAAAGACTTGGAGTGCCTTCCCAATGTCTAAAGACGTGTTTTTGCATATTCTACAGGATTTCACATTATTTCATTCGTGCTAACCCTCATATTTGTACGTGTTTCAAGGTCAAACAAATTAAACACCTGGGTAATGTTAGGCTTTCTCTTAGCTATTTAACGATGTAAATTTTTTCACATTTTGACAATGTTAAGCCTTTCATCTTTAATTTCTTTTGTTTGTGTGTCTGTTTTTGGGCAAAAACCAGTGTTTGGTCTTTTTTTCTTTGTAAATTCACCGTTTATTGAAATTTTTAAAAAAATACATTTTTAGAAACTAGACTCCATTCTATATTTTAAAAAAAAATGATTTTCAATTAGTTTTCAAAATTTATAAGGGTAGCATTGCCAAAATTCTATTTTTTAGGATAAGTCCACTTTGAAAATTAGTAAAAAATCAAATATTCATTAAAAATTTATTAGAAAAATTAGGCATAAACTACATGTTGTTAGCTAATTTCTCACCGAAACAATTTTAAAAATACCAAAAAAAAGTTAACCTTTTGAGAGAGCCACAAAACATTCTATGTTATGTTTTTTTGACATAAACAACACCAATTTCTGTGGTTCCCTCTTTTGAACTGCTTAATCTATACCATTTTTTTTTTTTAAATAGTAGTTTAGAAAGTAGACTCAGAGCACTATGAACATTGTTTTTGTTGCATCTTAAAATTTTGAATGTAACTATGCTCAATTTCTCATCCAAGGCTAGCATTTCTTGATTTCAGAAAAAAAGTGGCCACTAAAGACCCCTTTTTGGCCCCCCATCTTCTTGCATTTACCCTCACTGCCTCCAGTAACTTCTGGCACACTGAAATGTAGACACCTTCTGCTCACTACATTCCAGAGTCATAAGCCTTTAAGCTTGCACACAACTCATTGCCCTTGATTCACATTTGCATTCTCTTATCTACATTGCTCCAATCAACTTAATCTTACATTTATACCATCTATGTAAAACCAAGACCTATCTCAATTAGGTCGGTCCTAATGAAGCATGTGCACCTCAAACATGCAGCACCAATTAGGTTGGCACTAAACACTTCCATGGTGGAAAGAAGTGAAAGTGGACCACATCAAGCATTAACTAGGACTCAAATCTATATCACCAAGTTTCTCATCACATCCACAATCCACGAGGTACCTCTGCAAATGGCGCTAGTAAGCCAGGTCAGCCAAACCTGAGTTGATAACCACATCCATGCTTCTCCAAGTCCAAAAACAACATGCGGACCATAAAGAACCACTCTACAGAATCCACACACCTTTCCATAACATTCAACACCATCAAAATCTCTTGCAACACTTCTGCAACCTCCTGAAACAAATAATATCTTCAAGCTGAACATTAGAATGCACTACCTCTGAACACCAACAAAATATCTGAACTTGCAGAGCAACCCATCACTAAATACTTCAAGGGAAGGTAGATGTAGACTGTATAAGCACATCCCAAAATCCACAGGGAAAAAAACCTCAATGCGGAGCAATCGCATTTCTCCTAGACAATCTTCTACACAGGCAAACACTCTGTAAAACATGTCTTTCTCTTCCGCATGATCCAAAACCTAAAAATTTGCATATAACACCTTTGAACACCTTTGTTCAACACTTCCAAACCACACAAGAATATCTTCAACTAGGAAGAAATGCGGAGCATAACACTGAGAGCACCTCTATCACACTGCACACCTTTTTATCAAATTTTCTCAAAAGCACTTGGAAACCAAGTGAACCATCTGCTGGAAGTTGACATCAATGACAACACTAGAAAATTTTGAGTAGGCATGACACCTCAAAGAGATGTCATCTCATGGAATGCAATGATTGCAAGATATGCACAAAATGGATTTTTTAAAAGGCTTCAAAAACTTTCAAGAAGATGCAATTGGAACGTGTACCTCAATGGATTTTTTGAAAATTAGCTCTTGTACTTCAATCCATTTGAAAATATTCTTTATTATTAAATTCCTACAAAAGTTGAATATAATATGACTTCTTGAGAGATTGTAATGACACCTACATACAAAATAATCGTATAAATAGTCGTTGTTGGGTTGTATATACAAAAAGAAAAGTTGCACAATTTAGTCATGTTCTACATTTTTATTTAAAGAAAAACATAATGGATAAATAAGAAACATGTGCCCATTTATAAACATGCACCTATTCCTTTTTCTAATGGAAAACGTTTATAATTGGTGACCATTTTATTATAGAATGGGCGCCCGTATAGTTTTAGAGCAAGTGCCCACTTTTATTTAAGAACAAGCACTCGTTTCTAAGTGAGTACCTGTTACTTCAAATTTGAATTTTGAAACCCACGACTTTTAATTAGTTTTAGGATTGGAAACCCAACCCTTAGCCTTGGATCTGCAAGTACAAGGCTATGTTAATTTAGCAAGAGAAAAATATGACTTCACCAATATGGCTGATGACCTTTTTTTAGAATTTTTTAACCAGATTAAATTCCATTATAGATCACAAAGTCTAGTTTTCAAATATACTGTAATTTTTTTACAATTGGATATAATTTTTATTTATTAATTATTTTTAAACAAAGAGACCCATAAACTTGAAATGACATACATTACTATTTTTTAATAACTTTTGATTTTGAAAGTTTTTTGAAAAAAATTATGATTAGTTTAGTTCAAATAATGTTGGTTGTACACATGAGGGCTAGAAAAAATTAATTAAAAAATATATGTATCAAAAATTACAAAAAATATCCTGACTAAACTTCAACATCATATGCATCTTTCCACAAAAGGAATTAGAAAAATATCTTGATTTAGGTCAAATTATGTTGGCCATACGCGTGCATGCTTGGGTCCAAAACAATGAACTTTTAAAAAGCTATTTTTGTATACATCCTATACAAAACCAACTATTATCATCTGGGTATTAGAAAAATTGTATATTTTAAAACTAGAAACAAAATCCTACATTTTAGATTTTTACATCATATTAATAGTCTATGTGTAAGTACTTCAAATTTTTACTTAAACTATGACAAAATTTGAAAAACGGGAAAAATACTTCCACTTTTTGGTCAAAAACTAGACCCAACTTATTGCACTCACCCAATTAGTGATTTATGATAGTTGTAAGTGTGTAAGAGAATATGTTATTTTTAGCCTATATGATAGATTCTCCTAGGGGTGTTGGAAAATGGGCCCAAGTTGGCCACCATACCTCTTGGGATATTTGTTCATGGTTTTAAAAGCCACATATGGCTTTTAGATTTTAAGAAGTGTATAAATTTGGAGCTTGAGGATTCATTTGTATGATGAGAATTTACAAGTACACGAGTGCTATTAAAATCTTGCCAAAATTACTCATTATTTGAATGATGGTGAAATACTCCTATAAAGACTTGCATTGCAAGTGTCTTGCAATCCATTATTGATTTGATAATACATTGTGTAAGTTTTAGAGTGTGGGGTTTCTTCTAAAATAGTTTTCCCCATGTAAATCACCGTGTTATCATGTTGTTGTTTATTTGTTTATGAATGTATTTCTCTATTTTTTGTAATAAATTTAGATCAAATTTTAAGTTATTATTACAACACTCCTCTCAAGGTTAATGTAGGAAGCTATTTTTGCACACCTTACTTCCTTGCAACACTTAATAGGATCTATGTGGCATATAGCATGGATAAAACCAAGGTACTTCCTCTTGCATGTTCACTTCATCATTTTATAGTGGATCTAGAGTTTCATTCTCATGTGGTATGGGGTTTGATTTCCCTTATGTTGTCTATTTTCTACCTTAATTGGGCTTCTTTGACTAGTTTTTATTATAAGGCCTATTAGCTAAGTGTGCCTTTTTCATTATTACATTTCCTAGCATTCTTAAGTGGCAAAATCTTTTGATTCTTTGCAAATCTACAAGATAATTATTTCAATGTATCCATGATTTTGTCAAATTTGTTAGATATACAAAAGGTGGTTTGCTACGATTACTCCTTTTAGGAGGAAACAACTTTACATCTACCTTCTTAATGTCTTTGCTCGAAACTCTAAAATTCTACTTTATGTTAGTGTCTTAAGAATAAGATTCCCTTAAGGTCTAGGTATCTTTATCTCTAAGGAAAAATCATATCGTTGAGTTTGAAAGGCTCCACAATATAAAACTAAGCATATGGGTTTCCCTATTGGTTATTCTTTCACTGCTCAAAGGTGAGAGAAGATATGTGAACAAGAGACTTTATTCCATTTTGTGGATGCTAAAAATAAATATCTTTCAATACCAACAAATGATATTGAATTGTGAAAATCATAGAAAAATAGAAAAAGACTAGAGCTTAGATAAACAAAACAATGTTAGAAGAAAAATATTGCAACCTATAGCAAAGAAAAATATGTAGAAAGCCATTAGTAAATGAATAAGCTTTTCTTTCTTGGGAAGATACCTCCCACTTGGGGAGGTACTTTCCATTCCACTTGCCCTTCTTAGAAAACCTACACAACCAACCAGAGAACACTCAACTTGCAAATGAGAACAAATGAAACATTTGGGTATTTTTATAATGCTGGCCTAGGGTTTGGTGCCCTAATTTTAGAAGTTGATTAAACTTATTTAAACTTGATTATGTTGTGCAAATCCCACTTAGTAAGTAGTAGGTTATTTTGTCTTTTTATGTGTGTGGGGGAATTTACCCTTTTTAATTAGATAATTTTTTATTGAATGGTGCATTTGATTTATTGATTATATTATTCCTTTGTTGTGAATGAATTAAATTATCCCTTTCTTTTAAATTGCATGAGGTTGTTAAAACTATTATTGTGGGCTTTTAAAATTTAATTACATTTTAAAGGTATAGATATAGTTAGGTTGATTTATTTCAAAAATTGTTGGGAAGGGTTCCTAGTTTAAATTTTGCATTTAATTTATTTAATTTTGAAAGGGGTTAAGTTAAGGGCTTTATTTTAATTTAATTTTTGTAACCTCCTATAGTTGATGAGGTGGTGTTATGCTATTGAAATCACTATAGAATTTACCCTAATTAGTTCTATTTTGCCCCATTATGTTGCCAAAATTATTCTAGATTTAATTGATTTATTTGCTTTTATTAGATTGTTTAATTTATTCCTTTTTGTATTAAATGTTAGATTAATGTATAAGTTAGAAATTTATATTATTTTATTTAGATGTTTGGATCCTTAGGTCTTTAGTGGACCTAAGGATAGATATCGATCCATATCAAAATCGACTCACTTCATGTTAGTAAACCTAGGGTTGGAATCCGAAATGGAATCTAACCCTCTCAGTGTCACTTCTTGTGGCATATGCCCCCTTAGTGGCTTACATGTCATAGGGATGGCGAAGTGTGTGTCACATCATCCCGTTGTGATTGTCCTTCCTTGCCTTCGGGCGATGTGCATGACACAAGTTGTTGAGACAACTACGTGATGTGTGTGTGTCATAGAGCGTGCATGTTGCACGCGAGGGGGTTTGTAGAGTCAGGTGGAAATTTTTTTGATAATTCATGTCATGACCACATGGCAAATGTGGACATGACATATGGTTATCGTGTCATAACCACATGGTAAATGTGGTCATGACACCTCCATATATCAAATGATTTATTTGAGAATTACTTTTCTAGCCCTTTTTCTGCTCTCCCCAACAAAATGGGAAAATTTTCTTTTAAAGGTTTTACCCATAAGTGAGTAGTTTTGAAACTACCGTAACTTCCATTCACCCAATTTTAGTGTTTAAATTTTTATTTTTTTTTACCTTCTCATGGAAATTTCCAACCTTCCCAAACCAACTACCCCATATTTACATATTAATTTCTATCATAATTTTACCTACTCACAATGTTAATTAATTCTTTGAAAAGAATTAATACTATTGGACTTTAAAATTTGGGGTAAAATTATTTTACCTAAAGAAACTAACTAATAATAATTCTTTTAGGGAAAATTTCTTGTATGTATGTAATGAAAATTTCTTAGTGGGCTCAATTTTGAGGGTAATGAAAAATTAGAGCCAACAATTGTCACATGTTGTAAGCCATGTATGTGAAGATGAAAACATAGTTTATGCATTTGCAAGAAAAAGTAAGGGATATAACATGTAATGATGACATGAACAACACTACTACATATTCTTAAGTGTTGTAAATATGCATCTTCTTATTTCATCATGTTGTGCTTCATTGTAGCATGTATCACTTGTAAACATGTACAATTATAGCATGTTATCCACATAACAAATGTAGGAATGTTATGCACATCACAAATAAAGCAATGCAATTATTACAAGATGTGCACAAAATGGATTTTTTTGATAAGGCTTGAAAGAAAATTTCAAGCAATTGCAATTGGCAGGCGTAAATACAAATTCCACAATATTATCCACCATCCTCCTTGCTTATGCCAAAATGGGATCTTCAAAATAGGGTGTGGACAACCATCAAAACATAAATGATATATGAATTTTGTCAGATGTTGTATTTGCAGTTTCCCTTGTAGACATGTATGAAAAGTGTGGAAGCATAGACAAGGCATGTGAACAGTTTGGCATGACACCTCAAAGAGATGCCATCTCATGGAATGCAATGATTGCAAGATATGAAAAAAAAATGATTTTTTGAAAAGGCTTTAGAAACTTTCAAGAAAATGTAATTGGAACATGTACTTCAATGGATTTTTTTAAAAACAGCTCTTGTAGTTCGACCCCTTTGAAAATATTCTTTATGATTGAATTCCTAAAAAAATTGAAAATAATATGGCTTCTTGAGAGATTGTACAGACACTTACATACAAAATAATCACATAAATAGTTGTTGTCAGGTTGTACATACAAAAATAAAAGTTGTAGAATTTGGTCGTACTACATTTTTAATTAAAGAAAAACATAATGGATAAATAAGAAACATGTGCATGTTTATAAATAGGCACCTATTCCTTTTTCTAATGACATGCATTTATAATGGGTGCCCATTTCATTATAGAATGGGTGCTCGTATAGTTTTAGAACAACTGCCCATTTTCTTTAAGAACAAGTGTCCATTTGCAGGTGTGCATTACTTCAAATTTGAATTTTGAAACCCATGACTTTGAATTGATTTTAGGATTGGAAACCCAACCCTTAGCATTGGACCTGAAAGTACAAGGCCATGTTAATTTAGCAAGACAAAAATCTGACTTCACCAATATGGCTGATGACTTCTTTTTAGAATTTTTTAACTAGATTAAAACCCGTTATAGATCACAATGTCTAGTTTTTAAATATGCATTTTTTTTTAATAATTGGATATAATTTTTTATTTATTAATTAATTTTTGAACAAAGAGACTCAAACTTTAAATGACATACATTACTATTTTTTAATAACTTTTGATTTTAAAATTTTTTTTAAAAAAATTATGTTTGACCAATCTAGATATTATTCTCTACATGATGAAAAAAATTATGATTAGTTTTATTCAAATTATGTTGGCCGTACACAAGGGGTTTTAAAAAACACAAATTAGGGCTAGAAAAAATTAATTAAAAAATATATGTATAAAAAATTATGAAAAAATATCCTGACCAAACTTCAACATCATATGCATCTTGTTACAAAAGGAATTAGAAAAATACCTTGATTTAGGCAAAATTATGTTGGTCGTACACGTACATTTTTGGGCCCAAAATATGGGACTTTTAAAAGCCATTTTTTGTACATCCTATACAAAAACAACTTTTATAATCTGGGTATTAGAAAAAATGCATATTTTAAAACTAGAAACAAAATCCTACATTTCATATTTATGTCGAGATGTGTTATACAAGGCACAGCTGGGTGGGGATGAGAGCACTCATTTTTTCTGCCTAAATTTATAAAAAAAAATTAAAATACCAAAAAGGAAATAAAAAATAAAACTCAAGAAAATCAAAGAAAAAAACTAAAATTAGAAAAATTAAAAATTAAAAAATAAAGAAGAAATTAGAAAAAATAATAAAGAAAAACTAAAAAAGAAATTGGAAATAGTTGGAAGGAGAAAAAGCTGGATAAAATCACCAAAAATATCAAACCAAAAAAGAAATTGGAAAAATTAAAAAATTAAAACTATGGAAGAAAAAAAGTGAGAAAAAGAATTAAAAAATAAAAATGATGGAAGAAAAAAAAGATAGAAAATCAAATATGGAAAGAAAATCAATGAAAAAAACTAAAAAACAAAATTAAAAATGTTAAAGGAGAAAAAGCTAAATCACAAAACTATGGAACCAAAAAAATTTGAGAAAGGTAAAAAATAAAGACTAAAAAAGAAATTGGAAAAAATAAAAAATAAAAACTAAAAACCAAAAAAGAAATTGGAAACTCTTGGAAGGAGAAAAAACTGCAAAAAATCATGAAAACTATGGAACCAAAAAAAATGGAAAAATTAAAAAATAAAAGCCAAAAAAGAAATTGCAAATTAAAAAAGTAGAAAACCAAATAAACTATGGAAAAAAGATATCCCTCGGTGCAGGGCTTAAATTTGACAGTCAACCCTGCCTACCAAGAGTTTTTTTTGTGACAGTTATCTATTTAATGGTGCCTTTCAAATACTATGACATGTCTTAGTATAAGTAAATCATATAAAAATCACACACACACACACACACACACACACACACACACACTTTGACAGTTTGTCCAAAATCTCTCCTTTCATATGATAGTCTCTTTAAAATTTCAATTCTTTTTTTATAGCAAAAATGTCTAAATACAGCTATACAACATACACAGTTTAATCCAGAAGCACTTCTCCAAGCTATACAACTGTCAAATTTAAGCCCTCAGCGTACTTTTAGATATATTTTTTTAAAATATGAATATACTAGTTTTACATTATATTAATATTCTATGTGTAAGCATTATAAGACCTATTAGCTAAGTTTGCCTTTTTATTATGCCAAGAGGCAGGGCTTAAATTTGACGGTCGACCCTACTTGTCAAGCAAATTTTTATGACGTTTATCCATTTAAAGGCACCCTTAAAATACTATGACATACCTTAATATAAGTAAAATTATAAATAAACCAAATATATATATCATCGTAATCCTATATAAATTTTGACAATCTGTCAAAAATCTCTCCTTTCATATGATACAGTCTTTTTTAAATTTTAATTGTACTTTACGGCAAAAATGCCTAAATACTGCTATAGGGCCATCAAATTTAGGCCCTGCCAAGAGGCATTCCTACATTTATAGCAGGTGGAGTTGAAGAGATCAAATATTCCGAGTCAAACCAAAAAAAATTGAAAAATTAAAAAATAAAAATGTTGGAAGAAAAAATGTGAGAAAATCAAATAAACTATGGAAAAGAATCCCTCAGTTTAAATATAAATATACTAGTTATTATATTTCCTAGCATTTTAAGGTGGGAAAATCTTTTGATTCTTTGCAAATCTACAAAACAATTATTTTTAGGAGGAAACAACTTTACATCTACCTTCTTAATGTCTTTGCTCGAAGCTCTAAAATTCCACTTTATGTTAGTGTCTTAAGCTTAAGATTCCATCTTTGAGTTTGAAAGGCTCCACAATATAAAACTAACCATATGAGTTTTACTACTGGTTATTCTCACTCCTCAAAGGTGAGAGAAGATCTGTGAACAAAAAACTTTATTCCATTATTGTCAAAGACTCCTATTTTTTTGGAAGCATAAGAAAATCTAGTTGCCTTTTTTTAAGTTTCGTCTCTGCCCCTACGTTTTAGCACCTTGGCACATCTTTTAATATGCAATTTTCTCAGTTATAGATTTTAACCAAAGAGGGGTAAAAATTTATTAGAACAAGAAGAAAAACAAAGTAAGCAAATTACAAAGCCCTATCTAGCTCCACTAAGTGAGCCAGATGTTGAGATAGATCCGGGGGTAAACGACCTCGGTCCATCAAATTCCAATCATGAATATGTTCAGAAGCCCATTTAGCCAAACAATCAGCAACACTATTCCATTCTCTAGGAATGTGAGTAAAAGTAAAATACTCCAATGAATCATAGAGGTTAAGAATCTGAGCCACAATCAAAGCCAAATGCCAACTGACATTATCTGAATGCCTCCTATTCAACAAGTTCACCACTACCTGGGAATCAGACTCACAAATGATCCTTCACCAACCCAATTGACTTCCACACTCCACAGCCGTTAAAATAGCCTGAGCCTCCATAAGATTATTAGTATGAAGACCCTTATAAATAGAAAAGATAAACTGAACATCTCCAGAGCTATCCCGACCAACACCACCGATGCCATCATGACCAGGGTTGCCTCGAGAAGAGCCATCTGTGTTGATTTTTAGAGTACCCTGAGGCGGAGGGGACGATCTTCCCTCCCTATTCACCTTCGGGGTAGGATGTCTACATCTGTAGCGCATGAGCTGACGTTGCGGAGGCGGAAGATGAAGACGGTGACAACAACCAACATCACAAGGGTCCACTGATGCCGTAAGATCACACTTAGCCGCAACAGTTTCCCCCAAAGAATGCAGTATTTTCCACCACAATTGAGGGGCCACCAACATCACCTCCTGAAAAATCCGACGATTCCGCTCCAACCAAAGGTTCCACATAATAAAGGAAGGGCCAATAGCCCAAGCAGCCTGAAGAAAGGAAGTAGAAACTAGGGTCTTGCCCCACCACTCCACAAACTTAGCCAAGGAGGAAACATGCCAACAGGGCATATTCCACACCCTCCACCAAAAATGCCATATCTCCCTAGCATAGGAACATTGGAAGAAGAGATGAGAGACAGTCTCCGCATAGTTATGACACAAAACACACATAGAGGGGCCTTGGAACCCACGCTTACACAAATTGTCCCAAGTAAGGCAGCGGTTTTGAACAACAAGCCATAAGAAAAAATTGCACTTGGGCCACGATAACTTGTGCCAGACATGCTTCCACCACGGGACCTCAATAGTCCCAAACAACTGCCTACCAAGCTGCTTATAACCCGCAGACACAGAGTACTTCCCAGATAAATCAGGACCGTCCCAAGCCAAGACATCGGGTCCCTTCAGAGAATTACAGGCACGAGAAGCCAAAAGCTGAGCAAGCTCACACCTATCCCCCTCAGCCCCCCCAGGAGGCCACTCAGAGGGAAGCTTCCAACGAAAGCTAACAGTCAAACCACAATGTTATGCAGACTTATAATGCTCAACGGTATCCCATCCAGTTGCAATGAAAACCTCAGAAAGAGACTGGAGATGAGGAAGAGAAGAGAGAATAGGGGGGTGGCCATCCCATGAGTCTAACCAAAAAAGGGCCTGTGATCCCGAATGGCAAATCCAAAAAAGCGCCTGCTTAATCAACTGAGCCCCAGCTTTTAAAGTATGCCAAATCATAGAACCACTCCCTGCCAGAGGATAGCGTGGGACATCACAAGAAGCAACACCCTTAAGATACTTATGGGTGAGAATATGGGCCCATAACTGATGCTGATTGGTACACCAACGCCAGTAAAGCTTAGCAACAAGAACTTGGCCGTTCAAAATAGCAGAGCGTAAGCCCAAACCACCCTCCTGCTTTGGTCTACACACAGAATCCCACTTAACAAGGCTCCACTTAGAAGACAGTAAGTTCCCACTCCAAAGGAATTGCCGAGAGAGGGCATCAAATTCCTTAAGGAAATACATAGGGGCCACTTGAACAAAGCATATGTAGATAGGAAGGGCCTGGATAACCGACTTGAGATGAGTCACTCTAGCAGCTGTAGATAACCACCTATGAGTCCAATGAGTCACCTTCCGCCTCAACTTATCAAGCAACAACTGCCAGGAGGATCTAGGTTGACGCCCAACAGCCAGAGGAATACCCAAATAGACATAGGGAAGAGACCCAATTTGAAACCGCAAAATAGTTGCAATCCGCTGTTGGATAGCCTGAGGCGTATTAAAAAAGAAAATAGAAGACTTTTGCTCATTGACTTTTTGGCCAGAAGTAGCAAGGTAGATATCCAAAGCTTGTCTAAAAGCTCCAGCTTCGCGAATACGAGCCAACCCCATAAGAGAGGTATCATCCACAAACTAGAGATGGGAAGTCGTTGGCAGACCCAAGCCCCACTGCCAACCATGAATCAAGCCTTGGGACACCTTACATTTAAGAAATTGACTCAGTCCCTCCGCCATAATGATAAACAGATAAGGAGAGAGCGGGTCCCCTTGACGAAGGCCCCTAGAAGCACCAAAAGGCTCTGAGGGTTCACCATTCACAATAACCGAAAAAGAGGAGGAAGTCACACAGCTCAAAGTCCAACTCACCCAATCCGAAGAAAAACCAAAGGCCAACATAATCTTCTGAAGAAAGCTCCATTTAACTCCGTCATAAGCTTTGGCCATATCCAACTTGATGAACATAGACCGTTCCGAAAAAGTTGCCATGGAATGAATGACCTCAGAGGCAACAACCACCCCATCCAGAATTTGCTTGCCTGCCACAAAGCCACCTTGCTCCTCAGAAATGACAATGGGTAGGCACTGTTTAAGCCTCTCAGCCATCAATTTCGTAATAATCTTGTACACCACGTTACAGAGCGCAATAGGTCTAAAGAATTCAAGCCTATTAGCACCTTCCTTTTTAGGAATGAGAACCAGAAAGGTAGTATTCAGGGCCCAGAGCATCTACTTACTATGGAGAGACTCCCGAACAACCTCCAACAAATCCAACTTCACAATATCCCAAAACTCCTGAAAGAATTCAACTGGAAAACCATCAGGGCCAGGAGCTTTCCCCTTATTCATCCCAAACACAACATCCTCAACTTCAGATAAGGAAATTGGATGAGTAAGAGAAGCATTCAAATCATTAGAGATCAAAGAAGGAATGCAATCAAGAATCAGATTCTCATCAGCCTCAGCAGGAGGTGAGTCTTCAGTAAAAAGAGCAGAGTAAAACTGACGGGCCTCTGTAGACAGCGCCTGTTGCGAGAAAACTGAAAGGCCCTCCGAATTAACAAGAGAAGAAATAAAACACTTATTCCGACGAGCTTGCACAGAATGATGGAAGAAAGCAGTATTCCTGTCACCCTCCTGGAGCCAATCAATCCTTGCCTTTTGTTTCCAGAAAATCTCCTCACGGAGCTCCCATTCCTCCACCAAATTCAGAGCTTGGGACTCAACATGTCCCAAAGCCTCCGAAAAACCCAAATCTCTAATTTGACGAGTAATAATAGCAAGATAATCTTGTGCTTCCCTTTTCTTGGCCCGAAGATTGCCAAAACACGACCTATTCCATCGCTTTAGATGATACTTGATAAATTGCAGCTTCTTAACAAGACAATACATAGCTGTACCATAAGCAGGGGTCCCATCCCGCCACCACTGGGCAACCAGGTCATACAAGGACGGATCCCGAAGCCACATAAGCTGAAATTTGAAAGGAGGATTCTTTAGAGAAGGAAAAGAAGAAGCAGAAAACTTAATTGGCCAATGATCAGAGCCACACCAATCAAGAATCTCAGAGCAAGTGACCATGCAACCACCCATCCAAAAACTAGAAACAAGAAATCTGTCTAGCCGCTCGGAAATCGCTTCTGGATCACTCCATCTATTATTCCAAGTGAAAATACCATTAGAGGGTTTAACATCAACAAGAGCAAGAGAATCCACATTTGTCCGAAAAAGATCTGAAGCAGGACCAAGCCGAGGCAATCCCCCTCTTTTCTCCTCCAAACACAACACAGAATTGAAATCACCAGCTAAGATCCAAGGAAGAAAAGGCTCACAAGACCTAACAAACCTGATGTGGGCCCATAGCTAGATTTTACCACGAATGTCAGTCGGAGCATAAACATTACTGACCAGAATAGTCTCACCAGACTTCAAGACTGAAGCCACCATAGAAATAGAGGAATGGCTAGAGATCCACGAGCGAGGAACAACCTTACGCAGATCCCAGAAAAAAGCCAGACCGCCAGAGTTTCCCTTAGAACCAATACACTGACAATGACCAGAAGCCCAAATACGAGGAGCTGAATGAAGCATGGAGTCCACCCGAAGCTTAGTCTCCTGGACGCAAACGAAATCTGGAGAATGAACCCCAATCAAATCCTGAATAGCCTTTTGACGGGGGGTGCTATTCAACCCCCTTGCGTTCCATGAAAGAATAATCATGAGGAAGGAGGAGAGAAAAGGGTATCAATGGTCTTAACCGACCCAGATTCCACCAACAAATCCCCAGTGGATTTAATCTTGTCCACATCCTTTTTACGGCCAGCTTTAGAGGGAGTCTCCAGATGACCCCTCTTAAGAGGGCGTTGCAACACCCCCAGAACATGAGATGATCCCCGCCCTTTACTAGCAGGCATCACCTCCCTAGCTAAATCAGCTAAAACAATATCATCCTGTGGATCTGCAGAGGCACTAGGAGGCCTAGAATTCGCCTGATCCAAAGCTAGAGAAAAATCCTTAACAACAATTGCCTTCTCCAGCCCTGTATCCATACCAATGGCCCCAGAAGGAGACTCAACAGGAATCCCCTCTTCCAAGGCTTGATGAGCCAGGACCTCAAAACGATTGGGAACCTGATCACTATGTCTATCTTTGAAGGCTCGCTTCTGTCCCCTACCTTTGGCCCTCGGCTTAACAGGAATGAAGCCATCCTTATCGGTCCCACCCTCAGCCACAGGCGACTTGCCTTTATTCCCCTTCTCCACCGAAGGCTCTGATGAAGGAGGAGAAGAAACCCCTGAAGCTTTGGGTGCTCGAGGACATTGGCGCTGAAGGTGCCCATACTCATGACAGAAGCAACATCGAAAAGGAAGGGATTCATAGTCTAGCCATTGAATCCACGAAGCAGAGCCAAGACAAATTTCCAAAGAATCCGGCAATGGATTGTTTAGGTCAATTTCAACACAAATACGAGCATAGGAAAACACCTTTTTATCCAGAGTATTTTGAGCGATGGCATCCGGCTTCCCCAGCAGAGCAGCAATCTGGAGCAAAATATCCTCCTTCCAAAACTCCAACGGAAGCCATGGCAAACGGACCCACACAGGAACCCGAGCAGGCATATCCTCTGCCGCGTTAAAACCTCCATGCCAGGGCTTTATAAACAAACCAACATGATTGTAAAAATATGGCCCTCCCTCAAAGACGCGATTACGGTCTGAAATACAAGAAAAATCAACCATGAAGTAACCATTTGCCGCCACCAGAATATCAAAATCCCCTTCAACCTGCCAAGATCGACGAATCCAGGCCTCCAAGGCCGAGAGAGGGATACGGATACCCAGGAACTTACAAATTAGAACATGATGGCTCCAGTAAGATATGTCCTCTTGTACCAATTCAGGAGAGATAACTAGTACCGGACGATCAAGACTCCGCGGCAAACAGCCATTCACTTTCTTGAGCTTAGAACTCTCACCCACAAACGAGGAGTCCATAGGCGAACCCTGAGACCCCTGCACACCCGCCGACGCCAAGCTTTTAGAAACCCCTGCCAATCCTCCACACCCAACACCCAAACCAACGCACAGCCTTGACATCTACCTGCAGGGGAAACGGAGGCCAAAACTCGCTCCCAAAGAAAAAGACAAATCCAAGAAGAGGTGGACAAAAGCCTCAACGCCCCACGACAAGGCTGCACAGGTCCAAAACAACGCACAGCACCAATCTGAAGAAAAAAAACCAGGCGCAGAAAAAGAAAGAGGAAGACCCCCCGCTCATAAAAAAGACCCCACCCCACTCTGCAGCAAACAAACACCACCGATCAAGCTCCCTGAAGCACATGCAGAGGAGAGAAGTGGCATGCAACGACGGCCTCACAGGCCGCAGGCTGCAAACCCTTCGCCAAAGCCTTCCTCGGCCATCTCCCGCTCTTAAAAGTTATAAAATGTAATTGATCATTCTCAGTTATAGATTCGTGTATTCTTTCAACTGTCAATTATCTAGCTGATAAAATCAGAAAGAATCATAATCATTAGCAAGTTTCTTTAATTTTTGTTCTCCCCGATTTAGAACGCCAAGCTCTCTGCATTTATATTCTTTTATTTTATCTCTGCTGTTTCATTTTCATTTGAAATAATCTCTGCTGCATTTTCATTTGAAATAATCTCTGCTGTTTCATTTTCATTTGAAGTAATTACAGTAAATAAGAATCTGCAGAAATGTCAAAGTTTTCGACATATCAAAGTCCGGTCATTGATTCTGCTTTATCAGCTACGAGTCTCCGACCAACAATACTTGCTTTCGCAGCCATTCTGAGCGTATGTTTTTTTTCTGCTCTCTCTATACTTTTGGCTCATGGGTTTGCTCAGATAACAGCAACTCTTGCTCTTGTATTCATGGTTGCCATGTGGGCTCTTGTTAATGCTGTTTTGTTAAAATTCAGGGCAGATTATGCATTTATTATTTTAAATGAATATAGACAAAACAAAGAAACAATACCAATCCAAAAATGTGTCTTGTCACCTCTTCCTAAATTCTCCAGAGATATGCCTGCCAATATAACTTATCCTAAGTTTGTTCCACCACAATCCCAGTATTTTGTTACCACAGCTTCCCCTGCGGTGAAGTTCACACGGCCATGGTCAAGGCAGAATCAAGAAATACACACAGAAGAAGAGCTTCACCAGTTTCTCGCAGAAAAAATGAGAGAAGGCGCCTCAAGGTATGAGCCTGCAACAGCTGCCTTTCAGCCTATGAGGAGTTTAAAAGGTGGCCCCCTTTAAATAATAAAGGTCTTCCTCCGCCCATGTCAATGGAACAATCAATTGAAACCTTGGAGAAATTTGGTATTTATCCTGATATTGTGCAGTGGAGAGATGGTTCTCCATTGTTCTCTTGAATCCTCTGCTTACTAAAATTGAAAGCAGTCATAGGCGGGTGATTGAAGCAGCATCACAGATTGGGATTTCTATCCGTAATATAAAACAAGTAGGAAGCAGCATAGCAGAAGATAATCACTGCTCGCACTACATTCCTCACGAAGATTATCTTCGTAACTTGCTTGCTTTGCTTTTCTCATACAAACTCCACAGCCATCCCCCATCATAGAAGAATGTGTGAATGCTGTGAGAGAACATCTCAGGCTGAATGCTCTAATGAGAGGAGAGTGGGTGAAAGGCCTTCTACCCTATGCTTCTGTTAGCGCTGAGTACACTGTACAAAGTATTAAACAATTGGGGGAAGGAACATGTGTGAAGAAGTATGAGTTTGGTGAGAGAATTGCAAGTGGGTATGATGGAAAAGTGCCTTCAGATTCCCATTTATTGCTCTATCTTTTTTGTGCACTTCTCAAGTATCCCCATTGGATGCTGCATGCTGATCCTATGTTGCCTTCCCACATTCCTAACAATGCCTTGTATGTGGGTGAGACATTGCCTCAAAGCCTCATGGAAAGGTCTAATGTGGCACTAAAATATATTGCCGTTTTATCTAGTGTCCCCAGTGTTATACACCACGGTGCTACAGTGTTGGTGATTGGAAAGCAGAGTCGTCCTGTGTTTGCAACATATTGGGATCAAAAGCTCAAGTTCTCTTTGCAAGGGCTCACTGCTTTGTGGGATTCAATTTTGATTCTTTGCCACAGAATCAAGGTGGCTCATGGGGGGGTGGTAAATGGAATTAGCCTTGGTGCTTCTTCTTCTAACCTGCTCTCTCTCGAGAACTTATAATTTGTAATGCCATTGATATTTTGTGATTCTATAGGTTACCTTGGCATGCCATATGATCCACATATGATCCACCTCTTGAGAATTACCCTGGTATGTCATATGATAACATCTCTTAATATATTGATTCTTTTTAAAATTAATCAATTATTTAGATGAGTTTAATTATTTTAGGAAAAGGAAATATTACTGATGCTATTTGTGGTGTTATTTGTAAGTGAAGTTGTTGGAAATTAGATGTGGTAGTTTCAATCTACTCAAGGTGACAATCACTTATTGCCACCTCACTTTGTCCTTGTGTTTAGTGGTGATTGTTCCTTGTTGTATAAGTCATCTTCAAGTACTTATCAATTTAATATTTACACATGTTTAAATTATTTTAGAAAAAAACAAATATTGTTGATGCTACTTGTGGGTGCAGAGGTAGGGAGGAGTAGTGGGAAAATACATGTGGAAGTGGGTAAGTTGCAAAAGGGATAAAAGAATGACGAGGGCATCATTTCAATCTTGTGGCAAGGTAGTAATCAATTATCACAACCTCCCTTTTGCCCTTGTGTTTATAGGTGTATACTTCGTTGCTATTTTGCTAATATGCATATGTTGATAGTCACATGCATGTCATTAGTATTTAGTGGTGATTATCACTTGTTGGATAGATCATCTATCTTTGGACAATTATCTTTAACTTATTCGGTAAATCCATCACATAGAACCAGAGACAAAAAATACTAGCAATACTTATTCAATCTTGCAGAAGATTATCTTTACTGTCTTTTAGATATGAGGATTTTTTTAGTTATAGAAGCAATTCCGAGAAGCACAATTTTAGAGTATAAAATTAGAATGCATAGATAATACTATGAGAAGTAATGAATGTTTATTAGCGAATCCAACATACTCAAAAATATTCCCTAAAAATTTATGCCTTACCTAGACATAGGCTCACCTACACAACTTTTATGACAAGCTAAGGAAAAACAAAATATCTGCTTCAAAGCAAATAAGTATTTGTTGGCCAATCCCAAGGAAATTGTCTTAATGGCATCAAAAGTGACCAAACAAAGCAATCCTAACTAGAGAAGATCTTGGAATGATGACAAAAATATTTCGAACATGGCTAGGGTTTATTCCATTATAGGTTGAATCCACCTAGAGGCCAAATTAGGTAGGTGTTTAAGACTTCGAATTTTTAATCTTGGGTGGAAATCTAAATATCTCAAAGTCATTGGAGCCATTTGTTGAATTGATCAACATGTTCACTTTGGTATCAAGGTGATTGTGTTTCAAAATGATGAATTCCTAATAACCTAATCAATTTTAGAGAATGAAACTCATAACTTTATAAGTGTGGATATGGGGTATTTAGCAAGCTCTTAAAAGAACAAATCAAGTCCTCATAAACCAAAGTGAATTTTGATAGATGAACATATAGAAGTCCAATACAATTGCTTGCCTTGAAAGTATATTGGGAAGTTCAATGAATTAAAAATTTATCTTGTAAACAACATGATTGATCTGTAAATGTATTTTCTGCTCCTGCGGCTTGCACGTGCACATATAAGAACACTACAACATTGCAAAAATCCATGCACAATGTGGCCCTCTACGTTTCCAAGAGAGCAAGCTGAACTTCAAATTTCTTTTGTTCACCCAAAGTACAATTTGATGTCTTCAGTTTGCTCCATTTGCTTATTCATGTCTCAACTGTCACCTGTCCGTCCAGCTTATGGAATCCAGTTTTATTATTGGAACGACCAAATAACCTTATATATGACTGCTAGGAGAAATTATGCTTAGCCTGTCAATTTTCACCGTGTTGCATCTCAAAATTCTAGATTATGCTTTGTCATTTTATTTCAAGCCACTTATCTTTTACTAAGCTTAATGCAAAGCATTACACAGTTTATATTCTCTGCTTCAAATTAGGTTAAGTTTTATGAGTGTTAGCTAAAACAACCCCCTATAATTGTTTGCTCATGGTTACCTGTCCAGTTATTATTTCAAATACTAACTGGTATTATTATCTGCCATGGTTTTGGTTTTGGTCATACTCACAAGAAATTGTTGTGTGTGCTTTTTTTTTGTTTCTGAAACATGTCTACCTAATGTCCAATGTGATTAGTCCATATTTCTTGTGACAACTGTAAATATATTATTATTATTATTATTATTATTATTATTATTATTTAGTGGAAGTACTGATGATTTAGATCATTTAAATTGGGTTTCAATTTTTAGTGGCTATTAGTTAAGACTGCAGATATTTATTTAATTGTTCATAATAGTTTTGTCTTTATGTACATATTCTTTGTGTTTTACTGATCCGTGTTACATTTTTCTTAATGGATTTCAACTTGTTAAGCTGCAATAGTTATTTATTAAGATTGTACAAGTTTACAAAATGCAGTATAGTTATATTATGTACTTTTAATGTAAATGTAGTATAGTTATTTATATACTTTTAATGTGTTTTGTATTTTTTTTTTTTTAAAGATTTCAAGTGCAATCCATTTGAGGATTCAGTGCTTTTGGTGACAAAGGAATACTACTACTCCTGTGATACTTCTAATCCTGCTGCATCCTATAATGATGGTAACACAGTCATTAAACTTCATCATCCTGGTCCCTCTTTCTTCATCAGTGGAGCTCCTGGTCACTGTGCACATGGACAAAAATTAATAATTGTAGTTTTATCACCATCAATTCATATTGTTTCACCATCTCCTACTCAAGACAATAATGAAGTTCCAAACATAACAAGTACGTCTAGTCTGTGCAATAACAATTTCTATCCTCGGTCTTGTCATGGCTTTCTAAAGAGTGGAAGGCGTTGGATAATGTATGTACTGGAAATACATAAGCTCTTAACTTTCCAGTATAAATTTTGGAGTCTTGTTGAGTACTTACATTTTAATTTTGTGACCTAACATGCTCTGGTTTGGGGAATGGCAATCAAAAATATAGTTTTCAAAAAGAGTAAGCTTTTTAAAATGTTAATATTTTTTTTTAGTACCCAGAAGCTTCCAATGACTCGAAATTTCTCTGATCCATATCAAAAGCGAGTCTCATTTGTATCTCTGATTTTCCCAGAAGCTTCCAATGACCTGAAATTTCTCCGACCCATATCAAAGCCTTCTCCAAGAACTCTCTAAATAACTTTTCTGATTTGCTTTTAAACTGCTTTGATAGTGTAGCACATGTCATTATTTTCCTTTCTCCACGGTCAGCACCATGCTGCTTTACTATTGGTACACATGAAATTTTGGTTGATCTTAATCTGTGTGAATCCAAATTTACATTAGTGCCAAAATAAATATTTACTGGGGACCTTAAGCCAAGTGGGTGATCATGGCATAGTTATAAACCCAGTTTGAATCCTGTATTGATAAAAATCTCTTCAGAACTCCTTAAGAAATACTCTTCACATCTCACTCCATGCCACTAGTACCTGCAGCCTCTCAAACAACCCACTTCTCTGAAGTGGTGTGACAGGCGATGATTTTGGCAAGTGAGTTTGCTCCATAATCATCTATTACAGCTTTATTTTTTCCTCTACAAAAATTCAAACGAGGAAAAAGGTTTTGAATTATTTAGCTATTGCTGGTGAAACAGAGTGATTCCCTGTATCAACTCAACAGAGTGATTCCCTGTATCAACTCCTAAATTCGTATTTCTTTCTCTGTGTCCGCTGCACCGCTCCAACTCCCTTGAAATTCTTCCTGACACTTTTGTTTTTTCCCTCTACTGCATCGTTTAGCTTATTTCTTTTCTTTTCTTTTCTGTTTTTTAGTTATTCTGTCTTTGTTCTAACTGAATTTATTTTCTCTATTAGCACGAATTTGATCTATTTTTCTCACCTTAGGTTCTCTTTTTCTTTGCATCTTCTTCACACCACTCAACATTTAATGAATTTTGGAATGCAACATGCTATTGTCTATCTCGGTAGGGATTTTGCCACCGGATTCCTCTGGTCCTGCCAGCATTATCACCATCTCATACTCTGACCGGTTCTTTTCATCTGCACAATCTCTTTATGCTTCTAAACAGTGTGAAAGTTGTGGCACAACTCCCTCCTCGATGAACAATGCCTTAATCAAATTGGCAATGTATCAATGAACTTGGCTCTTCACACTGGAACTCTTGTTTAGTCAAGGAAAATGTTTTGGTTGTATTAAATTTGAATTCAGCTATATAAATAACTTCATGAAATATTGGATTTGTCCAGGGTTTGCAAAACAGTGCCTTTGATCATATTTTGTGCACAGATATCCTCTTTCCACTCATGTTTTTCCTGCAAACCCTTACAAATGAACTCCATAAATTTTATCAAATAGCTTGTGATCTTTATATGCCTCTGGTGATATTCTGATATTTGGTTCCTTGTCTTCTGTAAATTGATTCAGTTTCTCCTCGAAAATTTCTAATCTTTCATTGTGTTTCTAATTTTCTAATTTTCTAATCTTTCTAATGGCATTGTCCTCCTTCAACATTCCGTGTCTTGATTCTTTTGCTATTAATATTGTAGTTTATGTATTTTCATTCGGGTTACCTTTATCATAGTGCAATTGTTATCAGAAATTGTTTTCTATTATCCCTGTATGATTATTTGTGTTCAATTATGGGCACATGCTCATAATATCTCTTTCCATAGGATAATATGTAATAGCATTTATAACAATATGCAATATTCAATAACATATGTAAATAACATTGAGCAAATGGTGAAGAATGAATATGTTATTTGGATAACAAGTTATTTTGGCGGTGGTGTACTAGTCAGCGTTAGCTTTGGGCCCGTATTCTTACCCACAAGTATCTTAAGGATGTTAACATTTATGATGTTCCCCATTTCCCTTTGGATGGAAGGGGATCTATGATTTGGAATACCCTCAAATCGGGGGCTCAGTTGGTTAAGAAGGGGCTTTTTTGGATATGTCATACAGGCTCTCAGGCTCTCTTTTGGTGGGATTCTTGGGATGGTCATCATCCTATTCTTTCTGTTTACCCTCACCTCCAGTCTCTTTGTGACCATTTTATGGCTGCTAGTTGGAATAAGGTTGAACATTATAAGTCTATTTGGAATATTGGTATAGTTGCTATTCTTAGATGGAAGCATTCCTCAGATTGGCCGCTAGGAGGGTCAGAGGAGGATAGGCAGGAGTTGGCCCAGATTCTTGATTCTCGTGAATGCAATTCAATGGCAGGGCATGATGTTTTGGCTTGGAGTAATAGGGATTTATCTGGTAAGTACTCTGTTTCAGCGGGTTATGGGGAGTTGGTTCAATAGGTGGTTGGGGACATTGAGGTTCCTTGGTGGAAGCATGTGTGGAACAAATTTTCTTGGCCCAAGTGCAATTTTTTTATGTGGTTGGTGGTCCAGAACCGATGTCTTACTTCGGATAATTTGTGCAAGGGAGGATTCTAGGGTCCCTCAATGTGTGTCTTATGCTGTAATTGAGAAGAGAGTGTTTCTCATCTCTTCTTCCAATGTTCCTTTTCTAGGAGGCTTTGGCACCTTTGGTAGGCTGTGTGGAACTAGACTTGCTGCCATGTCTCTTCTTTGGAAAAGTTCTTTGCCTGATGGGGGAAGGCCCCTGTTAAGACCTCTTTTTTTCAAGTTTCTTGGGCTCTTGGACCGACTTTTATTATTTGGCATTATGATTGCATAGTAAAAAGTGTAGAATTAGTTGTGATGTATCATATGACAACAATGCAGATGATGAAGATAATGTTTACACCTCCCTCCAATTGGATAGGTCATCAATTGGAGATGATCATGATGAAAGAAAAAATGACACTCAATTTGAGATTGAGGTATGTGACCCAACAATATACAATATCAAGAAGGACAAAGAGGAAGGTGTGTACACTGATCGTTAGTCAAATGAGTCAATTCATGAAATTGATTATGTAGAGTGTGTACACGATGACACAGATGTGCCTGCACTTAATGATAACCAATCTAAGACAAATGCTAGTACAAACATGGATTTTTAGTTTGAAAATATTGCCCTTGATGATTGTGAAGGTGGTGATCAGGTGGATGCATAGGAGAGCCTATTCCTTTGGTGTAAAGTTTGTTTTCTTCTCCATGTTAAGTGTGCTTCAAGTGGGTCAAAAAGAATTGTTGTTACAATGAATTCAAGGAAGAAGAAATGTATGTTATTAGTCTAATTTCAAAAGTAAGCATGACATGTCAAGTTGCCTAAATGAAAAAGAAACAAAAATATAATTGGAAGAAATTGGTGCTTCACATCAAGTGTCTCATAGTGCTAATAGCTGTGCTAATGGTTTGAATTGCAACCTGAATTATGCTTATGATTTAGGCATTTAAGAGTGTACTAGCATAAGTAAAAGTGGTTTGTGCTGGTTGCCTATCATCCAAGAGTTTGTTGATGATACTTGTGATTATGAAGCTTTCCTTTGTGATGAAGGTCAAGTTTCTATTGTCATGGATGATAGTGGTGCACCTAATTTGAGTCCTTTGTATGGGTCCAACATACATGTGAAGAAGATGTTGATCTACAACACATATGCCAAGTTAAAGATGAATATGTTGCAGCTCAACTTGAATTTGTGCCCGAGCTTGAAATTTTTTAGTTTGACTTGCAAGAAGAAGATTTTTTATACATATTAGCAATGCAGTTAGGCACACTATTCTTTTCCATGTGATTGAGAGGTGTTCCCTTTTTTTCTTGATTCACATATGGAGGTCAACAGATATGACAACATTGCATCCATCAATGATGAAAGTTTACTTTCTTCCATGTGTTTCAATTCTTGTGATGCTAACCTAGTTTTCAATGTTTCACCCATACTTTTGAGAACATACATGATTTGGCATAGAATAGGTCATGCACCTAATATTTATGGTTTCCTTTTAGTAATAATGTTCATGGTGGAGTTATTCTTCACTTCGTAAGTAGTATTCACAACTTGGTGCATGTAGGTAAAAGGCATCATTTGTTGTGGCTAGGTGGTGAATGCAATTTCAGTTTGAAGGAGGTCATCTCATTCATCTTTTCTTTGATAGACACAAATTGTGTGCATCAATATGTCCATGGACTTGTGCCATGGATCTTCTTTGTACAGTCTAACTTGCAAGTGTGTTAAAATTTTGTTTATATCCATCCTTTCATTATGTCTTTGTGCCTTCATTCCATTAGATGTAAGTATTGTCTTATATATATTCTCATCATTGTTGCTTTGCCCTATACATACAACTATATATTTGTTTATCTCAATCCCTCCTTTTTTTTTGTTCCCTTTTTTGCTTTTCTCCTAGAGAATTCTTGGTTGCAAGTATGTGCAGTTAGTGTTGTCATTGATGTCAACAAGCTTGTGTTGTCATTGGTGTCAACTGTATGAGACAAGGAATATGCAAGAGTGTGAGTAGTTGGTAATGAGTTTATGATGAGAAAGTGCTGAAGATGTTGTTGATATATATTTTTGGTGCTTGGTTTCCAAGTGCTTTTGAGAAAATTTGAATAATAAAGGAAACAGTGTGTTGTAAAGGTGTTCTAGCATAAAGAGTGGTGTTCTAGTTTTGCTCCACATTCCTTCTATGTTCAAGATCTACTCATGTGGTTTGGATATGTTGCTCAAAGGTGCTTTTAGGTGTTGCATTCAGACTTTGGCATGTTGGATTGTTGTTTAGAGGTAGATGTGTTCACTAGTGTGTGAACTGTGTATTGTAGAGGTGTCTGGGAGATAGGTTTTTGCTCTGCATTTCTCCGCAGAGTGATTTCTAGCCTTGCGGTTCTAGAAGTGTGTTTATAAGGTTCATATCTACCTTTACTTCAAGTTGTTCATGGTTTGGTGCTCCGTGATTTGACTTCTTGAGTTGCAGTGTGTGACAAAGATGTTTGAGTATGCTAGGTAAACAAGATAAGTTTGTTTGGTAGGTGAAAGTTATTGCAAAGGAATTTGTTGGACCTCATGGTGTTTTTGGAATACACAAGTCATCTTTGTCTTTGAGGAAGTGTGTACTTAAAAGATTATGGTGTTAACATAGATTCGACCGACCTTGGGTGTTTACACTAATTTCGGAAGTGCTTCGATGTTTGTGGAAGTGTGGCATGGTGTGTATGAATGGATTTAGGTCCAAGCTAAGGTGTGTTGTGGTCTACCTTCATTCCTTTCCACCACGGGAATGTTTTAGTTTTGGCCTAATTTGAATCTACATGGTGAAGGTGTATTACAGACCTTGGAGAATGTTTTCAAGGTTGAAGATGGTATAAATAAGTGTTGAGTTGTTGAGGTAGAAGTGTGTGTATGCATATGAGATACAAATAACAGTGCAGTAAAGTGAGAAGTGCAGTGCAAGCTTTCATGTGTTAGATTACTATATGTGGTGAGCAGAAGGTGTCTACAATTCCTCACTATGACTGCGAATGTGTTGGTGACACTGTGGTGGACTTCTCTATTGCATTGAGATGATTTTCTCATTGTAACATTCTTCTCTATCAAATTTTCTATTCTAGTAGTGAGCCTTTCCTTTGGTAGTAAGCCTTTCTTTTGGGCAGTGAGCCCTCCAGCAGTGAGCCCTATTGTATTCGGTGTTGATATTACTTTATATTATGAGCTAATCCTCATCGTGGTTTTTCCCTTCTTGGGGTTTCCACATAAATCTTGTGTTCTCTTGTGTATGATGCTAATTTCATTCAATTTATGTTATTTTTTTCCATGCTTAATCATCTCAATAGTTTAAGGGTTAATTGAATTAATGTGGATCTGAATATGTGTGAGGGTTTTGGAATTATAAGTTACAAATGATTCACCACCCTTCTCAGTTGTCTTGTGCATTCAACAATTGGTTTCAGAGCAAGGTTCCTTGGAAGAAAGCTTAACCACTTGAGGTAGATTTGGGATGGTGCACAAGAAAGATGTTCCCTTGTTTGATGGATCAGACTATGCATTCTAGAAAATAAGGATGGAAGGTTATCTGATTTCTCTTGGATATGAAATATGGAAGTCTGTTGAGTCTGCATACACTATACCTGAGAATGGTCTAAGTACTGCTAATGAGATCAAGGCTTATAAAAATAATTGTAAAGTAAGCTATGCTCTTTTAAGTGGTCTTACTAATTTTGAATTGGTGAAAGTTATGAATCTAAAAGCTACTAATGAAATTTGAGAAAAGTTAAAAAGAATTTATGGAGGAGATGACAAGGTCAAGCAAGCTAAGATGCATAATCTGAAGATCATGTTTGAGACCATGCAAATGTTTGAAGACAAAAACATCACAATCTACTTGCAGAAGGTGGATGAAGTTGTCAATAGCATCAGAGGTCTTGGTGGTGAACTGGAAGAAAAAGAAGTGGTAATGAAGGTACTCAGAACTCTTCATAAAGCTTATAGTCATAAAGTTTCTGCTATTGAAGAATTACAAAATCTAGATCAATTTACCAGAGATCAGTTGTATGGTACTTTAACTATTTTTGAAATGAGAGAATTTGATACAAGTAGTGCAAAAGTTAAAATTGCTTTTAAGACTGGTAAATCAGAGAAGACTGTGGAATCAAATTAGGAGGATTCTAATAATATGGAAGCCAACTTTGTGAGAAGAATGAAAAAGAGTACTGGTAAATATAGTGGTAAGTTACCTTTTAAGTGTTTTAGTTGTGGTAAGATAGGCCATTATGCGTCAAGATGTCTAGACGGAATTTTGAAAAGCAAAAATAGGGAGAATAAAGGTAAGGTGATTAATAAAAGCTATTATGTTAGAGAAGATGCAGGTATATCTGATGATGAATCTGATTATGAAGATGATGACAATAGTGAATGCTTGCTCATAGCCTTAAAAAATGATACTATTTTTGCTAACTCTAAGGGATGTATGAACGAAAGGGCTTTGGAAGTAAGTACTAATGCTAAAGACACCTTGATAGCTACGTTTCATACTAGATAGGAAAAGAACTACTTGATCATTGACAATGGATGGTCAAATCATATGACGATGAAAGAGTAAGTTTTTTAAACTTGAAAAATATGATGGAGGACTAGTTAGACTTGGTGATGATACATCTGCCAAGATTTGTGGAAAAGGTTCAATCAGTTTTGATGGCAAGAATAACATAGATGATGTTCTTTATGTTAAGGGTTTAAGACATGACCTCGTGAGTGTTGGACAAATGTCTAGCAAAGGATACAATCTTATGTTTCAGGATGGTGGCTATGAGATCATAAAAGATTCTGGAATTGTGATAGCTGCTGGAAGGAGGACTGATGGAAATGTCTGTTAGCTCAAAGGTGTTGATGGTTATTGTTTTATGACTAAGAATAGTGAGAGTTTTCTATGGCATAGAAGATTGTGTCACATCAATTTTGATAGCCTAGTGAGAATAAGTTCAATTCAAGCTGTGGGAGATCTATCAAAGATTACAAAGCATATCAGTGCTATCTATAAGGAGTGTCAAGTTGGAAAGCAAGCAAGAAGAAGTTTCAAATTTAAAGATCAATCTTCTACTAGACTGTTGGAATTAGTGCATACAGATCTTTGTGACCCTACCATAGTAAGGAGTTTTCAAGGTGATAGGTGGGTAAGTGCAAGAAGATGGGGGGCCAAAACGGGGGCCTTAAGTGGCCACTTTTTTTCTGAAATCAGGAAATACTGGCCTTGGATGAGAAATTGAGCATAGTTACACTCAAAATTTAGAGATGCAACCAAAACAATGTTCGTAGTGCTCCGAGTCTACTTTCTAAACTACTATTTTGTTTTGAAAATGGCATAGATTAAGGGGTTCAAAAGAGGGAGCCACAGAAATTGGTGTTGTTTCTATCAAAAAAACATAACATAGCATGTTTTGTGGCTCCCTCAAAAGGTCAACTTTTTTTTGGTATTTTTAAAATCGCTTCAGTGAGAAATTAGCTAATAGCATGTAGTTTATGTCCGATTTTTCTGATAATTTTTTGATGAATATTTGATTTTTTACTAATTTTTAAAGTGGACACATCCTAAAAAATAGAATTTTGGCCGTGCTATCCCTATAAATTTTGAAAACTAATTGAAAATCATTTTTTTATTTTTTTAATATTTGTAGAATGGAGTCTAGTTTCTAAATATGTAATTTTTTTGAAATTTGAATGAATAGTTATTTTACAATGAAAAAAAGACCAAACAGTGGTTTTTGCATAAAAACGGACACACAAACAAAAGAAATTAAAGATGAAAGGCTTAACATTGTTAAAATGTGAAAAAAATCACATCGTCAAATAGCTAAGAGAAAGCCTAACATTACCCATGTGTTCGATTTGTTCAACCTTGAAACACGTGCAAATCTGAGTGTTAGCACGAACGAAATTATGTGAAATTTTGAAGAATACAGAAAAACACGTCTGTGACTGTTCATAAGGCACTCCAAGCCTTTGGGTTGGAAATCCAAAGCAAATCCCAAGCCCAAGGCTTGGGATTCCCAAAGCAAGAAATAACGCGAGCGCGTTATAACGCGCTCGCGTTATTTCTTGCCTTACATTTTTTCCCGCAAGTCTGTCTTTTGCCATGTTTGACATAACGCGAGCGTGTTATAACGCGCTCGCGTTATGTCCCACTCAAATTTTTTTACATTCAAGGCTATTCATCATGAGGGTTAAGGCATAAGGGATAGAGTTGGAAGGTTTACGGATAAGGGATTAGCGTTTAAGGTATAGTATCGAGCCCGTTGAGGGTCTAGGAATAGGGATAGCGTTTAAGGTTTAGGGATGAGGGATGACAGATTACGGTTGAGGGTCGAGGGATCAAAGTTAAGGGTTGAGGGATTAGGGTTTGACATTAAGGGTTGAGGGTTGAGGTTCAAGGGTCAAGGGTTTAGGGATAGGGTTTAGGGTCGAGGGATTAGGGTTAAAGTAGAGTGTGGAGGGTGTAAGGATTAGGGATAGGGTTGGAGGGTTTAGGGATAAGGGATTAGGGTTTAAGGTATAGTATCAAGTCTGTTGAGAGTTTAGGAATAGGGATAGCATTTAGGGATTAGGGATGAGGGATTATAGTTGAGGGATGATGGATTAGGGTTGAGGGTTGAGGGATTAGGGTTTAGGGATAAGGTTTAGGGTTGAGGGTTGAGGGATTAGGGTTTAAGGTATAGTGTTGAGGGTTGAGGGTTGAGGGTTTAGGATTAGGGTTTAATAGGGTTGACGGATTAGCATTTAATGTCGAGGTTAGGGTTAGAGTGTTGAGGGTAGAGGGATTAGGGATAGGGTTTAGGGTTTAAGGTTTAAGGATTGAGGGTTGAGGCTTTAGGGATGAGGGTTTAAGGCTTAAGATATAGTGTCAAGTGTTGAGGGTGTAGGGATAGGGTTTAAGTTTTAAGGGTTAAGGGTTGAGGGATATGGATTAGGGTTTAAGGTATAGTGTTGAGGGTCAAGGGATCAGAGTTAAGGGTTGAGGGATTAGGGTTTGACGTTGAGGGTTGAGGGTTGAGGTTCGAGGGTCAAGAGTTTAGGGATAGGGTTGAGGGTCGAGGAATTAGGGTTAAAGTAGAGTGTGGAGGGTATAAGGATTAGGGATAGGGTTGGAGGGTTTAGGGATAAGGGATTAGGGTTTAAGGTATAGTATCGATTCTGTTGAGTGTAGGAATAGGGATAGCATTTAGGGTTTAGGGATGAAGGATTAGAGTTGGGGGATGACAGATTAGGGTTGAGGGTTGAGGGATTAGGGTTTAGGGATAAGGTTTAGGGTTGAGGGATGAGGGATTAGGGTTTAAGGTATAGTGTTGAGGGTTTAGGGATAGGGTTTAGGGTTGAGGGATTAGGATTTGACGTTGAGGGTTGAGGGTTTAGGGTTTAGGGTTAGGGTTGAGAGATGAGGGATCAGAGTTAAGGGTTGAGGGAATAGGGTTTAACGTCGAGGGTTGAGGGTTGAGGTTCGAGGGTCAAGGGTTTAGGGATAGGGTTGAGGTTGAAGGGATTAGGGTTAAAGTAGAGTGTGGAGGGTGTAAGGATTAGGGATAGGGTTGGAGGGTTTAGGGATAAGGGATTAGAGTTTAAGGTATAGTATCGAGTCTGTTGAGGGTTTAGGAATAGGGATAGCATTTAGGGTTTAGGGATGAGGGATTAGAGTTGAGGGATGAGGGATTAGGGTTGAGGGTTGAGGGATTAGGGTTTAGGGATAAGGTTTAGGGTTGAGGGTTGAGGGATTGGGGTTTAAGGTATAGTGTTGAGGGTTGATGGTTTAGGGATAGGGTTTAGGTTTGAGGGATTAGGGTTTAGGGTTGATGAATTAGGGTTTAATGTTGAGAGTTGAGGGTTGAGGGTTGAGGTTGAGGGATAGGGTTAATGGTCAAGGGATTAGGGTTAAATAAGAGTGTCGATGGTAGAGGGATTAGGGTTTAAGGTATAGTATCGAGCCTGTTGAGGGTCTAGGAATAGGGATAGCGTTTAGGGTTTAGGAATGATGGATTAGAGTTGAGGGATGACGGATGATAGATTAGGGTTGAGGGTTGAGGGATTAGGGTTTAGGGACAAGGTTTAGGGTTAGGGTTTAGGGATAGGGTTTAGGGTTGAGGGATTAGAGTGAAGGGTTGAGGGATTAGAATTTGGCGTTGAGGGTTTAGGGTTTAGGATCAGGGTTGAAGGTCGAGGGATCAGAGTTAAGGGTTGAGGGATTAGGGTTTGATGTTGAGGGTTGAGGGTTGAGGTTCGAGGGTCAAGGGTTTAGGGATAGGGTTGAGGGTCGAGGAATTAGGGTTACAGTAGAGTGTGGAGGGTATAAGGATTAGGGATAGGGTTGGAGGGTTTAGGGATAAGGGATTAGAGTTTAAGGTATAGTATCGAGTCTGTTGAGGGTTTAGGAATAGGGATAGCATTTAGGGTTTAGGGATGAGGGATTAGAGTTGAGGGATGAGGGATTAGGGTTGAGGGTTGAGGGATAAGGTTTAGGGTTGAGGGTTGAGGGATTAGGGTTTAAGGTATAGTGTTGAGGGTTGATGGTTTAGGGATAGGGTTTAGGTTTGAGGGATTAGGGTTTAGGGTTGATGAATTAGGGTTTAATGTTGAGAGTTGAGGGTTGAGGGTTGAGGGTTGAGGTTGAGGGATAGGGTTAATGGTCAAGGGATTAGGGTTAAATAAGAGTGTCGATGGTAGAGGGATTAGGGTTTAAGGTATAGTATCGAGCCTGTTGAGGGTCTAGGAATAGGGATAGCGTTTAGGGTTTAGGAATGAGGGATTAGAGTTGAGGGATGACGGATGACAGATTAGGGTTGAGGGTTGAGGGATTAGGGTTTAGGGACAAGGTTTAGGGTTAGGGTTTAGGGATAGGGTTTAGGGTTGAGGGATTAGAGTGAAGGGTTGAGGGATTAGAATTTGGCGTTGAGGGTTTAGGGTTTAGGATTAGGGTTGAAGGTCGAGGGATCAGAGTTAAGGGTTGAGGGATTAGGGTTTGATGTTGAGGGTTGAGGGTTGAGGTTCGAGGGTTAAGGGTTTAGGGATAGGGTTGAGGGTCGAGGAATTAGGGTTACAGTAGAGTGTGGAGGGTATAAGGATTAGGGATAGGGTTGGAGGGTTTAGGGATAAGGGATTAGAGTTTAAGGTATAGTATCGAGTCTATTGAGGGTTTAGGAATAGGGATAGCATTTAGGGTTTAGGGATGAGGGATTAGAGTTGAGGGATGAGGGATTAGGGTTGAGGGTTGAGGGATAAGGTTTAGGGTTGAGGGTTGAGGGATTAGGGTTTAAGGTATAGTGTTGAGGGTTGATGGTTTAGGGATAGGGTTTAGGTTTGAGGGATTAGGGTTTAGGGTTGATGAATTAGGGTTTAATGTTGAGAGTTGAGGGTTGAGGGTTGAGGGTTGAGGTTGAGGGATAGGGTTAATGGTTAAGGGATTAGGGTTAAATAAGAGTGTCGATGGTAGAGGGATTAGGGTTTAAGGTATAGTATCGAGCCTGTTGAGGGTCTAGGAATAGGGATAGCATTTAGGGTTTAGGAATGAGGGATTAGAGTTGAGGGATGACGGATGACAGATTAGGGTTGAGGGTTGAGGGATTAGGGTTTAGGGACAAGGTTTAGGGTTAGGGTTTAAGGTATAGTGTTGAGGGTTTAGGGATAGGGTTTAGGGTTGAGGGATTAGAGTGAAGGGTTGAGGGATTAGAATTTGGCGTTGAGGGTTTAGGGTTTAGGATCAGGGTTGAAGGTCGTGGGATTAGAGTTAAGGGTTGAGGGATTAGGGTTTGATGTTGAGGGTGAGGGTTGAGGTTTGAGGGTCAAGGGTTTAGGGATAGGGTTGAGGGTCGAGGAATTAGGGTTAAAGTAGAGTGTGGAGGGATGACGGATGATAGATTAGGGTTGAGGGTTGAGGGATTAGGGTTTGATGTTGAGGGTTGAGGGTTGAGGGTTAGGGTTGAGAGATGAGGGATCAGAGTTAAGGGTTGAGGGATTAGGGTTTGACGTCGAGGGCTGAGGTTCGAGGGTCAAGGTTTTAGGGATAGGGTTGAGGTTGAAGGGATTAGGGTTTAGGGACAAGGTTTAGGGTTAGGGTTGAGGGATTAGGGTTTAAGGTATAGTGTTGAGGGTTTAGGGATAGGGTTTAGGGTTGAGGGATTAGAGTGAAGGGTTGAGGGATTAGAATTTGGCGTTGAGGGTTTAGGGTTTAGGATCAGGGTTGAAGGTCGAGGGATTAGAGTTAAGGGTTGAGGGATTAGGGTTTGATGTTGAGGGTTGAGGGTTGAGGTTCGAGGGTCAAGGGTTTAGGGATAGGGTTGAGGGTCGAGGAATTAGGGTTAAAGTAGAGTGTGGAGGGATGACGGATGATAGATTAGGGTTGAGGGTTGAGGGATTAGGGTTTGATGTTGAGGGTTGAGGGTTTAGGGTTAGGGTTGAGAGATGAGGGATCATAGTTAAGGGTTGAGGGATTAGGGTTTGATGTCGAGGGCTGAGGTTCGAGGGTCAAGGGTTTAGGGATAGGGTTGAGGTTGAAGGGATTAGGGTTTAGGGACAAGGTTTAGGGTTAGGGTTGAGGGATTAGGGTTTAAGGTATAGTGTTGAGGGTTTAGGGATAGGGTTTAGGGTTGAGGGATTAGAGTGAAGGGTTGAGGGATTAGAATTTGGCGTTGAGGGTTTAGGGTTTAGGATCAGGGTTGAAGGTCGAGGGATTAGAGTTAAGGGTTGAGGGATTAGGGTTTGATGTTGAGGGTTGAGGGTTGAGGTTCGAGGGTCGAGGGTCGAGGAATTAGGGTTAAAGTAGAGTGTGGAGGGATGACAGATGACAGATTAGGGTTGAGGGTTGAGGGATTAGGGTTTGATGTTGAGGGTTGAGGGTTTAGGGTTAGGGTTGAGAGATGAGGGATCAGAGTTAAGGGTTGAGGGATTAGGGTTTGACATCAAGGGCTGAGGTTCGAGGGTCAAGGGTTTAGGGATAGGGTTGAGGTTGAAGGGATTAGGGTTTAAGGTATAGTGTTGAGGGTTGATGGATCAGAGTTAAGGGTTGAGGGATTAGGGTTGAGGGTTGTAAGGATTAGGGATAGGGTTGGAGAGTTGACGGATTAGGATTTGACGTTGAGGGATTAGGATTTGACGTTGAGGGTTGAGGGATTAGGATTTGACATTGAGGGTTGAGGGTTTAGGGATAGGGTTGAGGGATTAGGATTTGACATTGAGGGTTGAGGGTCAAGGAATCAGAGTTGAGGGTTTAGGGTTTAGGGATCTATAGCAGGACAAAACGCGAGCGCGTTATAGTGCAAGCGAGTTATAACACGCTCGCGTTATAACGCGCTCGCGTTTTGTATTTCTACTGAAACGGTAAAAAAGTGGTTACCCCCGTGATCCAGGCCCACATGCTCTGTTTTCTTACTGATTCTGCGTGTGCTCCGACAAAAAAGAAGTGCTTTCATGCTATTGGGAAGTTCACATGCACATTTGACACATTGTACCACCTTTGCATGATCTTTCCACCACCTTTTCTGCTTTGCCAACTTGAGAAGGAGGAAATAACATAGTTTTCAAACCAAATTTGATATATATCTATACAAGTTTCAATTTTTGTAGTATTGCAATGTTAATTTTGATTCAATTTTAAGAATTTAACATTGAAAAGGAAGCAAGTGGTGAAAAACTCAAATTGTTGAGGAGTTTGATGCAAGAAGATAAAAACACTACATAATTGGGTACTCTCTCCATTCAAATCTTCGTTTTTTAGTATGTCAAGTCTTTACATGCATGTTCTTTACATTTTCCTTATTTCAGATTGAATTACTTTATCATGCTTTATCATACATGTTTAAAATAGACACATTTCCAATCAAGAAAGCAACCTACAATCTCACATGATGCCATGTATATTTTCTACACTTGGGCTCTTTAATAATTATGTGTAATAAACAAACCTTAGTTCATACCATGATGTCAAACTATACAAGAATAAATCCTTACAACATAAAAAAAATACAATCCCACTATTATCATGTATTCATTTCTTAGGAACTAATATTGGTCTCTTTATCATGTGCTACAGACAAATTCTCCGTCATGCCGAGGAAACGATCAAGAATTAAACCAACACAGGAAGAGATAGAAGCTAAGAATGCAAAGAAAGCAATGGCTATGAGGGAACTTCGTGAGAAGAGGAAATTGGACACGATAAATGAAGACATACCAATTGAAGAGGAACCACAACCATCACAAAGAGATATGGTATTGGCGGCACAAAGAGAATGAATGCAAAAACTTCGTGGTACGAGAGATTTGATTACCATAGTTGGAGACACATCCTTTATCGCAAGACAACATGTAGGGACACCATCTACCACATCTCAAGTTGAGAGTACATCATCACTCACATGTGATGAAGGAGGTACGCCATCGTTCCCACCTCAACCTCAAGGTATGTCATCTATTCCATCTTCGATCGAAGGTATGCCATCTAACCCATCTCATTTAAATATTGATGAAATTCCTAATGTTGAGATGATTTTACCTAACTTGACACCACCTAGAATTTTGCATAGAAAGCCAAAGTATTTGATTGATATTGATGAGAATATTTTGCAGCCAATGGAAGGTAAGATTCCAAAACGCACTTGTAGAAGATATGCTAATAAGATTTGGAGATTGTTCTTTGAAAAGTTAAATGAGACTGCAAGATGTCAACTATTCGTTGAAATGATGCGAAGTATAAAGTATATGTCTATCATGAAGATTCTTGGGTTGAGAACATCAGAGGCTTCAAGTGAAAAATCTATTGTCAAGAATCTAATGAGTGCGTATGAGAGTGTGGGTAACACCTCACGCACAAAAGATAGTAATGCAACACGACGTGTGATTACATCGACTATAGTAAGTAGTCAAATGAGGAAAGCTCGTCTCATTAGAAAGACAAGTCAAAAATTGAGAATTAATAGGAAAACTTTATCAAGAGCCGTTGGAAGATGCCAAAGAATTGAGGACACTAATGCCAATGAATTATGGGCATTCTCGGGGAGACTACCATGAAAAGAAAAACCAATTGTTGAAGCATTGAAATCACTAATTGAAGACTTTTGGAAGAATTACACAAGGGTATCTCCGAATCAAAGGGATGTGGTAAGAAGGAGAATTGGTAGTCAGAACCGCGAGCCACATCCAAAGCATTTTTTGGATGAGACTCAAACATAGTTTTATGGTAAATTTCTAGAGAAGTATCCTCAAATTAAAATTTGTCAAAGATATTTTGAAATGCTAAAACCTTTCTATGTTAAGATAAATCACACACGCACTACTTGTTGTTGTAGATTACATATTGAATTTTCTAACCATTTTGATGCTTATAGGTCTATATGTTTAGATATGCATACTAACAATGATTTGCAGGGTTGTGCCATATGTGCCCCACCAACATCTTCAAGAGACTTCATATCAAGAATTTTATGTGAAAGAGAGGAAGGTCAAATATTCTACAAGAAATTATGCTTGGATGGCACATGTCATCGTTGCGATGGCTTGCAACATTTGCCAATATGTGAACATATGGAAATAACACATGCGGTTGGAAATGAACTAGTAGAGTTTGGCAAGTATAAAACAGTGGCATACAATACAAAAGATGGTAAAGAAGCAAAGAGGTGTGAATTAGTTATTGAAAAGATTCCAGTGTATCAGTTTATGCCTATATTTCGTGACAGCATAGTGTATGAGTATGCAAGACATGCCCATAGAGCTCGATGGTTGGACTTGCAATTCAAGTTATGCAAGGACACATTTCCAGTTGGTAGCATTGTTTCAGTCGTCGACTTTGCAGAGAACTACAGTCTACAGCCACAGCGTGAGGTGCAATCACAATATTACAACTCCACACAGGTTTCTATATTTGTGCACATCGCATTCATTCATGCGAATGATAGTACAGAGGATGACAGAAAGATCATAAGGGAGTATCATTTCTATATTAGTGATGATCGTACGCATTCTACGGAGTTTGTGCAAGGTTGCTTTCAGGTGTTCTATAATGATTTGGCTAGAAGGGGCATATCGTTCAGTCAGCATATCATATGGTCGGATAATTGTGCATCACAATTCAAGAACTTGCGAAATTTCTATTGGCTGAGTAGGAGGCATAATTTTACAGGTATTCAACATATGTGGAACTTTTGTGAGGCCGGGCATGGAAAGGGGGAGCATGATGGTGCAGGAGCATGTATCAAAAGAGCCATAGCATGAGAAGAGTTAAAGTATAAAGACAATGCAAAGTTGACAGATGCAAAATCGATTGTCGAGTGGTGTAATGCTTCCATGGGTTCAGGTAATGAAGGTAAGTCTTTAGTTCGTAGATTTTTTTGGTTGATAGATGATACTAACATTGCACCATATGAGGATTGTTGTACACTGACAGGATCAAATGAGATGCACTCTTTCAGAAGCTCAATTGCAGGTTCATGGAGTATCCATACACGAAAGATGTCATGCTTTTGTTCTTCCTGTACAATTCAAGTCTGGGATGAGTGCGAGTCAAAGGAGTGGGTTGACGAATGGCAGTTAAGTTATCTTAGCCCACTTGACACGTATCGACCCCCGACGGCACTGGAACTAACACAGATGGAATCACCAGTTGACTTTGACCACATATCAGATTTAGTTCAACCAGGTAATATAGGGCACATATATGCATCTAATTTCATCTAGTTCAACCAGGTAATGTCATCTTACTTTGTAGTGTTTTTGTAATGTTGACTAATTTCATCTAATTTGCTACACATATCAATGTAGGACACGTATATGCAGTTATTGCAGATGAAGATAATGAAGAGGGAACAGATTATTACTTATGTCTTTGTGTTGAGGCCAAAAAGAAATTGGAGGCCCCTGTTACAGATGGAGAAAACATCGAATACCCTACAGGATCAGTGGTTATTACTGGAACATGGCTTAGAAGGTACCCACATAAGAGTGTTAATATTTGGCTATTTCAGGACTTTGACATGCATCGAAAGATTCTTCATTACTCGAACCTTGTCGTGGCATCCAATGTTCATTTGATAAAGTATCGGGGTAGACCTTTGAACAAAATATTGTGGAAGGTGCGTGAGTCTGACCATGAAGCAATACTTGACACAATAAAGAGTAGAGCAGATCCAGATGGTTCATTGGATTAATTTGTAAGTATTCACATTGATTTTGTAAAGTTATGTTACATTGAGTTGTAAGTATGCACATTAATTTGTAAGGTTTGTCTTTTTTTATTTCCTCCTACATTTTTACACATATGTACACATTTTTACATCATCATGTTATGCATTTTTGGTGTCCTGCTCCTGATGCGACCAAACTCACAACTCACCCTACTAGACACCATTTGATGATCTCTCCAACACTCTGGATCCAGGGCGCCCAATCATGATGATGACCTATATTCCATTCTCCCAAGGCGCTCATAATGAATGAATGATAAGGAGTGCCTTGACCTCTATAATCAAGGTGATTTTAAGTCACTTTGAGTCATTTAGGGTCAGTTTGAGTCTTTGAGTCATGTTGCAAAAAAGTGTCAATGTTGTCAAGTTGCACAAAGCAACCTTTGCATTTTTGGTGTTTTGCTCGTGATGTGACCAAACTGACTATTCCAACGCATTCGGATGGGTACATTTACGCTAGGCATGGTCCTATTTTTCACCCAAACATGTCGAAACAGTCTGAGCTACATTGTACCAACGATATCCCTGAAGAGTCCAAAGTGCAAAAAGGCTGCAATCTTTGACGAGATGTTACTCGAAAACCGTGTCACTTAGAAACATTCCGTCTAAGGCAACGCTATCAGGTAGAGTGCCTCTACAATAACCTCTCTCGGTTTTTTATAGCTCTGAGGCATTTACCCGTGGTGAAAGGTTTTCTGCTGCCCCAAAAATCGTCAGAAGGAGGCAGTGTAAAGTTGCAAAGGGGTGTAACTTTTGTCCTGCTCCTGATGCGACCAAATTGACTATTCCAACGCGTCCGAATGGGTACATTTATGCTAGGCATGGTCCTATTTCTCACCCAAACATGTCGAAACAGTCGGAGCTACATTGTACCGACGATATCCCTGAAGAGTCCAAAGTGCAAAAAGGCAACAGTCTTTGATGAGATGTTACTTGAAAATCATGTCACTTAGAAACATTCTGTCTGAGGCAACGGGATCACGTAGAGTGTCTCTACAATAACCTCTCTCAGTTTTTTATAGCTCTTAGGCATTTGCCCGTGGTGAAAGGTTTTCTGTTGCCCCAAAAATCGTCAGAAGGAGGCAGTGTAAAGTTGTAAAGGGGTGTAACTTTCGTCCTGCTCCTGATGCGACCAAACTGACTGTTCCAACGCGTCCGAATGGGTACATTTATGCTAGGCATGGTCCTATTTCTCACTCAAACATGTCGAAACAGTCAGAGCTACATTGTACCGACGATATCCCTGAAGAGTCCAAAGTGCAAAAAGGCAGCAATCTTTGACGAGATGTTACTCAAAAATTGTGTCACGTAGAAACATTCCGTCTGAGGTAACGGGATCATGTAGAGTGCCTCTACAATAACCTCTCTCGGTTTTTTATAGCTCTGAGGCATTTGCCCATGGTGAAAGGTTTTCTGTTGCCCCAAAAATCGTCAGAAGGAGGCAGTGTAAAGTTGCAAAGGGGTGTAACTTTCGTCCTGCTCCTGATGCGACCAAACTGACTATTCCAACGCGTTTGAATGGGTACATTTATGCTAGGCATGGTCCTATTTCTCACCCAAACATGTCGAAACAGTCGGAGCTACATTGTACCGACGATATCCCTGAAGAGTCCAAAGTGCAAAAAGGCAGCAATCTTTGACGAGATGTTACTCAAAAATTGTGTCACTTAAAAACATTCTGTCTGAGGCAACGGGATCACGTAGAGTGCCTCTACAATAACCTCTCTCGGTTTTTTATAGCTCTTAGGCATTTGCCCGTGGTGAAAGGTTTTCTGTTGCCCCAAAAATCGTTAGAAGGAGGCAGTGTAAAGTTGCAAAGGGGTGTAACTTTCGTCCTGCTCCTGATGCGACCAAACTGACTGTTCCAACGCGTCCGAATGGGTACATTTATGCTAGGCATGGTCCTATTTCTCACCCAAACATGTTGAAACAGTCGGAGCTACATTGTACCGACGATATCCCTGAAGAGTCCAAAGTGCAAAAAGGCAGCAATCTTTGACGAGATGTTACTCAAAAATCGTGTCACTTAGAAACATTCCGTCTGAGGCAACGGGATCACGTAGAGTGCCTCTACAATAACCTCTCTCAGTTTTTTATAGCTCTGAGGCATTTGCCCGTGGTGAAAGGTTTTCTGTTGCCCCAAAAATTGTCAGAAGGAGGCAGTGTAAAGTTGCAAAGGGGTGTAACTTTCGTCCTGCTCCTGATGTGACCAAACTGACTGTTCCAACGCGTCCGAATGGGTACATTTATGCTAGGCATGGTCCTATTTCTCACTCAAACATGTCGAAACAGTCGGAGCTACATTGTACCGACGATATCCCTGAAGAGTCTAAAGTGCAAAAAGGCAGCAATCTTTGACGAGATGTTACTCGAAAACTGTGTCACTTAGAAACATTCCGTCTGAGGCAACGAGATCACGTAGAGTGCCTCTACAATAACCTCTCTCAATTTTTTATAGCTCTTAGGCATTTGCCCGTGGTGAAAAGTTTTCTGTTGCCCCAAAAATCGTCAGAAGGAGGTAGTGTAAAGTTGCAAAGGGGGGTAACTTTCGTCCTTCTCCTGATGCGACCAAACTGACTGTTCCAACGCATCCGAATGGGTACATTTATGCTAGGCATGGTCCTATTTCTCACCCAAACATGTTGAAACAGTCGGAGCTACATTGTACCGACGATATCCCTGAAGAGTCCAAAGTGCAAAAAGGCAGCAATCTTTGACGAGATGTTACTCGAAAATCGTGTCACTTAGAAACATTCCGTCTAAGGCAACGGGATCACGTAGAGTGCCTCTACAATAACCTCTCTCGGTTTTTTATAGCTTTGAGGCATTTGCCCGTGGTGAAAGGTTTTCTGTTGCCTCAAAAATTGTCAGGAGGCAGTGTAAAGTTGCAAAGGGGTGTAACTTTCGTCCTGCTCTTGATGCGACCAAACTGACTGTTCCAACGCATCTGAATAGGTACATTTATGCTAGGCATGGTCCTATTTCTCACTCAAACATGTCGAAACAGTCGGAGCTACATTGTACCGACGATATCCCTGAAGAGTCCAAAGTGCAAAAGGGCAGCCATCTTTGACGAGATGTTACTCGAAAACTGTGTCACTTAGAAACATTCTGTCTAAGGCAACAGGATCACGTAGAGTGCCTCTACAATAACCTCTCTCGGTTTTTTATAGCTCTTAGGCATTTGCCTGTGGTGAAAGGTTTTCTGTTGCCCCAAAAATCGTCAGAAGGAGGTAGTGTAAAGTTACAAAGGGGTGTAACTTTCGTCCTGCTCCTGATGCGACCAAAATGACTGTTCCAACGCATCCAAATGGGTACATTTATGCTAGGCATGGTCCTATTTCTCACCCAAACATGTCGAAACAGTCGGAGCTACATTGTACCGACGATATCCCTGAAGAGTCCAAAGTGCAAAAAGGCAGCAATCTTTGACGAGATGTTACTCAAAAATCATGTCACTTAGAAACATTCCGTCTGAGGCAATGAGATCACGTAGAGTGCCTCTACAATAACCTCTCTCAGTTTTTTATAGCTCTGAGGCATTTGCCCGTGGTGAATGGTTTTCTGTTGCCCCAAAAATCGTCAGAAGGAGGCAGTGTAAAGTTGCAAAGGGGTGTAACTTTCGTCCTGCTCCTGATGCGACCAAACTAACTATTCCAACGCGTCCGAATGGGTACATTTATGCTAGGCATGGTCCTATTTCTCACCCAAACATGTCGAAACAGTCGGAGCTACATTGTACCGACGATATCCCTGAAGAGTCCAAAGTGCAAAAAGGTAGCAATCTTTGACGAGATGTTACTCGAAAACCGTATCACTTAGAAACATTCCGTCTGAGGCAACGGGATCACGTAGAGTGCCTCTACAATAACCTCTCTCAATTTTTTATAGCTCTGAGGCATTTGCCCGTGGTGAAAGGTTTTCTGCTGCCCCAAAAATCGTCACAAGGAGGCAGTGTATTAAGTCAGAATGAAAGCCTATTCACTCTAGGCACCTATTTTTGACCAAATCACACATGCGCCTTGAACAACTCTATCTTCAAGGCGCTTTTCTCTAATCTCTGTAACTCTCCAAATCCACTAAGGCGCAAATTTTACCTCTTGGGCTCAAGATATAGGTTCTTCATCCAAGGCGCCAGAATGGTCCAAAGGCGCATTTCACCTCTAACCTCACCTCTGACCTTACTTGGAGGCGCTAAACCTCATCTCATTGCTCTCCTCCATTACAAGCGCTCACTTACCTCAATCTTGGGCGCATACCAACATCCCAACATCCAAATCACCTAGGCGCTCAAAACCTTCAAGACTCAAGGTGCATTTTATGATCAAACAAGGTATCTCCTGAACAAGGCGCTCATAGTCTCATCAGGGCGTTAATCATCATCATGAGCACTCATATTGTTCTAGGCGCACAGTTATCTCTGGAATGCTCAAGGCGCACATACCCTTCTCTAGGCTAGTTTACACTTATTCAAGGCGCTCATTCCAAACTTACATGAACTCCTCATTAAAAGACGCACAAACTAGATGATCCTAGGGCATAAGGGCGCTCATAGGAGTTGTTATGTGTCATTTTGGCCAAGGTTTTTCGGAGTAGTGAAGACATTAGGAAGGGGATGATCGTTTGGATAGTTTTGAATGCTTTATTTCTCCTTGTTTAAACTAGGCGCTCACTGAGGATTGGAGTAGCCTTTGCACCCTCACATCACGTTAATCGACGTTTCAGAGGAAATCATAGTATAGGAAGATTTGCGCCTTGAAGAAGAGAGTTATCTGGTGAGTGCTTAGGAGTTCTGGCGCCTAGGGGAAAGGTCTAGGTAGAGCGCCTTCAGACTTTGACAGTGAAGTGCCTTAAGGAGTTGGATGATGTTTTTACCTAGAGTGGAGATGATGTTTTTAGCGCCTTAAGGATGATGATGGAGCGCCTTGGAGTCAGGTTAGTTTGGAGCACCTTAAGAAGGTAAAGCACTTCAAATGTAAACACAAGTGTTTTGAGCGCCCTAATGAGAAGTTGTCTTGGCACCATAAGTTGTTCAAACGAAGATATGCGCCTTGGATAGTTGCAAAGACCTAATTTAGCGCCCAAGGTTGGAAGACTCTTTGTGAGCACCCAGTGTTTGAAAGCTCTTTGTGTTTGGTGCATTAAAATGAATTTGGCACCTAAGTAGTATTGAAACACTCAACTGAGCACCTAAAGCCCATGAGAGAAGTGATATGCGCCTTGATAGGAATATCATGGAAGATGAGTTTACTGAATGGCGCCTTGAATGACTTGGTTGATTAAGTGTTTTAGCGCCTAGATATGGGATGAATCATTGAGCGCCTTTGGTTGAGATGATGTCAGCACCTTTGAGATTATAACACCTTGGAGTCAAGTTCGAAGGAGCACCTTGAGAAGGTAAAACACTTCAAATGTTTTCAAGGAATTGGAGAAGTCACTTAGTGCCTAGAAGGAATTCCAGAGCAAGAGGGTTGGAGCGCCTTGAGCTTCAAGTTAGATATGCGCCTAGACCTCTACCCTTTAGCAAGTTGAAGCCCTCTAAGCCTTGACAACATGAGAATGCCTTATAGTGAATATGCGCCTTGGGCAAGGTTGAATACAAAGTTGAGGAGTATATCATAATGAGTAAGTGCACTGTAGGGTTAGATGATAAAGACTAGTGCCTTGAGTGTCTTGGTCAAAATTTTGACGTGAGAAGTCTTGCAAGATCAAACCCTGGAGTGCGCCTTAGAGAGAACCTATTGATCCTTTGCTTTGACAAGATTTGGGCGCCAGAATGATCCTTAATAAATGGAATGTATCTACACCAATTTTGCGCCTTTAGGGAAGTGATGGTGGCCAGAATGATCCTTAATCTCATGTTTGTGCGCCTAGGTCTAGAAGCAAGATTTGAGCGCCTTAGGATAGGGTTTTTTGCACCTTGTCTTGGAGAGTGAATTTGCGCCTTGGATGATGTTGAAGTGCCTTGGGATGAAATGCGCCCAAACTTACAGAGGGCCTTCAGTGAGGGAGTTGAAGAGAGTGCTTAGAGGAAGGATAGCCTTAAGATCAAACTAAGTACTTAGAAACCTAAGATTAGTGCCTTATTTGAAGTTATACACCTATTCTGGCGCCAGAGAGTGAGTTTGAGTGTGAAGAAGTGAATGTCTGCGCCTTGAAGGGGATACAAAGGGAAGATGATGCACCTTGATGGGTTGATGATGGAAATTTGCATTTTGGAGCTAAATGTGCGCCTTGAATCTAAATGATATTTGAGTGCTTAGAGGTAAATAGGGGCGCCTTTGAGAATTCTTTGTGCTTTAAGGAATGGATTGTGGCGCTTTGGACTAAGGTAAGTCCTGAGCACTTCCAATGATTTTAAGGAGCGCCTTGAAGGAGATAGTGCATAGAGGTACAATGAATCTTCCGGAGAACATGGATAGACAACTAAGTCTCCAACTTGAGTCTTCTAAGTGAATTGGATGATGAAGAGAGTCTAGTCATTTTGGGCGCTAGTATCAGGATGAATCATCCAAAATGGGTGCCTAGAACTAGAAGGCGCCAATGCATGAGTTCAAGGATCCTCCATTGGAGCGCCTAGCCCAGATGGCTATAGATTGAAAGTTTTAAAGCTAAGTGATGTCTCTTAGGTGAATTCCTAGCCCAGGTGCATGTGTTGGGAAAAACTCTTTGGCTCTGGTGCCTAGAATTGGGAGCTTTATAAGATGCACCAATTGATGAAACATTTCCATTTTGCGCCTAGAATAGAACTCTCTCACATAGTTGAAATTGACTTGATAGAAGGAGATAAGTCTTAAGGACTAGTTTGGTGCCTCACTTGCCTATCTCACCTTTGAAATGCGCTTTGGTTGATGATCATCATTGATGGAGCCTAGTGAAACGTAAAGCTATTTGCATCTCCAGAGGATCAAAATTGGATTAAGAGATCATCCTTGCAGTTGAGATTGACAGAGAAGTGTTAAAGGAATCACTTCAAATGGGCGCCTAAGCTAGTTGAGGCGCATATCAATTCCACTGTAACTCCAGACTGACGCTTAGGATCCAGTCATCTCCTAAGGCGCAGTTCCATTCACCCATGACCTCGCTTGGCGTCTAAAACTTGGAAACTCCTTTGGAAAGCTCTTGTTGCGCCTAGAAGATGAGTTTGGGATATCAACTTGCAAAAGGCTTAGAAACTCTTCAAAGATGTTAGGCACAATCCCATGGCACTGGAGCTCAGTTTTGGCACCTTCAAGGAATAGCACATGAAGGAACTTGGGAGGTCAGGTGCTTGTAAAAGGGAACACCTTGGAACATCTTCCAAGGGTTGAAGTAGTAAGAAAACATCAAGTGAGTCTAGGCGCACTCCCTTGTGTGAACAGTTTAGCTCTGGTGCCTAGCCACAGAGTGAGCCAGAAGAAGTAGTTTGGACATTAGAAGATAGGCGCTCATTCTACAATGAAGCATTTCACCTTCCTAATCAACAAAGACTTGCAAGAATTGACAAAGGAAGCTAAGGCGCACCTTCTACTTGTTTCCACCTCCAGAATGCGCCTAACCTTGAAAGGGGGTTCAAAGATGTTTGTTAGACCTTTTCACTCAAGGCGCTCACCTTAGGCGCACTTTCTAAGTCCTTGTCACCTCAAGGAAACACCTAGTTTGGAAGGCGGTTGCCCTGTTCTCCACTCCTTTCAATTGGAGCCTAGAACACAGAATGCATGAAAGGAGCGCCTAGACTCCAGAGGGCTCATTTGGGCGCCTAGCATTTAAAACACTTTCATAATGATGATGTTTTGGCGCCTACTCTTGGAAACAATCCAGAGCATCCATAAACTCTAATTGGCACCTAATGTTGACAAGGCGCAACTTCAGGAGGTCACCTCAACTTGGTGCCCAAGTCAGAAAAACCTGTAAATCCTTCAAATATGCGCCTACCTTGTGAGGTGATGAGTTGAACATTCCAAATCTTCAAATGTTACTCAAGTAAGGAAGACATTGTAACATCAAGGCTTCAAGGCCTGTCCTTGTATTTCCATTGAATGAGTTATACTTCATGCTATTGAAAGCATTTTCCATGTAATAAGACATTGCAAGTTGATTGAATCAAGTAACAAGACAAGTACCCAACTCTAATGTTGTTTCATTCAAATAGTTATCTTGATGTATATCTTTATGTTATTGAAGTAGTTGATGAATTGTTAGCAAGTAAAAGTGTTTAAGTAAGGAAAATTTTTCGTAGAACTAGTTGGGTATCTTACACTTACACCATGCCTATCCATCAAACATCACAATGCAATCAAAATCCTAACAACATGCCCATGATCCAAGATCAAGTGCAATCATGCAAAGATATTATCAATCACAAGCCTATTAAGAATGAACTAGAGTCTTCTAGTACCATACTTTTCCATCAAACACCATCATGTAATCCATGGCCTATCAAGCCTATCAAAGAAAATGCAAACATCCTATGTAATACAATCAGACTTTAAATATTTGAAGTAGCCATCTACAAATATCCATTCAAAAGTGGATTTATAATGCAAGTATGGACGCCATCAATAAAAAAGATTTGTATTAACCAAATATCCATATACGCATACATCAATATCTGTCGATATAAGTATAACATATATACAAAATAGCCATATAGGCTTACAAGAATGCCATATAGGCATACAATGTCAACTATGTACAATACAAAATATATGTCCACAAATGCCATATAGGCATACAACAGAGGAACACAATAAAAAGTCATTCCCCTCTAGCTGGTGAAGAGAATAAATCACGAGCAGCCTTTGATCTTCTAGGGGATGGAGACATGCATGTGGGTGGTCTACTATGAACCCGAGGGCTACTCCTCCTATTTAGTTCTTCCTGTACCTTTACCTGTTACAAAAAAAATATAGATATTAATATATAGAAATTACATGTTATAAAAAAATGAAACATTTAACAAAATAATCACTTACCGCTAACATATAATCTGTCTGCTCGCTTACCTCAGTAGCAGGAAAAGGCCCTGGTGATGTCATATCCTATAGAAACCATCCAGATAGAAATTAAACTTCAAATCAATAATCTTTTGATTTTTCAAAAATAGACAACTATAACAATGAATGTAAATTGAAATTTACTAATCTGCCTCATACCCCTGTCAATGCCATAGAGCTATGAATTGTAGAGGCCACACCCTGCTCCATTGCCCTATGAACATGGGGAGGTGTATCCGCAGCCTGCATCATCTGGAAATAAAACAACATTATTCAATTACGAAAACTATAATAGTGATGCAAATCATGGCTCCTAACATACACACACGCTCATCTAAACATGGAAGTACACACAATAAAACACACAAATCACATACAAAAATTTAGTAAGTACAATTCATTCATTAAACTATTTATTTTATTACCTCCGTAAAGCTTTGAAGTCCACCACCGCTAGCAGGTGTTGCCATGAAATCTACAGTGTTAACCTATTCAACATCCAAAATCAGAAATTAGAATACCATTCATATAACGATGCTATTCACATGTAATATTTATAATTGTTTACTAGTTACATACCTCGACAGTAGATGATCTAGTGAAAAATGTAGGTGGAGAACCACTGAAAACTGCATCGACGCTATGACCCTGAAATTTCATTAAAATCATCAATTTAAATTAGTTAATCTTGTATTTCAAAAATAAAATTTAATAAATTAAATTCAATAAACTTGCTAATATTTACCTGAGTATCAAGGCCGAAAGTCTCACTCAGGAGGGTATCTGTCATCACCATCTGCTCAGCTGCAGATGTAGCCTGTGCACTTGCGTCCTGACTGTCCATGGGGTCATAACCACAGGCTGACCCGCAAGCCTCGCAAGTATGCGGTGGGACCCTACTCCTCGCACTATCTCCCAACCCACTCTGTGTTGCAGGATCGGCATGCTCTATGATGCTCTGGGTCAAGGCACTAATCGACCTCAGTGTATCGACCTCAACACTCTCCTTCACAATGGAAGGGATAGAAACATGCTCGTGGGCTGGTCTGCTGATTACTCATCTCACTACCCACTGTGGGTCAAGACGTGCCCTTGGTCTATCCTGTGCTAAGCCCCCACCTCTACCCTGGAAGTCCCGCATATCAAAATAGTTTGGCACTTTATTGAGGACAAACTCAGAGTAGAGTTTCCTCAAAAAGTATTGCGGGACCTCATTGTTATTGCATGGAGGATGGTCAAAAACCATCCACCACCTCTGCCCGAAATTGTCCCTTATCGCTTGGTTGTTGCACCAATGGATAGGGAACCTCTTGCATGTAATGGGTGGAGGTTGATTTGTTTGTGGGTTTGTGAAAATTGAACACAAGTCTACTTTTGTAATTTGTAATTTTTTGACATCTTGGTATGATAATTTATCTGCATAGCAATCTCTAAACTCTCTCTTTTTATCGGTCCAACTAGTTATTTGCTTGCTAATTGAATTTACATTTGTTAACATAGACTCAAGAGATTCGGCAAGCGTGGACCTATGCAAGGTTGAAGTGGAAGGATCTTTCAACCTTGCAATTATATCTTCAATTTGTTTTTTGTTGTTTTCAATTTGCCCTATTATATTATCTTGTGTTCCAGGGGCATGTCGAGGAATGAATGGAGGAGGTTGTTGTTCTGCAGGTATTTCCTCCTCAGGATTTTGTGGATTTTGAGGAGGAGGAGGAGGAGGAGGAGGAGGTGCATTAACATTTCCTGACAATTAACGAAATATACATTAAAAATCAACAAAAACCTACCTATATAGAAAGAAATTCAAACAAAAAAACAAAGATAACTCACCTCTTTGGCGTGCTCGACGTCGCGGCGGCATTTTGGCGATGAATTGACAAGATTTTTGCGTTGATTGGCGTTTTGCAGAACGCGAGCGCGTTTTTGAGGGTTTGGAGGCCGCGGGCAGAGGAGAAAATGGGAGAAATGAAATTGAGTTGCTTTTTTTTTTCATTTATAGCAGCCCATAACGCGAGCGTGTTATAACGCGCTCGCGTTATGGCTCGGTAATGACGAGCCTGTGGCTTGTCATTACCAAGCCATAACGCGAGCGCGTTATAACGCAAGCGCGTTATAACGCGCTCGCGTTATGCCTTAATTTTTTTTCAAATTATTTTGGCCACTTTTTGGCCCCCCATCTTTTTGCACTTACCCAGGTATTTCATGGTATTAATTGATGATTGTTCTAGAATGACATGGGTTACTTTTCTTAAAGAAAAATCAGAGGCCCTAGATAAGTTTAAAGCATTCAAAGTAATGGTTGAAAATGAAATTGATATGACAATTGAATGTTTAATGTTTGACAAAGGTGGAGAATTCACCTCCAATGATTTTAACATGTTTTGTGAGAATCATGGAATAAAGAGGCATTTATCTACCCCTAGGACCCCTCAGTAGAATGGAGTGGTTGAAAGAAAGAATAGGACTATTTAAGAAGTTGCAAGGAGAATGATAAAAGAAGCAAATCTAATAGAAGTCTATTGGAGAGAAGTGATTCATAGTGATGTCTATATACTGAACAGAGTGCAAGCAAAAGCAAACAACATAAAGATTCCTTATGAGTTATGGTATGGAAGGATTCCTACTGTCAAATACTTCTGAGTGTTTGGAAGCAAATGCTACATCAAAAGAGATGAAGAAAACTTGGGAAAGTTTGATGCAAGATCTGATGAAGGTATATTTCTTGGATATTCTAATAAAAGCAAAGCTTACCGATGCTCTTCATCTTGCCTTTTGATATTTTCTAATTCCTATACAAGAGTAGTAGGGTCTAAATTTCTTGCTCTTTCTATAATCACATGTATTTCCAAACCTAACACACCTACCTACAAGGATATGTTCTTTGAAGCCTAAGAGGCTTGTTTGAGTTCAATGTAGGAGGATTCAAATTTAACAATCATGCAATAGACTTATTGATGCTTAGACTATGTTGAACAAATTGCAAAATTGTTGTCCTCAAATGCAAGTTCTATCAATAATAAGCTAGTTCCTATGAGCAACAACCACATGGATGCAATATCTCAAGTGACTATAGTAGTATATCATTATGATTGTGTAGTAAAAAGTGTAAAATTACTTGTGATGTATCATATGACAACAATGCAGATGATGAAGATAATGTTTGCACCTCCCTCCAATTCGATAGGTCATTAGTTGAAGATGATAATGATGAAACAAAAAATGACCCTCAATTTAAGATTGAGGTATGTGACCCAACAATATACAATATCAAGAAGGACAAAGAGGAAGGTGTGTACACTAATCATTAGTCAAATGAGTCAATTCATGAAATTGATTATGTAGAGTGTGTACATGATGCCACGGATGTGCCGGCACTTAATGATAACCAATCTAAGACAAATGCTAGTACAAACATGGATTTTTTAGTTTGAAAATATTGCCCTTGATGATTGTGAAGGTGGTGATCAAGTGGATGCATAGGAGAACCTATTCCTTTGGTGTAAAGTTTGTTTTCTTCTCCATGCTAAGTGTGCTTCAAGTGGGTCACAAAGAATTGTTGTTACAATAAATTCAAGGAAGAAGAAATGTATGTTATTAGTCTGATTTCAAAAGTAAGTATGACAGGTCAAGTTGCCTAAATGAAAAAGAAACAAAAATATAATTGGAAGAAATTGGTTCTTCACATCAAGTGTCTCGTAGTACTAATAATTGTGCTAATGGTTTGAATTGCAACTTGAATTATGCTTATGATTTAGGCATTTAAGAGTGTACTAGCATAAGTAAAAGTGATTTATGTTGGCCACCTATCATCCAAGAGTTTGTTGATAATACTTGTGATTATGAAGCTTTCCTTTGTGATGAAGGTCAAGTTTCTATTGTCATGGATGATAGTGGTGCACCTAACTTGAGTCCTTTGTTTGGGTCCAACATACATGTGAAGACGATGTTGATCTACAACACATATGCCAAGTTAAAGATGAATATGTTGTAGCTCAACTTGAATTTGTGCCTAAGCTTGAAATTTTTTAGTTTGACTTGCAAGAAGAAATTTTTTTTATACATATTAGCAATGTAGTTAGGCACACTATTCTTTTCCATGTGATTGAGAGGTGTTCCCTTTTTTTCTTGATTCACATATGGAGGTCAACAGATATGACAACATTGCATCCATCAATGATGAAAGTTTACTTTCTCCCATGTGTTTCAATTCTTGTGATGCTAACCTAGTTTTCAATGTTTCACCCATACTTTTGAGACCATACATGATTTGGCATAGAATAGGTAGTGCACCTAATATTTATGGTTTCCTTGTAGTAATAATGTTCATGGTGGAGTTATTCTTCACTTCATAAGTAGTATTCACAACTTGGTGCATGTAGGTAAAAGGCATCATTTGTTGTAGCTGGAAGGTGAATGCAATTTTTGTTTGAGGGAGGTCATCTCATTCATCTTTTCTTTGATAAACACAAATTGTGTGCAACAATATGTCCATGGACTTGTGCCATGGATCCTCTTTGTACGGTCTAACTTGCAAGTGTGTTAAAATTTTTTTTATATCCATCCTTTCATTATGTCTTTGTGCCTTCATGCCATTGGATGTAATTATTGTCTTATATATATTCTCATCATTGTTGCTTTGCCCTATACATACAACTATATATTTGTTTATCTCAATCCCTCCTTTTCTTTTGTTCCCTTTTTTGGTTTTCTCCTAGAGAATTCTTTGTTGCAAGTATGTACAGTTAGTGTTGTCAATGATGTCAACAAGCTTGTGTTGTCATTGGTGTCAACTGTATGAGAAAAGGAATATGCAAGAGTGTGAGTAGTTGGTAATGAGTTGATGATGAGAAAGTGCTAAAGATGTTGTTGATATATATTTTTGGTGCTTGGTTTCCAAGCGCTTTTGAGAAAATTTGAATAATGAAGGAAACAGTGTGTTGTAAAGGTGTTCTAGCATAAAGAGTGGTGTTCTGGTTTTGCTCCGCATTCCTTCTATGTTGAAGATCTACTCATATGGTTTGGATATGTTGTTCAAAGGTGCTCTCAGGTGTTGCATTCAGGCTTTTGCATATTGGATTGTTGTTTAGAGGTAGGTGTGTTCACCAGTGTCTGAACTGTGTATGGTAGAGGTGTCTTGGAGATAGGTTTTTGCTCTACATTTCTCCGCAGAGTGATTTCTGGCCTTGCAGTCCTGGAAGTGTGTTTATAAGGTTCATATCTACCTTTACTTCAAGTTGTTCATGGTTTGGTGCTTTGTGATTTAACTTCTTGAGTTGTAGTGTGTGACAAAGATGTTTGAGTATGTTGGTTAAACAAGATAAGTTTGTTTGGTAGGTGAAAGTTACTGCGAAGGAATTTGTTGGATCTCATGGTGTCTGTGGAATATTATAAATCATGTTCAAGCAAGATGTGTGGTCCGCGAGTCATCTTTGTCTTTGAGGAAGTGTGTACTTAAGAGATTATGGTTGTAACATAGATTCGACCAACCTTGGGTGTTTACACTAATTTTGGATGTGGTTCGGTGTTTGTGGAAGTGTGGCATGGCGTGTATGAATGGATTTAGGTCAAAGCTAAGGTGTGTTGTGGTCTGCCTTCATTCATTTCTGTTGCAAGTATGGGCCTAACCGGTGTTGTCATTGATGTCAAAATACTTTTGTTGCATTAATGATAAGGATTAGATGAACTGTGTGTTGAGGATATTGAGAAAATTAGTCCTAATTAGGAACAGAGAAGAACAGTGAAGATAGTGAGGTAAAGATCCCAGTTAAGATAAAAATCAGAGGATGCACTTCAAAAGGTTTATAGATATGTGTCTTGAGATGATCGAGTAAAGATTTTAGAGGTCCACATGAAGGTCTGAAGAAATTATGGCCACTCAAGTAAAACTAGTTCTGGCAGGTGTTCAGAAGTGACAGAGTGATACAGATAGGTCCAGTGAGATCCAGAAATGAAATATCCTATTCTGCAGATTTGGTGGAGTGTTTAGGAAGTCCATGTGAAGTGACAACTCAATTGGTTCATGATCTGGAGATCTGTAAGCATCTATTCCAATATGACAGTGATGACAGACTGTGTTCTTGAGGTTCCAGATGAAGGAGAGAATGATTTCAGTAGACAGTAGTAGTGTGGATGTTCTTAGTGATTTAGGCAAGCTTGTGGAGGTCTTTTGATTGTGTCCAATTCGTGTTGATGGTTTGCATTGAAGATTGAGCTTGTAATCAAAGATTTACTTCCGAATGATGATGTTCTTCTTACGTCTGGCCGACCAGATGAGTTACATATCCTGTGGATGATCTGGAAGGTGTTCTATGAAGAATGGCGTGTTCCCAAAGAAAGACTGAAGTCTCAGATCTATGTAGTTGACAATGTGTTGATTCACGTGAAGTCTTTTTGTAATAAGTCATGTTGTATTTATGTACTTGCTCTGTTATGTATGTCAACTTGGATGATAATTCCTAAGTCGATGTTTTGTATAAATAAGGAGTTGTAAAGTCATTTCAAAGTGTGTTTTTTGGAGATGAGAGTGTGGTAAAGAGGAGCAGAGCAAAAGGAAGAGCAGAAGTATTGAGCTTAAATGGAACTGACTCAAGCATGGTGAAGATGCTATTCTCCAGTTCAAGTATGTAACACTTATTATTTTGTAGACAGTGTGTCTCATGTAGGCAGTGAGCCTCTTGTGAGCAGTGTGCTTGGGCAGTGAGCCCTAATTAGCATGTGCCATTTTATTCTTTCTATTCTTCTAACAGAGAATACAATCTTGGGTTAATCACCCCATGGTTTTTCCCTTCACCGGGTTTTCCACGTTAAAATCTTGGTGTCTTGTGTGTTAATGTGTTTCAGCTATTGATTTAATGCATTATGTTTCCATGATTGATTTATTATTATGCTGCTAAATTACAAAGTGGATTTAAGTGTTTAATTGGAAGAAAGTTTTAGACAAATGATTCACCCCCCTCTCAGTTGTCTGCCTAAAAGTTAACAATTGGTATCAGAGCTAAGTTCCTCTAAAAGAGCTTAACCACTTGAGGAGATCCAGGATGTCATCCTACAAGAAGGATAGTCTGAAGTTTGATGGAACCAATTTTACTCTTTGGAAAAGTCGCATGCAATGTCACTTGCAATGTATGGGAATACAGTATTAGACCATGGCCTCAAAGAAGTATACTCCTCCACAGAATGGTCTGAAATCTGTAGATGAAATCACAGATGCTGAAAACAATCTGTAGACTAAAGAAGCTCTTCTAAGTGCCTTGTTTGATTCAGAGCTAACAAATGTTGTTGACCTACAAACTACTTTTGAGATTTGGGAAAAATTGAAACTTCTGCATGAAGGAGACAAGTATGTTAAATGTGCCAAGCTATAGAGTCTGAAAGGAAAATTTGAAAATCTGAAGATGAGAGAAGATGAAAATATCACTACTTTTATACCAAGAGTAAATGAGCTTGTTTGTGGCATTAGATGTACTGGTGGAGTCTTGTATGAAGATGAGATTGTTGGCAAAGTTCTTAGATCCCTTCCTGCTTCTTACAAAAATAAGGTTGCTACCATTGAAGAATTCAGATCCTATTCAGGTATCACAAGAGATCAATTGGTTGGCAAATTGGCTACATTTGAATTGACTGAGTTTGGAGATGCCCCCCCAATACTGAATCTGCATTCAAAGCTAGTGCCTCTGTAAAAGGAAAACAAAGGTTTGGTCTAGGAGAGAACTCTTCAAGAAAAACTATCATGGTATGAAAAAGCAAGAAAACACCTAGAAGAAGATGAAGCAAAAGTTGCTCAACTTGAAGCCCTTATTGCAAAAAGGCTGCCAAGAGGATCCGGTAAGTATGAAGGGAAATTGCCTTTTAAATGTTTTAACTGCAATAAGATTGGTCATTTTGCCTCAAGATGTCCGGAAAGATTTTCAAGGCCAAATCCTAACAGATCAAGGTTCCATAAGAATTGTTACTATGTTCATGAAGATGATGATAATGAAGGAATAATAGATGATGAATCAGATACAGGAAACAAATCTGGAAGTGACTGGGTGTTTATTGCCATCAAGGAAGAAGATCCAATGCTCTCTGAATCTATCAATCATAAAATTGTAGAAAGAGCTCTGGCTACCCAAGTTGAGGAAAAGGATGATTGGGTTATTGACAGTGGTTTCTCTCACCATATGACAGGTGACAAAAATAAATTCATAGATATGGAAAGGTATGAAGGAGTGGTAAAATCTAGTGATAATTCTGCTGGTAGAATCAAGGGTAGAGGAACTATTTCTTTTGATGGAAAGAACAAAACCAGTAATGTACTATATGTTCAAGGCCTGAAGCACAATCTTCTCAGTGTTAGACAGTTGGTGGACAAAAGCTATGATCTTCGATTCAAAAATGGAAAATGCAAGATCTTTGAAAGTTCTAAAACAGAGATTGCATCCAGTACTCAAACTAAAGGTAACATCTTCCACTTGGTTGGTACTGGTAAAAGTTGCTTATTTGTTCAAATTGATCAGAGTTGGTTATGGCATAGGAGAATGTGTCATGTGAATTTTGATAATATCATCAAGATAAGCAACACTCAGGCTATAAGAGATCTTCCAAGATTGGTAAAACCTACCAATAGTTTGTGTAAGGAATGTCAGTTGGGCAAACAAAGCAGAGTCTCATTCAAAAGCAAGGAACAATCTTCTACCGGATTATTGGACTTAGTTCATACTGATCTATGTGGTTCGACAAGAATCAGGAGTGTGCAAGGTGATAGATATTTCATGTTATTAATTGATGACCATTCCCGGATGATGTGGGTGACTTTTCTGAAAGAGAAATCAGAAGCTCTTGAGAAATTCAAAATATTCAAAGCTATGGTAGAGAATGAAACCGGATTAAAATTAAAATGTTTGAGGTCTGATAGAGGTGGAGAATTCACATCTGGTGAGTTCATAGAATTCTATGAGAAACATGGAATAAAAAGATAGTTGTCTGCTCCTAGAACTCCACAGCAGAATGGAGTGGTGGAGAGAAAGAACCAAACCATCCAAGAAGCATCTAGAACCATGATGAAGGAAGCAAATGTTCCTTAGATCTATTGGAGAGAAGCTGTAAGCACTGTAGTCTATACTCTCAATCAAGTACAAATTAGAAGCAATACCGGTAAGACTCCTTATGAACTTTGGTTTGGCATCACTCCCACTATGAGGTATTTCAGAGTCTTTCGTAGCAAATGTTACATTAAAAGGGATGAAGATCTAGAAAAAATTGATGCTAGAAGTGATGAAGGAATATTCTTGGGTTATTCTACTCAAAGCAAAGCATGCCGGTGTTATAACAAGAGATTAAGGAAGATTGTTGAAAGTACAAATGTGAAGGTTGATGAAGGTGTTGAAAAACCCTTAATGTTTTATGAATATGATGAAGATGATCAAAATGATGTTTTTGTTCAAGAAGTCCAAGCTCCCTCTAAAATTTAGATTCAGACTGGTTCGGTAAATCAGGAAGAAGAGATATGTTTGAATGAACCTGTTCAAGAATCAGAAGTGCAAGAAACTCCCAAAGTTCCCAGGTATGTATGACTGAATCACTCTGAAGATTAGATCATAGGCGATAAAAGCAAAGGTGTGCAAACAAGAAGAAGGATTGCTCAAGATTCAGAAGAGTACTGTCTGATTTCAAAGATTGAACCTAAGACAGTGAATGAAGCTTGCAATGATGAAAACTGGACTAAAGTAATGGAGGAAGCATTGATGCAAATTGAGAAAAATCACACTTGGGATCTTGTTCCTAGACCTAAAAACAAGAATGTGATTGGAACCAAATGGGTCTTCTGGAACAAACTGAATGAAGATGGTGAAGTAGTCAGAAATAAAGCCAGATTGGTCTGCAAGGGTTACTCCCAAGTAGAAGGAGTTGATTTTGAAGAAACTTTTGCTCTGGTGGTAGGAATTGAAGCAGTCAGATTATTTCTTGCTTTTGCTGCCTTCAAGGATTTCAAAGTATATCAGATGGATGTCAAATCTACCTTCCTGAATGGTGACTTGGAAGAAGAAGTATACATTGAGCAACCGGATGGATTTCAATTGTCTGATCATGGTGATATGGTCTGCAAATTGAAGAAAGCATTGTATGGACTCAAGCAAGCCCTAAGAGCTTGGTATGAGAGATTGGATAAGCACCTTTTGAAGATTGGTTTCAACAAAGGTACTGCTGACAGTAATTTGTATTTCAAAATTGATCATGAAAATATCTTGATTGTTGAAGTGTTTGTTGATGATATCATTTTTGGAGGAAGAGATAATATGTGCAAAACCTTTGCAAATTAAATGAAAAGTGAATTTGAGATGTCCATGTTTGGGGAAATGAATTTCTTCTTGGGTCTGTAAATCACTCAAACAAAGAAAGGAATCTTCATTTCTCAAACCAAATATGTGAAAGAATTGTTGAAGAAATTTGGGATGGAAGACTCAAAACCAATGAATACTCCCATGGCAACTAGATGCAAATTGAGCAAAGATGATGACTCTCGTAAGGCTGATCAGAAAAAGTACAGGTCAATGATTGGAGGATTATTATATCTCACTCAAACTAGACCTGACATTATGAATGATGTTGGTCTTGTTGCTAGATTCCAAGCTGATCCTAGAGAATCTCATGTCATGGCAATCAAAATAATTTTTAGATATCTAAAAGGGATAGTTGAGTATGGGTTGTGGTATCCTAGAGATCATAATTCTCTCTTCATGCATATACTGACGCAGATTGGGCAGGAGATGTGGATGACCGGAACAGTACCAGTGGTGGAGCATTCTTTTTGGGGAAGAGATTGGTTTCTTGGCTAAGCAAGAAACAAGAGGCAATATCTTTGTCCACTGTAGAAGCAGAATATATTGTAGCAGCAGGTAGTTGCACTCAAGTATTGTGGATGAAGCAAATACTAAGAGACATCAGGGTGGAGTAAGAGGAACCTATCACAATCTTCTATGATAATTCAAGTGCAATAAACATATCAAAGAATCTGGTGTTGCATTCAAAGACTAAACATATATCCATCAAGTTTCACTTTTTGAGAGAGCAAGTGAACAAGAATGAAGTCAGATTGGAGTTTGTGCCTTCCAAGGATCAGATTGCAGATATTTTTACTAAACCTCTACCTAAGGACTCTTGAGTATCTCAAGGAGAAGTTAGGGGTTATTACCCCTTCGGTTCTAAATTAAGGTGCACTGATGTGCATCAGTCCAGTGGATCTCACAGTCATATCTTGTGATCTAGATTGATGTTTGGGAAGCTTCCACTTAGGGGGAGCAGCTGGTATGATTATGAAGTGATACAAGTATGTGGCCTTTGCCATTGATGTCAAAGGGGGAGAGAAGACATGTGAAAAACAAGTGGTTTCTGATCAAAGGGGGAGCAGGAAAGGAAGAGAAGACATGTGAATGGTTGTTGCTGATAGGGGGAGTTGTGACAGTAAGGAGAAGCCCTTGTTTTGATAGTCAAAATGTTGCCATCAATGACAAAGGGGGAGATTGTTGCAAGTATGGGCCTAACCGGTGTTGTCATTGATGTTAACATACTTCTGTTGCATTAATGATAAGGATTAGATGAACTGTGTGTTGAGGATATTGAGAAAATTAGTCTTAATCAGGAACAGAGAAGAACAATGAAGACAGTGAAGTAAAGATCCTAGTTAAGATAAAAATCAGAGGATGCGCTTCAAAGGGTTTGTAGATATGTGTCTTGAGATGATCTAGTAAAGATTTCAGAGGTTCACATGAAGGTCTGAAGAAATGATGGCCACTCAAGTAAAACCAGTTCTGGCAGGTGTTCAGAAGTGACAAAGTGATATAGATAGGTCCAGTGAGATCCAGAAATGAAATATCTTGTTCTACAGATTTGGTGGAGTGTTTAGGAAGTCCATGTGAAGTGATAACTCAATTGGTTCGTGATCTAGAGATTCACAAGCACCTATTCCAATATGACAGTGATGGCAGACTGTGTTCTTGAGTTTCCAGATGAAGGAGAGAATGATTTCAATAGACAGTAGTAGTGTGGATGTTCTTAGTGATTTAGGCAAGCTTGTGGAGGTCTTTTGATTGTGTCCAGTTTGTGTTGATGGTCCGCATTGAAGATTGAGCTCATAATTAAAGATTTACTTCTGGATGATGATGTTCTTCTTAAGTCTAGCCGACTGGATGAGTTACACATCCTATGGAAGGTGTCTTGTGAAGAATGGCATGTTCCCAAAGAAAGATTGAAGTCTCAGATCTATGTAGCCGACAGTGTGTTGATCCGCGTGAAGTCTTTTTGTAATAAGTCATGTTGTATTTATGTAGTTGCTCTATTATGTATGTCGACTTGGATGATAATTCCTAAGTCGATGTCTTGTATAAATAAGGAGTTGTAAAGTCATTTCAAAGTGTGTCTTTTGGAGATGAGAGTGTGGTAAAGAGGAGCAGAGCGAAAGGCAGAGTAGAAGTATTGAGCTTAAATGGAACTCACTCAAGCATGGTGAAGATGCTATTCTCCAGTTCAAGTATGTAACACTTATTATTTTGTAGACAATGTGTCTCCTGTAGGCAGTGAGCCTCTTATGAGCAGTGTGCTCAGGCACGGAGCCCTAATTGGCATGTGCCATTTTGTTCTTTCTATTCTTCTAACAGAGAATATAATCTTGGGTTAATCACACCGTGGTTTTTCCCTTAACTGGGTTTTCCACGTCAAAATCTTGGTGTCTTGTGTGTTAATGTGTTTCAACTCTTGATTTAATGCATTATGTTTCCATGATTGATTTATTATTATGCCGCTGAATTACAAAGTGGATTTAAGTGTTTAATTGGAAGAAAGTTTTGGACAATTGATTCACCCCCCCTTTCAGTTGTCTGCCCGAAAGCTAACAGTTTCCACCATGGGAATGTTCTAGTTTTGGCCTAATTTGAATTTACATGGTGGTGTATTACCGACCATGGAGAATGTTTTCAAGGTTGAAGGTGGTATAAATAATTATTGAGTTGTTGAGGTAGAAGTGTGTGTATGCATATGAGATGCAAATAATAGTGTGGTAAAGTGAGAAGTGCAGTCCAAGCTTTCATGTGTTAGATTACTAGATGTGGTGAGCAGAAGGTGTCTACAATTCCTCACTATGATTGCAACGGTGTTGGTGACACTGTGGTGGACTTCTCTATTGCATTGAGATGATTTTCTCATTGTAACATTCTTCTCTATCAAATTTTCTATTTTGGTAGTGAGCCTTTGCCAGTAGCCTTTCCTTTGGTAGTAAGCCTTTCTTTTGGGCAGTGAGCCCTCCAGCAGTGAGCCCGATTGTATTCGGTGTTGATATTACTTTATATTATGAGCTAATCCTCACCGTGGTTTTTCCCTTCTTGGGTTTTCCACATAAATCTTGTGTTCTCTTGTGTATGATGTTGATTTCATTCAATTTATGTTATTTTTTTCCATGCTTAATCATCTCAATAGTTTAAGGGTTAATTGAATTAATGTGGACCTAAATATGTGTGAGGGTTTTGGAATTATAAGTTACAAATGATTCACCACCCCTCTTAGTTGTCTTGTGCATTCAACAATTGGTATCAGAGCAAGGTTCTTTGGAAGAAAGCTTAACCACTTGAGGTAGATTTGGGATGGTGCACAAGAAAGATGTTCCCTTGTTTGATGGATAAGACTATGCATTCTAGAAAATCAGGATGGAAGGTTATCTGATTTCTCTTGGATATGAAATATGGAAGTCTGTTGAGTCTGCATACACTATACTTGAGAATGGTCTGAGTACTACTAATGAGATCAAGGCTTATGAAAAAAATGGTAAAGCAAGGTATGCTCTTTTAAGTGGTCTTACTAATTCTGAATTGGTGAAAGTTATGAATCTAAAAGTTCCTAATGAAATTTGAGAAAAGTTAAAAAGAATTTATGAAGGAGATGACAAGGTCAAGCATGCTAAGATGCATAATCTGAAGATCATGTTTGAGACCATGCGAATGTTTGAAGATGAAAACATCACAAGCTACTTGCAGAAGGTGGATGAAGTTGTCAATAGCATCAGAGATCTTGGTGGTGAACTAAAAGAAAAAGAAGTGGTAATGAAGGTACTCAGAACTCTTCACAAAGCTTATAGTCATAAAGTTTGTGCTATTGAAGAATTACAAAATCTAGATCAATTTACCAAAGATCAGTTGTATGGTATTTTAACTGCTTTTGAAATGAGAGAATTTGGTACAAGTAGTGCAAAAGTTGAAACTACTTTTAAGACTAGTAAATCAGAGAAGACTGTGGAATCAAATTAGGAGGTTTCTAATAATATGGAAGCCAACTTTGTGAGAAGAATGAAAAAGAGTACTGGTAAGTATAGTGGTAAGTTGCCTTTTAAGTGTTTCAGTTGTGGTAAGATAGGTCATTATGCTTCAAGATGTCTAGACATAATTTTGAAAAGAAAAAATAGGGAGAATAAAGGTAAGGTGATTAATAAAAGATATTATGTTAGAGAAGCTGCAAGTATATCTGATGATGAGTCTAATTATGAAGATGATGAGGATAGTGAATGTTTTCTCATAGCCTTAAAAAATGATACTATTTCTGCTAACTCTGAGGGATGTGTGAACGAAAGGACTCTGGAAGTATGTACTAATGTTGAAGACACCTTGATATCTGCTTTTCATACTAGATAGGAAAAGAACTACTGGATCATTGACAATGGATGGTCAAATCATATGACAATGAAAGAGTAAGTTTTTTAAACTTGAAAAATATGATGGGGGACTAGTTAGACTTGGTGATGATACATTTGCCAAGATTTGTGGAAAAGGTTCAATCAGTTTTAATGGCAAGAATAACACCGATGATGTTCTTTATGTTAAGGGTTTAAGACATGACCTCTTGAGTGTTGGACAAATGTCTAGCAAAGGATACAATCTTATGTTTCAGGATGGTGGCTGTGAGATCAGAAAAGATTCTGGAATTGTGATAGCTGCTAGAAGGAGGACTGATGGAAATGTCTGTCAACTCAAAGGTGCTGATGGTTATTGTTTTATGACTCAGAATAGGGAGAGTTTTCTATGGCATAGAAGACTATGTCACATCAATTTTGATAGCCTAGTGAGAATAAGTTCAGTTCAAGCTGTGAGATATCTACTAAAGATTACAAAGCATATCAATGCTATGTGTAAGGAGTGTCAAGTTGGAAAGCAAGCAAGAAGAAGTTTCAAATTCAAAGATCAATCTTCTACTAGACTATTGGAATTAGTGCATACAGATCTTTGTGACCCTACCAGAGTAAAGAGTTTTCAAGGTGATAGGTATTTCATGCTATTAATTGATGATTGTTCTAGAGTGACATGGGTTACTTTTCTTAAAGAAAAATTAGAGGCCCTAGATAAGTTTAAATCATTCATAGTAATGGTTGAGAATGAAATGGATATGAAAATTGAATGTTTGAGGTTTGACAAAGGTGGAGAATTCACCTCTAATGATTTTAACATGTTTTGTGAGAATCATGGAATAAAGAGGCATTTATCTACCCCTAGGACCCCTCAGCAAAATGGAGTGGTTGAAAGAAAGAATAGGACTATTTAAGAAGTTGCAAGGAGAATGATAAAAGAAGCAAATCTAATAGAAGTCTATTGGAGAGAAGCAATTCATAGTGATGTCTATATACTAAACATAGTGCAAACAAGAGCAAACAACACAAAGACTCCTTATGAGTTATGGTATGGAAGGATTCCTACTATCAAATACTTTTGAGTGTTTGGAAGCAAATGCTATATCAAAAGAGATGGAGAAAACTTGGGAAAGTTTGATGCAAGATCTGATGAAGGTATATTTCTTGGATATTCTAATAAAAGCAAAGCTTACCAATGCTACAATAAGAGGCTTAAAAAGATTGTTGAAAGTGCAAATGTCAAGGTTGATGAAGACCTACAAATGAATTCAAAGGTGAATGGATATTAATCAAATGAGTCTTCTTACAGTGAAGAAGAAAAATCCAAAGATAAGGAAGTGCAGTTGGAATAGTAAGAAGCTCTAAAAAAGATTCCTAAAACTCCCAAGTATGTGCCGAAGCATCAGTCTGAAGACCAAATCAGTGGTGACAAGAGCAAAGGTATACTGACAAGAAGGAAAGTTGCTGAGGAACAGGTAAATCTATGTTTACTTTTTGAAGTTGAACCCAAAATAGTGATTGAAGCATGCAAGGATGAGTAATGGATCAAGGCTATGGAAGAAGAACTAATACAGATTGAAAATAATTAAACTTGGGAACTCGTCCCAAGACAAGAAAACAAAAATGTGGTTGGAACTAAGTGGGTATACTGGAACAAGCTGAATGAGAATGGTGAAGTGGTAAGAAACAAGGAAAGTCTTATGTGTAAAGGCTATTCACAAATAGAAGAAATAGACTGTGGGGAAACATATGCTATGGTGGCAAGAATGGAAGCCATTAGGATGTTTTTGGCTTTCACAGCACATAAGGATTTTAAAGTATATCAAATGGATGTGAAGTCTCCTTTTTTGAATGGTGAGTTGGAAGAAGTATACATAGAACAACCAGAAGGATTTTAGTTATCAGATAAACTAGATATGGTTTGCAGACTGAAGAAGGAACTATATGGATTGAAGCAAGCTCTCATAGCTTGGTATGTAAGGTTAGATAGGTATCTGTTACAACTAGGATTCAATAAAGGTGCCACAAAAAGTAATCTTTACTTGAAAGTTGAAAATGATCAAATCCTAATTGTACTTGTATTTTTTGACGACATTATTTTTTGAGGATATGAAGCTATGTGTAAGAAATTTGCAGAGGAGATGTAGAAAGAATTTGAAATGTCAATGTTTGGTGAGATGAACTTCTTCCTTAGGCTTCAAATCAATCAGACAGATAAAGGTATTTCCATTTCACAATCAAAGTATGTCAAGGAAATGTTGAAAAAGTTTGGAATGAAAGATTCCAAACTAGTATGTACCCCTATGGTTACTAGTTGCAAGCTAAGCAAGAATGATGAAACTCCTAAGGTTGATCAGTGCAGATAGAGATCAATGGTTAGAGGATTGTTATATCTAACTGCTACTAGACCGTATATTATGCATGCAGTTTGTCTTGTGGCTAGATTTCAAGAAGATCCTAGAGAGCCACATGTTGTAGAAATAAAGAGGATATTCAAATATTTAAAGGGCACTCCAGATCATGGCTTGTGGTATCCAAAGGATACAGACTTTACTCTAAGTTCTTACAAAGATGTAGATTGGGCTGGTTGTGTAGATGATAGGAAAATTACAAGTGGTGGTGCATTCTTTCTTAGATGCAGATTAGTGTCATGAATAAGAAAGAAACATGATTTAGTGTCTTTATCTACTATAGTGGTAGAATACATTGCAGCAACATCTTGTTGCACACAGGTGTTGTGGATGAGGCAAACCTTGAAAGATATCAAAGTTGTATATGATGAACCAATTACTATCTACTATGATAATACAAGTGCTATTAACATTTCAAAGAATCTGGTGATGCACTCAAGGACTAAACATATCTCAATCTGGTATCACTTTGTGAGACAGAAGGTTGCAGAGAATGAAGTGAAGCTTAAGTATGTGCCTACAAAGGATCAGGTTACTGTTATATTCACCAAGGCTCTTCCTAAGGATAATTTTGAGTATCTCTAGGAGAAGTTAGGGGTTATTGTACCTCCATATTTGAACTAGATGCATAAGGAGATGCATTAATCCATTTGATTTCAATATTCATTCTTTGTTCTGAACTGAAATTGGAGACTACCTCTCAGAGGGAGTAGGTAGTGGCTTTGTTGATTGTTGTAGTTAGGGGGAGTATGCAGAGTAGTAAAAGAAAAGATGTTGCAAAGTAGTAGGGAGCAGGTACAAGTAAGAGTTATTTCAAAAGAGGAGAGTGAGAGAGAGTTGTGTCACCCTTTTCCATTGATGTCAAAGGGGGAGAGAGATTAATGTGAAGAAGGAAAGAGTCAGTTGACAATAAGAGAGTAGTAAGCTAAGCGGGAGAGAAAGAGAAAGGAAAAATATTTAATATTGAGGATGTTGTTGTGTTGATGGTTTTTCACGTCATGTGTTTCCATCAATGACAAAGGGGGAGATTGTTGCGAGTATGTGTAGTTAATGTTGACATTGATGTCAACAAGCTTGTGTTGTCATTGGTGTCAACTATATGAGCAAAGGAATATGTAATAGTGTGAGCAGTTGGTAATGAGTTGATGATGAGAAAGTGCTAAAGATGTTGCTAATATATTTTTGGTGCTTGGTTTCCAAGTGCTTTTGAGAAAATTTGAATAATAAAGGAAAAAGTGTGTTGTAAAGGTGTTCTGGCATACATAGTGGTGTTCTGGTTTTTCTCTGCATTCCTTCTTATTACAAGTATGTGCCTAATTGGTGTTGTCATTGATGTCAACATATCTATATTGACATTGGTGTCAACTATACTCTTACTTTGTTGAGGATATTGAGAAAATTAGCCCCTCCAGTGTTAACAATGTGTTGGACTAGAAACAGCGCATTACATGCAGAAGAACAGTCTAGAAGAATACTCCACATTTCTTGTAGAATAAATATCTTTACATGTGGATTGGAAGTTATTTATAAGCTTGTCTGAAGATGTTATATTCTGAGCTTGAGCCTCTGGTATGAAGAATTGAGAGAGTTATGTTCACCAGAGTGAAAATAGCTTTTTCTATGTGTTTGGTGGTGACAGGGAGAAAGTGTTTTGCTCTGTATTCCTCTGCATTAAAGTATTTTGGTCTGTAGTTTTGGAAGTAAGTCTGTGATGATGTTAAATGCCTTCAAGTGTAATGGTTCATGATTAGGTGGTCTACAAGCTATCTTTTACTCATGACAATGGCTGGCAGTGTTGTTCTTGTGCTCTGGTTTGAAGAATCTTGTTGATAGAGTTGTTAGAGATCGTGTGGTTGTTCCTGGTGAGTATAAGGTGCTTGTGGATGTCTCCAAATCATGCTCCTACATTTGGATTGGTCTACAATGTGTAATTCAGATCGTGCATGAAGCGTGTTCTTGAGAATACTTGTGTTAACATCAGTCTTGGCTGACCTAGTTGAATTCATCATCTACAAAGATGCATCAAAGATTGTGATAGCATGTTGTAGCATGGAAGATTGTGTTTGAGTCCCAGCTAAGGCATGGCATGATCTGCATACATTCTTACATCGTTTCCTTAGCTAAATTTGTATTAGGTCTAGATCTATTTTATGTATGTTTGTAATGCCGACCTTGGAGATTGTTCCAACAGTTGATGATTGTAATGCCAACCTTGATGATCATTCCAAGGTTGATGTAGTGTATAAATACTTGTAATTGAATCATGAAAATGTATCCAAGTGTGAAAATGCAAAGATAAAGTGAAGTAAGGTAGCAGATCAGAGCAGAGGTGTTTTTGTGCTTCAATGGAACTAAACCTTGGCATGGAGTAGATGTTGTTATCTCAGTTCAACCTTTTGGTAGTGAGCCTTTCTTTACAGTGAGCAATTTGGGTAGTGAGCCCTGTAGGCAATGAGCCTCTGGTTTTTGGTATTGATATAACTTATATATTTTTGTGGGCTAACACCCACCATGGTTTTTCCCTTTTAGGGTTTTCCACATAAAAATATGGTCTCTCCTGTGTTGTTTATGCTTTTGTGTTGAGCTTCTCATTTAATGCTTTCATGGTTATATCTGAATATAAGTAATTGACAAGTTGATGATCATATTTGGTTAAAAGTTTTAGGACAAATGATTTACCCCCTCTTAGTTGTCCAATGCAGTTCAACAATTGGTATCAAAGCAAAGTTCCTCTGAAGAAGGCCTAACAGCTTGAGGAAGATCTAGGATGTCTTACAAGAAGGAAGCTCTACATTTTGATGGGCCAAATTATGCTCTTTGGAAGGCACGAATGAAAATCCATCTTCTTTTTCTTGGTTATAAAGTATGGAAATCTACAGAAGTAAAATATACCATGCCTCCAAATGGTTTGACAACTAAAGATGAAATCAAAGAATATGAGGTGGATGTAAAAGCAAAGGATGCTCTACTAAGTTCCTTAAGTGACTCTGTGCTAACAAAAGTTGTGGACCTTGAAACTGCAAATGGTGTATGGGATAAGATGAAAAATATGTATGAAGGAGATGATTCTATAAAAGAAGCCAAGCTACAAAGTCTGAAAGTGAAGGATAAGGGTTTGAAGATGAATGAAGATGAAAACATAATAGCCTTTATGCAAAGAGTTGATGAACTTGTCACTAGAATAAAGGTATGGGAGGAACTCTTGGTGATAAGGAAGTTGTGATGAAAATTCTTAGATCACTACCAAAGTCATATAGTCACAAGGTTGCTACAATTGAAGAATTCATAACTATAAAATCTATTGACAGAGATTAGTTACTTGGAAAGCTTACATCCTTTGAGATGAGAGAATTTGGTGATGCCCTACCTAAAGTTGAATAAGCTTTTAAATCCAGTACTTCAGCAGAGATCTCCAGAGCTGAAAAATACAAAGTGGATGATGACTTTGATGAAATTGAAGCCAACTTTGTTCATAGGCTTCAAAGAGGTTCTGGTAAGTTCAAAGGTAAATTACCTTTCAAATGTTTCTCCTATGGTAAAGTAGGTCATTATGCTTCCAGATGTCCTGAAAGAATTGAAAGAAATAAGAAGAAATGTGAGAGCAGGCCTAGAGTTCCAAAGAAATGCTACTATGTCAGAGATTTTGATGATGAAGGGGTAACTGATGATGAATCTAATGATGCTAATACTAGTGCAAATGAATGTCTGTTTATTGCTATTAAAGAAGATCTTGTGTCTACTAATTCTGCTAGCTATGTGAAAGATGAAAAACTAGTAGAAGAAAGTGCTTTGGCTATTCAGCTTGAGAGAGATACAGATGAATGGATTATTGATATTGGATGCTCACATCACATGATCAATGACAAAAGTAAGTTTGTAAGTTTGGAAAAGTATGATGGAGGACTGGTTAGGTTTGGAGATAATGCAGCTGGTAAGATTTGTGGAAAAGGATCTATTTCATTTGATGGAAAGCATAATACTGACAATGTTCTATATGTGAAGGGTTTGAAGCATAATCTTTTGAGTGTTGGTTAGATGTGTGACAAAGGATATGATCTGAGATTCAAATATAATGGGTGCAAGATCATGGAAAATTTCAGAATTGTGATTGCTACCAGTAAGAAGATAAATGGTAACATCTATCAATTAAGAGGAACTAATTATTATTGTTTATTGGCTCAGGCAGATGAAAGTTAGTTGTGGCATAGAAGGATGTGTCATATAAACTTTGATAGTTTGGTAAAGATAAGTTTAAGTCAGGCTGTGAGAGATTTACCAAAACTTATGAAACCCTCCAAGTCAATTTGTAAGGAATGTCAGTTGGGAAAGTAGATAAGGACAAGTTTCAAGAGCAAAGAACAATTTTCTATTGGTTTGTTGGATCTAGTGCATACATATCTCTGTGGTCCTACAAGGTTGAGAAGTCTATAAGGTGATAGGTACTTCATGTTGCTTATTGATGATTATTCTAGAATGACTTGGGTTACTTTTCTAAGAGATAAATTAGAAGCCCTAGAGAAGTTTAAATCTTTCAAGGCAATGGTTGAGAATGAAATAGATTTGAAGATCAAATGCTTGAGATCTGATAGAGGAGGTGAGTTCACATCAAATGAATTCAACATTTTCTATGAAGAGCATGGGATAAAGAGACAATTTTCTGCACCTAGGACTCCTCAGCAAAATAGAGTTGTGGAAAGGAAGAATGGGATAGTTTAGGAGGCTGCTAGGACAATGATGAAGGAAGAAGGTCTACCAAAAGTCTTTTGGGAAGAAGTTATTCACACTACTATCTACATTCAAAATAGAGTTCAAGTGAAAGGTAATGGTACTAAAACTCCCTATGAATTGTGGTATGGAAGAATTCCCACAGTAAAATATTTCAAAGTTTTTGGAAGCAAATGTTATATCAGGAGAAATGAAGATCTAGGAAAGTTTGATGCAAGCTGTGATGAAGGAATTTTTCTTTGATACTCTACCAAGAGTAAGGCTTATCGGTGCTACAACAAAAGGATCAAAAATATTGTTGAGAGTGCAACTGTGAAGGTAGATGAAGGCAAAGAAAGAATATCATACCTAAGTTGTTATGGACCAGATGAACCTATGACTATACTAATTGAAGGGAAAGATAAGCAAGCAGATAGTTAGGATGAAGAAGAGGTTCTGGAAAGTGTTGTCAAAACTCCCAAGTATGTAAGGATCAATCATTCTAAAGATAAGATTATAGGTGACAAGAACAAAGGTGTGCTAACAAGAAAAAGAGTTGCAGAGGAACAAGTCAATTACTATTTGCTTTCAAAGATTGAACCAAAAACTGTGAATGAAGCATGCAATGATGAAAATTGGGTAAAGGTAATGGAGGAAGAACAATTTAAGATAGAGAAGAATGAAACTTGGGAATTAGTTCCTAGATCTGCTAATAAAAATGTTATTGGAACTAAATGGGTCTTCAGGAACAAGTTGAATGAAAATGGAGAAGTTGTAAGGAATAAAGCAAGAATTGTATGTAAAGGATATTCTCAAATTGAGGGATAGATTTTGAAGAAACCTTTGCTCCAGTAGCTCGGATTGAAGCAATCAAAATGTTTCTGGCATTTGTAGCTCACAAAGATTTTAAGGTATATTAGATGGATGTGAAATCTACCTTCCTAAATGGTGAATTAGAAGAGGAAGCATACATTGAGCAACCAGAGGGATTCCAATTATCAAATCAAGGTGATATGGTATGCAGGTTGAAGAAAGCATTGTATGGACTCAAACAAGCTCCTAGAGCTTGGTATGCAAGGTTAGATAGGTATTTATTGCAATTGGGATTTAGTAAAGGTACTATAGATAGCAATCTGTACTTCAAAATCAATGATGATCAGATCTTGATTGTTGAGGTCTTTGTTGTTGACATTATCTTTGGAGGAAATTATTAGAATCTTGAAAAAGAATATAACCCAGAATCAAATTGAAAGAGATAGAATCAATAAATTGTAATGCAAATGAAATGAATAGCATAACAGTACAATGAGAGAATAATGTAAATTCTCAATGGCATAATAGCATTATGAGAGAACTATAGCTCCAACCTTCATTACATTCATTCATTCATTGAAAAATGAAAAGAGATACCTTGTTTATAAAGATAAGGTGAGAGATAGAAAGGTGGAGAGTGTCCTACAACATGTGACAATTAGAGGATACCAACTAATTACACATGTGGAGGATAAGACACCTCACTCCAACTATCAACAACTCAACACACAACCAGACTCTTACAAAACTCACTAAGTCAACTTAACATGTGAATATGTGTGAATATTATTTAACTAATAAATAGTTAAATAATATGAATTATCCACACAACATGGGAAATAACTGGTTAGGTAATATCCCTATTCACACTAACAGAAATGAAGGTATGTGCATAAGATTTTCTGGTGAGATGAAAAGTGAATTTGAAATGTCCATGTTTGGTGAAATGAATTTCTTTTTTGGGTCTGCAAATTAATCAATCAGATAAAGGAAACTCCATATCTCAATCTAAGTATGTGAAAGAGTTGTTGAAGAAGTTTGGTATGGAAGACTCTAAACCGATATGTACTCCCATGGTGACTAGTTGCAAGTTGAGAAAAGATGATGAATCACCTAAGGCTGATCAGAAAAAAATATAGATCCATGATTGGAGGATTGCTTTATCTAACTCAAACCAGACCTAATATTATGCATGCAGTTTGTCTTGTTGCAAGGTTTCAAGCTAATCCAAGAGAATCACATGTGATGGCAGTTAAGAGAATCCTAAGCTATTTGAAAGGTACTCTGGATTATGGCTTATGGTATCTAAAGGACAATGATTTCACTCTCAGTGCTTATACAGATGCAGATTGGGCCAAAGATGTTGATGACAAAAAGAGTACAAGTGGAGGTGCCTTCTTCTTGGGTAATAGATTGGTCTCATGGCTAAGCAAGAAACAAGATTCAATATCTTTGTCAACTGCAGAAGTAGAGTATATTGCAACAACATGTTGTTGCACTCAAGTATTATGGATGAAGCAGAATTTGAAGGATATAAGAGTTGTGTATGAAGATCCAATTGCAATCTTTTGTGACAATACAAGTACCATAAACATTTCAAAGAATCAAGTGATACACTCAAGAATAAAGCACATATCAATAAGGTATCACTTTTTGAGAGAGAAGGTGACAGAAAATGAAGTAAAGCTGGAATATGTGTCCACAAAGGATCAGGTTGTGACATTTTCACTAAGCCTCTACCTAAAGATACCTTTGAGTATCTTAGAGAAAAGTTAGGGGTCATTACCCCTCCTATCCTGAATTAAGATACATAGGAATGCATTAATCCAGTGGAGCTCAAAGTGTCATTTCTTGATTTGGATTGATGTTCTAAAGGCTACCTCTCAGGGGGAATAGGTAAATGTATCTGGTAAAGTAAATGGATCAGAGTAGCATCATGCAAGTATGTGCCCTTTTCCATTGATGTCAAAGGGGGAGACAAATCATGTGAAAAACTCAAGGGGAAAAAGAATCCAAATGTGTAAAGAGAAAGGGGGAGAATTTTGTCTTGGTGGTCTTTTAAGTTTTTCACATCATATGTTGCCATCAATGACAAAGGGGGAGATTGTTGCAAGTATGTGCCTAATCGGTGTTGTTATTGATGTCAACATATCTATGTTGTCATTGGTGTCAACTTTGCTCTTACTTTATTGAGGATATTGAGAAAATTAGCCCCTTCGGTGATAACAATGTGTTGCAGTAGAAACAGTGCATTACATGCAGAAGAACAGTCCAGAAGAATGCTATGAATTTCCTGTAGAATAAATATCTTTACCCACGGATTGGAATTTATTTAGAATCCTATCTAAAGATGTTATATTCTAAGTTTGAGCCTCCGGTATGAAGAACTGAGAGAGTTATGTTCACTAGAGTGAAAACAACTTTTTTTGTGTGTTTGGTGGTGACAGGGAGAAAGTGTTTTTCTCTGCATTCCTCCGCATTAAAGTAATTTGGTCTGCAATTCTAGAAGTAACTCTCTAATGATGTTAAATGACTTCAATTGTAATGGTTCATGATTAGGTGGTCCGCAAGCTATCTTTTACTCATGACAGTAGCTGGCAGTGTTGTTCTTGTGCTCTAGTTTGAAGAATATTGTTGATAGAGTTGTTAGCAATCATGCAATTGTTCCTGGTGATTATAATGTTCTTGTGGATGTCTCATGATCGTGCTTCTACATTTAGATTAGTCTACAAGGTGTAATTCAGATCATGCATGAAGTGTGTTCTTGAGAAAACTTGTGTTAACATCAGTCTTGGCCGACCTAGTTGAATTCATCATCTACGGAGATGCATCAAATATTGTGATAGTGTGTTGTAGCATGGAAGATTGTGATTGAGTCCTAGCTAAGGCATGGTGTGATCCACATACATTCTTACATCTTTTCCTTAGCTAAATTTGTATTAGGTCCAAACCTATTTTATGTATGTTTGTAATGCCGACTTTGGAGATTGTTCCAATGGTTGATGAATGTAATGCTGACCTTAATGATCATTCCAAGGTTGATGTAGTGTATAAATACTTGTAATTGAGTCATCAAAATGTATCTAAGTGTGAAAATGCAAAGATAAAGTGAAGTAAGGTAGCAGAGCAGAGCAGAGGTGTTATTGTGCTTCAATGGAACTGAACCTTGGCATGGAGTAGATGTTGTTATTTCAGTTCAACCTTTTGGCAGTGAGCCTGAACTTTTGGTAGTGAGCCACCCTTTGGTAGTGAGCCATCCATAGGTAGTGAGCCTTTCTTTATAGTGAGCAATTTGGGCAGTGAGCCTCTATTTTTCAGTATTGATATAACTTATATATTTCTGTGGGCTAACACCCACCGTGGTTTTTCCCTTTTAGGGCTTTCCACGTAAAAATTTGGTGTCTCCTATGTTGTTTATTCTTTTGTATTGAGATTCTCATATATTGCTTTGATGGTTATATCTGAATATAAGTAATTGACAAGTTGATGATCATATTTGGTTAAAAGTTTTAGGACAACTGATTCACCCCCCCTCTCAGTTGTCTGGTGTAGTTCAACACTTCTATGTTGAAGATCTTCTTTTGCAATTTGGATATGTTGTTCAAAGGTGCTTTTAGGTCTTTCATTCAAAATTTTGTGTGTTGGATAATTGTGTATAGATAGATGTGTTCACCAGTGTGTGAAATGTGTATTACAGAGGTGTTTGGGAGAAAGGTTTTTGCTTCACATTTCTTTGTAGAGAGATTTCTAGTCTTGTGGTTCTAGAAGTGTGTTTATAAGGTTCATATCTGCCTTCAATTCAAGTTGCTCATGGTTTGGTGCTCTGGAAGTTGACTTCTTGAGTTGTAGTGAGTGACAGAGATGTTTAAGTATGCTAGGTAAATAGGATAAGTTTGTTTGGTAGATGAAAGTTATGAAGGAATTTGCTGGATCTTAGGCTATTTGTGGAATATTCTAGATCACGTTCAAGCATGATGTGTGGTTCGTGAGTCATCTTTGTCTTTAAGGAAGTGTGTACTTGAAATATTATGGTGTTAACACAGGTTCGACTGACCTTGGGTGTTTACACTAATTTCAGATGTGCTTTAGTGTTTGTGGAAGCATGGCATGGCATGCATGAATGGATTTAGGTCCAAGCTAAGGTGTGTTGTTGTCCACCTTCATTCCTTTCCACCGTGGGAATATTTTGGTTCTGACCTCATTTGAATTTACATGGTGAAGGTGTATATCTGACCTTGGAGAATGTTTTCAAGGTTGAATATGGTATGATGCAGGAGCATCCGGTTTCACTGGAAATCTCGTGTCACCAAAAATATATTTTATTTTCTAAGTTAGTTTTGGCTTTGTTTTCTTGCAGTTTTATTTCTAGAACAATATAGATTTATTTTGGCCAAGTAAAAACATCACCTTGTAGAAAACCCATATGGGTATCTATAGTTTCAATTTGGTGAGATTTGGACAAAACTTGCCCAAGTTATGGCTAGTCAAAGATTTTGGCAGTTTTCAAACCAGGCAAGTTTGCCAATTCTGCCTTCTCCCGATTTGCTGACGGGTCTTTTCATTTTCATCCGTAAAGTATGCAGTTAAAGAACTTCATCGACAAAATTTCAAATGGAAGAACCTTATCAGTGATATTCAGAGTTAGTGAAAGTTTATTAGTTCACCGATCACCTATTTCTTTGACGAGCCTTGCAAGTTGAAGTTACGAAGTCTTTGGTTCGTAGCGGCATAAGTTTGTTGATAGAGGATGAAGCCTATGGTTTGTAGTTTGGGCTAGAGACTGATAAGCCAATAAAAGGTTTAAGTTAATGAGTTATGCTTTCCTCAAAGTTACCAATATGCTTTGATCAATTGAGTCAGGGAAAATTCATTGTTTCTAACTAGTTCATAATTTGTGTTAAATGTCGATTTCCCAACCAAGTTGGAAACTGTTGAGTTAGGGAAATTCAAAGACCTTGGATGGTTCGAGATACTTCACATTCGTCGATAACACATTTTGTCTTCTCTTTTCATAATTTATACTTTTTTCTGACGAGCCTTGTGGCGGAAGGTCAAAACTAATAAGGAACTTCAAAGTTTGTGAAAGTCTCTATTTTCCCGATAACATGGGCAAGTGCTTAAGTTTGCAAAATCTCTATTTTGCCGATAACAAAGGACTTTTCACAAGTTCATGGAAAACTATTGTTGCTGATAACTCATTCAAAGGCTTGGTTTGTGACTAAGTGACTTCACTGACAAGTTTCGAAAAGGGACTATTTGTTGATAGGCACTTATATCGAAAGTTTAGAAAATACAACTTTTGCCCATAACATGAGAATTTTGATAAACTGTCTTGAGCTAGTCTATATATATTATTTGATCTGTAAAACACTTTGGCGATAGGGGATATACTACACAGAGGTTCTGATGGCAACATTTTAGTTTTGTAACAGTTAAAACCACTTGTTAGTTCTTGCAGTTACATAATGACTCATGGCGGTTGAACTGCTTGGGGGGGTTGAATGTGATTCTTGGATGTCGGTTGGGGAGTTGATCATGATGGGATGAAAGTAGCTTGTTTTGATTGCAAAACAAAGGTAGGAATGATTGCAGATTGAGGGAGAATCTCTATATTCATTTGAAAATGTTATGGTGATGTAAGCACATAACCAACTAGGTATCATGTTGTAATGCTTAGTGCTAAAGGTTGGAAATCCAATCAACCTGTAACATTGATGTTTTTGAAATCAATAACATTATTTTAGGTTTGTGAATGAATTTATGCTTCCGTTGTGTATTGTTGGTTGCATGACTGGGTAGTTTGATAAAACCTCCTAGTCGTGACTACACCAAGTGGTATCAGAGCAAGGTTTTCTTGCTGGGAGGAGATATGTTGTATAAAGTTTGAAGGATTATCTCAAAGGGCTCAAGATAGTTTTGTGGGTGTGAAGAGGAGTCCCTATAATTACTAAGGGATGAAGTAGACATTGGAGTTGTGAGAAGAAGAGGATTCTATTTTGATAGTGAGTGTGGAGAGTCAGCAGTAGCAGTTGTAGTAAGAAAAGATGCTCCCGAGAAGAAGAATTACTAGAATGGAATAAATGTTTGAACAGTTCCATGTTGAAATGAGGAACAAGTTGAGAAATTTAGCTGCTAGATTGAGAAGGGACCCAAATTATGTGGAAGATCATGTTGATGATAATGACAAAGTTGTGGAAGATGAACAAGAAGGAGAAAATGAATAGCCAGTAGATGTTGGAGAAGAACGGTTCTTGAAAGTGCTTTCCAGAGTTGAAGGAGGTAACAAAATAGAAATTTCTAATTTTTCTAGAACATTGAATTCCAATGAATTGATAGATTAGATAGGAGAATTAGAAGAATATTTTGAATATAAAAATGTTTGTGACCCTTAGAGGGTGAGACTGGCACAAATGAAAGTCAAAGGACATGTTGCCTTATGGTGGAGGGAATTGCAAAGAGAGAGTGGCTAATGGAGATGCGAGAATAACCCAGTGGAATTAAATGGTTACTCGATTGAAAGCCAAATTTATTCATGGAGATTATGAGTTGGAGATGTTTAGGAAATTTTAGAATTTGAAGCAGAAAGATATGAGTGTGAAGGACTACACTAAAGAGTTTTATAAAATGGTCATTAGGTCTGGGCATCATCAAATAGATAAAGAGAAAGTAGCCAAATATATCAATGGGTTGAGGTTTAATATACAAGATGAGATAAGTATGTTGAATATTTCTACACTAGAGGATGCATATCAATATTCTTTTAAAGTAGAAGAAAATATAGAAAGAAGATAACAAAGTAATACCATGGGAAGAGGGAAATTCTTAGCTGGAAGAGGGCAAGGAAGTAGTGGTAATGACAAACAAGTTCAAGAAGAAGAAATAACCTCAAAATGGAATAAGAAGTCAAGTCAAGGAGTGAGAGGAAGAGAATACTCTATAGGAGGATGTGGTAGCAGCAATGAGGGATTCCCTAGGAAATGTTTTCAATGTGGTGAGGTAGGACATAGAGCTTATGAATGTCCATAGTTACATCAAGAGAAGAATAAGAAAAGTATAGCCAGAAATAACTTGGTACAAGAAGATGAAGACAGTGTGACATCAATGAAAGTGGAAGAACCTAAAGAAGGAGAGTCTCTTATGTTCAAGAGAGTATTGATAACACCAAAACTGAAGAAGGATGACGCATCTCAAAGGAGAAGTCTTTTCAAAACTATATGCAAGTCTGGAGGTAAGTGTTGCAAAGTAATTGTAGATAGTGGTAGTACTGATAACCTAGTTTTAGAGGAAATGGTAGAAAATCTAGGTTTGAAAACGATGAAACATCCTAGTCCTTATAAAGTTTCTTGGTTGAAAAAGGAACATGAATTAGTGGTGAAGGAGCAATACATGATTAGTTTTCAGATTGGGTCATATAAGGATGAAGTATTGTGTGATATTATGTCAATGAGTGCCTGTCATGTGTTGTTGGGTAGACCTTGGCAGTTCAATAGGGAAGCAATCTATGGTGGTAAAAGAAATTTGTATACTATTGTGAAAGGTGGACAAAAGTATGTGCTGAGTTCACTGAAAGAGAAGACACCACGGGTGAAAGAGAGCAGTTCAATAGTTTGTTGCAACTCTAACAAACAATTGCTTAAGCTGACAAGAGAGATTGGGAATGACTCAATGAAGGGTCCCATGAAGAGGACTATGGTTGAAGATAAAGGGAGTGGTACTAGTTTTGTACAACAACAACATAAAGCAATGACCAACAAGGTAAAGATTGTGAGTTTCAAACAAAGGAGTGGTGGTTTGGAGAGGAAACAACACAAGTCACAATTTCCAAAAAGGTGTAGCCTAGGAATTGTCTCAAGAGAAGTGTAGCCCAGGAAGTGTAAGTGGAAGTGAAGCATTTCAGCAAGTGATGAAGAGGAGAGGTCAGGTAGACAAAGAGGAGGTTTGGATAAATAACAAGCATGAGATCACCATCCCAAACATTTTCAAATGTTCATGAATTTTCCAACTCATGGAACATTTCACTTACCTGACATGTCTGATGCAGGTGCATCCAGGTTCATTGGCAATCATGTGTCACCAAAAATATATTTTATTTTATAAGCTGGTTTTGGATTTGTTTTCTTGTAGTTTTGTTTTTGGAGCAATGTAGATTTATTTTTGGCCAAGTAAAAGCATCATCTTGTAGGAAACCCAAATGGGTATCTGCAGTTTCAATTTGGTGAGATTTGGACAAAATCTGCCCAAGTTATGGCCTGTCAAAGATTTTGCTAGTTTCTAAACCAAGCAAGTTCGGCGGTTCTACCTTTTCTTGATTTGTCGACAGGTCTTTACATTTTGCTTTCCTAGTATTGAAGAATCCCTTCATTGGCAAAATTTCAAATGGAAGAACCTTATCGGTGATATTCACAGTTAGTGAACTTATTAGTTCACCAATCACTTATTTCTCTGACAAGCCTTGCAAGTTGAAGTTACAAAGTCTTTGGTTTGTAGCGGCATAAGATTGTCAATAGACGATAAAGGCTGTGGTTTGCAATTTGGGATGGAGGTTGATAAGCTGATAAAAGGCTTAAGTTAATGAGTTCTACTTTCCTCAAAGTTACCAATATGCTTTGATCAATTGAGTCAGGGAAACTTCATTGTTTCTAACTAGTTCATAAGTTGTGTTAAATGTTCATTTCCCGACTGAGTTGGAAAATGTTGAGTCGGGGAAATTTGAAGACCTCAGATGGTTTGAGATAGTTCACTTTCACCGATAACATGTTTTGGCTTCTTAGTTCATAATTTATACTTTTTTCTGATGTGCCTTGTGGCAGAAGGTCAAACACTGATAAGGAACTTTGAAGTTTGTGAAAGTCTTTATTTTATCGATAACATGGGAAAGTGCTTAAGTTCACAAAATCTCTATTTTTCTGATAACAAAAGACTTTTCACAAGTTCATGGAAAACTATTGTTGTTGACAACTCAAGCAAAGACTTAGTTCATGACTAAGTGACTTTGCGGACATGTTTTGGAAAGGGACTATTTGTCGATAGGCACTTATATCGAGAGTTCAAAAAATATGACTTTTGCCGATAACATGAGAATTTTGAAAAACTATATTGAGCCAATCTATATATATTATCTAATGAAAAATACTTTGGTGATAGGGGATATACTATGTGGAGGTTCTGACAACAACATTTTAGTTTTGTAACTATTAAAACCACTTGTTAGTACTTATCGTTACATAACAACTCATGGCAGTTGAACTACTTGGGGGGCTCGAATGTGATTCTTAGATCCCAGTTGGGGGGTTGATCATGATGGGATGGAAGTAGCTTGATTTCCTTGCAGAACAAAGGGAGGAATGATTGCAAATCGGGGGAGAATCTCTATATTCGTTTGAAAGCGTTATGGTGTTGTAAGCACATAACCAACTAGGTATCGTGTTGTAATGCTTAGTGCTAAAGGTTGGAAAGCCAATCAATCTGTAATTCTGATGTTTTTGAAATCAATAACATTATTTTAGGTTTGTGAATGAATTTGTACTTCTGTTGTGTATTGTTGGCTGCATGACTGGGTAGTTTGATAAAACCCCCTGGTCATGACTACACCTTGGTATAAATAAGTGTTGACTTGTTGAGATAGAAGTGTGTGTATGCATATGAGATGCGAATAGTAGTGTGGTAAAGTGCGAAGTGTAGTACAATATTTCATGTGTTAGATTACTAGATGCAGTGAGCATAAGGTGTCTACAATTTCTCAGTATGACTATGAAGGTGTTGGTGACGTTGTGGTGGACTTCTCTGTTGCATTGGGATGATTTTCTCATTGTAACATTCTTCTCTATCTTCTTTTCTATTCTAGCAGTAAGCCATTCCTTTGGTAGTGAGCCTTTCTTTTGGGCAGTGAGCCCTCCAGCAGTGAGCCCCATTGTATTTGGTGTTGATATTACTTTATATTTTGTGCTAATCCTCAACATGGTTTTTCCCTTCTTGGGTTTTCCACGTAAATCTGATGTTCTCTTGTGTATGATGTTGATTTCATTAAGCTTCTATTATTTGTTTCCATGCTTAATCATCTCAATAGTTTAAGGGTTAATTGAATTAATGTGGATCTGAATATGTGTGAGGGTTTTGGAATTATAAGTTACAACTGATTCACCCCCCCTCTTAGTTGTCTTGTGCATTCAACATTCTTCTATCTATTCTCATTGTGTCTGCAAGAGACACATGTCCCAACTAGTGCCAATGTTGGGACCTAATTTGAAAATTTCTAAACCTCCCTAAGTCCTTGCTTATTTTGTGATTTTTTCCATTCAATTTCCCTCATGATCCTTTAGTGTTAAGAATTGTAAAATCTAAAATTATTGTAAGTTCATATGGTTTTTCCTTAGTTTTATCTATCATTTTTTGAGTTTTGTGGGTTTTCACCTTGCAATAGGATGTAGAACTTTGGCTTGATGTTGCATATGTCTAGTAGCACCTAGTCTTTCCCCTTTTGTGAAATTATGACCTACTACAAGATGTAAAAATTTTGTTGGATGTTGTGTATGTAGTAGCACCTAGTTTTTCCTCTTTCACAGAATTCTAACCTACTATATGATGCAGACCTTCTATTGGGCATATACAATAGCACCTAGTTTTGTGGGCAATATGATGTAGAACTTTTGTGGATTTTCACCTTGCAATAGGATGTAGAACTTTGTCTTGATGTTGCATATGTCTAGTAGCACCTAGTCTTTCCCCTTTTGAGAAATTATGACCTACTAGAGGATGTAAAAATTTTGTTGGATGTTGTGTATGCAATAGCACCTAGTTTTTCCTCTTTCATGAAATTCTAACCTGCTCTATGATGCAGAACTTCTGTTGGGCATATACAATAGCACCTAGTTTTTCTCCTTTTGTGAAATTCTGACTTATTGGAAGATGTCTCTTATTTTTTAAAGGAATTATTACCTTCTGTAGGATGTCTATTGTTTTTTTGTGAATTTCTAACCTACTATAGGATTATTCTTGGTTTTTACAGAATTCTGACCTGCTATAGGATGTCTCTTGGTTTTTGTGGAATTTCAACCTCTTGAAGGACTTCCTCCTTCCTCCCATATCTAGTAGCACATTGGATTTCTGCAAATGTTCCAAAACACCCTTTAACGTGCTAACAACCTCCTAGGATTCCATTAATGATCATTTTTAACTTCTACACTACCCATTTTGAGTAGGAAAACATTTTTCAATCTTCCTTACTCAACCTACACATGCATTGAGGTAGATTTCATGAGATTTAGTTGGTGTACATTCAATGCTTTGGATATGTAGTAGTGCATTAAATTTCCACAAGAATGACCTAGGGCATGAAAATAAAAAAGTTATAAATACGTCTCTTTTTATCATTCAAAGGTTGATCATTGAGCCAGTTTTGGACCTGCATGTGCTTCAAGGTGGATCTAAGGCACCAAACATTATTGGTTTGGTCAATAAAAGGTTGGAATACATCTTGTAAATTAGAGGAAGGGTTTTTAATACGCATATGCATGTAATGGTATGTCTCCATGGAAGTTTGTAATGATACAAGGGAACATATGGTCACAACTATGTATTTTATTTTGTCACATTTGTTGGTATGAGTTTAATGAGTATTTGATGTATGGATGACAACATCTAATGCATTACAAAGATTTTGTAATGGTCTTTTCTTCATTTCAAATAGGCTATTGTAGTTCTATTCAGGATTATTAAGTATGTCCATTATATGTATGCTATCTTTGATTTGTATGTATACAAGTCTAGCTCCAATTATATTGTTTGCAATTGTATCTCCTCCTTCATTACATTCTATGACCCTATTGACCAATGGAGTAGGCACCTATCTTATTGGTTAAGGATCAAACACTTTTCACTTTATTATCCTCTATCTTGTTAGTTGTAGGGTTAGATTAGGATTTCACATGCACTCATGATCTAGTGTTATAACTCATGAAACATTCTAAGAAATCTCGAACATTTACAATCATTTTTTAATCATGTCTTGCATGCCTACTGTGATCTATGAATCTAAATGAAGGTCAAAATATGAATCAAATGCGAACACAAAAGATTATACCTTCACTTGACCCACAAATCCAAGATAAAGGGAAGGCGTTGCACCCGATAGCTCCTCAGATTTTACCCAATTTGATTGAGATGTGGATTGCTCAAATGCATTCAACACAATGTAGACAAGAGATTGGAATTAGATGGAGATTGAGATGGGGATGAGTAATGATTTTGGCATTATGATGTTGAGATAAGAGGATTTTGGAGAGATTTTGGCAGAGTTTAGATGCAAGAAGAAGTCCCTCCCTAATGGCTTAGAGAAGGGTCTCATTTATAGAGTTTTTGGAAATGAGGATGGAGGGTGAGGATCAAAATTTGAGATCAAGGGCTAGGAATGAATGAGAGTTAGGGTTAGGATTGAACCCATAGCCTTGTGACAAGTGTCACAAGAGGAGTGGATGAGAGAGATCAAGGGTTGAATCTTGGTCAATGGGATTGGAGGGCTCTCATTATTTGTGAATTTTAAATTCACATGGGGAAAGGTGTGGAGGACAAAAATAAATTAAAGATTCATTTTTGGGAAGAGTGGACATGACAATTGAATTTTTAATTTAACTCATGGGGGAGAGTGAATTAAAAATCCACCTTTATATGGAGATGTGAAGATGTGTAAGAGGGTGATAAATGAGGGGTAAGGAGGATTTGACCCTTTGAATAAAAGATTGATTTTTATTCAAAGGTGTGTGGGAGGATGGGCTAAGCAAGGTTAATTAAGTATTTAGCTTAATTAACCTAGGTCTAGGGGGTAGGTAGGCTAGGGTAGATTGATCAGTAGGATAGATTAATTAGATAAGAATGATTTATCTAATTAATAGGGATTAGAGAAATGGACAAAATTGACTAAATAAATATTGAGAATATTTATTTAATCAATGAGGATATAGTTGTAAGGTATGGTGATAAATTAAGTGAATTAATTGATCACAAGGGATAGATAGATGGTTAGGGATAGATTAATTAAATAAAATGAATTTATTAATTAATAGGAGGGATAAATTAGTGTAGAGAGACAGGAAATTGGTTTGTAGAGAAAGTCAATTTTAGGTGTCTACATTTGCTCCTCTTTGAGATGGTGTTGCGGCTAAGTAACATCATTTCAAAGAAGTTAAAACATAGAGTTGGATTGGATAGAAAAAAGATTTTGGCTTAGAAGAATAGGGTAAGGTTTGGGGATAATTGGTAAGGGTGATGCCCCCTCGAGAGGATAGGCGGGTTGCAAGAACACGGTTGTGCTCTCAAAATGGATGGAACAGATAGTGTAGAAGTGGTTGGAGGATAAGGGGCGAGATGAAAATGTGATAATGTTGGGAGATTGATTGGTGGATGATCATTGTGCTGAAAAATGATTTAGAGCAATCCTAGGTTTGATATAGCAAAGTGGATATTTTCACCAAGGTATAGAAGACCAGGGTGATGATGTTTATCCAACATTTGCATGGACTAGACACGCAGACAAAGGGATGATCTCATGCATGCCCAAGATAGTACAACCTTGTCTAGATGAGGGAAGGGGATTCATAGCATAAGCCCTTAATACACAAAAGGTATGATGAACCTTAGATTCATAAGGAGATCAATATGCTAGAACCGACCCTATGATCAACAAGATATGAATACTAGCTTGGAGTAATGAAACCAACCCACAAGCACAACATACGAAAGCAAGACTATGCCCCATTCTAGATGTTTTCGCCACATACCATGATATAGAGAGATCAAGGTAGCTTTGATGTGATCTTCAAATAGGACAAAAGATAAAAATAAAAAATGAAAAGATTAATGAACCAAAAAAGTAGCCATTGTATCTCTTGCCAAGATGGATGATGATTGGATAGATTCTACCTATTGTAGGAATGATATATCCTAAGGCAGGAATTGATGGATGATTGGATCATGCTTAGTTGATGTTGTAAGCTTGGCTCAAGATATGATGGCGACAAGTTATGATTGATGTTGATTTGATAGTTGATGATTTTTTATTAAGGGACAATGCTTTGATAGGTGATGCAATGCTTGGATCTAGTGTAAGCTCAGTGGGTTGGATGGGTGCATCTTTGGTACCTGAGTACTAGAAACTTCCTGCGTATTCCAGACTACCTACATACCCTATATCCACGGGATCAAGGCACATTAAGATGCAGGTGGTCATGATATGTAGTTCTGATTTGTGATGATGATGTGTGATGATTAAGGATAGATGTGATGATGTTTGGAAGATGAGATATGTTGGATGATTTGGGTAATTGTGATGATAATTGTTTTTGGGATTTTGTGGATATTTTAATTTTTTTGGATTTTTGTGATTTTGTATTGTTTTTGGATTTTTTGATTTTGTATTGTTTTTGGATTTTTGGATTTTGTATTGTTTTTGGATTTTCTAATTTTTGTATTGTTTTTGGATTTTCATGATTTTGGATTTTTTAATTTTTTTGATTTTCACGATTTTGGAAAAGGAACGGTTTATTATGAGATGGTTGCATTGGATTTCGTGTGGATAACCTTTATGCTAGATACCAATGACAATGGAACACCAAGTCTAGAGGTGAAAGTGATGGGGTTGGATAGAGGGATTGGTGATGAAAGGATAATGGATAGCTGATTCATGATAGATGAATGGACAAGCGATAGGGATGCATGTTAGATAGATGGAAGATAGGGATGAGGGATAGGATAGGTATGCATGATATATGGATGGGGGGTTTTAGGATTTTCTCCAAGGGCTAGGTTGCAAGGAATCATATGCCTCAATGCTTAGAATTTTACATGATGGGCTCATGTTTGAATGGATGGACTTTGCAGTAGATGAATGGAGGATATACTTACAAAGGGAGTATGCCAAGAGGTCTCCAAAGCATGTTGTTGATACTTTGCCCCTTGTCTTTATCAAGATCTAAGGTGGGAGATGGTAAAAGCAAGATATAATGGATAGGATGGATGGAAAATGATAGGATAAATAGGGGGTAGTGGATAGGAATATGATAGGATAAGGATACCTGGATAGGATGTGCAAAGGATATTATGGATGTGGATGAAGGATATGGTTTTGCCCCCAAGTGTAGGGATACAAAATGGATGGAGAAGGGATTACGAATGACGCCCACAAGGGGTTTTCATCATGGTACTTGCCCAAGGCGCCACAAGGAGTGGTTTTCACCATTGGACAGATTTTTCTCTTTACTATTTTCTTGATTTTTTGATTTTTTTTTTTGCTTTTTGCTTTTTTGATGGAATGGGGACTCTAACGTTTGTTTCCATAGCAAGGCAAAGATGGTCCCATGTTGGATAACATTATGGATTATGATTGCATAGATGTTGGTAGATAGGAGAAGATGGAATGTACGGTGGGTAGTGGATTATGCAGATTATGATGTGGATTATGCGGATTATGATGTGGATTATGCGAAAGCATGGACCATAGGGATGTGATGGGGAAGATATGTAGGATAGTGAACGAAAGATGGAGAGATGGGGATATGTGGGAATGTTAAGTGGTGGAGGGGAACCAAGACCAATGGTTGCACACACCATGATGTATTTGGAAGCTTGTATTTTGGATGTGGAGTTGGGAATAATGGGGATCGTGATAGGGGATTTTTGGATGGTTGATTTGGGGTTTTAGGGACCCAAATAGACTTAGGATTTATGGGATTTTTAGATGGGGAGTGGGATGTTTGGGATTTTGGGGTGGATTGGGATGTGGATGCCTCATTAGAGTTTTATTCTTTTTGTTTGGGGACCCACACCATTTTTGTTTTTGCTTTTTCTTGTGATGGTGTGAGATTTGATAGCCTTTTGGATTTTTGATGATACTTGGAAGGGATAACATCTTTAGGCTTTTGTGCTTTATGAGTTCAGGCATTCCAATTATTACTTTTGAATCCCATAGGTTTGATGGAAGCTTCATGTTTGAAAGATGTGTACTTTTGTTGGTCTTGATTGGGAATTTTAGGGGGTTTATGGGTGGAGGGGTAAAAAGTGGATTTTTGGATAAATGGATGAGGGGATTTGATGATGGGGATATTAGGGCGGATGGGAGGATAAGAGGATTTATGGATAGGGATGTTGGGAGTTGGTAGGATAGGAGGTAAAGTGGATTTAATAGGAATATTTGGAGTTGGAAGTAGTGGAGGTAAATTTGATGAGGAAGATGGATTGTCATATGCTTTTGCAAATGATATGATGATGAAGGAGGGATGGCGACATATGCTTTGGGGGTGCGATGAGATGCACTATGTTTGGGATTGGATGAATGCATTTTGGAAGGTGTGTGGGTGTTACCAACATGTTTAAATTGTTTTTCTTGGGGTGCATAGCCAAGGCCATGCAAGGATGGATGGAATGTGGTGTGGATGGGCTCTAAGATGCCTTGTTCATGAAGGCCTAAGCCTTTGCCTTGATAGTTCATATGTTGGAGCATATGACATGCAATGGGATGTTTGGTGCTTTGGAAACAAGACACGAGTCTATTATTTGTTGGAAGAGGATAGGTGGTGGATGGGAGTTGTTCACCTCCTACGAGGGAGTCACCATGCCTACACCTTGTAAATTATGTATGTAAATTAAGTGGATTAATCTTGTGGGATATCATGTTGTTACCATGTATGGGTGCATCTTGAAGGTGAAGTAATCATATTAATAAAAGGATTTATATGTAGTAGGTTAGTTTGTGACCTAGTGACTGTTGTTATATGGAGCCTAATCAGACTCGGAGGTTAAATTAACCCCACTTTTATCAGCGCAGTTTCCCCCCAAATTCCTATGGGATCAAGGGGAAGTGCCCCTTGCAGGGGTTTGGAGGTAGCGCCCCCAAGATGGGGTCAAGGGGCAGCGCCCCTTATGGGGTCCAGAGGCAGCACCTCTGGTGCGCTCCCTATCACAATACAGGGTAGGGTTGAGGGGCAGCGCCCCTGTGGGGGCTTGGGGGCAACGCCCCCAAAAACTCACATGGTTTTTTATTATTTTATAAAGGTGTCAGGAGTTATTTTTTCATTGGCTGACATAAAAAAACCCTATTTTGCAACCGACAAAAGTCATGATAAAAATGGCTAAGGGTTAGGGTTTCTATTGATATTGGATTGTAGCATTTGCAATGGTGTTGAGTTGCAGGGATTGTTGGTTGTAATCAGTTTGATTTACTAGATAATAATATTGGACTCTCTATTTGGTGGATGTAGCTCGAGTTTGGGTGAACCACGTTAAAACTTGTCTCTCGTTGTTATTATTTCTGTGTATTTCCATTCCTTTGTTTAATCTTTATTTGCATTTAATTGATATCTTCTGTCAGCTAACCCTAACAAGTGGTATCAGAGCTAGCTTGTGTTTAATTATCATCTGTAGTAAGGTCTCATAGTTGAGTGGGAGTCTCATGATTGAGTGGGAGCAATGGCGGATGAGGGTAAATTGAAGGTTGATAAATTTAATGGGCAGAACTATCAGTTATGGAAGATGCAGATGGAGGATTACCTCTATCAGAAGGATTTATGGAGGCCGTTGGAAGGAGTATCCAAGAAATTGGTAGTAATGATGGATGAGGATTGGGAACTTCTGGACAGAAAGGCATTAGGAACCATTCAGTTGTGCCTAGCACCATCTGTGGCATTCAATATAACAGAAGCGAAGACAACAAGTGAACTGATGAAAGCTTTGACTAAATTGTATGAAAAACCCTTAGCCTTAAATAAGGTATTTCTTATGAAGCATTTTTTTAATCTGAAAATGATTGAAGGTGGATCTATGAAAAATCATTTAAATGAGTTTAATACGATTACCAGTCAGTTAACTTCTGTAAAAGTGAAATTTGATGAAGAGGTGAGGGATCTCTTGGTTTTATGTTCTTTGCCAAAAAGCTGGAATAGCTTGGTAATGACTGTAAGTAACTCTGTCTCTAGTTCAAACACTTTGAAATTTGATGATGTTGTTGATGTTATCCTTAGCGAGGAAATGCGATGAAAAAGCTCAGGAGGGTCCACATCAGGTAGTGTTTTGAATGCAGAAAGCAGGGATAGATCAAAGGAGAGAGGAAAAGGTTCTGGAGGTCATGGGAAGTCACAAGGAAAATCAAAGGACAAGAGATCCCAATCCAGAGGATAGAAGGATTGCTGGTATTGTGGGAAACCGGGGCATCTAAAGAAAGATTGTTGTTCTTGGAAGAATAAAGAATGAGACAAACAAGAAGGTAATAAGGAGGCAAATGTGGTAAGTAATAAATCTAAAGATGATGCTTCAATTCTTTCCCAAGATAATACTGATGATTCATGGTTTTTAGATTCAGGGGCCTCATTTCATGCTATGCCCCATAGAAGTTATTTTCTTGATTATGTCCGAGGGGATTTTGGGTTGGTTTATTTGGGAGATAAGAAACCCTGTCAGATTGTTGGAAAGGGAAGAATTAAGATTAAGTTGTAGAATGGGAATCATTGGCTACTACAAGAGGTAAGGCATGTTCCAAGGCTCAGTAGGAATGTAATTTCAGTAGGGCAGCTAGTTGAAGAAGGTTGCATTGTTAAATTTACTGATAAAAATTAGAAGGTTTCAAAAGGTGCCTTAATAGTAGAAAAAGGTGTGAAAGTAGGCACCTTATATCTTTGTAGATGTCATATTGTTCCTTCTACTTTAGCTGTTGCAGAGAAAAAATAAATAGGTTTAGGAACATTTGCTGCAGATTCACAGGAAGAAACTAAAAAAGTTGCTACATGTTCTGAGACAACACTGTGGCATAACAGACTTGGGCATATGAGTGGAAAAGGTATCAAGTTACTTCATTCTAAGAAAGTTTTACCAGGTCTGAAATGTATTAATATGGATTTCTATGAAAGTTGTGTGTATGGGAAACAAAAGAGAGTTGGTTTTCTTAAGGATGGGAAGCAAAAGAAAGATGAAAAGTTGGAGCTTGTGCAAACAGATGTATGGGAAACGACTCAGGTATCTTCTCTTGGTGGATCTTAGTATTATGTTACATTCATAGATGATGCAACTAGGAAGGTATGGATTTATTTTCTTAGACAGAAATCTGTTGTATTTGAAACATTTAATAAATGGAGAAGCTTGGTTGAGAATGAGATGGGTAAAAGATTAAAATGTCTCAGATCTAATAATGATGGTGAGTATTGCAGCAAAGAATTTGAGGATTATTGTTCCTTTAATGGAATTCATAGGCAGAAAATGGTTCCAGGGACTCCATAGGAAAATAGAGTGGCTGAAAGCATGAATAGGACAATAATGGAGCGTACAAGGACCATGAGATTGTATGCTGGACTATCCTTAAACATGTGGGTAGAGGCTATCAACACTGCCGTATTTTTAATTAATAGAGGTCCTTCAGTTCCTTTGGGCTGTGGTATTCTAGAGAAAGCATGGATAGGTAAGAAGGTGAGTTATTCTTTTCTCAAAACCTTCAGATGTGAAGCATTTGCACATGTAGATTCTAAAAATAGAACCAAGCTGGATGCAAAATCAAAAAAATACCTTCATTGGATATGGCATTGATGAATTTGGTTATAGGCTTTGGGATTTTGAAAATCAAAAAATTGTGAGAAGCAGGGATGTTATATTCGATGAGAAGGTGTTGTACAAAGATTAGTCGCAGCTGTAGACACCTAAAAATATTTTTTACCATCAAACTGACTCCTGACATCCCTAAACATACCAATTTCTCTTCTAATCCATTAATTAAATTTTTATTTAATTAATTATCCCTTCATCATCTAATGTTCCATCATTTTATCCCCAAGAATTGAATTAATCTCATTAATTCAATAGTCCAAACCTTAGCCAATTGATTTAATAAATATGCAATATTTATTTAATCACTTTCCCCCTTTTTCACTAAATCCAATTAATTAGCTAAACCATGATCAACTAATTAATTCAGCCTATTAATTGACCTATCCCTACCCTAGGTAATTAAATAGCTATTATTTAATTACCTACCCTAGCCTACCTCATGCTAGCCCTAGGATTAATTAAATAAAACCTATATTTAATTAATCCTAACCTCTCATTTGGGTGGTCAAACCTAGTTTAACACCCTTCCCCACATCCTCCAAATAAAAAATTGAAATAAATCCACATAAGTCAATTTTTTATTTAAATACATCCCACATTACAATTAATTCCTCTTACACCCCCATACCTCATTTATCTCCACTTATCCCCAAATAATTTTTTAATTCATTTTACATTCCCCATATGAATCTTTAATTCCAAAATATTCCTTCACACCCATGCTCATTTAATTACCCCTTTTCCCAAAATGAATACAAGATTTACATTTATTCCTAGCCCTCCATTCCTCCAAGATCAAATCTAGGCCCTCCACATCACTTTTATCCTCCACCATTGATCTTCCAAACCAATCTCCACCCTTGGATCAAAATCCCTTCAAAAAATCTATAAATACTTCATCCTCCAATCCATTTGAGGATCCAAGTTTTATGTAATGTTACCATGCCCAAATGCCCATTGAGCTAGTCTTTAGTGAGTTGCAAATTGAGATAGCATTTCACATTTGAATCATTTATCTAGGGATTATCATGTCTTAGGAGCTCCTAGGTGCAAGTTTCCTCTTCCCTTGATGAGATTGGGTCTTCTTGTTGATGTATAGCTTATTTGTGTTTATTCATTCTAGTTTGTATTTCTAACTCAACTTGATCTCCTAATCTATAGAAGTAGCATGAGAAGAAAGAAAAGGATTATGTGGTGCTCGATGATACTCCAAATAATGATGTTCCAGTAGTTCCTCATGCTCTGCAATAGCAACCAGAAATACCACAAACTCTAGTAAATGTTAGATGGTCAACAAGGCTAAGTAGACCTCCTGAAAGGTTTTCTCCCTCTTTGTATTCTATTTTGTTAACAGATGCTGGTGAACCAGAAGGGTTTGATGAAGCTATGCAAGTGGATACATAGGTTCAGTGGGAGCTTGCAATGAAAGAAAAAATGGACTCCTTACTGAAAAATCAGACTTGGGAATTATGTAAGTTACCTACAGGTAAAAAGGCTTTACCAAACAAATGGGTTTATCGGCTGAAAGAGGAAGATGGAGGTAAGATAAGATTTAAAGCTAGGTTAGTTGTAAATGGATTTGCACAGAAAAAGGGCATTGATTTTGATGAGATATTTTCTCCAGTTGGCAAGATGACTTCTATTCATACTATTTTAAGTATTGTGGCTGCTAAAGATTTGCATTTAGAATAGCTAGATGTGAAAACTGCCCTTCTCCATGGTGATTTGGAGGAGGAGATATATATAGAACAGCCCCAAGGATTTGAGGTCAAAGGTAAGGAGAAATTGGTGTGCAGATTGAAGAAGAGTTTATATGGCCTGAAACAAGCACCTCGGCAATGGTATTTGAAATTTGATAGTTTTATGGCTGAGCAAGGCTACAGTAGGTGTAATTCTGACCATTGTGTTTATTTTAAGAGGTTGGATAATGACAGCTACATTATTTTATGTTTATATGTTGATGACATGCTTGTAGCGGGGTCTAACATGGATCACATAAGAGAGTTAAAACAACAGTTAGCACAATCATTTACTATGAAGGATTTGGGGGCAACAAAACAAATCCTTGGTATGAAAATTTGTAGAGATAGGAAGAACATAAAATTGACTCTATCTCAAGCTGATTATGTTGAAAAGGTGTTGTAGAGATTCCATATGGAGAATGCAAAAGCTGTCAGTACAACTTTGCCTAGTCATTTGAAATTGACTAAGGAGATGTGTCCTAAGACACCAAAGGAGGAAGAAAAAATGTCCAAGGTACCATATGCTTCAACTATAGGAAGTTTAATGTATGCCATGGTATGCATGAGACCGGATATTGCACATGTTGTTGATAACTGAGAGGGGGGTGAATCAGTTATCCTAATTATTTCTTCTTCTGAACTTTCTTAATAATCAAAGCAGCATTGAATTAAACAAACAAACATTATCATGAAATGAGAAACACATGACACAGTATTTTTGACATGGAAAACCGGTTAAGGGAGAAAACCACGGGGTGATTAACCCAAAGATTATTCTCTGTTAGAAGAATAAGGAGTTACAAAAATGGCACTTGCCAATTAGGGCTCACTGCCCGAGCACACTGCTCACAAGAGGCACACTGCCTACAAAGAGACACACTGTCTACAAGAATGTTATATAATACTTGAACTGATTGGAAGCACCTACATATGCTGGGGTTCAGTTCCAGTTAGGCTCAGTATACTGATCTGCTGCACTTCATCTTTCCTCTGTTCTTTATTCTGCTATCTTTTCACATACCGGATCTTTCTTACTACTTCTGCTCTGCTCTGCACTTATTCATATATACCATCACACAATCACACTTTTCACAACTAAATCCATCTTCTATATATATCCGCACAAGTAATTTCATCACCTTTCTAGTCGGCATCCGGAACAGTCTAGTTTCTTACAAACTCTGTTCTGTCGGCTGAATCCTTGCTCACCAAGCAATGCGGATCAAGCATATACTTGTAGATATCATTAATCATGTCAGCCAAACATGATTCATGCCTTCACAACCTTTACCATCAACAGTAACACATCCGGAAAATATTCTGATGCTCAGTCAGTCAGTTCTTCCTCTGTTTTCACTGTCTTTCAGGAATCCGGTACTCAGCTATTCATATCTTTTTCTTTGTCCATCACCGGAGGCTAAATCCTTGGAATATACTGCTCAAGGTAGTCCTCTTGACTTCCCCGAATCTGCACTGCACCAAGACATTTCCTCTTAGAGGTCCGGACCAATCTGTCGGACCTTGCCACATGCTCTGTTCTTGTTCACCGGACCACAACAGTTCTTCATTCTGACTTCCGGTAGAGGCACACCATGACTTGCAGATAAGTGGGATGACCTTTGTTGCCATCAATGACAACAACCATGAATCCATATAGTGTCTCTTGCCAACAATCTCCCCCTTTGGCATTGATGGCAACACTTAGTGAAAAATGACTAAGTGTTTACACTATGCTCCCCCTTTGCTGATGCTCTATCTTTATATACAATTTCCAGAACTCCCCCTTAGTTGGATTCCTCATTTTTCACTGCTCCTCACTCCCCCTTTGACATCAATGGCAAAGGGTAGGGTCCACACACCAAAATTTTCAAAAATTTTCTCTATATAGCCGCATATTTACATACTCACATAAATTGAAGAATGTCTGCAAAAGATGTCTTCAGTTGGATCAGTTCTGTAGCCCAACTTTGCTTCATTCTATCCAAAATTGAAATGTGACCACTCAACAAAAATGCAAAAGCTTCTGCCTTCTTGAGATCTATCGGATCATTTGTTTGGGCGGTAGTCTGAGCATCACTGATAGCCTCATGCATAGTTTCTAACTTAGGGATTATAATCCTTCTAAGTTCTCCCATCCGGTTAGTGATATTCTTCCTTTCCTTCTCAAAGTTCTTTATTGCATTTGTGATTGCAATAGTTTGACATTCTTGATTTACTATGGATGAAGAGAGAGGATCAAAACTTTGAGACAGACTTTGTAGTTTGTCCTGTTCCGCTTTTATTTTCTTATCAATTTCTACTGTTGCCTTTGACAAGGAGATACAAAATTTGTAGATATCACCGCCATCCTTAAGAGCATTTTCTAAGCTCTTTATTCCAATACTCATATTTCTCCTATCATTAGAGATTAATCCTAATACTTCTGAAAATCTTTTATCCAAAAATTCCTTCCGGACCTTTTCTTCAGCTGATTTTTCTAGAGAATCAAAATATGTATCAACACTGCTGACTAAGGTTTTGAGATTACCGGAAGAGGAGGCTGTCAGATCTATCTGGATTGATGGCATAATCTTTTCAAGCACTCCGGAAGCAGCCTCTATCAACTCACAGTCTTCCATATGAGACTTTAGGAGTTTTTCATTTGCCTTAGCATTTGCAAATGAAGCTATCTTCATTGTCTGTACCGGAGAGAGAGAGTCAAAGTCAAATGGGCCTTTTAGATGCTCCGGTTCATCAATCTCTAAAGTTTCTTGGCTTAGAAACTTTTGAATAGTTTGTGCAGTGTCTCTTGCCGGAGACAGATGTTTCTTTTCTTCTGCAGTTTTGTCCTTAGGAGTCTTATCTCCTTCCACATTTTTACCACTTGCAGTTGTGGTTTTCTCTGTTGGATTTTTCTCTTTCTCTGCATCCTTGGTGCAGTCAGCCTCTTTTTCCTTTTCTACTACTTCTTTCTCCTGTGATTTCTCTTCTTCTTGGGATCTGGAGATTGTAGGAGAAGCCGGAGAAGAGATGTTAGTCTGTTCTAGTGGCACTTCTTCCGGAGCAGATGATTCCAAGTCCGCAGCTGTTTCTGTACCTAAGTCCTCTGTAACAGGAATATTGAGCCTTTTGAATGTATTCCGGAGGATCTCTTTAGTGTCCTTGGCTACTTTGTCGGTCTCACCAAGCATAAGCTGATTCATCCTTGCTTTGCTTCTGAATTCATCCTTGCAGTCCTTGAATATCATGTTCATTATTTTGTGATCAATTGAAGGATATAGCTGAATAGCTATTTGTTCCCTGATCTCAAGATCTTTTGCCATCACATTGTTCTTTCTTATTTCTAGTTCCATTTCTAGACTCTTTGGAATTTCAGAGATGATCTCAATAAAAGCTTTATTGTAGATGTTCAGGTACCTAATTATAGCTTCTTGTAGGATCTTTCGATCTGCCTCATTGTAGTCATCATAGAATTCAGCCACCGGTTGAAGGTTCCCATCCAAAGTGACTAATTTGACTACACTGTCTAGAGACAGGGTGGGCTTTTCAGCAAATTTCTCTGTCATTTCTTCCTTGTCTTGGCCTGAAGAGGGTTTACCGGATCCTTTCGTCTTCTGCTTCTTTATTTCTTTTATTCCCTCATCTGACTCAGTTTCTTCTTCATCCTTTTGGCTTTGATAAGCTCTTGAGGCTTTTGTCTTAGATCTCTTACCGGATCCCTAGACTTCTGGTATTGAGCTTTTGGTTCTGATAGGTGTAGATCCTTTTGATGATCTGGTTTGGGTTGAGGTTTCCACTGGAGTACTTTTCTTGCTTTTCTTTTTTGCTTCTTTCTTTTCTTCCTCAGCCTTTCTTCTCTTTTCCCGGTTGGCATCAAGTGCCTCCTTTGGGATGCCTAGGCCTTGAGCAATATGCTCTACTTCTTTTCTCACCTTCCTCTTTATCTCAGGTTCCCTGAGTTCTACATGGATCTTTACACTCAGCTCCTCAAAGGTTCCAAACCTTTCTGCCTTTGGATCTTTGGGCTGACTTAGCATGTGTTGAACATGCAGCTCCACTATCTGTTCATCCACTTCATACCCCATGGGCATGATCCAGACAGTCCTTGGCTCCACTGCCTCCATTAGGCACTGATCAGTGTCCACCATAAAGCACACTGAGTCTTTGTATTTTTCAACAAGAGACTGGGGAATTCTTTCTCTTGCTTGCATCGTGCTTTGGAAGTTTTTAAAGTATCCCCATAGGGCTGTATTTCTTGCTTTGGCATCCCCAAGCCCATGTAGATAATCTCTTATCTGGACTGCAACAGGTTTGTCATTCTGCCATGCCCATCCACTTGATCCGGGCAGCTCATTCATGAAGTAGAAAAACAGACATAATATAAGAGTACCATACTTAAAGGAATTCTTTTTGTCCTTCTTGATTTTCTGTATATTTTCCATTAATTAGCTTAGGAGTAGTTCGCAGAGATCATAATCTGCATTCTTCCTTAGCATTTCATAGGCAGTATATACTACAGTTCCGGATACAGAATTCTCCCTGCTGGAGTGATAGATCTTGTATCCTATTATCATGGATGCATACTTGATATCCGGATCCAAAATATCTTCAATGGTCATTGCCCTCTTGTCAAATTTTGATCCAGTGGCCTCAGTTACAATGTTGTTTTTGACAGATTTGAGGATAGGTATCCCTCCGGAAGAGTATAGACTAGTTACTGCCCTAATTGCCTCTTTTGTGATTTTGCAAGGTCTATCTAGCCATAGGAAGTTGTCATGCATTCTGCTCAATACATACCAGACCCATTCTTCTTCTTCAAAGTAGGGGAAATGAATGAATTGATCAAACTGTTTCTTCTGGATACCCTTGTACTCTGGTTTAAGCTCAAAAGCATTGTCTATCAGTTGTTTGTGATAGAGATCTCTTAATTTGAATTCCCTGAATTCCTCAATGCTTGCATGTATGTAAACCCTAATGTCTTCTGTGTGTAAAACTCCAGGAGGAACACAGGAAAATGCTCCTAAGGGATCTACCTCCAATGACTTGTATGGATGTTTCTTAAATTCAGGTCGGGGCCTATCTGAGATTTTTACTATATTTGGAGTAGCCATTTCTTCAAAAGATTTGTAGCAAGATATCGAAAGTGGAAAATACCTTTTGCGTCTTCAGTTACACAGAGTGGCTGGATTGATTTCTGTATGTAATGACTTTGGCAGGAGATCTTCGGTGAACTTGATGAATTTCGTTGCAGAGCTCCGCTTTTCACTTCTTCTTGGATGTGGAATGATCAAGTGATTGTTGAGAAATCCCTTATATCGTTTCGCAAACCCTAATATCTGTTTGCAATAAATGCTCCACCTGCATTATTCCAGTTTACCTTATCCGAATAGCTTGGAGTATCCCGGATCAGTCCTGATCTATGAACATCATGCGGATCTTTCAATCATGAACAAATCAAGATGACACATTACAAGAACATCCCAAACACTCTGTCCAATCCGCAGAGTGAAATAATGCACTTCCAGATCTCTCCGGACCCTTTTGTAATCCTCTGTCATTCCGGAGCATCTCCCGGAATAGGTCTTACTTGATCGATCACAACATCTTTATATATTCATGCAGACCTCTGAAATCTTATCTGGATTATCTCAAGACTTATCTCTTCAAACCCTTTACTCCGCATCTTGTGCCATATTCGGCACCACTTGATTGGCTAGGGGAACAGGATTTTCTTTGAGTCTCCCCCTGAGCCAGAGCGTACTTTTTAATTTCCAGAAGGAATATCAGCACCAGAGTCTGGTGCGGATCCAGTTTCTGTATTCTCTAAACTTTTCTTTACCCAAATCTTGCTCATCTGATTCCTAACTTCATCCGCATTCATCTTTTGTTTACCCTTGTCTTGATTCTGATTATACACCGGACCTCTTTTGTCTTGATTCTTGCTTCTGCAGACTTTAGCATTATGACCGGACCTATTACAGATTTGGCAAATAACATTTCTCTGCATATTTGACTGATAACCTCTTGATCTGCATTGATTAGCCATATGACCTACTCTATTGCATGTAAAGCATCTACCATTGAATGATTTGTTTACTTGCATATTTCTGCATTCATGACACTTGTGTCCATACCTTTTGCAGTTAAAGCACTGTCCAAAGAAGGATGGATTAGTTTGATTCATTCTTTTTCTGCATTGATTAGCTTTGTGACCAAAGTGATTGCAGCTGTGGCAGTATCCATTGAAAGATGGATATCTTTGAGCATTGGGCTGTCTTACCGGAGGTCTTCTAGGCCTATTCCTTGGATTTTCTGATCCAAAATTCTTTTGACTAGATCCAGAGCTTTCTCCTTTCTCATATCCCAAACCGTACTTGTCATCTGTCTTCTTTTGACTTCCAAGAAGTACTTCAAGTTGGGCAGAACTTATCTTGAATTTTTCTTTATATTCATTTGTTGTTTGAAGATCTCTTTTGAGAGAGACAATTTGATCCTCAAGTTTTTCTTCATTATCTTTGGCATCTTCAAGATCAGATTCAAGATGTCTAATAATCTTGTCCATCTAGTGGCATTCTTCTGATTTCTCTTTAAGAGATTGTCTTAGATTGTCTTCAGCTTTTCTTTTTTCTTCAATCTCTTGAGTAAACTTTATAGTTCCCGATTCCATTTCATGTCTTAACATAATGACTTCTTTTGATAACTTTTCACATAACTTGGTTTTCTTAGTCAATTCTTCATTTGTATTGCTTTCTTCAGTTTGGCTTGCCAATTGTTGGAGTAGCTCCTTTCTCTTTTTCATAGAGAGACTTAATTTGTCTTTTAGTTCTCTCATGAATTCATCAGCCTGTTTGAGTCTTTCCTTTAATTCATTGACTTCAGAATTTGACTGTTCAAGATCCTCAAGGGCTTTCTTGAGTTGCTCCCTTAAACCATATGCATCCAATTGAACTCCCAGATCTTCCTCAAGCTGTTAGGCTCTATTAGGAGGAACCTCGCTCTGATACCAATTATTGATAACTGAGAGGGGGGGTGAATCAGTTATCCTAATTATTTCTTCTTCTGAACTTTCTTAATAATCAAAGCAGTATTGAATTAAACAAACAAACATTATCATGAAATGAGAAACACATGACACAGTATTTTTGACGTGGAAAACCGGTTAAGGGAGAAAACCACGGGGTGATTAACCCAAAGATTATTCTCTGTTAGAAGAATAAGGAGTTACAAAAATGGCACTTGCCAATTAGGGCTCACTGCCCGAGCACACTGCTCACAAGAGGCACACTGCCTACAAAGAGACACACTGTCTACAAGAATGTTATATAATACTTGAACTGATTGGAAGCACCTACATATGCTGGGGTTCAATTCCAGTTAGGCTCAGTATACTGATCTGCTGCACTTCATCTTTCCTCTGTTCTTTATTCTGCTATCTTTTCACATACCAGATCTTTCTTACTACTTTTGCTCTGCTCTGCACTTATTCGTATATACCATCACACAATCACACTTTTCACAACTAAATCCATCCTTTATATATATCCGCACAAGTAATTTCATCACCTTTCTAGTCGGCATCCGAAACAGTCTAGTTTCTTACAAACTCTGTTCTGTCGGCTGAATCCTTGCTCACCAAGCAATGCGGATCAAGCATATACTTGTAGATATCATTAATCATGTTGGCCAAACATGATTCATTCCTTCACAACCTTTACCATCAACAGTAACACATCCAGAAAATATTTTGATGCTCAGTCAGTCAGTTCTTCCTCTGTTTTCACTGTCTTTCAGGAATCCGGTACTCAGCTATTCATATCTTTTTCTTTGTCCATCACCGGAGGCTAAATCCTTGGAATATACTGCTCAAGGTAGTCCTCTTGACTTCCCCAAATCCGCACTACACCAAGACATTTCCTCTTAGAGGTCCAGACCAATCTGTCGGACCTTGCCACATGCTCTGTTCTTGTTCACCGGACCACAACAGTTCTTCATTCTGACTTCCGGTAGAGGCACACCATGACTTGCAGATAAGTGGGATGACCTTTGTTGCCATCAATGACAACAACCATGAATCCATATAGTGTCTCTTGCCAACACATGTTGTAGGAGTCGTAAGCAGGTATATGAGTCATCCTAGATTGGAACATTGGAATGCAGTAAAATGGATTCTTAGATATTTGAGAGGTACATCCAATAAACACTTATGTTTTGTGGGCTTTAATATTAATTTAGCAGGTTATGTAGACTCAGATTTGGCAGGGGATATTGATACCAGGCGGAGTACTACAGGTTATGTCTTTACTATAGGTGGGACAACAGTGAGTTTGATTTCTAGGTTGCAAAAGGTGGTTGCTTTATCCACCACAGAGGTAGAATATGTAGCTACAATAGAGGCAAGCAAGGAGATGATATGGCTGCACTCTTTCATGGAAGAATTGGGCAAACAATAGGTTAACAATTATTTTTTTACATATAGCCAAAGTGCCATACATCTTTCAAAGAATTATGCCTTGCATTCAAAGACTAAACACATACAGTTGAGGTATCACTTCATTTGGTCGGTGTTGGATGATGGATAGTTAAGGCTAGAAAAGATACATACAGATGAAAATCTAGCAGATATGTTTACAAAGGTAGTGCCAAGAAAGAAGCTGAGTTGCTCTTCAGCTTCGGTTGGTCTTCAAGAATGAAAACAAAATCAGAATAGCAGAGTCTAGGGTGCTTATTTCCAGTGGGAGCTATAGGGTTAGCAATGTTATGATCAGTCTCCAAGTGGGAGATGATATGGTGTGGGGTCTGATCAGTCTCCAAGAGGGAGATTATTTTTATATGGAGCCTAATCAGACTCGGAGGTTAAATTAACCCCACTTTTATTAGCGCGGTTTCCCCCCAAATTCCTACAGGGTTAAGGGGAAGCACCCCTTGCGGGGGTTTGGGGGCAACGCCCCCAAGACGGGGTCAAGGGACATGGTTTTTTATTATTTTATAAAGGCGTCAGGAGTATTTTTTCATTGGCTGACATAAAAAAACCCTATTTTGTAACTGACAAAAGTCATGATAAAAATGGCTAAGGGTTAGGGTTTCTATAGATATTGGATTGTAGCATTTGCAACGGTATTGAGTTGCAGGGATTGCTGGTTGTAATTGGTTTGATTTACTAGATAATAATATTGGACTCTCTGTTTGGTCGATGTAGCCCGAGTTTGGATTAACCACGTTAAATGTTGTCTCTCACTATTATTATTTCTATGTATTTCCATTCCTCTGTTTAATCTTTATTTACATTTAATTGATATCTCTTGTCAGCTAACCCTAATAGTGACAACTTTTGGGATCCAACATATGTTGGATATTACTGCAATGTTTCATCTTGTTCACCTTTTAATGTGATCATTGATCCTATTAAGGAATACCCTCTCAAGTCTAGTTGAGCTCAAAGTGTGAGAAAGATTATCCACTCTCATCAATTGGCCTTTAACCATCCTCAATCTATTGATGAGCCTCTATTTTACCTTCTTGATGACACCCCTGGTCTTGAAGGTGAGAATATACTCTAGGATTGTGGAGCCATAGTTTTAGGACCCAACAATGGTTTCAATTAAACTAGATGGAATTATTGAAAAGATCTAAAATTGGAGAAATATAATTATAGATAAAGTTAAAGTGAAATAGATTCATTGTGATATTGATAGAGCTATGTCCATACTTATTTGACTGATTTTTTTAGTGAGATATGTTGTAGATTCAACTTGAGCTACTGAGGGCAACAACTAATTTACAAGCAGAGAAATGTTATGGAACTTTTTTCATTCATCAACCATGGGAATAAAACATATAAATAATAATTTATTCCAATTAAATAAAATTCATATTTAAACAATATTTTTCATTGTGCACATCTAAAGATAAAATATTTAGAAAATCAAATATTGATTTTCTAATTAAAAGCTAAAGATAAAAAATCTAGTATCTTTTTCTTCTTCCAAAAAGAATAAAAATATTCTTCAAACATTCAAATAAAACATATAAACAATAATTTATTCCAATTAGATAAAATTCATATTTAAATAATCTTTTTCATTGTGCACATATCTAAATACAAAATATTTAGAAAATCAAATATCGATTTTCTAGTTAATAACTAAAGATAAAAAATCTACTTTTTTTTCTTTTCCAAAAAAGAACAAAAATAATTATTTAATACTCACCACCATTATCCCCAAATGAATTTTTAATTTATTTTACATTTCTCATATGAATCTTTAATTCCAAAATAATCCTTCACACCCATGCTCATTTAATTACCCCTTTTCCCAAAATGAATAAAAGATTTACTTTTATTCCTAGCCCTCCATTCCTCCAAGATCAAATCTAGGCCCTCCACATCACTTTTATCCTCCACCATTGATCTTCCAAACCAATCTCCACCCTTGGATCAAAATCCCTTCCAAAAATCTATAAATACTTCATCCTCCAACCCATTTGAGGATCCAAGTTTTATGCAATGTTACCATGCCCATATGTCCATTGAGCTAGTCTTTAGTGAGTTACAAATTGAGATAGCATTTCACATTTGAATCATTTATCTAGGGATTATCATGTCTTAGGAGCTCTTGGGTGCAAGTTTCCTCTTCCCTTGATGAGGTTGGGTCTTCTTGTTGATGTATAGCTTTTTTGTGTTTATGCATTCTAGTTTGTATTTCTAACTCAACTTGATCTCCTAATCTACATTGGCACACCCGGTGGGACCCACAAGGTCCAAATCTAATCTGTTTGTGTGAGTTTTTTTTCTTAGGACATGTTTTTGCAGGTGCAGCGCTATATACCCTGCGCAGCGGTGCTATCTCTGGTGTATTTTAACATTATGTTCTGCTTTAGCGCTATTTTGCACAGCATATTTCTTCCTTAAGACGCACTCATGGTCTGTTTCATCCATGTTCTTCCTACTAAGTTTTTCTATCTAATTGCTCTCTATTTTGCAGGAATATTGGAAAGTACAAGGGGAGATCATGCCAAATTTTTCATAAAATCTAAACATGCATGTTGGCTTCTATTTTGTCCTATTTTTCATTTGTCAATAACTAACAATGCTAACAGGACCTCTTCTATGTGCAGCCTAAACTCCTCTGTCACTTGGAAGACCTCTATTTGCAGGACGGACACTTTTAGGCCTATATCGGTGCTATTGGGACCCAGATTGGTGCTATCTGCAACTGAGACCAGACCCCTTGACAGCGCACGCAGTGATGCCTTATTACACACATATTAGTGCTATTTCATATTTTGACGCATTCTATATCTCATTGTAGCGCTATATTATTGTCTAGCACCTTCTATAAAGCATTGTAGTGCTATATTCTATTCGGGCGGCTTTTGTATTCTATTTTAGTGCTATGTGGTGAATCGGCGCTATCTATCTAGGGTTAGATTTTTTTATATAGTTTTTTGTTATTAGCACTATTTTCTGTCTGCAGTGGCACGATTAGGTATCTGTTTTAGCGCTATTTCTAGAAACTGACTTTGCAGCCTGTGCAGGGACTGACAATTTGTTTGCAGGTCACAAACATCATCTCGAGGACACTAACAAGTTTTTGGAGGGTTCTTTCATCTTTTGTTTAAAACACTTCAATTGGAACTTAAAACGAACCCTTGCATGCTAGTTTACACAACATTTCAATTTGGTGTTATAAAATTTGATCAACAAACAAACAAATATTTGTTTGTGTGTGTGTCAAACATTTGAATTTGGTGTTCTAAAATTCACAAATTGTGTGCCAACAAACTATCAAAACATTTCAACTTTGGGCTTTAAAAAGAACCACAAATTGCATCAATGAAATCATTAGATTAAAAAGAATGACAACCTGCATTATTCACTCATATAATCAAGAAAACCAATCTAATTTGTGTGAAGTGTTTTTGTGAGTTGTGTTTGTAGAGTGAAAAGTGTATGCTCTTCCCTCACACCATTTAGTGACCTTGGGGATCAAAAGCTTCTCACAACACTTGCATAAATCACCCCCAACATAATCCAAAGAAATAAAATGAACCATGTTTAGTGTGATGCAAGCATAAAGAATACATATGCTCTCCCCTCGCATCTTTGTATGAACTTGGGGATCAAAATATTTTTGTGGTTGTGTCGCTTTTGTTAATCCTTAGAGAGCCTGCCACCCTGCTTCGAAAGGTGGGAATGACCAAAGCAGCAACAAGCTAAAGCCAAGCTCTTTCATGCCGCTATATAAAATAAGGTGTTTGTGACAAAAGTCATAGACAATAGGTGTTGTTGTGTTATACCAATAGCCAACCTCCCCCAAAACCCTCCAAGGTGTAACCCTTGGAGGCTGGGAGACTCCATAATGGAGAGTAGAGCTGCCGCACGTATAACCACCTGAACGAAAGCACTTACTACAAACCTTTGTTTAGCAAGCGAAAATCTTTCTATTTGTTGACGTAGAAGGGAAACCTTTGAAGTGACCCCAATTCATGCGGTTCTTAGCTGAGGTAGTAGGGATAATCCAGAGGTTTGGTTAGGGACAAGCCTTATAGGAAACCTGGATCTTGGTATGCATGAGAAGTGTGTACAATTGTAAGGAGGAGTCGGTGCTACGAAGATCCTGGAGCTACCCGCTTTGAATAGGCACAGCTAGGGGATTCAACAAATACTGTCATATCTTCACCTTAGGTTGTGCAAAGTGCTGGTTTAACAAAATCACACGTCTTTTCACAAACAAAAATCTTGGTTATTGAAAATTAATTGTGTGTTAATGTGCCTAAATTATTTTCAAAAAACTTGCCAAGAGACACTGAAAACCATTTGATCAAATCTCAATCAAAACAAATCCAAATTTGCCATCAAAATCTGTCTTTTTCAGGACCTCGACCAATACTGCCATGTATTAGCACCATCTCTGTTTGATTTTGGCACCATTTCACCTACGGAGTGGCGCTATTTTCAGATTGACTTGCCTGAGACTAAGGCCCATTCAGTTGTGATCTTCACCATCTGCTCTTCCATAATCCATATTCACATTTCAAAAAATCATCCTTACCCCATCCATTTTCTCCTCAAAATTTTCCAAATCATACCTTCATTTTGACCTTAGAGGATTTAACCACTATCATTATTGGACCCTTTGCTATATCAAATCCACTTCAACTCATATCCACTCATCCTCATCGATCTTTGCATACCTTTTTAGACCAAACCAAATATCCTTGTCATAAGAAATCATTCCAAAATCCCAAAAACACATCCAAAATCAAAACACCCATAAAAAAATCATCGTCAACCAAAAACTCGTCATCCCTTTGAGCTAAAGATAGATCTAGATTCCATCATTCACATCATATCTTGCTTGGAGAGTCATTAGTCTACCTTTCAAGTGAAATAATCATCCTTCTTTGTGTAAGGTCATTAGTCTACCCCAAACAAAGAGAAACATCCATTTGTGCGACACGAATCTAGATCTTACCTAAGCTCAATTTGTTGACCATCAAATCCTTTTGGAAAATATCATCCTAATCTCTCATATCGAACATCAAAATCAAAAATCAACAATCTCTTCAAAACAAACATCATCCATCACCTACATTTTGGTCCAAAATTGTGTAAAACATCAATACCACCCACTCGTACCACCCTTAGATTAATACCTTTAGAAAGACATCGATCTTCCATTACATCCTCTCTTCTACTCCATCTCACTATCACATTCATCTTTGGGTCCAACAATTTAATCCAAATTCTCTAAGGTCTCCATCTCCATTTCACTCCACCTCAAAATCAAATCCATACACTTGCATGCCCATAACTAGATCACAACACAAAAAGAATCAAGAAATGGCAGAACAATATAATGGCATAGGAATGCCTAACACCAATAACAACAACATACCAATCAACCAAACATACAACCCACCTACGTTCTTTCACATCCCCACATATAATTCCAATGAAAATCCCTTCCATTTCTTACAACAACAACCACCACCACCACCACAAAACATCCCCACCATATCCCAAGATGATCTAGATGTCTTGAGCTTCACACAAGACGCTAATAACATGGACATGCTTGACAAAGTCCTAAGGTCGGATCCAAATAGATTCCTTGACTATGTCCTGAAAATTGGTGCCCAACCACCCCATAACATGACATCATCCCAACCATCCACCTCTAACGTCACTCCTACCACATCCTCCCAACCATCTACATCAAACACCCAAGCTATCATCTCTCAAACGTCAACACCCACCATATCTACCACCTCCACAAGCTCTACCGCTACCACATCTACAATCCCCACAAGTGTCTCCATTCCTACCACCTCCCAACCTGTCATCACATCCACTACCACAACTACCATAAACTCTTCTATTCCACAAATCAACTTGGGCATACAAGGGAACACCACGCATGCAAGTACCTCCACGAGTGTGCCTCCGCCCAACCCTCAAACCATAGCTTGCCTAAGGCAATTATTCTCACAACCACCTTACAATATGTCCAACTCATCCAACACACACCTATCCAACATCAATCCGTCCAATGTCACGTATCCACATAACCTCATAACATCATCAAATCAACATAATCCCAACCCCCAAATACCCCCACACATTCTCCAATAGCTCTATGCTCATCAACAACATCTTGCACAACTCAATCAAAACACCACCCCACAATATCAAAACACAACCTCCCAAAATCTCCAACATCAAATACCATCCAATCTCCAACATCTCATCAACTCACAAACCCACACACCCCAACCACAACCAACACAAGATCTCACAACTGTTGTATAGGCCTTGATCCAAAAGGTAGATGACATGCAAACTGGGGGCAAACGCAAGCACTATTCCTTTGAGGACATTTGCCCCTATCCATTTGATCACACATTGTACATGCCCCCTTTCCCCAAGAACTTTGAGACGCCTAAATTTGACAAATACAAGGGAAAGGGAGACCCTAGGGATCATCTTAGGGCGTTTTACCTCACTTGCTTAGAAGTCTCAAATAATGATACATATCTTATGAGACTCTTTCCAAGAAGCCTCGGCGGTCAAGCCGCTGAATGGTTTGCACATCTACCCCCGGGCATTAGGTCTTTTCTTGAGCTCGCGGAGAAATTTGTTGACCATTTCTCCTACAACCTCGAACATGAGATATCTATGACCGACCTTTGCAACACAAAACAAAAAAACAAAGAATCCTTTGCTTCCTTCTTACAGAGGTGGAGAGGCTTAGCAAGCAAACTCCCTTGGCCAATCCCAGAAAAATAAGTCATCACCATGTTTGTGACCAACCTCAATTAGGAAATAGGGTTCCATTTACAAATCCTTTAAGTGTCTACCTTTGAAGAAGTCATTGACAAAGGTACTACCATTGAACGAGCCCTCATCACCAAGGGCTCCATCAAATTGTATGACTACAAATCCAACAACAACAACAAACCCCATATCAACACCCCCAATACAAACAACAGCACCAACAAGAACACTTTGAATGATGGCATCACAGATGTGAAAGCCGTCCAACATGTACATAATCAAACACCTTCACATACCTATACCACCAATGTAAAAAACCAAAGGGGGCAAACTAAACCACGTAAACCTCGAAGACAATTTACACCCTTAGGAGAACCCATCGAGGACATCCTCGATAGACATCTCAAGAAAGGTTTGATCACACTCCCACCTATTAGACCTCATCAAGAGAATGAGCTCAAAGCGACATGGTACAATGAAAACAACTATTGCGAATACCATTGCATTATGGGTCATAAAACTGCTGATTGCATGCAACTAAAGCATTACGTCCAAGACCTTATAGATCAAAATCAAGTCACCCTTGATCAAACCACCCAACCATCACCAAACGCCAATCTTGGAGCTTACAAGGATCCACTGCCTAACCATAATAAAGCATCCTCATCCAATCAAGAATACAATGTCAATGACTCTATCGTAGGGCAGATAGAACCATCATCTCACCATGTCAACACAATCACCATTCGGGCACAAGCACCTGATTTCTCTATCACAACCCGTCATGGCTGTGTATCCATCTACACAGCCCCTACCACTGAACAAATGCCTGCATCCACATCCGATCCCCTACCCCCTTGTCCAACCACACGTCCATCACCTACCAATCAGTAAAATCTCCTAGAGCATCTAGGAAAGACCCCTGCACAAATATCCATAGTTGAGTTGCTCCGCACATCACCCCTTCACAAGGATGTCCTTGACAAAGCACTCTTGGAAACTCAAGTTCCCACCAACTTGAATGTAACCCAATTCCAAGCCATGGTAGGACATATTGCTGCACCTCACCATCTCACATTTTTAGAAAAGGACCTTCCCGCTTCTAATCACTTACACAATGATGCCCTACACATCGAAGTCCGTATCCACAAGCACATCATCAAAAGAGTCTTAATAGATGGTGGCTCTGGCCTAAACATATGCACTCTTAAACTATTAAAACACTTGGGATACTCATATGTGGTTGTAGACACCAGTGAGTGCATCACAATCAAAGGGTATGATGACACCGAGCAGCTATCTGAAGGCATCGTCAAGCTCTCTATTCAAGTGGGATAGAAAAAATTGGAAACAAAATGTTAGGTCCTTGATCTTGACCTCCCCTACAACATTCTTCTTGGCCAACCATGGATCCATGCCATGCAAGTGGTCCCATCCACATTCCATCAATGCCTCAAGTTCCCTCACAATGGCACAAAAGTAATTGTCTATGCCGATCCTTGCCCCTTCCAATACTGCAATTTCTTGGAAGGCCATAACCACACCTTCTGTCCATACAACAAATCCACCACCAAAGCCAATCCAACACCTTCCACCTCATATATCGACCTCACCAACATTGCCACCACTTCATCCTAAACACCACCACCGCCTGAGGTCAAGATCAAGCTCAGCGACATGGGATGTGGGGAATACGACCTGCATGGTACCTTTTGTGTAGGCACATTACCCAAGCCTAAAACATTTGTCATACCAAAGATAGAAGTAGCCAACACAATAGTCATCAAGTGTAAACCATCACCCATCTTTGAAAAGAAACATCTCTTGGATTAGGATGTACTTGAAGATATCTCATCCTGGCTATATAAGGATGAAGAATCTGAGTAGGAAGCTCCCACCATACCAATAGAAATCTATGGTAAAGGATCCAAAATTGTCAAAAACATGGGTTACAAAGGACAAGGCGGTATTGGCCTCCATGAACAAGGGATCGTAGAACTGGTGCAAGCAACAAGAAATCCCTATTCTCAAGGGTTAGGATACAATCAACGACAACATATCCTCACTACCGGTGAATATATCTTAGCCGAGGTCACTACGGTCTCCCTTGAAGTTGACAACGTCAATGAAATGGGCCATCAAGACTCCTTTAGTGACTTTGCCGATTTCTTTGACTCATCCATATGCACCATTCACATAGTCACAACTCTTGCATCATCATCCAATGACTTACCACTAGTATACCTTGACCTCATAGACTGGGACCAACGGGGACCTCCTATCTTCGACATAGCACCTAACGATGAGGCCATTGCAGAAATGATGGGGGTTAGAGATCACTTCCCCTTGGGAGATCATAGAGCAGGATACATCATGGAACTTGATACGCATGCCTATTTTGGGGAGACAACCCCTGCTTCTAGTCATAAAAATATAAAAATCAAACAAGGATCTGATGGTGAAAACCATTCTACGGCAATGTCAGATCCCAAAAAAGTAAAAACAAAAGATGTATCTCCTGGTGAAAACCTCCACGAGGCACTAGGAGATGGAAGCATGGGCCTTCCCAAGATAGACAAGGTTTTTCCAGACAGATCACCTGTCCTAGTCAAGCCAGCCCAAGAGATGAATCTTGGGATAGAAGAAGAACCAAAAATCACTTTCAGGGCAGAATCGCTCAGCACACAAGAATAGGAAAACTTTTTGGCATTCTTCAAACACCAAAATTGCAATTTTGCATGGACCTATGCAGACATGCCAGGGCTAGATCCCGCTTTAGTTGTCCATCACCTTGTAGTATGCCCTGATGCGAAACCCGTAAAGCAGAAACTCAGAAAAATGAATCCTTAGGTGGCCCTCCTTGTCAAAGCAGAGATAAAGAAACTAATGGATGTTGGGTTCATTTGCCCAATTGATTATCCTGAATGGGTTTCAAACCTAGTACTAGTAGCCAAACCTGATGGCCGAATCCGATGTTGCACCGACTTCAGAGATCTCAACAAAGCCTGCCCAAAGGATGACTTCCCATTGGCTAACATTGACATGATAGTAGATCTCACGGCAGGACATGAGATGCTATCCCTCATGGACAACTTTTTTTAGGGTACAACCAAATTCGGATTGCAGAAGAGGACCAACATAAGATAGCCTTCATATGTCCATGGGGGACGTACTGCTAGGTCGTAATGCCATTTGGCCTAAAGAATACCGGAGCTACATACCAAAGATCTATGACTATCATATTCCATGACCTCTTCCACCACATCATGGAAGACTATGTGGATGACTTGCTAGGGAAATCTAAGACAAGAGAGGACCACCTTGATGTATAGGCAAAAATCTTCGACCACTTAGAGAAATACAATGTTCGCCTCAATCCAAAGAAGTGTGTCTTCAGGGTCACCTCCGGAAAACTTCTAGGGTACACAGTCTCCAAAAGAGGAATCGAGGTGGATCCCATAAAGGTCAAGGCCATCACCAAAATGCCTCCTCTGAAAACATTGAAACAGCTGAGAAGTCTGCAAGGAAAACTCCAGTCTATCCGTCGGTTCATTGCCCAACTTGCTGATAAATGCCAACCATTCCAGCATCTACTCTGAAAAGATATCGCTTTTGTCTGGAACACTCAGTGTCAGCATGCCTTTGATCAACTAAAAGAATACCTGGCTAATCCCCCTATTCTAACTCCATTGAGGCAAGGAGAACCCCTCCTGTTATATATCTCAGCAACATAGATAGCTATCAGAGCCTTGTTAGCACAACACGATGAGCAAGAAAAGGAAAGAGCCATCTATTACATCAGCCACACTCTAATATCCTATGAGCTCAACTATACGCAAATTAAACAAGCATGTCTAGTCCTAGTCTTCATTTCACAAAAATTAAGACACTACATGCTCAATCATAAAACCAAGCTCATCGCCAAGATCGATCCATTGAAGTATCTGCTAAACAAAACTGCTCTTACTGGGAGAATGGCAAAATGGGTCATGATCCTCACCAAATTTGACATCAAATATATTGAGAGAAAAGCCATCAAAGGACAAATTATCACCGATCAGTTGGCCGAAACACCCATTCCTATAGAACATCCTACATTGGCAGAGTTTCCTGACGAAGCTATCTTGACAATCACACCAGCAATAGACACATGGAAAATGTACTTTGATGGATCATACACAAACAGAGGCTCAGGGGCAGGTGTCCTATTTGTTACCCCTCAAGGTGACACAATCCCCAAGTCATTCAAAATCACATTCCCATGTACAAACAACGTGGTAGAGTATGAGGCTCTTATCACAGGCCTCCGAATGGCAATCAAATGGAAAATTGAGAAGCTAACAGTGTATGGAGACTCTCAACTGGTCATCTGGTAGGTAAACAATGAGTACAAGACCAAGGATGATAAACTCCTGCCTTACAAAAAGATTATCGATGATTTCAAAGACTATTTTGATGACATCCACTTTGAATAGATCCCAAGGTTAAACAACAAAGCTGCGGACACCATGGCCACCATCGGATCCCTGGTCGACATGAAGAAAGATAGCAAGAGATGCGAGTTCCTAATCAAAGAGCTCCCTATCCTAGCATATGACGTGCCCCAATCCAAGCTCGTGTGTGAAGTCATTGGTTCCCTATCCCCATGGTATCAAGAAACCTACCTATACCTCCATGATAACATCATCCCTCCTAACCTATCCACCTCACAACGAAAATCTTTCATTTGTCGAGCCTCTTGCTTCACACTTGTAGGAGATACCCTATATAAAAGGAGTCTTGAAGGCACGCTTTTACGATGTTTAGATTCTAGGGAAGCTGAAGTGGCCTTGCAAGAGGTACACGTAGGTATTTGTGGGGCACATTCAAGTGGACCCGCTCTTACTAAAAAGATCCTAAGGACCGGATACTACTGGCCAACCATGGAACGAGACACCTACCAGTTTATCAAGAAATGCCTACCATGTCAACAACATGGCAATCTCATCCACACACCAGCACAAGAATTACAACCAATCACAATGTCGTGGCCTTTTTCATAGTGGGGACTCGACCTTGTAGGGAAAATACATCCCCCATCCTCCAATGGCCATAAGTTCATAATCACTGCTACTGAGTACTTCACTAAGTGGGTGGAAGCAATACCACTCACCTTCACCACTGGCACCCAAATCTCCAATTTTATCCTCCATTACATCATCTGTCGCTATGGTATCCCTCATTCCATCATCACCGACAATGGAAGGCCATTCAAGAACCAAGAAGTCCACACTTTGTGCGAAAAATTTGAAATCAAACACCACTTCTCCACCCCATATTACCCACAAGGAAACGGTCAAGCAGAGGCTTCGAATAAAAGCATCCTCCGCATTCTAAAGAAGATAGTCAATGAAGCTGGTCATGACTGGCACCTCCAACTCAACCCTGCCCTATGGGCTTATTGCACAAGCATCCGCACCACCACAGGTGCCACTCCATTTTCCCTAGTCTTTGGATCTAAAGCCATTTTACCTATTGAGGTCAAGCTCCCATCCCTACAAGTATCCCTACAAAACATAATCAATAATGAGGAATACTGAGTAGCACGGTTGCATCAGGTAGAATTACTGGATGAGAAACGTTTGAATGTGTTGAACCACCTATAGGCATATCAAAATCACCTCCGAAGAAGCTACAACAAGAGGATCAGAAACTAAAAATTTGAAATAGGTGACCTTGTCCTTATGGAAAATCAAAAGAACTTGCAGGAGCGCCCTAAGAAAGGAAAGTTTGAACCCAATTGGTTAGGACCATATGTCGTCACAGCCGACTATGGATTAGGAGCATATCAGCTTGCAGCACCTGAGGGGTAGCCTCTGGATGAGCCTATGAACATCCTACATCTAAAGAAATTTTATGCATAACCCATCAGGTACCCCAAGTCAAAAAATAAAAAAAATAGAAAAAATCAAAAAACCAAAAAAATCAAAAAATAAAGAAAAATCCGAGTGCAAAAAAAAAAAAAATTCAATGGTGAAAATCACTTCGGTGACGCCTTGGATAAGTACCATGGTGAAAACCTATTTTCAGGCGCCATGTGTAGTGGCCAGTTCTACCATCTAATAAGTCCTCTTTCCATCACAACACTCCATATCACAGACATCCCATGGCTTGGAATTCTAAAAACATCAAGTCTTATCACCCATTCCGCACTATCTCACCCAAAGCCCAATCCATGGAACGAGGATCCTTGTAAGCTTCCCTTTGTATAGCGCAAAATAAAAAAAATCCAAAAACATCGCAAAATCATCAAAAATCCAAAAACCAATACAACATCCACATTCACATCAATCTCTCCCATCCATCAATCCTCACTATCACGCCCATCTTAAATCATTCCCACATCATCAAGTAATACCAGAACTACATATTCATTTCACCCGCATCTTGAAAGTACCTTGATCCCATGGATACAGGGTATGTAGGCAGTCTAGAATACGAAGGACATTTCCAGTACTCAGGTACATAAGATGCACCCATTCAACCCATTTGGATGGTCCTCACTCACTGAGCTTGCTAGATTCATTATATGATACACATGCTAAGTATACACCTAAAGCACGGTCCCTAATGCAAAAATCATCAATCAACATACCAACTATAATCCTACACTTGGTTAGACTATTCTTTTGCCCACCTTTCAAAAATTCTCCAATCAAATCCAAATGATTCACGTCCTAGGATATATTTTTCCCACAATGGACAAAAATCTGTCATCCTATCAACACATCTCTTGGCAAGAGCACACAAAGGCTATTTGTATATTTTTGTGGGTCTTTTTGATTATTGATTTTTATCTTTTTGTCTCACTCTAGGTCATCTCCAAAGCTACCTCGATCTCATTATACCATGGTAAGTAGCGGACAACACCTAGAGTAGACATGGTCATTATTTCTATATGTTCTGCTTGTGGGTTGGTTCCATTACTCCAAGAATAGTATTCATATCTTGAAGCGTGGGTCGGTTCTAGCATGATGTGTCCCATTTGCATATATAGGTGTCAAAACCTTATATGTACTATTCGCACTCATCGCTATGAGTCCCCTTCCTAGGCTAGGCAAGATTATACTACCTTGGGCATGCATGAAATCAACCTATTGTTTGTGGGTCTAGTCCATGCACTCATGGTATATATATCATCACCTAGGTCATTTCATACCTTTGTGAACTGTATCCTACATTGCTATAGTAAACTAAGGAATGCTCTCAATTAATCTTATGCAACTACTGTTACTAGCTCAAAATCACCATCCTAATCACTCATTCAACTATAACCATCTAGGCCTAGATTTTGTAATCAACTACCCTATCCCCCCCATCTAAAATCCCCTCACTAATCTAACTCCCCCATCTTACTCCCACTTAACACATACTGAACCAAATCATATACCCCCCCCTCAATGACGTGGTGTCTTATGACCTATCAATTCCCTCATCCCCTCCCCCCATAATCTAAGCTGCTCCCAATCCTAGCCGTACCCCTTATCCACTCCCCATCTATTCCCCTACCCATAGCCTCACCACCCAGGGTCCAACAAAGAACATCATGTGTATCAAGACTTAACCATCTCACCTATCACCTAAGTTGCATATCATATCATTTAGGTTTATTTTTCTTTTAGTTGCATATCATATCATTTAGGTTCATTTTAGATCTTTTTAAGTTGCATATCATATCATTTAGGTTCATTTTTCTTTTTAGTTGCATATCATATCATTTAGGTTCATTTTAGAATCTTTTTAAGTTGCATATCATATCATTTAGGTTCATTTTAGATTCTTTTTAGTTGCATATCATATCATTTAGGTTCATTTTTCTTTTTAGTTGCATATCATATCATTTAGGTTCATTTTTCTTTTTAGTTGCATATCATATCATTTAGGTTCATTTTTCTTTTAGTTGCATATTATCTCATTTAGGTTCATTTCAGAATTATTTAGTTGCACATTATACATCATTTAAAACATTGCAAATCATACCATACTCATTTAAGTTTATCATTACATAGGTGCATATTAAAATTAGTATCATCTAGCTACATATCCATATTCCCATACACAAACATGTGTTTATTAAGATAAACATACATTTCCATTACATTGTGCATCCATAATAAATGTTTATTAATTTGAACATTTATTTGAATTATACATCACATAGTCCATAGATCACAAACCATGCATATATCACAATAAGTAAACAATCACTACATCCATCATATTACGTCAATAGGTACATTCATAACATCAACATAGTGCATTGCATAAACACAACACATCCATAAGCATATAATCCATTAAACATACTGCATTAATCATCATAGAACATCATCATAATAAACAAACACATAGACCATAAAAAAGCATCATATCATATATAATCACCGCAAAAAATGTACATCGCTCATTTATACATAAAAAAATATATATAGTCCTTATACAATGTCTCTAAGGGCTAACATGATATAACTATCACATGGAGGATCCTCTCTCCGAGGGGGTCGGAGACTCTGACCCTAGTGATGGCTGTGGTCCTGTCTGTGGCTGTGGCTGTGGCTAAACCTAAACCTGTGGAACCTGCTGGGGCACATGTGATGAGGGACCCATTGCTTGCTGGATGCTCTAAACAGATCTAGACCTATGAGACTTGGAGGCCCTCAATCCATTGACCTGACTTTAACTTGGTGCATGCTGCTCTGCTGGTACTGCTGCGTAATAAAGGCCCCAGTAGTACTCCACCATTCCTCTGGTCTCGGCCAACTCCCCCTGTGCCTGTGACAGCTACCCTTGTACCTGAGCCAACTATCCCTATAGCTGATATGACTGTGTCTGTGCCTGAGACAACTGTGTCTGCATCACTATCAAAACTGGGGCTAGACCAGCACCTGAAGCCTGTAGGCTACCCACTGTAGTCTTTGCCTGATGTGCCCTCACAAGAGCCACATCCTGCTCCCCTGTCAAAGTGACTATGTCACCCTAAGCCTGGGCAAGTTGTGCCTGCAATGCAAGCACCTGTCCATCTGACCCATCCAATAAGGCCACTACCCCCCACAACTGAACCAACTCTGCCTCCCAGCTCTCCAAGGCCTCCTACAGGCTAGCCACCTGTGTTCGTAAGGTCTCTATCTCCTCCTCCTCACCCCGAGGTCACCGACAAGGTGTGAGCCTCTCAACCTCTACCTCTCCACCTGCCTCTGAAGGGCCTGTCTCCCCCTGCTGCTGCTGCCCTACCTGTGGTGGGGGTAGATCACCCCTATCCACCCTTGGCTATCCCCCACGATGTCGAGGCCCTCTATGTTGTTGCCCCACTCTAACTTGAACCTGCTCAATAGGCACCTACTGTATAGCTGCTTGCTATCCCCCTGTTGCTGGGGCACCTGTCCAGCTGCTGCTGCGGCCAGTACATCCATCAGCTGCCCCTGCCCCCCAACCACCCTCTCCTCTCCATCCCTCCCAACCTCCACTATGTAGTCTGCGATGATCTCCTCACCCTCCTCCAGCTTCTCACCCTCCTCTAGGAAATCATCTCCATCAGAGTCATCATCCCCATCATCATCTGAATCATCATCATCTGACCCTGCTGCCTCCTCCACAGGAACTGCCTCTGTCGGGTCTGTAAACTAAGTCAACTGCCACATCTACCACCATATATCATATGTAGGAGTAGTGCTTGCATCAATGACCGTGCTCCCCCAATCCCACCGCACTGGCCGTACAGCTACAAAATCATCTAGAGCGACCTGTGGCTGTATAGCTATAGGCCAGTAGGGTGCATCTCGGTGGGTCCGCGCAAAGATGGCCATCTGCTGTGGGGTATCCTGCAGCAATCCAAACTGTCGCATGACCCGCGAGGGTAGGTACATGTCTTTGGTGTGGTCTCCTTGACCCATCAGGTATCTCTACTGAAAAGTAAAGGGCATGTGAATATCATTGTCAAGCCATGGCTCCACTCTAATATACGGTCGCCAAGTCACTCGAATAACATCATCCAGCATCTGCCTCCAATACCACACCTATCCAGTATAGGTGGACTCGGCATCCCGATATAAGAATACAAAGGCCTCAAAGGCACGTCGATAGTACCCACACGCCGGCCATGTAACTGTGATGTGCTCCCAAATCCACACATGTAACAGAGTCACCCCAGCTGACAACATTAAATCATATAGATAGACAACTGTATGCATCTCATGATACAGCTGCCCCAACATCGCTGGCCCCCAGGCATACACGGTCTCATGCCTCACCATCCCCTCAATCATCTCCCCCCAACTAACTAGGAAACCCTTGCCTCTCCTATCAGGCATCACCACACCACCAATCAAAGCACACAAGAATAGGGCAAAGGGATTTGCACCCACAGCCAGTGTCCCCTCATAGCTCATCTCCCACCCATCTGTTGATAACACAATGTGAGCCTCACCAAATACTCTGATCAGGGCCCTCCATCCCTTCCTCGTATCATATCTAACCCGCTAGCCTCGAATAGGTAGCTTGAGGATGCGATAAACATCCTCAAGTGTGATCATGATCTCACCAGTCGGCAACAAAAAGGTGCATGTCTCTGAATGGTACCGCTCCACCACAGCTGTCATCAAAGCTTTATGGGCTCGTAACACTGGCATCAACGCCACTGTCAAGAGCCCCAACCTAGCCAGTCGGGCCCGTGTGGCATCATCAAACTGGTCGAATAGTGCCATCACAGAAGGCACGAGTCACTCCCATGAATACACTATAAATGACTGCGTATCCTGCATCCACAACTTTCTGGTCAGAAATCTACCTATCTTTTTCTTCAAATAACCCCCCTTTCTTCTAATGTTGAATGCCCAAATCACTTGGCACCAAAACATTCCATGCTTCGCGTCATTTTTACAAATAGCGCTACTACTTCTTCCAAATGGCGCTATTATAGACAATAGCGCCACCACGCAAGACACTTTGCACTACTGCGTAGCATACTTAGCGCCATTTTACCAAATGGCATTGCCCTGTCACTTGGCGCTAATCCAGTGAATAGCACCAATTCCACCAAAAGCACATATACCATATATTGTGCTAATTCCCTATATAGCGCTAAAATAAACTATAGCGCTACTGACCAAAATGGCGCTAGTTCACAACATAGTGCTACCCTAACATGCATTTGGCACTAAAATACCAGACTAATGGTGACAAATCACCTCTATGCTACCCAAGCGGATAGTGCCAATCCAGAGGATGGCACTAATCCGCTTAACTTTTGGTGCTACATGGTCTAACCCCAATTCCTGAACACAAAAAAGCAACAAAAACAAAAACATCACAAAGCTAGGGTTAGGCCCTACCTGGGGTCCAGCTGCTGGTGCTTGGCCAAATGATCAAAACCGCTCAGAGATGTGTCAAATACGCGGGAAGTGGGGGTTGCGCTCTGCCATCTCTCCTCTGTTTCTTCTTCTCACCAAGTCAATGTGTGCAAATGTGACACTCTTAGGGCCCACTTCACCTAATATAGCATGCCATGTCATCCCCCCATCCACTCTTTTTCCCCCCAAGGGTGCAGATCTCAGCCCTTTTCCTCTATTTTTCTTTCTGCCATCTTCTTTTTCCGTCCCCTATCCAAGCTTCACTTCCATCACGTCCTTTCGAGAACTCACCCAGAAAATTTTTATTTTCCCACCGACCTCTTGAGGGGGCATCCCTCATCCATCTTACTCCTTCCCGGCAGCTGGGGCATATTTTTCTTCAACCTGACGCCACTTCCCTCCTAGGTCCTGACACCACGTCAAAGAGGGGCAAATGTAGACACCTAAAAATATATTTTACCATCAAACTGACTCCTGACATTCCTAAACATACCAATTTCTCTTCTAATCCATTAATTAAATTTTTATTTAATTAATTATCCCTTCATCGTCTAATGTTCCATCATTTTATCCCCAAGAATTGAATTAATCTCATTAATTCAATAGTCCAAACCTTAGCCAATTGATTTAATAAATATGCAATATTTATTTAATCACTTTCCCCCTTTTTCACTAAATCCAATTAATTAGCTAAACCATGATCAACAAATTAATTCAGCCTATTAATTGACCTATCCCTACCCTAGGTAATTAAATAGCTATTTTTTAATTACCTACCCTAGCCTACCTCATCTTATCCCTAGGATTAATTAAATAAAACCTATATTTAATTAATCCTAACCTCTCATTTGGGTGGTCAAACCTAGTTTAACACCCTTCCCCACATCCTCCAAATAAAAAATTGAAATAAATCCACATAAGTCAATTTTTTATTTAAATACATCCCACATCACAATTAATTCCTCTTACACCCCCATACCTCATTTATCTCCACTTATCCCCAAATGAATTTTTAATTCATTTTACATTCCCCATATGAATCTTTAATTTCAAAATAATCCTTCACACCCATGCTCATTTAATTACCCCTTTTCCCAAAATGATTAAAAGATTTACTTTTATTCCTAGCCCTCCATTCCTCCAAGATCAAATCTAGGCCCTCCACATCATTTTTATCCTCCACCATTGATCTTCCAAACCAATCTCCACCCTTGGATCAAAATCCCTTCCAAAAATCTATAAATACTTCATCTTCCAACCCATTTGAGGATCCAAGTTTTATGCAATGTTACCATGCCCAAATATCCATTGAGCTAGTCTTTAGCGAGTTACAAATTGAGATAGCATTTCACATTTGAATCATTTATCTAGAGATTATCATGTCTTAGGAGCTCTTGGGTGCAAGTTTCCTCTTCCCTTGATGAGATTGGGTCTTGTTGTGGAGGTATAGTTTCTTTGTGTTTATGCATTCTAGTTTGTATTTCTAACTCAACTTGATCTCCTAATCTACAGCAGTAGCATGAGAAGAAAGAAAAGGATTATGTGGTGCTCGATGATACTCCAAATAATGATGTTCTAGTGGTTCCTCATGCTCTGCAACAGAAACCAGAAATACCACAAACTCTAGTGAATGTTAGACGGTCAACAAGGCTAAGTAGACCTCCTGAAAGGTTTTCTCCCTCGTTGTATTCTATTTTGTTAATAGATGCTAATGAACCAGAAGGGTATGATGAAGCTATGCAAGTGGATACACAGGTTTAGTGGGAGCTTGCAATGAAAGAAAAAATGGACTCCTTGCTAAAAAATTAGACTTGGGAATTATGTGAGTTGCCTACAGGTAAAAAGGCTTTACCAAACAAATGGGTTTATCAGCTGAAAGAGGAAGATGGAAGTAAGAAAATATTTAAAGCTAGGTTAGTTGTAAAATGATTTGCACAGAAAAAGGGCATTGATTTTGATGAGATATTTTCTCCAGTTGGCAAGATGACTTCTATTCATACTGTTTTAAGTATTGTGGCTACTAAAGATTTGCATTTAGAATAGCTAGATGTGAAAACTGCCCTTCTCCATGGTGATTTGGAGGAGGAGATATATATGGAACAGCTCCAAGGATTTGAGGTCAAAGGTAAGGAGAAATTAGTGTGCAGATTGAAGAAGAGTTTATATGGCCTGAAACAAGCACCTCGGCAATGGTATTTGAAATTTGATAGTTTTATGGCTAAGCAAGGCTACAGTCGGTGTAATTATGACCATTGTGTTTATTTTAAGAAGTTGGATAATGACAGCTACATTATTTTATGTTTATATGTTGATGACATGCTTGTAGCGGGGTCTAACATGGATCACATAAGAGAGTTAAAACAACAGTTAGCACAATCATTTACTATGAAAGATTTAGGGGCAGCAAAACAAATCCTTGGTATGAAAATTTGCAGAGATAGGAAGAACAAAAAATTGACTCTATCTCAGGCTGATTATGTTGAAAAGGTGTTGCAGAGATTCCATATGGAGAATGCAAAAGCTGTCAGCACACCTTTGCCTAGTCATTTGAAATTGACTAAGGAGATGTGTCCTAAGACACCAAAGGAGGAAGAAAAAATGTCGAAGGTACCATATGCTTCTGCTGTAGGAAGTTTAATGTATGCCATGGTATCCTGGATTGGAGCATTGGAATGCAGTAAAATGGATTCTTAGATATTTGAGAGGTACATCCAATAAACACTTATGTTTTGGAGGCTCTAATATTGATTTAGCAGGTTATGTAGACTCAGATTTGGCAGGGGATATTGATACCAGATGAAGTACTACATGTTATGTCTTTATTATAGGTGGGACAGCGGTGAGTTTGATTTCTAGGTTGCAAAAGGTGGTTGCTTTATCCACCACAAAGGCAGAATATGTAGCTGCAACAGAGGTAAGCAAGGAGATGATATGGCTGCACTCTTCATGGAAGAATTGGGCAAACAATAGGTTAATAGTTATTTGTTTATAGATAGCCAAAGTGCCATACATCTTGCAAAGAATTATGCCTTGCATTCAAAGACCAAACACATACAGTTGAGGTATCACTTCATTTGGTCGGTGTTGGATGATGGATAGTTAAGGCTGGAAAAGATACATACAGATGAAAATCTAGTAGATATGTTTACAAAGGTAGTGCCAAGGGAGAAGCTGAGCTCGTCTTCAAATTCGGTTGGTCTTCAAGACTGAAAACAAAATCAGAACAACAGAGTCTAGGGTGCTTATTTCCAGTGGGAGCTATAGGGTCAGCAGTGTTATGATCAGTCTCCAAGTGGGAGATGATATGGTGTGGAGTCTGATCAGTCTCCAAGAGGGAGATTTTTGTTATATGGAGCCTAATTAGACTCAGAGGTTAAATTAACCCCACTTTTATCGGTGCGGTTTCCCCCCAAATTCCTACAGGGTCAAGGGGAAGCACCCCTTACGGGGGTTTGGGGGCAACTCCCCCAAGACGGGGTCAAGGGACATGGTTTTTTATTATTTTATAAAGGCGTCGGGATTTATTTTTTCATTGGCAGACATAAAAAAACCCTATTTTGTAACCGACAAAAGTCATGATAAAAATGGCTAAGGGTTAGGGTTTCTGTAGATATTGGATTGTAGCATTTGCAACGGTATTGAGTTACAAGGATTGTTGGTTGTAATCGGTTTGATTTACTAGATAATAATATTGGACTCTCTATTTGGTGGATGTAGCCCGAGTTTGGGTGAACCATGTTAAAACTTGTCTCTCACTGTTATCATTTCTATGTATTTCCATTCCTTTGTTTAATCTTTATTTGCATTTAATTGATATCTTCTGTCAGCTAACCCTAATAGTGACAACTTTTGGAATCCAACATATGTTGGATACTACTGCAATGTTTCATCTTGTTCACCTTTTAATGTGATCATTGATCCAATTAAGGAATACCCTCTCAAGTCTAGTTGAGCTCAAAGTGTGAGAAAGATTATCCACTCTCATCAATTGGCCTTTAACCATCCTCAATCTATTGATGAGCCTCTATTTTACCTTCTTGATGACACTTCTGGTCTTGAAGGTGAGAATATACTCTAGGATTGTGGAACCATAGTTTTAGGACCCAACAATGGTTTCAATTAAACTAGATGGCATTATTGAAAAGATCTAAAATTGGAGAAATATAATTATAGATAAAGTTAAAGTGAAATAGATTCATTGTGATATTGATAGAGCTATGTCCATACTTATTTGACTGATTTTTTTAGTGAGATATGTTGTAGATTCAACTTGAGCTACTGAGGGCAACAACTAATTTACAAGCAGAGAAATGTTATGGAACTTTTTTCATTCATCAACCATGGGAATAAAACATATAAATAATAATTTATTCCAATTAAATAAAATTCATATTTAAACAATATTTTTCATTGCACACATCTAAAGACAAAATATTTAGAAAATCAAATATTGATTTTCTAATTAAAAGCTAAAGATAAAAAAATCTAGTATCTTTTTCTTCTTCCAAAAAGAATAAAAATATTCTTCAAACATTGGAATAAAACATATAAACAATAATTTATTCCAATTAAATAAAATTCATATTTAAATAATCTTTTTCATTGTGCACATATCTAAATACAAAAATATTTAGAAAATCAAATATCAATTTTCTAGTTAATAGCTAAAGATAAAAAATCTACTATTTTTTTCTTTTCCAAAAAAGAATAAAAATAATTATTTAATTCTAAATTCTAAGCCATTTAAATTAAACAATTATTATAATTAAAAATACCAATCCACATATAGCTTTCTAAAGGATATTATAAAATATCTAAAATTGAATAATCAAAATAAAATAATTGAAATGATAAAATTACTTTAATCTTTTTCTAAATGGCAATAGAAATTACCAAAAATTAGGTAATTAAATAAAATATATTCTAAGAAATTAATTAAATAACTTAACACTATAATATTTATTATTAATTAATTAGTTCTTAGTTTAATTTATTATTTATTATTGCCCACACAACTGAACTATATCGAGACACTTCAATACTAGGACCTAGTTTGCCTTCCTTGGTACCTACACCTATCACACAACATAATCTCACCATAAGATCCTTAATAGCACTATAAGGAAACAATAACAATAACAATCATATACTCAATATTTAAACAATTAACCATGGCATTACAATTCTAGATTCTACAAAAATGCATTAAATTGACATATTTGCACTCAAATACCAAAGCAATAATCCATATCTAATCAACATAGAACATACTAACATCATATCTCAGCAATATCACACAAGGGTCAAAAGTGAGGGATGTTACAACCCTTTAAGAGATCTAGAGTAAATCTTTGAGCTTAAGGGTGCTTACAAAACTCACTATCAAAAGCTCCATCTCAAGCATCCAATTAATAGGAGAAGTAATACATGAAAATATCAAATAGAGATTAGAATTTCATGAGAAAACCACCCAAAATGTGGTGCTCAAAGCCCTAGTCAAAATCCAATGTCTAAATCCCAAGATGAATCCATAGATTAAAAATAGCAAATTTGTTACACCTATCATAACATCAACATAAGCCACTCAAAATGCCAACTTGGGTGATCTATTTTTTCTCCATTATATCCTTTCAAAAATGTCTTATGATGTGTCATAACATGTGATATTAGTTGGTATGCCAACCACAATTATTTAATATGGTTGTGTTGTCTATTGGGGGCAAAGAGAAACCAAATTTGCAATGAGAGTTTCTATATTTCTTATAGGTGTTTGTGCAATGGTATGTTTGCATCTTGACAAGGCTTGCATCAAGTAGTGAAGAGTTAGAAGAGATATGCTTGTCCACGAAGTGTTCAATATTAACTTTTGGGTAATATCCATATATAGGGGCATCTTTCACCCCAAGCATGAAATGAACCTATTCATTGCCTCTATTCTAGAATCTTGTGATAAAACGTACTGCACAACCTAGCCAAACAATTGTTCATTTTGGACCATCATTCTTTTTAAATGCATTGTTTGATGGTGTTAGGTTGTCACTGATGTCAAACATGATTCTTGGTGGAGTTGCTTCATGGTGTTCATCATGTTAAGATTTCTTCAGAGGATTTCAGGATGTCATGTTATTGGAGTTTACAAAAGTTCACTTTGTGAACATGCTTGATGTGAGTTCATATTCAAGCAAGGTATGATATTGAGTTGATGGTGCAAAAGTTAAGTTCTTCATGCTTCTTCACTTGATGAGGTTTGTGACTTGATGTTGACATAATGTTGATTCTTTGGTTCACATGATGTTGACATGGTGGTGAGTGCAAGCATCAGATGTATGATGTCAGTTTAGGATCTGTATTGCCATTATAGTGTACCTTAATGGTATTATGATGTTGTCAGTTGGGTTAACTTAATAAGAGTATATATTTCACATAGTGTAGTGCCTTCAAGGATGTTGCTGCAGTATTTGGCAGAAATCAAGATGTTTGTATAGTTGAGTTGAGTTGTGTTGCCTAGAGGATCTATGTTGTGTGGAGTTGGTTATGATCTTGCTTCATATTATGATCAGCTTTTTGCTTCATGACAAGGGTTCACAGGTTAATCCTTTAGAGGTGTTTACATGGTAACATATGCAAAGGGTTCATGCTTCAACAAGAGCCTTCACATGAACAAGATTGTTTGATCTTCAAGACAGGAGTTTCATGTCATATTTCATATCCTTCATGTCTCAAGATGCTTGGTGGGTTGTTTCATAGTCACCTATGGAGATGTTTTCTTGACAAGTTAATAAGTGCTTTATATGTCATGCATCATGGATCATCTACAGGAGTTTGTGTTGACATAAAAATTGATGATGGTTTGATAATGTTGCAGTTGGTTTTCAAGGGGCAGAAGAGTCTATGGTCCTAAATGTTCAATGACTAATATCATTTAATAAGTGCATATTATTGGTTAATGTCAATGACTATTATCAAAGTTAAAGTATAGAAAACTTCTTTATCTCCTTCATACCTATCATAAAGAAATAGCCCTTTTGATATAAAATGAAGTTGACCTTCTCTACAGGTCATAAGCCACTTAAGTGGCATTTCAAGGGTTCTTAAACATTATTTTTACTGGCCCCCTTCCTAGCAGACCAGTGACATCGGTTAAGTCTTCTTAACGATGGACATAGTTTAAAAATCAAAGAGCCCGATGCATTTTCAAAGGAGAGCTCAAAAATTTGAATGGTTTAAAAAAAAAAGGCATCGAATATAAGTATATTCAAAGGGGAGCATCATTCGAAGATTTTTAATTGAGAAGAGTTTGCTTTTTATAAAAGTATCTAATATCATATTTGAAGGGAGCTCGATTTATATTGTTTATAAAGATCTTGTTGCATATTTTAAAAGGGGAGCTTGATGCCTATTATAAAGTGGAGATTTTTTTAAAGTATTGAATAAGTCATTTTAAAAAAAAACTTTATCTCCTATTTTGTTGGCCCACAAATGCCATATTTTTAAAAAGCTATTTTTAAGGAGTTTTTAAGGAGTTTTTAAAGGCAATTTTTATGGGAAGATTTTATTCTATTTTAAACTTTCCCTTGTGGCACAGAGATTAATAAGGAAAGTTTTTTTTAATATGGAAAGAGATTTTTTGGCCTTCTTATGAGAAGACTCAAATGATTTTTTCTTTGGGAGAATATTAAATTTTTTTGTAGAGAGCGAACATGAAAGGAGTTGAAATTTTTATGGGAGCTTTTTTTTTAAAGAAATTATTGAAGATGAAAAGATTATTTTTTCATTGAATTTTCCTTGTAGATTGAAGGAGAAGATGAAAAGATTGAAGGGGTTTTCAAAGTTCACACAAAGATATGAAAAGTTATATAGAGAAAATAAAAATGGAATATGGAAAGATTTTATTTTCTCTTATAGGGATGCAGAGAAGAAATACATATATGTTTTTATTTTGCAGGTGGAACATATTTTTGAAAGTGAAATTGAAAAAGCAAAGAAGAGTTGAATGTGAAAGGTCATATGATATTTAATGACATTACAGATGCTTTGATTATATGGTTTTGTGTGTAGATGAACAAAATATGAGGAAGATAATTTGATGATACAGTTGTAATGGATGTGAACCAATATGAAGACAACTTGTATGACATAGATTGAATAAAATCAAGTATGAAGACAATATGCAATTGAATGTGCAGAGTTATCTAAATCAGGTGAATTGATTGAGCATCAGATGCAGGTTGAAGACATACACATGGAGAAATTACAAATGGAGTTTGTATTGTGCAGAGATGGGATAATGAATTGAATGGAAACAGAGTAACCCTCTAATTTTGTTTAGCTTTTCTAATGGTGATTGTGTTTGCCAATGAGGCATAGTATGCCAGTGAGGTTTATAGGTCAGTGAGACCTTACATTTGTCAGTGAAACCCATATTGTAGCTAGTGAGGCTTCTTTGTAGTAGTGAGGCTTGCCTGGTTAGTGAGACCTATATGTAGCCAATGAGGCATATTTTTCAATTAAGCCAGTGAGGCAGTTTTGGAGTGGTTTTTCTACCCCAAGAGGGTTTTCCACTCGTTAATTCTTCTTGTGTTGATGTTCTATATAATTTCTTGTGTTGATGATTTGCATAATTTTATGTGTCCTATATAATTGAAGATTTGGTGAGTGCGCTTTTGTTAATTGATTCAATTCAGAGAAATCTTATTGACAATTTTAGAGAGGAAATAAAAATTGGTTTTTGTGTATCAACACTGATTCACCCCCCCCTCTCAGTGTTGATTGTACTCCTACAATTGGTATCAAAGCCAAGTTCCCTATAAAGGTTCAATCATCTTGGGTAGGTCCTAGTATTGGAGTACAATGGGTAAGAAGAATAGAAATAAGACCTCATATAGAGAAAAGAAAGATGCTGATCAAAAGATGGTAAAACAAGCCTCAGCTAAGACTAGCAATGATTTGTTGCATATGTCACCCCTGAAAAAAAATTGTTCTGCAGTTGAGAATTATGATAAAGAAGAGGACAACTTGTTATCTAAGAAGAATGACAATGATGGAAGTCATTCACATGAATGAGATGAGACTCAATCAGATTTAGAAGAAGAAGATCACAATCAAGAGTATGATGAACAAGATTGTGAGATTGACATAGAAGGAGAGCTCATATGTGCTCTGAGTGAACTCAAGAAATATAAAAGGGAGAATCAAAAATTAAAATTGCAGCTGCAACAAGAAAGAGAATCCAAAGACAAAGCACTTTCAGACCTTGAAAGTGTATCTTCAGATCTTGAAGAGGCCAGATGTTAGATTATGATATGAGTTTAAGGACATATATTGATGATTCAGACAAATTAATTGTCAGATTAAAGACTAAAATTGAGGAAGCTAAGAGGATAGCTGATGTTTCAAAATCTGACCTTGAAGTTAGAAGGATTGAGAATATGAAATTAGAGGGTGAAATTATTAATCTCAGAAAAAATTATGAAGGTCTCAAGGTTTTGTCCAAGAAATATGAGGAGTTTGAAGATAGCTCAAGCAAGTTGCATGAGATGTTGGGCAAACAGAAGCATCATAAGGAATCTACTTGTTTAGGATTTCAAGAAGGAGAGTGTTCAAAAGTCAGAGAGACTCCTAAAAGGAAGATTGATTTAAATTATCATACTGCTACCCCTAAAGACAAAATGCACTATCAAAGGAGAAAATTCAAAAGAAATGCCCCTGCAAGACAAGCATATATGTACAGGTATAATTATTCATTTAATGGATATTGTTATACTTGTAATCAATTTGGACATAAATCAGTAATTGCAGAAGAAATCATTTTGCTTCAATCAGGAATACTAATGTTGTTTGTTTCAAGTGTAATTCTCCTGGTCACAAAGCATATAGTTGCAGAAGGTTTGGAAGAATAGCTTTACCTAGTTTGATAGATTGGAAAAAGAATAAGGTTGAAAGGGTTTGGATAAAGAAATCTAAACAGAAGAAAGAACTTGAGAAAGTTTGGAGGCAAAAACAAAAATAAGAGAAGATAAATTCTAAACTTGTGCATCTTGCACAAGTCACTTCATCAGTTACAGAACACATAGTATGAAGTAAGGGGGAGTTGTTCATGATCTATCAAATATCCCCAAGAAGTTTCAGGAAGGAGATCATTTGAATGATGATCTTGTCATATTGATTCTTGTCAAATGAATTCTATGATGGTATTGCTAACTAAGTTGATCTTCAGTATGTGGTAGTGATTCAGGAAGAACTTGTTAATGCAGTTGGTTTGTTGGTATGCAAAATTGATGGGCTGATTTGAATAATGGATCTTGGGTATATTCAAGAAGTTCTCTTCAGATGTTTGCTTATGTGGGCTAAGGAAGTTGCAAATGAAAGACGTCAATTCATTCATTTTTTTTGCAAAGGTATTGATAGTGGTTATGTCTGTATCAGATTTGACATGGAGTTGTAAAAGTGTCATGTGCAGGATGATCTTCATCAAGATAGCCTTTATTTTAGATAATCTTCATTCCTTTGAGAAAGGTCTTCATTCTTTATCATATCAAGAATTGTGTGCAAGAGTAAAGTGATTGATTGTTGCAGATTTATTGTCATGAAAATCTTGGCAAGGTTCTCTCTTGAGTGGTTGCCATCTCATCATGAGTTGTGAATTTTGTAATGAGTAGTCTTCATGTGGTTATCAGATTTTTGCTTGTTAAACCTGCATTGTTATTCATCATAAGTATTGATGTGATTATAGTATCTTTGTATGAAGTTCAAGTTCAGATAGGACATATCAAAGGAGTCAATTTTTATGGTCATACATCATGCTTTATGCTTTGGGAGATCTTGGAGGTTTGTTAGGGTTGATGATCATATCTAATACTTTGTTGAGCTATCTCAGATGTGTTTTTTGTGGCATGTGTCTTGCATAAGAATTGGAGCTTTCAGGTGGTTTGGAGATAGTGTCAAAAGAAGATGATGGACTAGAGAGGTTAAGGAGTTTCTGGTGTGATAATTTCACATGTTTATTTGATGGTCTTCCTCATTAATATGCTTCAGACAAGTATATGTAAGTTTGAGATGTCTTGTATTTTCAAGCTATGATATTGATGGTGATTTCTTGTATTACATTAGAGGCAGTTAAAGGTATGTCTAGAATCAACAATAGTAGATGATAATGTTTTTTTTTAAACAAGGTTTGTCATATACTGGCTTCAGAATTATTATCATCATAGATCATCACTTGTTCAAAGGTTAATAGGAGGTTATGTCTTCTAAATTATCCTCATGATACAATGTGATTATAATTGTTATGATCATGCTATAACATCTTTTAGTGGAGTTGTTCTCAAGGGGAGCTAATTCAGTCTTTGTCATCAAATGTCAAAAAGGGGGAGAAAGAAAAAAAATGCTTTATGGAGTTTTGCCATCAATGACAAAGGGGGAGATTGATGGTGTTAGGTTGTCATTGATGTCAAAAAGGATTCTTGGTGGAGTTGCTTCATGGTGTTCATCATGTTAAGACGTCTTCAAAGGATTTCAGGATGTCATGTTATTGGAGTTTACAAAAGTTCACTTTGTGAACATGCTTGATGTGTGTTCATATTCAAGCAAGGTATGGTATTGAGTTGATGGTGCAAAAGTTAAGTTCTTCATGATTCGTCACTTGATGAGGTTTGTAACTTGATGTTGACATAATGTTGATTCTTTGGTTCACATGATGTTGACATGGTGGTGAGTGCAAGCATCATATGTATGAGGTCAGTTTAGGATCTATGTGTTGCCATCATAGTGTACCTTAATGGTATTATGATGTTGTCAGTTGGGTTAATTTGATAAGAGTATATCTTTCACATAGTGTAGTGCCTTCAAGGATGTTGCTGCAGTATTTGGTAGAAATCAAGATGTTTGTATAGTTGAGTTGAGTTGTGTTGACCAAAGGATCTATGTTGTGTGGAGTTGGTTATGATCTTGCTTCATATTATGATCAGCTTTTTGCTTCATGATAAGGGCTCACAGGTTAATCCTTCAGAGGTGTTTACATGGTAACATATGCAAAGGGTTCATGCTTCAACATGAGCCTTCACATGAACAAGATTGTTTGATCTTCAAGACAAGTGTTTCATGTCATATTTCATATCCTTCATGTCTCAGGATGCTTGGTGGGTTGTTTCATAGTCACCTATGGAGATGTTTTCTTGACAGGTTAACAAGTGCTTTATATGTCATGCATCATGGATCATCTACAGGAGTTTGTGTTGACATAAAAATTGATGTTGGTTTGATAATGTTGCAGTTGGTTTTCAAGGGGTAGAAGAGTTTATGGTCCTAAACGTTCAATGACTAATGTCATTTAATAAGTGCATATTATTGGTTAATGTCAATGACTATTATCAAAGTTAAAGTATAGCAAACTTCTTTATCTCCATACCTGTCATAAAGAAATAGCCTTTTTGATATAAAATGAAGTTGACCTTCTCTGCAGGTCATAAGCCACTTAAGTGGCATTTCAAGGGTTCTTAACATTGTTTTTACCGGCCCCCTTCCTAGCAGACCAGTGACACTGGTCAAGTCTTCTTAACGATGGACATAGTTTAAAAATCAAAGAGCCCAATGCATTTTCAAAGGAGAGCTCAAAAATTTGAATGGTTTAAAAAAAAAGGCATCGAATATAAGCATATTCGAAGGGGAACATCATTCGAAGATTTTTAATTGAGAAGTGTTTGCTTTTTATAAAAGTATCTAGGGGAGAGGACCCAGTAGTAGTGCACCCTAACTTCACACCTCTCAAAATCATACGTGGCAATTTCAAATCACTCCAAAATTTTTATAGTAGCTTACTTGGCAATGCCCCTGCTTATAACTAAGGTTTTAGGGCCACATCATCAAATATGATGCCACATCAGCATGCTTTTTGTTGAGGTGTCAAATAGTTCCCCAAAAAAAGGGTGGACCAATAGGTGTGCATTAAGTCATGTTTTGTTGGTGGGTTGATGTGGCATCACACGATTGGTTGCTTTTTAAATTTAAAGGGCACATTTCATTCAATTATTAGTACTTATAGTAACACTAACAACCTTAAAGTGGCAACTACTAGTACTAAACTTTAAATATATTGGGCCTCAAATGCACATATACTGGTACTAAACATAAAAAATATTGGGCCTTAAATGCACATATACTTTCTCAGCCATTGGAACTATCTCACCTATTGGGTCTTTTCCCCTAATATCATATTTGAAGGGAGCTCGATTTATATTGTTTATGAAGAGCTTGTTGCATATTTTCAAGGGGGAGCTCGATGCCTATTATAAAGTGGAGATTTTTTTAAAGTATTGAATAAGTCTTATTTAAAAAAAAACTTTATCTCCTATTTTGTCGGCCCACAAATGCCATATTTTTAAAAAGCTATTTTTAAGGAGTTTTTAAAGGCAATTTTTATGGGAAGATTTTATTCTATTTTAAAATTTCCCTTGTGGCATAGAGATTAATAAGGAGAGTGTTTTTTTTTATATGGAAAGAGATTTTTTCACCTTCTTATGAGAAGACTCAAATGATTTTTTCTTTGGGAGAATATTATACTTTTTTGTAGAGAGCAAAGATGAAAGGAGTTCAAATTTTTATGGGAGCTATTTTTTTTTAAAGAATTGAAGATAGAAAATATTGTTTTTTCATTAAAGTCTCCTTGCAGATTGAAGGGGTTTTCAAAGTTCACACAAAGATATGAAAAGTTATACAGAGAAAATAAAAATGGAATATGGAAAGATTTTGTTTTCTCTTATAGGGATGCAGAGAAGAAATACATATATGTTTTTATTTTGCAGGTGGAACATATTTTTGAAAAGAAGAAAATGAAAGTGAAATTAAAAAAGCAAAGAAGAGTTGAATGTGAAAGGTCATATGATATTTAATGACATTACAGATGCTTTGATTATATGGTTTTGTGTGTAGATGAACAAAATATGAGGAAGAAAATTTGATGATACAGTTGTAATGGGTGTGAACCAATATGAAGACAACTTGTATGACACAGATTGAATAAAATCAAGTATGAAGACAATATGCAATTGAATGTGTAGAGTTATCTAAATCAGGTGAATTGATTGAGCATCAAATGTAGGTTGAAGACATACACATGGAGAAATTACAAATAGAGTTTGTATTATGCAGAGATGGGATAATGAATTGAATGGAAACAGAGTAACCCTCTGATTTTGTTTATCTTTTCTAATGGTGATTGTGTTTGCTAGTGAGGCACAGTATGCTAGTGAGGCTTATAGGTTAGTGAGACCTTACATTTGTCAGTGAGACACATATTGTAGCCAGTGAGGCTTTCCTGGTCAGTGAGACCTATATGTAGCCAATGAGGCATGTTTTTCAATTAAGCCGGTGAGGTAGTTTTGGAGTAGTTTTTCTACCCCAGGAGGGTTTTTCACTCATTAATTCTTCTTGTGTTGATGTCATGTATAATTTCTTGTGTTGATGATTTGCATAATTTCATGTGTCTCCTATAATTGAAGATTTGGTGAATGTGTTTTTGTTAATTGATTCAATTCAGACAAATCTTATTGACAATTTTAGAGAGGAAATAAAAATTGGTTTTCATGTAAACACCGATTCACCCCTCCTCTCAGTGTTGATTGTACTCCTACATTGTTCCTATGGTTGAAGCAATGACTACAAATAATTACATTCTAAATCTAATTATATAGTTAATGCTACTATATTTGATGTTCTCATTATGTGTATGTTGTTTGTGACTAGGCATTTGTTGCAAGGCCTCACATAAGGGCACTCATAATTGTTCAAAAATTATACTACTTCATTTCATGAGTTTATTTTTACTTTTGATGAATAGAATGACATTTAAACTTTATAATACCCTCAATCTCCTCATTTCTAATCTCTATGGAAGTGCCCTGTTTGGCAATTAAATAATACCTTGTGATTTAGGAAACAATTCTCTCTTAAGGACATGCATGCACACATGCATTCACCCACCCACCCACACACATGCACACATGTGTGCACACAAACACACATAGATTTCCTTGTTTGTTCTTTCCTTCTACTATTTTGGTGTAGTCATGGAAGGAGGGTTCACATAATGAACCATCTGGATCATGCAGCAAGAGTAAACACAATGGAAATAACTCAAAGAAATGGAAGAAGTGCAGATTTAGTCATTCAATATATCATAGAATTCAAATAGAGATTAGCCAGCATCATACGGGCTTACAATTAGGGCTCACAGGCCTGATTACAAAATATCAGAATATACACAAGATATAGCTTTGAAGCTCCTTCGTGCAAAATCCAAACTATCAACTATCACTATGTGTATTTACTACTTTCCTAGGGATCTAGTACATCAATATATATCATCTCTGGAACAATAGATTACTCCGCGTCAGCCATGGAAGGTCACAAACTCCAATGAAGAGTTGTAATGTGTGAACACAGATAGGTTAGACCTAAATGCATAGAACTCCTTTGGAAAATGAATGGAATGATGTGTGGATCTTTGAGGAAGGTCAGCCATGAACCAAAGATCATTAAATGATGTGGCATTAGGCTTCGCTGATCGTTAAATGCTTCCGCAGGTTTCTCCTTCAGTTGGTTGTCTGTGATTATCAGGATGCTCTATTCTAAGAAAGAGTCGATCTTCTGATAGTGATATCTTTCTGGTAATGATGTGTGGATCTCTGAATTCTAGATATGATGTAGATGAATGAATGTAGATGCTAAGTCCAGCTCCGTAAGGTCTGAAATACAATTGAAGTAAAATGCAAACCAAAATGCAGAAACTACTTCTGCCTGGACTACCCGAACTGAACTAGAAAATGAAAAGAAACAAACTGAACTGCAAACAAAATGAAATGCAAATGTTTTTGGTTGATGAAAGATTGCTCTTGAACTAGGGATGCTCCTGCATCAGACATTTGAGGTTATTGAAAAAGTGAGTCCCTCACTTTGCTTGGGCTAGGGGAGAACCAAGACGGTCCACCTCGGCCTGAGAAATCCATGATGAATCTTCTTCCAATTTGCCTTTCCACTTCACAAAATATTCCCTGTATTTCTTTCCTCTGGTACTGCATCCAAATCTGCTATCCAAAAAGTCTTCAATCTACTCTGGTGCTTGTTGTGGTAACTTCTTCTTCAAGTCTTCATTCATCAATGCGATGAAAGTACTCGGTGCATTTTTCAATCCGAAGGGCATCACTAACCACTCATACAATCCTTCATTTGTTTTGAAAGCAGTCTTCCATTCATCACCTTCTTTGATTCTAATATGATGGTATCCACTCTTCAAGTCTATCTTTGTGAAATATCTTGCTACACTCAAACAATCCATGATATCATCCATCCTAGGTAAAGGAAATCTATACTTAACTGTGATCTTGTTTATTGCTCTAGAATCAGTACACATTCTCCATTCTCCATCTTTCTTAGGTGCTAACACTGCAGGTATTGCACAAGGACTCAAACTTTCTCTGATCAAACCTTTTCTCAACAACTCCTGTATCTGTCTATTCAATTCTTCATTCTCTGTTGGTGTCATTCTATGTGTTGCTTTTTTAGGCAAACTTGCTCCCGGTATAAGATCCATGTGATGACTGATACTCCTTATAGGTGGTAATCCTTCAAGTACATTATCTGATATGATGTCTTCATACTCTATCAGCAATTCTCTTATCTCCTCTGGTTGTGTCTCTTCAGTCTGCTTCTTCAATGTTTCATGCTTCTTAGGAATCAAGGCATAACACATATTCTCATGTCTCAAACCATCCAAAAATTTCCTTCCCTCTGCTAAATAGATTCTAGCACTCCCACATACTTCACTCTTAGGGCCATCCTCCAAAGGAATCAAAGTAATTCTCTTTCCATTTGTTGTTATAGTATATGTATTCTTTCTCCCATCATGTATATCTTTTCTATCATACTTCCAAGGTCTACCCAACAAGATATGACAAACATCCATAGGCATAATATCACACAAGACTTCATCATGGTATGATCCAATATGAAATTTCACCAAACATTGTTCACTCACCAGTACCTTATGATCATCCTGAATCCATGATATCTGATAGGGCTTAGGGTGTTTCAATCTTTCCAACTTCAGCTTAGTCACCATCTCTTCCTAAACTAGATTATCTGAACTACCACTATAAATCACAACTTTACAACACTTACCTCCTAATTTGCATCTAGTTCTGAATAGACTCTTCCTCTATGGTGGTTCCTCATTTGTCTCTGATTGAAATAATGCTCTCCTCATCACCAATGATTCTCATTTCTCTGACTTACCAATAGAATAGGGATCATCAAGTTCAATAGGTTCTTCTTCAACATAGGCTGCTCTTCCACTATTTTTTGTCCTCTTGCTTGTACTACCCTGATTACACTGAAATGCTCTATGTCCTTCACCTCCACACTTGAGACAAGTACCTCTAAATGTTCTCTTATCAAATCCTCTTCCTTATCTTCTGTATCCTTCATTCTAGTATGCACTAGGGTTTCCTCTCTGGTAAAAATTTCTATCATCTTTCTGGTAAGCATTGTTATCTCTATCATCCTTCTTCAATGGGCTGTCAAACTTGCTCTGCTCTGGATATGATCTGTCTCCTCTAGAATAAGTCTTGCCTCTCTAAAATTTACCTCCTCTGCCTCTCTGTCTCTAATCACGTCTCTTATTCATCTTTTCTTCAACTTTTAGGGCAAACTGATATGCTTCTTCCAAAGATGTTATCCTTACCAAGCTTAGCTCTTCTTGAATGTTTAATCTTAGTCCATTGATGTATCTAGCCACTTTCTCCTTTCTTGCTTCACTATGTCCTATTGTTATGATCATTTTATGGAATTCTTCAGTGTACTCCTTCACAGATTTCTCCTTTTGTCTTAGGTTTTGCAATCTCTTCAACAATTCCAACTCATAGTAAGCAGGTATAAACTGATTCTTCAATTTTGTCACCATCCTATCTCATTTTGTAATCTTTTCTTTTCCTCTTCTATTTCTTTCCAACTGAACTTCTTTCTACCATATAGCAGCATGTCCTTTCAACTTTGTCTTGGCAAATTTCACCTTCTCCAAATCTTCAATTTCCTAATATTCAAAGTATTCTTCCATGTCATTTATCCAGTCAATCAATTCTTCTGGGTTTAAATTACCAGTATAGTTAGGCACATCAACTCTAGGTCTCTTTCCAATCTTTGAAATAGATCATAACATCTTTACTTGATTGGATTCTTCTTCTTCATCACCTCCTAGGGTTTCGCCAGTTTGTTCAACAAATTGAAATTCTTCTTCATCATCGCTTTCAACATTAGGTCTCGGTGTCAATCCTCTTCACCTATTTTCTTTAACAACATCCAAATGAATTCACATTGTTTTCATCATCTCCATCATCTCATCCATTCTACCAGCCATTGTTCCAATAGCAGCAAATCTTCGTGGTAGCATTCTTCCTAGGATTAAGTGCAAACTGCCTCAAGTTCGGCGATTGGGCTACAAGGTGACAACTGCCTCTCAATCAATGATCAGTTGTGACACAAGTAACTTGCTTCAA